>CM077108.1:14073274-14145098 GCA_039619505.1 Cimex hemipterus
GAGAGAGAGAGAGAGAGAGAGAGAGAGAGAGAGAGAGAGAGAGAGAGATGCTATTTGCTTTGTTGTCTTAACTTAAGTGGGAAAACATCTAAAATCCATTTTCTCTCCCGGATATATAAAACTACTCTCTAAGAAGTTTGAGAAAAAGAAGAGGGAAGAGGGCGAGATAATAGATGGCTAGATAGAAAGATAGATAGATAGACAAAGAGAGAGAGAGAGAGAGAGAAAGAGAGAAGGGAAAAGAAAGAGAGAGAATGAGAAAGGCGGAGGGAGAGAGAGAAAAGAAAAAAGAAAGAGAGAGAGATGGTGAGGAAGAAAGGTGTGAGAGAGAGAGAGAGATTCTGCGGAAAGTAAATTGAAGTTATGGCATTGAGAATCAGGTGTAGAGGAGAAATTGTAATTATGCCTGTGGCCCTTTTGAATTCACGGTCATCCCGAACCTGAAAAACCACTCGACTCTCACATAATTCCTCTTTCGCCTAAACCCCTCGTCTCGACCCCATTTTCTTGTCTTAAAATAAGGTTACTCGCTTTTTAGTTTTGTAAATATATTTTTTTCGGCTATTATTAACGTGTGTGGTGATTATTGACCGTTCATCGATAATTATTTAGAAATCGTGAGATGCGGTCTGGCGTGATGTAGGTTTCAGGGAAATATCTTCTTTATCTTGCCGACTTATTGAGATCATCTTCAGAGCCTGGGAATTACAAACATTGTTTACATTTAACTATTAAATATATTTTTTAATCAAAGTATTTCTAGTCACTCAAAGAGTTTGTCTTCTGTGTAATTGTTTCAATCTTGTATATCGTGTTGAGAGTGCCAGTGAGATCGATTTCGCTGTTTTATGTTTATATATGTTGGATTTTGCAGGGGTGGGGAAAGAAGTCGGTATAGAAAAGACATTTTTGTATAAGGCATCGGCTTCTTTGAGGTGAAAAAAGCCGTCGAAGGGAAAAATGTGTTGGCAGTGGTGTTCGAACCTTGATCCAATATATTAATTAGCCAAGCGGAACACGAAATTAGCGAATTTAATGATTTAAAATGAAGTGTACTTCACTAAAGCTCTCCGTGGCCATTTAATTTGTCGTCGAGAATCCAATCCGATTACACGACATTTGAAAAATGGCGAAAATGAGAGAAAATTGAGAAGGTTCGGTTGCGATGAGAAGTTAGTGTACGAGTGGATCGAAGTCACTATAGCTCAAGTGGTAGAGCAGCGGGTATCTAGCCGAAGATCTTGGGTTCGAATCCCGCTCGTGCCATTGACTATTTATCTCTAATAAAAACCTTTTGTTTGATTGAAAATTAATTTTGTTTTTTGCTTTTAGTTGAAATGAACCGAGTGGTCCTTACAGGAGTGGTGTTATTGGCAGTTATTGCCATTAGTGTAGCGAAAGAAGATGAAAATTCTACAGAAATGGTGAGCATGGAAGAAGACACTTCTGAAGAAAGTAAGCAAGACCGACTAACAAATAATATAAATTATTTCTAAACAGTATTTTTTGGCTAAACTGAACTCAATTTTCTAGGAAAAAAGAAGAACGGAATGGCCCAGTTGTACATGTCCGTTATGATGGTCAAGTCGATCGTAGGCACGGCTTTGAACGCCTTGAACACTTTAGTCGAAGTGAAAAGCTTCGGTCTTTCCGTAATCGGCACTCTCATCAGTTTGGTCAATATCATTTTGAAACTGAAAGAGCATTTCCAGAAAAACAGCGGGGGAGGGTACGAAAGCGGGGGCGGACACGAAGACTGGCGGAGGGTTGCCACGCCCGCGCCACCGGCTCACTGGAGACGTCCCCCGATCAATTATTACAAATAAATTCATTAATTACAGAATCGATAACGATCTGTGAGTGGAAAAATCACACTAGTCTTTCTTCAGGTACATTGACGCTTTTCGAGGGCCAACGAAAACAAACAAATTAACAAGCATTATTATATTTCAAGTTCAAAATATATTTCGAAAGTTAACTCAGAGTGTATAAAATGAAAATAATAAGGGGTCGGCGTTTTGTAATATAATTGGGACCAGATAGTCCTTGCGTAACTTACATTAATCAATGCCAAAGATAACTTGTTACAATCGTCTACAGATAATTTTGATTCATTTTTACATAATTTTGAATTTAAGTTTTTTTTACAAATATTTTTGTATATATTTATTTATTATAATAAATTATTTATTTATGCAAATATTTTGTTTTTATAGCCTATTCTTTACAAGACAAACGAGTTTTCCTTTTTCCATTTTCTGTTTTCCCATCACCCGATTTTTCCTCATATTTCTTTATCATTTTTAATTGGTTTTTCGTAATTTTCTGCCTATCGTGGATGTTGATATTACCTGGTTCTGCAGTGTACTAAATTATTTCTTTTATGTAAATATAATATTGCAGAAAAAAAAGATCGCACATGAAAACATACCTGACAGCTGCACGGGTTTAGCCTAGTCAGAGCCCCGCGACTCACTTAAATAAATTTCAAATAAATAAGGAAACACATTTAGAATTTGGTCGTTAAAGAACATTTGGACCTGCTAGACGCGTTTCTGTTTCTTGCCGTGTCCACTTCTGTGTCAGGGATATTAGGGTTGAGCTTTAATCCACCAAGGGGCACAGACCCTCCGCTGAAGAAGGCAGGATGCTGAATAGCAAAACTGCAAGGGTTGAAAACGATCGGAAACTACCAAAGTACTCAAAAAACCATTATCTACAAAATATAGATACTAAAAGTTAAAAAAAAATTTGGTTGTGCAATACGAAGCAGACATTTTTATTTACGATTATATACATTAAATTTAGTGGTTTAGAAGAGTTATGATTGTGATTAATTTTAATTTTACTACGGTGGAAACTTCCCATGCAACGCATTGCGTTATTAACCTATTTGATATGTTTTCTATAGTCAGGGTGAAAACCATTTTTACGTTCTTAGGGCGAGGTATTTGCAAGATATACAGGAACTGGATGGGGCCAAGGATAAAGCCTTGAGAAACACCAGGAACAATGTGTACCGGTGGGAAAGGGATGATCTAAAGTAATAATGTGCAATAAGGAATAGAAAAGGTTTCTTAATTGTTACAAAAGTGTCCCGTATCTATAAACTATTTTAAGACGGAAACTAAGTTAAGAAGAATATTATGTTGACTAATAAATATGTTGTTAAATTTCTTCCGGTGGTCTGCTGGACAATAAATCAATTGTTTGATTAGTTATCTTTCTGGTCTGATTTTTGTTGATTTAAACACGTTTCGGTATTTCGTCATCTTCAGTGTACGGGAGATATTGGACCATCAAAAACAACAGTCTAGGTCTGTTTTCAGTATTCGAATTTTTTTAGATTTTCTCACTCACGATCACTTTGGAAAAAGGTTATGGTCTTGAAGAAGAAAGCAAATTCAGTTGTTACTGCCAAGGTTTCGGCCTATTTTAAGGTCATCATCAGGGCAAAACAATCTTAAATTGTCTACAGATTGACATATTTAAGTTTTTTACAGGCGATCTCAAATTTCCAATCAGTCCTAACGTTGCCAAGGACTATAGTCATCATCGGTTGATCGTCTGTAAAAGACTGACTTTAATGAATACAGATCTGCAGATTCTGCAAAGAAGAGGTTTCCTTTCCTTCGTACTAAAAATATTTTTAAACTTGTAACAACTATCAGTAAAAGTACTGCCCGAATAAAAAAAAAAAAAAAAAAAATTGAATTATCTACTAAGCTTTCGACCTATTTTAAAGTCATCATCAGGATGACACAATCATAAAGATATTTGCAAATTGAAATGATTAAGTTTTTAATAAATAGTTTGACATTTCTTTGAAGTGGACTCAGTTCCAACAGTTCTTCATCCGAATTATACCATTATCAATTATTCTTGTCAAAAAAGTAGATATATCTAACTCTCTATATTTATAATTAATTAATAATTGAAATAATTTAGTAATAAAATTAGGATTAATTTTAGGAGGTGTTTATTCCGGGGTACGTGTGCTATCAACGAAACCAGACGAAAGAGTTAGCATAAAAGTAATTTATGATTTTTCCTCTTGAGGTTATCATACTGATGGTCAGATGCGTTTCGCTATCTTAAGTAGTGTGTATGTATGATTTTTGTTTGATTCTTCCGAAAGGGGCCCAATTAATGAAATGATACCAAAATATATTGAAAAATCCAAGAAGGTCAAACGCTTCTGAAAGATCAAAATAGAGAGTATAGGAAGATCAAAACGTCCTGAATCGAATTAACTACAATTTTGATAACTTTTTAAAAAAAGGTGTAAGATGTGATGTTCCGGGTGTTTAATATACTGCGCCCTTTGATAGCTGTTGTATCGCTATTCTGAACAGCACACCGGTCATAGCTCATCAAGAAATTCGATTAGCAGGTCTGGTTTCAGTAGTTGAATTTCTTCTACAGTTACTTTGGGCATCCCGAAACATTTCCTCCTACGCGCAAATGTGACGCCAGAATTTGTTAGTTGGTCTTCTTCTCTGCTTCTTTGCAGAATCTGCACGTGCCGTGTTGTGTTATACCTTTCTTTTCAGATGACTATTCAGCTGCAGAATCTTGCCAAGAAACCCAGTCAGCTTCTTTTGATTCATTCTGTTGTTCCTTTCTTTCCAAAACTTGCTAGAAGGTGCTTGGATTGTTTGTGCCTAATAAGTGAATTTCACAATTTCCATATTTTTGTCTAAGAAACTTGTTGATAGAGAAAAAATCCCTAGGCTACAAATGGTATCAGGACCTATCAGCTAGGATCCTCTTCTTTTTGCAAAGACGTCCGTTTTCTCGTTGTCTTAACTCTCTATATGTTTTAATGGCGCTTTCAAGTTGGTTTATCTTTACCATAGAAAAGCATGATTGTGACTGATAATTCAAATGTTTAAAAGTAGTCTGGGTCGAAGAATCTTACAGGAGCAAGTTGTTTTGGGTAAAGTCGTGCTCTCTGTAGAGGTGAGTGGCAACCTCCGTTGATATAGATTGTAGATACTGGAAATCTACATCTACAGCGCTGCGACTGAAGTGAAGACTACGCACTGTTCACAGTCACATTCGTACTGTGTGACGGTGAACAGTCGTTGTTAACCTTTTGGCTAACTATTCCGATTTCGGTCCCCGAAAAACCTTGACAGGGTCAACAAAAATGTGCGACGTGTGTCTCTACGTGTCCCACGGTGATTAATTCTACGATATTTCTTCCATGGTGAGTACGGCCCGAATTGTTCGTCCTCTTTTTAACTATTTTTTTCTCTGTATTTACTAAATTCCCCGGTCGTTCCGATTGATCGGTTCGACTATTCTTGTCGGCTTTCACGATAAGCTCAACTTTCTTCTTGACGCATTTCGAAAGGTGATTTTAGTTTTGGTATGCAATCTGCGTTAGCGTTTTGCTGGCAGGCCGGCCTGCTTATATTCGAAAGCTCAACTTTTGCTTTCAAAAGTATAGTATTTATTTACTAAACTGGCTTATATGTCAAAGACGTCTTGGTGAAAGTAAGTTAATATAATTTGTTCTATTTTATTTAACAAACCAAGTTGACATACATTGTCAATAAAAACCACTAAAACTCAAAAACGCCAAAATTCACATTGCAATAAACCAAAATGGCCTTAAAGCCTCAGTGCTGTTACTGTTAATAACAAATTTATACCCACAAAATAAAGTCCAATAGAAACAAAAGTATGTATAAAATTCTTTACATACTTAATAAAGACTTAATAATAGCCGTTTTATAGAATAAACACATGAAAAGACAACAGACTTGCTTCGGCGGTACATACGCTAAAATTGGGCATGGTTGCGATGGAAACTTGCCTTCTCTGTCAGAAGGAACCGTTGGCATAGATCTTTTACTTAAAACATTAATATGTTTACGGTACAGCCAGGTAGGGCATTTTTCATACCAAAGGAGATTCATGAAGAGGCACAAAGGAAAGTGCTCAAATTTGTAAGGAGTAGCGGTGCACTGTCCGGCACTTTTCATGTGTGGAAGGGGTTCCACAGTAGACCTGGTTAGGTTGCAGTGTAGGAGAGAATTGTCTTCTGCATCGACCCCCAAAAACCCTTTAAAAAAAATTAAATAAAAAGCCAGCAGAATAGCCAAAGGATGGTAGTAGTAGAGCTGTAGAAGAAAAAGATCTCTGTTAATATAATTTATGTAAGTTCCTTGTGATGTGTCATGATGCTTGCAAGCATGATTAAATCTCCGTAAAAAACTGACTTTCCTTGTATGTTGGATTGTTCAGTCCACTGACATCGACCCCTGCAGATGGTGAAATCCTGACAGTTAAAGCCAGCATATCAGATAAATGTATCAAACAATTGAGACATGTTAATATAAATTAACTCAGATATTACGCATATTAAATGATTTATGTAGAATTATCCATTCCTCCACACACCTCCTGACCATTGTAGTCTTGCCCTCTGTCGCTAAAAGCACCTTAAAAACATGGTTAAAAGAATGTCGCAGCCTGATAGGCAAAGAAGCAAAGTAACCCTCAGAAGATATGACTCGTAGAGGATGGGTCATCCTCACCCAATTAAGAATGGGTCAAAGTCCAGTATGTCGCTAGCATGTAGCCACTTTGCCCCCCAATTGAAGCGATACCTTGGCTTCATATAGAGATTGGGTAGAATGTCACTCATGATGGGAATTGTACTTCACCATGGCAAAGTATGTGGGTCCGTTGTTCTGATTTTTAGCGTAAATGGTTGTTTTGATGTACAACATACCATAGATAGACCTTTATTTCTTTGTGTATTGTTAGTATATATTTACTATTATGAATTTTTTGTGCGAGAAATCATGCGAGATTTCCATTGACCCTCAATTACATTAAAAGTTGATGGTGTTTCTCCACCACCCTAACTGAGTGAAAGGCATGTAAATTGGGTAGAATATATTTAAGAGTGAGAGAGAGTGGAGTGGGTTATTAAGGCTGTGCATTGGGAGCTGGAATCATCTAGCTTCTGGAGCTTAACCTCGATGGCTCAAAGGACAAGTCTGAGATCTGACCCCAAACTGCCAACACTCAGGGTGGGCGATTTTCGAGACTAGCTAATGTAAATCATACAAAAGCTGGAATTGTTGGCAGGCTGTGATGTACTATATGTACATGTCAGTGCAGATTTGAACTTTTATACATCAGTAATCAGTACTACAATGTTTAATTTTAGAGGTATTTTCTTGTGATCTGAGGGTGATGAATGTTAGTTTGATTGTTTTGATTTATTTTGATCTGCCTTTCATTGCTTCGATCAGTTAGATGGCTGAACTACAAGGGGCCTACATTATAACAAAACAAAAGTAATAAATATTGTAGTAAAAGTCAAATAAAATGATGAAATACCATGACTTAATTCCACGTCATCAAGTGATCAATAATGGAAAGTAGTCAAATTGTGGAAGACAAAAAAAAGACTAATAAATTTATAATCAAACAATGCAGAAAGGACTGAAAAGCTGAAGTGACCAAAATAGTGAAAATAGGCTGACTGAAATCAGAAATGATTAAATAAAAAATAAATAAAATAAAATAATACCCTTCCACATATTGGCTAAAACCTGTAATATAAACATGTCATACAAAATTGATCACAAAGGGGGCAACGGTTTAAGTGTTGCCACGGCGCTCATCACTGTAAGGTAAAGGTCTTGAGTTCGAAACCTTTGGCCCTGCATTCAAACCCAACATACTTATAAATTTATTTTTATTTTTAAACACCGGCACCTCTAGATACCGATAGTTCATAGAAACTTATAGTTCAAACAGCCTTGTAAAAATATGTTCTTTTTAGTATAAGATTAATTAATTTGCTCTATCTGCTATCGTTATGTTACATAATGTTTGCATCAAGCAGACTTGAAGAATTGAAGCTTTCCTATAAATCTGAGTCATTAATTATGTACTTCATAATATAAAGAATCAAAGCGAATTAGCTGATAAGGATAAGCAGTTTATTTAATACGTGGATTTCTTATGAAAAGTTGTAAATTTGTTAGAAATAATTATTATACAATTTAATTTTTTTAGTTTAATGTACAAGAGTAATAATTAATTAGATTATGATTAATATTGACAATATTCGATCTAATTTAATATTAATCAGATAAGAAAATTTCTTTTTATGCACGCATTTGTATAGGTATCTCTTAAAATATCTTAAATATGTTTGTGTTTGTATGTTCAGTGTTCTTTTTTAAAATCTTGTTTAATATAATTTAAAATTCTTATTGTTTAATTTTTTTTTTAAATGTCAAAAGTGTTGTCCTAAAACTCATTTGTGTTTCTGGTTTATAGATGTGATGGGAGTGAAATGCGGCGGAACCACCTGGCTGGAATACTTGCCATTTCAATTTTCACATGGGTTGTTATCATTTACATGCTGGTCCATGATAGGCCTGCTTTGCATTCAGTGAGTTATCAACGATTTTACAAGGGAAATATTATTTTTAGGCGAAATTGTTTAAGTTAAGTGAAATTTAATTTTCAGTATAATAACATTCCTAATGCCAAGTCCAATCTCGAAGAATTAGAATCTCAGATCAAAGATGATTTTAAAATTAACGCCCAGTTGTGGGCAGATGTCAAGAAAGCAATTGCATCACGAAGTAAGTTTTTTAAATTAGATATTTTATTATCTAAACATTTATATTATTTATTCATTTTTGTTAAGGAGAGTCACAGAAGGCTGAAGCAGAGGAAAACGCAGCAGCTTATGAGGTGGAAAGAAAAGAAGATGAAAAGAAAATACAAGTAATGTTTGATATGTTTTTATAAAGCAGACAAAAAATGTCAAAAATGTATAATTTTTTCTATTATTGACAGTCTTTATCAAGGGAAGGTGTAGTTGCAGTTTTAGTTTTCGCTTGCTCACGTCCAACAGTAACTAGATGTTTAGATCAACTCATCCGCTATCGACCGAACGCAGAGCAGTTTCCAATTATAGTTTCGCAAGACTGTCAACACCAAGCTACATCTGATGCTATCGATGCTTATTCGGAACAAGTTTTTCACATTAAGGTAAAATTGACGATATGATCAGACTATATTTATTTTATTTTATTTTTTGTAATGTTGTGTTATTTTTTCAGCAACCAGATCAAAGTGAAATCCATGTTCCTCCGAAAGAAAAAAAATTTAAAGGGTATTTTAAAATAGCAAGGCATTACGGATGGGCTTTAAATCAAACCTTTTTTACCTACAATTTTTCAACTGTTATTATCATTGAAGGTAATTTACAACTTATTGAAATTAAATAATTCTGAGAACATTCATTTATGGAAATACAGAGCTATACAATACTATGAAGACAATTAATTACGATTTTTAGTTGAGATTAAAAAAAAGTTAATGGCATGAGAGGGATTCGAACCCACGATCTTCGGCTAGATACGCCGCTGCTCTACCACCTGAGCTATTGTGACCTCGATCCACTCGGATATCAACTCCTCATCTCAACCTTACGAATTTTCCCTCCTTTTGCCATATTCCAAATGTGTGTAATCGGTTTGGATTCTCGATGACAATTGAAATGGCGACAGAGAGCTTTAGTGAAGTGAACTTCATTTTAAATCATTAATTCACTATTTTCATGGTCTGCTCGACCAATTAATATATCACAATTAAATACGGTTTTTAGTTAATCTGTCACATCTTTTAAGACACAAAATTAACAGGATTTTACCTTATTTGAATAATTTGAAGAATGTGCCCGAAACTGTAGAAAATAGTTAATTGTATAATTGTTTTCCTCCCAGATGATCTTGACGTCTCCCCAGACATTTTTTCATATTTCTCCGCGACGCTGCCACTCCTTCACCAGGACCCGACACTCTGGTGCGTCTCTGCATGGAACGATAACGGGAAACAGGAGCTGATAGATTTGAATTCGCCGGAGCTGCTCCATAGAACTGATTTTTTCCCAGGTCTCGGTTGGATGTTAACAAAAGAAATTTGGGCCGAATTGGCACCCAAATGGCCTCTAAGGTATGAACGCAGTTAAATAAATCGATATCGGATTTAAAAATTAAATATTTTAGTTACTGGGACGACTGGATTCGACAGCCGTCACAGAGGAAGGGTAGAGCTTGCATCAGGCCTGAAATATCAAGGACCAAAACCTTTGGAAAAATTGGGGTGAGCAAGTAAGTATTGGTAATTTTATTTAAAAAATAATAATAATAATCCGTTCTTAAAACTTTTTTTGTAATTTTAGTGGGCTCTTTTACGAAAAACATCTAAAATTCATTCACCTAAACAAGCAGTTTGTTCAATTCACTGAAAAAAATTTAACTTATTTGCTCAAGGTAAGGTTTTATAATATTTTACACCCTGCAAGAAAAACGTTGACGTTGAGCGATTGTTGCAGGACAATTATGACACAGCATTTGTCAAGGCTGTATATGAGAGCCCTCTAGTGTTTCATCATGAATTACGAGCTGCTAAAGTCGGAGGGCCACCTCAAGGCCCTGTGCGGGTTTTATACGATACCAAAACTACGTATAAAGTCGCTGCAAAGTCTCTGGGCCTAATGGATGACTTTAAGGTATGCTTTGTATTGCATAATTTTTTTGTTTTTCAGTTTTCAGCAAAAAAGTCAAAATTTCAAAATATACCACAATTAATTACGGTTTTTAGTTAAGATGAAAAAAGTTAATGGCACGAGAGGTATTCGAACCCACGACCTTCGGCTAGATACGCCGCTGCTCTACCACCTGAGCTATCGTGACCTCGATCCACTCGGACATCAACTCCTCATCTCAACCTCACCTTACGAGTTTTCCCTCCTTTTGCCATATTTCGCATGCCGTGTAATCGGGTTGGATTCTCAACGACAATTGAAATGGCGACGGAGAGCTTTAGTGAAGTGTACTTCATTTTTAAATCATTATTCACTGTTTTCGTCGTCCGCTCGACCAATTAATATATCACAATTAATTACCATGCCATTGAAATATGGCAAAAGGAGGGAAAACAGGATTTTACTATTTAGTTATTCTATCTATTCAGGGCTGGACATGTTTCCTTCAACACTGACACAAGAAGCGAACATTTTCTCTAAAGGCGTGGTCCTTAAATATTCCACCAATTAGGTGGGTTCTTACAAGGAGGCATTTCTGCTCTTGACATCGACAGCTGCTTTTAACAATTTTGTAAAGGAGTCACTTCTCATCCTAAATACCAAATAAGACATAAACCATTCTGATTTACAACAAGTTATAAAGTACATGTGAAACACAAGTCATTTTGACAAGCATCCATGGTTCTATACCCAAGATTGTCATACAGCAAGCACTACATCAAATGAATTTCTTTATCTCATTATTTTCAATTCTTTCAATAGGGTTTTTCCTACTCTAGAGCTAAGCTAGCAGGCAATAACGAATCATCTTTATAAATATTAAAGTAGAATTTTAAAACACACGTCCAATAGTTAATAAAACTTGAAACTCTGATATTCTAACTCTTTTTGTTTAGAGCGGAGTACCAAGGACTGGTTACAGGGGTGTAGTGAGTTTTTTCTATAAAGAAAGGCGAGTCTACCTCGCACCTCAGGCAACATGGAAAGGCTACGACACCTCTTGGAGCTAGCGATTAAAACATTGGATTTCAATTGATAAAAAGGTGTGCTATTAGCATTTGTACGTCAATAAACTTGTTGATTTTTTATTTTTATTTTTCCAGTGAGAAACTCTTGTATAGAATGTTGACTAAATCCCCCCCCCCCCCTGTGCCTTGCAGCAGTTGGGACTTTTATGTGATCCATAGTGGATGACATGATTTTAAATTAAATACTACAGCATTTACTGATATTATTTAGTATCAACAGCCATTTATATTTGTTTCCTGTTTTTTAAAGGCATATAAACTTGAAAATCTGCCTTTGAAAAACCAAATTGTCATATATACATTTGTATGCGTAGGCTTCATTGATAAATATCTTTTCTCTTTGTTCTAAAAGGCTCAGTTTATTTCTGACTCAGTTGGGCAAATATAAATTGATGTTATACAAAATTATAATGTTGTTAAATCCCATTTTAACATTCTCAACGTTTAATTTTAAAACATCTATAAAACTTTTCAAACTGTCAATTGATGACATTTTCTGTATTAATTTGTTTCGTTTAAACAGGCATGTACAAATATTCTTTTTGTAAAATGTAAATTGTTTAAAAACCTAAAGCCAAAGTTAGAAATCTCCTTTTATTAAAAGATAATAATATATGTAAGAAAAAGAAAAATCCCTAAGAAATGAGATTCACAAAATTTATTTTGACTGTTCTTCCTGCAAACTGTAGAAAGTGATAATAAATTCCGAGATGAGAAACAAAGATTCATTTATTATTAAAAATTCAAAGAAAAAAAAAACAACAGATAAAATAAAAATCTTTGCATTTATTACTTGTGTTTATATATGTTTGCTAATTTTTGTTGTGATTTTTTAAATATAATGATTTAATTGTTTTTATACTGGTTTTTGTGTTTATTGTTTTCGGAGGTTATTTTTTAATATAAATTTTAATTGCAGTTTGCTTTTCGCATAATAAATGACAAAATTTATAATAATAGCACACATCACTTTCCAATGCTAGATATCAATATTAGATGATATTGTAGGCTACACTTGTTTATAATTCTTTCTCTCTTTTTTTGTTTGTTACCATTTCTTGTTTTCAGTTTAAAACCCAAAGTATTCTCTTAGGTTGAAAACTAGTATTACTCACTACTACTATTCCCCACATGTGTTTATTTATTTAAAAGGCTCTTCCAAAAAACTGATTTTAGTTACTTACTCTGTGATAAATGTACATAGCTATCAATATTTATACTGATTATAATTTGTTTCTTTAATTATTAATTGTCTTCTGTCTTCCTTGGAAATAAACTGTTTATTAATTTATTTTATTATGTAACATGTTCTCACAAGATTATTTAATTAAATAAAATCTTTTGTGAAGAGAATCTAAAAGTTGATGAAATCACTGACAAGGAAATAAAAGTATTTAATATTAATGTTATTGTTTTTTTTTCTTTGTTTGCTTTGGTGTCTGTATTCATTTTAAGTGTGTACATCATGAACCATAAATTAAAATATATACTTGCTCATAATTTCTTATTAAAAAATAAATGAATGTTCTTAGTAGAGAAACTTTTATCGTTTTCTTCATTACATATTAGATTTTTCAATAATAAATATAACATTTAATTCCCTATTCCTGCAATAGCTGTCCATTTTATTTATTTATTATTATTATCTAATAAGAAATTGTGAGCTAGTTTATTGAAATTTTCAATTCTTTGTACACATTTATTATTATTCATCTTTTCTTTTTCAATTATGAATATGAGCTGTTGGCATATTTCTATGCTCAACATCTACACAGATGTACATAATTGTAATCTATATAAGTTTGGAATATAAGGAACGGAGAATAAAATTGTGATCTTAAATGGTTTTTATTTTATTTTATTTTATTTTTTTTTGTTTTACCTGAAGTCCATCAACATTCTGGCTGAAAATTTTTAATTTTTTCCTGACAGCTATCAACCCAGCCAGTTATTTAAGCCTTCTTACAGATTTGAGTAAAGGTGGGAGGCCACCAAATGTAAATATGAGGCTGGTGGCTGTCGGGCCAAACAAGGGGAACTCAGGGTCGTCCCTAGTCGTCTCGTTTACTTTTGATATGTTACAGAGCCCTTTGTCTGGGAAGTGGATAAAAACCATTTACAGTGTCACCAATAATACAAATCCCCCGTGTCCTGCAGGCAAGTGCTGCCGAACCCCCGGCACCTGACCCTCAACGACTCCCATCTCCCCGATTTTTATATAAATATTTTTTTAAAGGATTTATTTAAATGAGAAAGAAAGTGAAACTATATTATAGTTTGGTTTGCTTTTATCTTTCTTTGTAGAGTTTTGTATTTTTCATGAACTATGATTTTTGAAGTGGAGTCATCGTCTTCAGGGGCAATTTTAATGTCTGTAGGTATGCCAAGTTTGGTTCTTTGTGCTGAAAACAAGCTCCATTTGCAGATAATGTATTTGATTGCTAATCTTACTTTGCAGTTTTGAGGCTTGGAGGGGTGGAGGTCTATTACATATTAAACATCCGTGGGTCAGTCTCATGTGGCCAATGCGGAGTCTAGTGAGGGTTGTTTCTTCTTTTCGGCATTCTCGTATGGGGCTTTTCACATATTTTTTTTTAATCTCATAATTTATGGCTTATGTCTGACCAGCCATTTTTCCAGAGACCAAATTCGTATTTTTATAGTCTTGCGGCATAGTTTTGTTAAATAGGTACCATAGCTGTTTTGGCCAATTGATTGGTCTTTATGTTGTCTGTAATATTGCAATGACCATCAGTCCAGTGCATGCCAGCATAGTTCTTTTGATCAGTAAATTCCTCACCTGGCTACACATTGTACTGTAAAAATGTCAACTTTCTCCTGCCCTTTTTAGGGGGAATGTAGGAAATTCGTTTGTTCACTAAATGTCTTACCTTCCTTCAGTGCTTAAAATGAATCGTCAAATCAGTACATTTTTCATGATTTAAATTAAGTTTTAAAAGCTAAAACATATATGTTTCATAAACATCAATTTCTCTGATGGACCCATTACTAACTTGATTGTAAAAACCATGATTGCGCATAATGATAATGGATATTCAATTTTCATTCACTTATATCTGATATTGATTTTGACAATCTATGATATACAATTTGAATTTTCCATACTGACATGTTGAGAAGACCAGTTTTAGTTTCAAACTGGTTAGTTGGTTATAAAATTTCATTTCTATTTCCGTTTTATTTTTGTAAAACTATGTGTATAATGCCTGTGAGGTACAATGGGTGTAAAGACCACCGAAAAAATGGTAAATCTGGTTATTGAGCATTTTATGCTGCTCAACTATTACGATTCTTAACTTTAGGAGGGGCCAACTTCACTGCGACATATTGTGGTGCGGTGACCACCAGCATAGCGATGACTCTCATGTCAATTTATATATGCCAAGTGTTTAACCAAATTCGTTCCTGTTCGGTAGATAAGAACTGCCCTGGATATTATATCAGTCTAACTGATGCTTGTTATTGTTTCGCTTTGCTTTTTACTGTTCTTTTTAGTAAACATTTCAGTTTGTGCAGTATTTTAAATGACACACTAGACGATTTTATCTATGCCAATGAACATGTTTCAAAAAATTACCAATTCAAATGTTTTTCACAAGTTGTGATGATTAACGTTTTGATATTTGTCGATTTAATTAGAAAGTGTATTTTGGAATATGACCTGTTTGTTTTTGATAGCTTAAATGTGTGGATTTTTGTGAATTTTATGAGAAATCTTATTTATTCCGTCGATGCTTTTATAATCTGTTTCTTCGCCGTCCTAGAAATGAACATGAAATGCGTTAATGAAAAAATCAAGAGCACGCTAGTAAGCAGAAACCCTGAAAGATATTTTAAATTTTATGCTCAACTCCACTGGGAATTCACTACTACGATAAAAAAAACTGTCGATTATCTCGGACCGATTTTATTTATCACACTCGTTTTTAAACAAATACAGATTATAGGTATGATTTATTTCACACTCCTCAACTATATCAGCGACTTGGGAAACGATTTGTTTCAAGCTTTCAATTTACTTTTACCCGCTGTCAATTTCATTTGGATCTGCCTTAGTTCTTCACAACTAACTGAGGAAGTAAGAAATTCTAACATCTTTATAACTTTTTAAAATGAAAATGAACAATAAACTTTTAACTGTATTTTCAGACAAAACGATGCATGTTTATTTTCCAAGACTTAAAAACTGTTAATGTCGCCAACCTCGAACTGAAACAAAAGGTTTGTACTGCACTAGATATTTAAAATGTGCATAATTTACTTATATAACTCAATTTTTAGATAGAATATTTTCAAGAATTAAATCACTACAGAGGCTTTGATGTTAATGCAAACAACTTTTTTGTTGTCCGTCTTGGTCTTGTAATTAAGGTTATTATCGTTTTTGTTGGGATTTTCTACATCCCTAAACTTCATTTTTAAACAATGTTAATGTAAATTATCAATGTTTGTCCAGGTAGTCAGTGTGATGTTGACGTATGTTGTGGCAGTTGTTCAAATGATACCTACCACCAGTAATTTAAAACATTAATATCTCCTCGATTGGGGACATCATGTTGCAATGGATAATTGTTATGAAACATTGAAAGAGGGTGCTCTATGAAAATTTGAAATGAAAAACTCTTTAGACAGCTGTAAACTCAAAAAATGTTTGAGGCTTTGCAAAAAAAAAAAAAATTATGACAGAAAAAAATTGTTTGAAAATTAAGAAAAAATGTACAAATAGATATTGTATAAAAAAAATCAAATATAAACATTGTTTTGCTAGGTGATTATCAGTGTCCATTAATCAATAATTATTCTGAAATCATGAGATGCGGTCTGGTGTGAAGTAGGTTTCAGAAAAACATTAATACTACAAAAGTGACCTTATATAAAAATGTCTTTTCTATACCAACTTCCTTACCCAACCCTCCAAAATCCAACGTATATTAACATAAAACAGCAATATCTCAGACAAACACCTTGATATTTAATATAAATTATATATTTTGCAATGATGTATTAATATAAACAATATAATTTCCATTGTATAAATTCACTTTTTTTTGCACATCCTACATGTATTTGTTAAATGTAAACAATGTTCGCAAATCCCAGGCCTGAAGATGATCTCAATAAAGATTGAAACGTTGGCACTATAAAAAAAAGGTTTTCTCAAACATACATCACGCCAGGTCGCATCTCACGATTTCGGAATAATTATTGTTTTGTTAATTGAGCTATTTATAATGTTGTGTAATACACAACAAACACCAAAATAATTACTTCGCTTATTGCAATACTTTCTACTCTTTTTCACTTAATCACATGTCTACTAAAATAATTTAGAATATTTTGTACAAATTGCACAAGTTGTGTATGTATTAAGTTTATGAAGAAGTGAACACATCTCAACACATGAAAAGTTATTCTGGGTATTAATTTATTCGATTACCCTAAACGACGATCTCTTATTTACTTATTCATAATTAAAAATAAGCTTTCCTTATTATACTTATACATTATATTTGATTTTAATTCTTCCCATCATTTAAATTTTATAAAAAACTTGCATCATGGATCTATGAAGGATTCATTTAGAGTCGAGGGGCGCTTTGTGCTATGAAATCATTATCTAACACCTAAAGATTGTATGAGATTCTGGCCCAAGCTCCCTACATTTCATGCAGCCATCATCTGAAGGAAGATGGTCAGCACCTTTCAAATCTCTTCTTTCATTTAATGTAATTTTGAATTTTTCACAAATTTATTTTATTTATTAACTTTTCAATCCCATTTTTTCTCATTAATTTTTTCCACAGCAGTGGCCATAACATTGATTTGATCAAACCGCATTAGATTATTTAGGAGCCGGCGTCTTAACAACCTGAGCACCATGACCAGTATTGCATTTTTGAATTTAAAACTATGCTAATGTCTAGTAATTAATAACTTGGTCAAACTAAATGAACATGATTTGATTGCTATTCCCATTTCCTTCTCTCCTATATTTTTCCTGTATACCTACTTCTCTCTTTCATTCATATTCATGTTAACAGTTTTGCTTATTATTTTTTTTCATTCTATTTTGCAACTTTTATGTTATTTGATTAATTTATATTTTTCTACTGTAGTAGTACAGTATTACAGTAGTAGTAAAAGTGAAGCTTTTTTGTCAAAATGTTTGTTCCTTATTTCTATTTTTATGACGTCTTAGTTGAAGTAATCGAGACGACATGTCATTCTTGTAATCTGTTGATGTAACCCTGTAACCTTCAAGTTTATTATCGTGTGTTTATACATGGTTTTTAGGCCTTCGTCCAGAAAAACGTTTCCAGTTAATTTTCGAAAAGAAATGAGATGATTTTTGTAAATATCCCAAGTTAAATTCGGACCCTGATGAAATCCAGTTGATTTCACTTTTCCAATAGAGTTCTTCCAATCGAATTATGCGATGCCTTTGTACAGATTCGTTGTTCCGATGCAATTTCACATTGGTGATCCTTTTAGTCTTAAGCGTTTCGATTTATATATTTGTTATGGTCCACATCCAGATGTCGACCCGTTTTAACCCGGCCGTCGAGATCGAACCGTTGGATCGGATATTTAATTTCAACCTGTCTCTGGACAAACTGGTGCACAGGACACACAAAAGATACCTGAGTTTTATGTTAGATTCGTCTTTCGTGCAGCGTGGCTTGAAAAAACCGTCTCTCAGGTGAGCTGGTGTTCATGTTTCCCAACAGTTTTGGTGCTTGTGGTGCAGGTGGTCAATTTGAACAAATTAAATTAAACTGACATACTATATTCAACACACGTCATGTAGTAGTACACTAAAAACAATAATAATAATAATTAAATCATTGATTGGATAGGTTTTATGTGTGCAGGTGTCAATTGCATTTCTTAAGATTCATCACAATGATTATTTGGATATGGTGAGTTGCGATCTAGTGTGACAGGTTTAGGTATTTTTTTTATTGTGCCAACATTTCGATGTTTATTGAGATCATCTTCAGGGCTCAAAGTGTTTGTTTTCGGTGAAGATGTATCATTACTATGTGTTGTGCTGAGTGGTTTTTCTAAACCTATGCCACACCAGACTGCATCAGGTAATCTCCAGATCACTAAACAACACACTTTCATCACAATTGAATTCCATTGACAACATTCATAGAAGCGTCAAGTCAGACTGGAGATCGAGATTCTAATATATTTGTCATTAATATATAGTTTAAATAGGATGGGTGAGAGATGTCCACCTTGTGGTACACTTGATGTAGCATTGAAATTTTTTGAAAAGTTCATTTTCACTACTTGTTTCCTATTAGAAAGTTTATACCACTTTAGTGACAGTGTAGAAAAGCCTATGTAGTCCAATTTATCTAAACTGCTCAAAAAATGAATAGGGATACTGGCAATTTTGTAGTATTAACTTTCCCTAGCATTTTTATTTTATTTTTATTATAAATTACATTAAATTATGACAATTTAAATTGCATTAAATTATTATAAATTGCATTGATTAAAAAAAATTTTTTTTTACTGAAGGAAAATTTAATAAAAGATTTTGAAAATGACAAAATAAAAGGTTTTAGTTGCATAATTTTGTTTATTGTACACATTTGTTTTTAAAAATGTCCTCTGTTAGCTAAAACCTCTGTACACTTGTTTGTTCCTTCAGTATTTTGTTCATGAGGGTTCGGGGTTCTTTGTAGTGTAAAAATCCTCCAAGGCTGCCTGTACGCAGATTTGACTTTCTCTCATGTCTCCTGTAGTAGCAAAGATCACAGCATCGTCAGCATAAATAGTCACGTTTACATTTCCACGATTTGGGAAGTCATAGAGTAAGAGTATTAAATATGATGGGGGATAGGGCAGTTCTTTGTGCCGGGGAAGATGTTTTTTCCTGCTGATGGGCTGGGTTTCAATTTATGGTCTTTAAGGGAGCAGCTTATTACATTGTGCAGGTGTATTGGGAGACGAATAATTTTTAGCTTAAATAACAATCAAGTGTTATTGTTTCACTCTAGATTAAAAATAAATTATTCTTTTTATATAAGGTCATGGTTGTTGATGAAAAAGTCAGAGTCACCAATAGGATTTGAACCCATGACCTTCTGCCATGACACTGACTTTGTCATCTCATCCAAGACCTTATATAAAAAGAATAATAAATTGAAATAAGTAATTTGGCCAATTAGACCACTAAACATGTATAGATTAAAACTAAATCATATCAGTTCAATTGCATCTTTTCCAGAGCTAATTTGTCAATTGACGTTTCTTGGTCTTTTAAATTGTTTTCTTTCATTAAACAATAAACTAAGTAAAAATTTATAATTATTTTGCTTGAGTGGTTCAAAGTCGAGATCTTACTTGGGCTGATGCTTTGGCCGATGACAAACAGTTTTTGTTACAGAACTGAAGTTGTGGGTGTGCCGTGAAGTTCTTTGATAATCTCAGCAGTTTAGGGTCTCAATTGAAGAGATAATGGCCAATCGGGATGTACAATGGCTAGAAATAGTCATTTTATTGCTCTTACCGCACTAAGGAACCACCTGTTAACAGTTTCCTTGATAGATAGTCAGCTCAAACATTTTTAATGTAAGGGTGAACTCTAAAACGGTCATCAGAGGGCTTTGAGAGAATAGCCCAATCTCTTGACGTCGCACATCAGGTTCGCCAGAGAGATATAGAGTATGAAGATGACTATTCGCGTAGAGTATCTAACTTGGACACTCGATCAATGGGAAGCTGTTTTCTTTACAGATGAATGCTGGTTTGGTTAGTGACAATCAGATGTGTAGAATTTACTTCATGTTCTTCATATATCCTTCACCCTAATATGAATTGCGCTCATTCCAATAACATAAACACAACACCCGGTATAAATCTAGATGTCTCATCACATTCACTCCCCCAGAGTACTCTCTCACAATACACAGTCATGCTATGGGCAAGCTTTGTTTGGGAACAAAAGTAAAGAAAACTGGCTAAACAAGGTGTGAATGGTTTTTTACTTTTGCAGAAATTATATTCAATTAAGTCAGAAAGCATAAAATGTATCATTACACAGGAGGGGATAAGTAAGTGATCAGAAAGTCATCAAATAAACTGGATAGTCACACTTTTATCTCTGACAATCATGTATGAAGGATAATTTTTTAATTATATACATTTAAAAAGCTTTTATAAATCTATCCTATACTATTTACATATATATTTTTTTTAAATTTAGAACCAAAAGCTTAATAACTCGCATCTCTCATCTCAGCGGAGGATATTTAAGAATTGGTGGATACGCTGCAGATTTGCTGGTTTTTTCAATTATGTTTCAATCGCCTGGAGATCACTATTTGAAACCCGATGGAGGGTATTGCTCTTTCGAACAAGTTATGTGCCATAATTCAAAGCATTTAAGGAAATTTGCCATGTCGGGTAATTTATTTGTATATTAATATTTTCTTATAAACATAAAAAATCTAATAGAATGTGTGAATTCCTTCGTGTTATAGCTGACAGCTGGTCTGATATCAATTTATTTACCAATCAGACAGGCTTAAAGCTTATTTTCAATCTCAACGCCTTGATGAGAGGAGACCGCAGATGGAATTCGAGTAATGCTGAATTTTTGCTGGACATTGCATACGCAAATCAGCATGAAATTGATTGGGAGCTGGGAAATGGTTTGTATCTTGATTGTATTAATTCATTTGAACATAAAATATTTTAAAATATTCAGACTTTATAACATATATCGTACAATACATTAACAACATAAACTGAGTAATTGGTAAAAAATCAATATGGTATACATTTTTTAAAGGTGTTTCTTTGTTTAAATATATAACTAAAGACAGGAATTATAAAATATAAATGTATGTACATTTAAATGATTAAGTTTCTTTGTGCTTTTATAATGTTTCAGACAAAGGTGAACATAAATTATTTTGACATAAAATGTTAAATTTTATTAAATTTATTTCAAATCATTTTCCAGAGCCCAATTCGTACCCTTTTAAATTTGAAGCCGAAGTCACTCCTGAAGAGTTGGCTTATGATTTTGGCACTTTGAGGCAACTTTTGAACAAGTACACCATTTACAAACAATCGCTACTGATAGGCCCTGATATCACACATCCTCGCCCTTCAAAACTCGGCCCTGCCAAATATTTAGAGGAATTTTTAGTTTCTAAACCAGAAATAGATGTAATTTCCTGGCACCAGTAAGTCCTCATGCAAAAAGCCTGAACTACAATATTTAACTTTATAACTATTTCTTATAGCTACTACACTGGGCCAAATGCGACTGTCCAAGATTTTTTGAATGTAGAGACACTCAACAGTTTTGAACAGTCTGCGCGAATTGTCAATGAAATCGTGAAACGCCAGGCACCTCAGAAACAAATATGGCTGAGTAAAAAAAGATTCAACATTATTTAATCTTTTTAAATGTTTTGTTTCTATTTCAATTATTTTTTTGTTTTGTACATTTGCCACTGTAGCGGAATCAGGTTCAGCTTATGGTGGAGGAGTAGAAGGTCTTTCAGACAAATTCATATCTAGTTTTTTATGGATGGACAGACTTGGAGCAGCGGCCAAAAACAACATATCAGTTGTAGTTAGACAATCTCTTTTTCATCCGTTTTATTCTCTTCTAGATGAAGATACACTCTTCCCAAACCCTGTGAGTTACATATATTTTATTCAATGATAGAACACACCTTTTTCAATGAAATCCTTTAAAACTCTAAATAAATGTGATAAATTTTTCAGGATTATTGGGTGAGTGTACTGTTCAAAACATTCGTAGGACAGGGAGTGCTGAATATAGACTGCCTTGATGAGAATTACGATGAAACGTTACGAGTCTATGCACACTGTGGTAAAGGGAAAAGGAAAAACCCCGTCCTGTTTGGTTTAAACATTAGCAACCATTCTCAAGGAATTGGCCTTAAACTGAATACCACTGGCAATTTTTACTCATTGACATCGCCACATCTTGCATCATCGTAAGTCTTATATTCACTGTACTTATTTAATAAAGTCAGTTAATGGTTATTTATTTTTCTAGTGTCGTCCATCTTAATGGGAAATTATTAGAGCTGGTATTTTTCGATCAACTTCCAAGTTTCATTCCTGTGAAAATTGTTGTCAACAGTAAAAACCCTGTTCCAATCCTTCCATATTCTTTGTTTTTCTTAGTTCTTGATATTAGTGTCCCTGTGTGCTAATTAATTAAAATTGTTTTAAGCAGATTTTTTCCTTTAAAATAAGAAAAAAGTTGTGATTTACATTATAAATGCCAAGTCGCATTACAAGTACCTTTTCTACAATCAATGCACAATTAAATTTAATAAATGTTTTTTGTACTTACCATGTTACTTAATAATTTTTAATGTTATGTGGGAACAAATACACTAATGTGATTTATTTTTTGACACAGATATAATTGTTTGTTGTATTGCATTGAAAACTAAGTATAGGATATATAATTAGAGTATATAATTTGTTTTTAAAGGGTAGATCTGTTCTTTGTCAGCCCTGTAATTTCTGCACTTTTCAAAAAAGTTGGTGATAATCAAATTTAAACAGAACAAATAATTATTTTTTTAATTCTTTCTGGCTATTATTCAAAAAGTATTTTCATCTATCTAGTCTTGTTATTTTGGTAATAAATTGAAGTGTTTTTCCTAAAATTGTCTCATTTGAATTATATTTTTATGTTATTTTTTTACAAAACAAGAAAATAAAGAAATTAAATTTGTGTTTTAATTTATTAACCCTTTATAATATATTTGGCTGTCTGGAAAATGGTTCAGGTTTTGAAGTTTTCTTTCAATTAGCTCTCTATATAATAAACTGTTTACGTTTGATGGAATATTTTTGTGTAATTTCATCTTACAAATTTAAGCTTGGTCAGAATGGTGCTCAAATGTCCAGATACATTAATGAAGTCTGGGGCGATGGGAATGTGAGTGAGAGCACTGTTAGAGATGGTTTAAAAAATTCTGAAAGGGGAAATTTATCCTTGAAGACAAAGGTCTTGGAAAGATTTCTTTCCTAGATGATGTTCTATGGGTTTTGGTCAAAGAAAAACCCAAATATTTGAGAACTTGAGCAGTCAGCAAATTGATCGTCGTTGACCACCTTAAGGCAATTGGAAAGATGAAAAAGGTTAAAAGTTACCTTAATAAGCTTAAATGACCACTGAAAAAAATCGTTATGAAGTTTGTGCAACACTTGTTTGCTGAAACAGAAATGAACCTTTTCTGGACAGAATTTTTATTTTTGAAAAAAATTAGATTCTATATGATAACAGCAGACTTTCTCAACAAAGTGGAAGCAACACCACATTTTCCAAAGTCCCCCCAACTCATCAAAAAAGGAGATGGTGACATATTGGTGGGATTCATTTGAGCTGAAGAGCTCTTGAACAAATCCTGGTGAAAAAATCAATGCCCAAATGTATTGCTCATAAATGAGTAATGCAGTAGGTATTATTATTTAGTGACTGGGAGTTTTTTGGTGGACCTGACAAGGCCTGGTGTTTGGAAATGTAGCGTTGAGACGATGAATAAGCTGGGATTGTTATTGGTTGTTAGTAGAGAGAGCAGTTGTTTGGGGTACAGGGCCATAAGTCGGTCGACTCTACATTGGTTGAAGGGTCTCTGGTGGAGCAGGTAGCTGAGTTGCAGTGGCTTGCCAGAGCCAAGTCGGACGTGAAGGTGAGTTCAAGGGTAATGCCCAGTACCATTGCCACCATTGTAGGTGCTTCACTAGTGATAACTCTTGGATAAATGAATTTGAGGTGATAAGTGAGACCTTGTCGGAGAGACAAGTCTGCTTTGTTAGTGCTCGATTAGTGATTGGCAAGAACTTATCGGGGAGACGAGTCTCTATGTGTGAAGTGAAACCTCTCAGGGAGAGAGTCTGAACTCTGAAATACCAAAGGCCAAAAGGCTCTCGTCAAACTGCAGAGAGGAGTGCAAGACCATTCCATAACTGGTAGTGGCATCTAGAGGGTACCGTGGTAACTACAGGTGGCCACCACTATGAAACCGTCTTTGGCCAATCATAAAAGAACAATTTTGTAACACGGTAATGCTTGCTGTTCTTCAGACTACAATTTTTTCAGACTCCTGGACGTTTTACGGTGTAACAAATGAATTTACAGAATATGTTAATAAGAAAGACTCAAAATTCTGTCCAGAGAGTATAGATAAGTTGCCATCATATTGGGAGAAGTGTATTGAGAGTTATGTAATGTTATGTGAGTAATTACTAAGAAATCTTTAAAATGATTAATTTAATTTTTTAAAAATATTTTATATACATAAACCTGTATTATTTTCCAGACAACCCAATAAGATGAATAAGTTGCAGTTCGAGAACATGAATCTTTGAGTAAAAACTTCAATAAAATTAGGAAAATGAAGGCTTTGATTAATTTTAAATAGTAATTAAATTGTATCAAGCAAAACATAAATGACATCCTGATCTATTCTTTCTATGTTCTGTTTGTCACACAACCATTTTAAGATGTTGAAAGGTATCAGACAAACAAAATTGTAAAAAATACATTTTATTTTTATTTTCTACAGCACTATTTTGGATTTTATGTGGCAGAATTATTATTAACACCGTATTAACATCGCACACTTGACAATTTCAAATATTTTTACTTATTTGTATTACAAATAAGCGTGCTGCGACTTCTTGCGATTTTGAAGTTATTTTTGTTTGAGAATGGCATGTTTCAAATTGTATGAAATCGTTTTTAAGGTCAATCTAAACAAGTTGATTTGTGTAGTTTCTGTCCGATGTCCTGCTGTCTGCTAAACAATGTTGCACTTTAGAATTAAACCTTGTCCTTGCACTTTTTTATTCATGAATTGAGGAGATTGTATCGGCTCATTAAAGGCAGCCTTCTTAAAATATTCAGTAAGGTCGACTTTCGGATTAGATTAGTATCTTGCATTTTGTCAAGCCATGGTAATCGTTTTTGCTTTCTGCCTAGCCATTTTCTGTAAGTTTTAATTTTGACAATTTTGTTATTTTGAAATTTGAGATTTCTGTATTTCACAATTCAATTATAAATATTAATTTTAGTAACTTTTCGGAATAAAGATGAATAATTCTTATAAATTTTACTAATTTAATAGAAGTTTGTTTTTTATCTTAATTCTTAAGATGTTCAGTAAAGAATGTTTAGAATAAAAGGTAAAATATCATCAGACTATATCAAAATCTTTGTTTTGAAAGTTATGCTGGCAACAGGTGACTTAGCTAATTCACTATCCTGCGCTGAAATACAGGAAAAGGGCTCAGGCTCTGCTTTCACAATCGACGAACTAAAAACTTTGTCTAAATTGGAAGCAGACGATCTAAAAAGTTGCATCGTTTTACTCGGAAAGGAGCGTTTGTCAACTGAACAATCTTCAGTTATCTGGATGGCTTTATTGGATGTACGTGGCATTTTTAACATTGCCTAGTTTATTTAAGACTTGATCATTAATCATTACTAAATAATTAGATATTTGGATCAGCGGGTGGAATACCTGAGGAATATATAAGACAATTAGGCTGGGTTGTTAATGGAATTCCTGCTGAACATTTTATGAACATATCGTTGTCTGATGTTGATACAATTGCTTCACTGGGAAAGTGCAAAGAGCTCAGTTCCGCACAGGTGTGGTCTTATAAATTAAAAATTGCTTTTTCAAATCGAGTTTTTCAGTTGTCAGGGCTGAGGGATGGGGTCGTCGAACAATGGAAGGGAAAAGACATAGACGATTTTACAAGCTTTGACCTGATAACTCTGAAGCAGATCATATGCAGTTTCAACAGTTCCCTTTTACAGATGATCCATCCGATTTCTTATAAGTAAGCACGCCTAAAGAATGGCACGTTTTGACTACAAGTTTTGTACACTTTTGCAGAGATGCTGCTGTGGAATTGGCAACATTGAAAAACTGTCCTTTGGATGTCCTCCAGGTACTGGCCGGTCTAGCTACGAGCTCTGATGGCTTTGGCAGTGCTGCAAAATGGACATCTGTCCAGGTAAGTATTCATTTCTTAATTTAAAATTAGTTTAAGATGCAAGAACTACCAATACTTTTCCCTTATCTTTTTTTACAGTAAATAATTTTTTTTAAAAGAAATTGTTTTAGGGCCAGCAAATATATCACCAGCCTTCTCTTCCTTAGCTCTATACTTCTTTTCTTATATTTCTCAAGTTTTAAACTTGAGTTAAAGTCTTAAAGTTTTAAACTTAAGATAAATAACAAGCATAAATACACAGAAACAAAGTAAAAAATGATAGTTTACTTTACCAAAGAGTACACCATATTTCTTGGGTTAATTGGGGATATACTCTTCAATTCATGCACCAGACTACATCACACTACCACAGAGAACTCGACATTCCTCTGGGTAATTGGGGATAAACATTTCCATTTTCGTTAATAAATTGCATTCGCACTACCCCAGAGTATTCAATATTCCTTGGGGTAATCTAAGAGTAATTGGGTATACCCTCTGCTTTCATGCTAATAAATTACATTCACTCTACCCCAGAGTTCTTGATATTTCTTGGGGTAATTGGGAAGCTACTATTCATGCTAATAAATTATATTCACACATTCATTCACACTACCTAGAGTACTTAATATTCCTTGGGTTATTTGGGCATAAGGCTCTCCATTCACGCAAATAAATACATTCATTCCAATACATGAAGACACAAAGCTCCTATATACAACTAAAAACATTTATGGCCGTAAGATATTACCTTTACATTACAATATTTTTCTTTATTATATTATTAGCTCTGTATTGTCAGTAAAATTATCATTACAATAAAATATGTAAAGAAAAGTGGATCAAGTATACGAAAGGTCTTTGAAACACAAAAGTGCTTTTCAGGAAACTACAGTTTGTTGTCAATTAGTTCTGATAAATGAGAAAACGCTGATTTTGTAAACTTTCCATCTAAATGTTCATTGAAGGTCGCATAATTGCAAAATTTTTTATAAAATCAAACGAAAATTTATTTTTGGTTTAAGCTAGCTAGTGTTGGATGCGTAATTGTCGGTCTTCCTTCTGTTAACGTCCTCCCGAACGAAGCGATGGAAGGATTGACACCGCAAATAATCGACTGTTTGCCCCCTGCGACCCTTCAAGTATATAATAATCACAGCGTAATACGATGCAGTTTATGCGATGAAATATTTTTTTGTAACAGTCAATGTCAGATGGACAGATTTCAAGATTTTCGCCAGCGGCTGCCAGTGCACTCTCATCCAGCCAGATTTCCGCCTTGTCAGAAAGCCAGAAATACGCCCTGTCGCAAGCCGTCGACGGGACAGCAGACAAGGAAAAGAATGCAGCTTTACGACATTCCGTTGATAAGGAATTGTACCTAATTTGTATTTTGATCTTTTTCAACAAATTCTTCAAGAGTTAGCATGCTTAAAACATCGTCATATTACAAAAAAAAAAAAAAAAAAAAAAAAAAAATCTGTAGTTCAAAACTATTTAAAATTTTCTAGATCTAATCAAAATGTCTCTTCAAATTTAACATGCAAAATTTATATTTATTTTTTTAAAGTTTAAAACACAAATTGATTTTGATTTTTTTTAGGTTTGTTGTAATTATTTGGTGGAACTCCATGATTAAAGGCTAAATACTGAAGCTTAAACTTATTTTTTCAATTTTATTCAATTAAGCTTAGCTTGTTTAATTAAATAGTAGAAACTAAGGATTTATTGATATTCAAAATATTTGATTTATAAACAGCTTATTTTATCTATACAATCAAAGGATATCTGATTATGGGAATTTTTTTTTAAAGTCAACTTTCATTCTAAGGTTAGTAATTGTAATCTTGAACTTACAACTATTCTAAAATTTCTTGAAGAATTTCCATTTTGGATGTGTATCAGACGAAAATTTTAGGAAAATGGATTGAAGTTGAAATGCATCAGTTTTACAATTGTCAATTTTTCTTCTAAGTACTTACTTTGTTTGTTGTCACCTGGATTCTTATTAGAATGGTTAATTTCCTGTTTTTCGATTATGTACAACCCTTGTCATTGCATTCTTTGAAATGAGCTTTTAAGGCATATGCGGGGGATCGACTTGTACGACAATATTCAAGTTTTGTGAGTACAAAAGAAATGATGTGTTTCGATAATGAAAGTTTGTGTATTATTATAAATACATGCTATTTTGAAATTACAACTTGTGCTGGTATCTTATTAATTCAAAAGAGCTTCCATTCTCATCAAATACACGTTCTCGTTTTCTCTTTTATTTTTTTTTTTTAATGTTATTGTCTGTTAAGTATTATAAAAAGTTTTTTTTTCCACATTTCCTTTTAGTAAACAAAATATGGGAAGAATTATAATACAACAAGTTTTTGAGTTGTTGTTCACAGTTTTTCACTTTATTACAATTGCTTGAGTACAAAACCTTGTCAATATCATTTTTAAGTTGCAAAAAATGAGAAAATTTAAACTATTAAATTGTTATCTACAAGGATAAAATTCAACCATGCTTAGTAAATAAATTTAATGGCTAGTACTTTGCAACAATATTATTTATGTAGTTAAATTATACATAATCAATTACATTGCATATTTCGGCTTTGTAACATCAATTATGTTTTTGTACAACCTAATCATGTAATTTTTTCACAATTGCTCTTATTCTTTTCCAATTGAAAGAAAACAACAGATTAAAGAGACTATTAAGTTTCAAGAATTTCTTAAATTGTAATACAACGAGTAAAAATATAGATTTTACATTATATATAATATATATATTTCATTTTCATAAATTTCCATAAATACACTTTTCACATAAGATAAAAGAAAATTGGCAACACAATGATCACAATCTGTTGTTTTCCCCTAACTGTGTTCAACTTACATCTTATTTTTATTATTATTATTTTTTTTTTTACCTAGCTTGGCTAATCTTTTCATCATTATTATCATATGTATACGTTTTATAATCTTAATGCATAATAATATTGTAAGCAATAATGTACATTTTTAAAATTACTGTTTTTTTTTTTTTTGTCAATTTGTAAATTAATTGGATTTATCTTGTAAAAAAGAATATATATATTTATATATGACAATACCTTATTTCAATACAAATGGCAAAATGAATGTGTTCCCAACATCGCATACTTTGGCTATAGAAAAGTCTATGTACATATCAGGGCACACTCACACTCATTCTGGAACTTGATATGCAAGAGCATTTAAGGGTTTTTTAGGAGGGCCCGGACATCTATCAACTTCTACATAAATTCAGTTTTGTCGAACAATCCTCATGTTGAAAAACATCATAACGGTTTTAAATATATATTATATATAAATGTATGCAGCTTACAAGCTGTAGTTAGATATGATTATATTATATTTGTTTTGCTTAATTAAGTATTAAAAAACAATAATAAAGATCAAGTTTGTTGTATAAAAAGCACTTGTTAATAATGAGCGTTCAAACGATATTGTGCTGATTCTAATTCCAATTGAAAAGAAATCTTATTTTCAATAATTCATTTATTTTAATTTTGGTTAAAGCGCATATTAATAATATGTTTGTGCATGTGTTTTCTTTTTTTTTTAATAAAGCAAATAGTGACTAATAAAATTTTTTTGTTATGCCAAATTTCTTGTTGCTATAGCTCGCTAATAGGAATCTATCCACACAAGCACCTCCTTAATAACCTACAATAATATCCCTTAGTATCCTTTTTTTATTTTCAATTTTTGCTAAAATGTATACAACATGTGAAAAATCTACTCTTATCTGTACTGTTATGATAATTAGTCGTAATAATGTCATTATTATTCTTTCCATTTTTACATGCATCAAATCAAAATTTTCTCTTTACAATTTCTATTTTCTTTCTTTTCATTTTTTTTTTCTTTCAAAAAATATTTGGTTTTTTTAAAAGAAAATTACATTTACAACAATGACGAAATGTCAAATAAGAATTCCACATATTTGGATAAAAACATACCCTGTATCGAAGCAAGAAATCGCAATTTCATTGCTAATTTTTAAAATGTAGTATTAAAATGTTTCTTTATGGTTAGGAGACGATGATAGTGTCTAATCCAATGTCAAACTTATACTTTTTTTTTCTTCTTTTTTAATGCAGGACAAATGATAATATGGGTGAAAAAAGTTTTTTTTTTGTTTCTTTGTAACTCGAATAATGCAATTAGACCGTGTGACAAATTGCCCAAATTATATTAGATTTTCTTTTATATTTTTTATATACCTATAAATATAATATATATTTATTAACAAAAACAAAAACATAACACTTGTTATATATAAATTTAGCACTTTATGGACAACTTCAACACGGTCTAAATAGCCAGAAAGGAGTTGCAAAGATACAATTACACAAATATATAATTATATATATATGTTTCTTGTTGCAAAGAAAACGTTTATCTGCCGTATATGGTAAAAATAATGACAATAGTTTTACAATAATTTGCCTCTTGTGCGATACTGCTTACAGGAGAAAATATCACTTTATCATCGTGTAAAGTTTTTAGAGAACTTATCTTTGTGTACATAATTGTTCAATGACTTGGCGTGTTTTTTTTTTTTTTTTTAAATTTTATTAAACACGCACATTTATTCTGATATTGATGACAACGACATGTTATAATTTGTTATTATAATTCAGTCTAAAACCAGAGAGGTTAAAGTTGACGAGAAGCTCAGAACTAGCTTGAAGGAATGTTAATTAATATTTTCATGATTATTGGTCATGGAATGCTTTCTATGTGATAAAAATATACAAAATGAATAGTCTCATCCAAGAGATTTTTGTTTGGTATTTGACATTTCCCCTTTATTCATAGTGATTTGCTTTCTAAGTATAAAACAAGTTTATCCTAGCCATAAATATATTAATAGCATTTGTCATCTGCGCAAAACCATTGCACTTGTATATATATATATATATATTATTATATATAATATATAATTTTCATGTTTTAATACAAATCGATAATGTAACTAGTAAAATGAATAAATAGCTTACAAGACTAGATAATAATTACTTTTTAAAAAGCAGGATATTCTAATGTATGATTAAAAATAAAATATTTTTACTTTGTGTTAATCAGTCATAGATAACATTTCCAATGGCTACTCCAATATTGGCAACTCTTTACTTAGCATATTGCACTTGATTTTATAGTTCATGTTTATTTAAAGTAAAAGTGATATAAAATAATAGTTTCTAAAACAAATTAAAAAAGAAAAAGAAACACGAACTCAGTTTTAATATATGTTAAATTAAAACTAAACCTGGACTGCACCTTGTAAAATTAACAATACTTCTAGCACAAATATGAAGACCTACCCTCTATTATTTGACTAGTCATGTACATATTTAAATACAATAAATTCTTCAACATTACAATATTTTGAGCTTTTGCCTTGCTCTCTGAATTGTGCCTTTATCACCGACCTCTCATTTTATATCATGCCCAACTTTGCGGCATTTTCATAACATCTAAATTTAGAGTTTTTTTGTTTTTTTTTTTGTTGTTTGTTTATTTTTTTTTAAATTTTATCTTTTCATGATGGAACTTTACTAACTCCATAAACACGATTCTTTTTATTATACATATTTATATAAATATCTATTTATTAAAGCTCATGCGTATTATTATTATTATTATTATTAATTATTATTATTAGTATTTTATAATTTACATTATATATTATGGTTGTTTCTCACACAGTCCTTAATCTTCTAAAATGGAGAGAAAATCATTTATTTCTTATACTTCAAATATAACAATATAATAAAATTCCATTTATAATTAAATTATTTCTTTTAATGAAATAATGTCAATATAAATAATTGATATTCTCTTCATAATAAAAAAGAAAGTGATAAAATTTTTAGAAAATGACAAAAACTCATTAAATGTAAAGTAGCCTATGCAAAAAGTATTAAGGCATTATAAACAGGCCCTATAATAATTTTTTGTTTGTTTATCCTACATTGTTTTCTATGCCCTGTAATAATTCTACAAAGATTCTATAAATTTAAGCCATAAGGGTGGGCCAGGCTCTGAACAGCCTAAATAACTTTATATCTAGCATCTTTCGATTGCAAGAAACTTTTTTTTCTTCTCTATGTAATCGTATTTCATACCCTATTTTAAAGACACTATAAAATCAACCTTCCGGTATGCAAAATATTTACATAACTATACGAAGCATTAACTCGTTTTGTTTTTCCTTTTGTTAGGTACATTTTTAAAATGATAAATTCGCCGACACCCACCCATGTCATGCCTAGAAGTGATATTTCTTGGATCACTGTTCTTCTAACGATATAACATGGCTAAGGACTAGATTCAAATATTTCCTGTAAAAAATACTATTCATAAAACTACAATGGTGGCACCTTTCACATAAATAATTAAGTATAATCTTATGTTCTCCAAGCTGACTATATAATATTGTAGAAGGAAGTAATAAAATACACTTAATATCTATGTGCTTTAAATTTCACTTAAACATTATTTACAAGATATTTTAGAAAAAAATATATATTGTTTTCATGTTTTTTTTTATTTTACTTTTTAATTCATATTCAAGCATGTTTTGACTGTTAGGCTCCAAAGGTTAACAACAATACACAGACACAATACATTGACGTTACTATAGGCCAGTATTATACATGGATAAACATTTAGTAATCTTAAAAGACCATGCTCTACAGTTAGTTATTTCAAATAAAATATCTGCTTCTATTTCAAAAATAGCGTAAATTTTTGTCGTTATAATGCGGTGGTTTAAATTTTTGTTTAAAATTAAATCTGTGTTCGACTTTGTGTTGATCTCAGTTCGTAATTATTAAAGGCTGTGAATATATTTTCAAAGTTTTTTTTTTCCTCCCAATTAAATAAGTAAAGCATGGAAAAGCTCATTAATGAGATGGGTTTAAAATACACAATTTATTTTAAAAGTTACATAATTTGGTTTTAATCTGTTGACTTAACGGTTTTCAAAATAACGTCTTTCTGGTCCACTTAATTTTGATCCCTTGTTTTAGAATTTCAAAATATGCATTCAGTTCCAAATACTAAAGAGAGAACTCAAATCCAATCAGATTTCTGTGACTGCCGTCATAGCATCGATCGAGTATACACTCATCGTACTTGTTAAGCGTATTGGGAGACAAAAATTTCACTGTTTACATATATCGTCTTATGTAAATTTGTAATTTATTTGTTCAAAATATATATTCTGTTTTGTCCGAATGCGGTCAAGGCAACAGGAGTGGAAAAAGGAACAAATAAACTAATTTACATCAACTTATGAACTTTATTAACATTTTAAACCCATCTTTTTATGTATGAATTGACCGCAGTACTTTTACCTATTACTAATAAGGACTGCAATTACAATTATCATACAACAATCTGTACAGCCAGTAACTACAAATATACATTTATATACGTAAGTGACAAGTTGTCATGAAAAATCACAGCCCAATTGGAATAGTCTCAGAGCAAATATATCATAAACAACAAACCCTAAATGGACTTTTAGCTCCTAAGAATTTCATAGAAAAAAATGTTTATCACAATCAAGTATTTAGGAGGCCTAACAGTCAGAAATACTTGACGGCATAACATTGTTATTCATAACATGGTAAATTTTTAACAAATAATTTTTAACCACACCTCTGATATTTGTATTTATGGACTAGATTAAAAATTTCAACAAAAAAAGAAAAAAAAAATATATTAAAAACAAAATTATTAACATAGAATCAAAATTTTTGTCGGAAAAAACGGTATTTGTTTAAATTAAGTTTTTACAATTTTGCAATTATTTTGATTATACATATATATATATAATAAAAACAATAAACATTTTAAACAACCACCCTTTCTTCCCGTCCAAAGATTAATACTAGTTGTTTATTTAATTCATTACTGTATAATAATACTTGTTAGTTACCTATTAATCAAGTTTGATTAATATCTTAATAAATATATATGTATATATATATATGTATATATATAGCATATGAATAAATTATCGGTTGACTAGAGAGTCTGACTAGCTGTATGACGAGTTTCTTTGGAGGATAAATTGCAAGTTCCTTGGTTATGTAACTCTAATTACAATTCATTAAGACCTGGGTTGTACCAACCAACTTTAACAACTGAAAAATAAAACAAAAAAACACAAAATATATATCAATTGAATCAGACGGAATCCGTTCAAATTAACATGCAGCTAGTTTTGATTAAATTAGAGAAGAAAAAGCTCGGTATTTATAATTTATTTGTTTTAATTTTTTTCTTGTTCCTAACTCACATTAGGAGGATTTTAGATTTAGTAAGGACGGTTAGCATCCTTTGGCCGCTTCAGTTGCACTTTAAGCCTCTTCATACCAATTTGGAATCCGTTCATCGCCTGAATTGCAGCTTGTGCACTTCCAGGGTTGTCAAATGATACGAAACCTATGCAAAGATGAGTGAAATGATTAAAGGGACATAAAAATACAAAAATAAAATTTAAGGTTTTGAATGATAAAAGTTTCTGTTTAAAAAATGCAATCATTTATAAATTTTATTGTTTTTTCTTTTACAAAGTAGATTTTTCTCCATGAACAAGAATTCTTTTCTTAAAATCTTTATTTTTTTTAAACCTTGATTTCTGGACTTTAATATAGAAAAAATAATAATAAAGGTTTTTAAAAATTCTTGTTCTTGGGTAAAAAAATATACTAAATATAATTGTAAATGATTCTAATGAAAATCAGAACAAAAAGTCACTCATAACATGTAAACAGAAACTATTGTCACATCGTACATATATAATCGTCAATGACAAATCATCAGTTGTAGAAATATGACGTTAACTTACCAAAACATTTGCTCTGATTTGTCGCTCTGTCGATAAATACTTTTGAGCTTATTACATTTCCGAAAGGCAGAAACATTTGCATGAGTTCGGCGTCGCCAAACTCTTGGGGCAAATGGTATATGAACAAGTTGCATCCCTCGGGACCAGAAATGGAACAACCTGGGAAACAACACACTGAACAATCATTATTATGTCTGCTTCAATTCCTTGCAGAAAGTACTTCATTTGGTCCTATGTAGGTGGTGTAAATTAGTTAGTTGAGCTTAGTTATTTAATTTTACGGAAATCTGACAAATTTTGTAAACAAGGCGTTTTGATTTATTCTAGTTTAAAATTTAAGTTCTTCACGTTTATACAATGTGAAAATGTTACAGATTTAAAGTTTGTATTAAAATATGAAACACTAGTAGTAAAATCTCCTTTTTATTCTCGTTTTTTAAATGGTATTTATTGTGGTTTTTTTTTTAAAAGATCAAATGAAAACATTTAAACTTATTAACTTATGAATTTTAAATGTGCAATGTTTCATTGTTAACATCACCCACAATATGATTATGTAGAAAAAACAGACAAATGCAATAGTGATAATGATACAGATTGTCCACAGAATACTACTAAGAAGGAGAAAGTTAATAGATCGGTCTTTAAATCCTAAATTAAACATAAAACATCGATCCACCATGTAAACGATGCACACCAAGTATGTAAAACATTCAGGTTTTCAAAGAAATTATAACATTAACACATAAAACAACTTCAAGTGCTATTAACAGTAACTTACCTAAAGGGATATATATATACACTTTGCTTATTGATTTCAATTGTAAAGAATGTATTATGCAATTTTCTATGTTCAATTATTCTATGTGTGGGTTGCGATAAAAGTCGGTTTTCTGTGGTTAATTTGTGTAAAAAAAAATTTTTTTTTTCTTTTGTAAATTTTGTCAATTTATCAGACTTGGTATTTACCTTCTCTTTGTGATGCAGCCACTGCTGCAATTGGCTGTGGGATCGCCTGAGCAAATTGCCCGTACACTGCTGGGTACGCTGTTAAAACACCGACACACATCAACATCGACATAGCATACATTTAGGCAAACACAAAGAAAGTACAAAGAAAAAAAAAAAAAAAAAAAAGTGAAACTAAATTTTTGGTGTGGTTGGAGGTCACAACAACAGATGATAAGGGTATTCAGGTAATATAGAAAGGCATTGAAATGAGTTCAAAATCATGGGATAATTTAAATTTTTGTAAATAAAATTTTAATTGTCATTTCAAAGTGAATTATTTAAACGTTTCAATAAAAAAAGGAGAAACGTAAGAGATAATGAATTAAAAACAAAAAGTTGTATTAAATTAAACCAACTTTGTTTTCATAAAATAAATATTTCTTTAAATTTCTGTTATAAGTAGTATGTTTAATTTTCTCCAATAAATTTACACCATGTTTATCTCTATTTTTAACAAACATAATTCATAAACATCATAACATATTATATAGAGTTACACAATAAAGATCAATTAAAATAATACTTAGACTTAGGGTAAATATAAATTATAAATCTAAGAGTCTGGCAATAAAAATGAAGCGAATTTCTTTATAAAAAGTTCAAAAAAATTGTTTTTATAATAGGCTAAGATGTTAACGGTATATTCAAATGCTCAGTAGAAATTTATAAAATACATGCAATGAAACAATACAGACAATATTCGAATGTGTGATTCTTTCAATTAAAAGCTCGTGCTGACTCGTTGATTTTAATGTGGAAAATGAACTGAATGAAATAAGCTGTTCAAATAATTACTTCTTTTATGGATTTTTAGCAGCAGTTCAAATTTGAATCGAAGATTTTTTGAAAAGTTGGATCAGCGCAATGGTTGTTAACAAAAGATCAGTCAAGATCTACTCCTCAATGTCAATATATCTAAAGAAACTGAACAGTTTCTAATTTATGAAGAAACACTTATAGTATTAACAACAAATTTACATAACAAATTAAAGCAGGCAGGGTTTACATGAAGGCAATTTGGCATGCTAAACACTGTCAATTTACATCGAGGGAGGATGTAGGCTAAACAGAATTGAGTATGGCGTTTAAACCTGCATAAAAGTTAATAATTAGCTTGTCAAGGCAAACAAACAGCTTAGATTTTCTAACAGGGAAAAGGAATTCTTAGCTGTGGGTTTATTTCAAAATTTTTGACACTATCTGATCACAATAAAAAATCTTACATAACTGACCATCGCGTATGTAATGACTTTCAATTTATCGACTATATAATAAAGCGCCATTTTTTTTTCTCAAGATTCTTTGATGTATGTTATGCATTGGAAAACAATTATTGTAAATACTAAGATAAAAATGACAAAAATGCTATGATTTTTTTGTGTACTTTTCTGCCCTGCTAAGATGAAATATCTACTGTTTGGATAGTTTTGAGAAGGTGAAGTTTTTCATGCTGATTGCCTTCGGTTAACTGGCCTAGGAGTCTAATTTCACTTTTTTGTAATCCTGAAAGCTTCTTTTTATTATAATTTGTAATTTATTTTTCAATGCACTATTTTTTTTAATAAAAAAAAAACAGGTTGTTGGTTAAATTTACCTAGCAAAACGTTGCGATAATTACTTATGAAAAGGAATGTATCTGAAAAAAGTGATCTTTTACAGAATTTTTAAAAAAATGTAATTTATTTTACAGTGCAATAGTAACATAGTGCATTATTAATATATTTAAATTAATTCGACTGGATTTCCATATTCTTCGTTCAATCTAATGCATCTCCCCACTAATGGATTCGTTTTATATAGTAATCAAGTTTTTGTGGCATAAGACATGTGGAAAGTGGCACACATTAATTTTATCTAGTAATACAAGCAATTTTTTTTTAAAGATACGGTAAAATTCTGGAGATAAGTTTTTTGTTTGTATTAAAAAAAAAAATGTTTTAAGCTTTATACAAAATGTTAAATTGATATTTTTAATATTTCTGGATCGATTCACATTGATTTAATTTGATTTTTTCAGTAGTTAAAAAATTTTCTTAGCAGGGCAGCATTGCATCCATGTAAATAATTATATAATTTTTTCAGTGTTTTTATTTCTTCAAAATGTATTGAAAGTTTGATAAATAACAGTGATAAACAAGTATGAAATTTTCAGTAAGACTTAATTTTCGGCTTTACATATTTATTGACCATTCAAAGATATATATTAATATGAATGACCGGTTAAAAAAAAAAAAATCAACTTTCTCTACCCTTTGCAATGGAATAAATGTATTAAATTATCCAAGGTAAAATAATTTTTGGTTCACTCATGCAAATCATTTTTATTTATTTCATCGGCGCTCTACTATTTCAATAGAAATTTAAATAATATTGATAGTTTTATTTCTCTAAAAAATATTTACACGATATTTACTCAAGTATTGACCAATGTTGATAAATGTTTCAACAAACTTGAAAGGTGTCATTTTCATTCTACAAAAACCACATAAATACACCAAACATCAAACTCTTCTATGCAATTTTTGAAGAGCTTCTAGGTTTACACACTAAATTGGGAAGGCTACGCTATTTATGAGTTGAATCGACTTACCGACACCTGGATATGGAGGCATCCCTGGATAAGCTGCTGCGTGTTGTAAGGCTGCTTCGCCATTGGCAAGCCCCGGTGCTTTAAAAACAAAAGAAATTTTACGTTAAAAAACGACAAAACATTTTCACAATAAAAAACATTTATTACAAAATAACTATTAAAAGGGATACTATGGATTAAAAAAACAAAAACAGCTAATTTGTTACAATATTTGCTTTTATGCCTACATTTTTGGACTTGAATTTCTAGCAATTCACTGGCTCACTAAACAATACAATTGTATTTACATTTGGCAAATAATTTTATTTGGAATAATTATTTTAAATAAACAGGCAATTGTTTTGAAATACATCAAAATTGTATTGTATTAATTAGTATTTGGGTTATTGACTAACCATGATATTAACACCTTAATTAATAAAATCTTCACTTGAAATATTTGATTTAAATTTTGAATAAAGAGAATAAATAAAATTTAATAAAAGAAGGGATTTTTTGCAAATAGTACAAAATATGAATTTTTTTCTAGTTCAATTATTGAAAAAATATTAATATAAGACTTTTAGTACAAATATTTGCATAAATGATGACAGATAAAGATAGAAATAAAAAATTTGCCAGGTCTAAAACCTGCAAAAAAATACTAGAATTTTGAAGCACTATACAAGCCAAACGGAGGGGAGTTAAAGGAAAGTGGATTGCATTAAAAAATAGGTAGTGAAGGTTATATATCTTGTAATAATGCTTACATTTTATGTCCCGGCTGAGTTGTCTATTTAACGTCAAGCATGTTTGCAGAAGAGCATCAGGAATTGCTAGAAAAGGAATGTCGATGAAAGATGTCATGTCGTAAATTAATTAAACAATTAGTAAAACTATAAAATTCACACACATATACACCTAATACGCAATCTTTTTTTTTTTTAATTTAAAAAATAAATCATTGACTTTTTATTTTTATTTATTGTTATTTGATTTGGTGAGATAAAAATGGCTTGCATTTGAGAAAAAAATTAATTAAAACCTTTCTTTGTGGCATCAAAGGGACAGTGTATTAAAATATAGTACATTTTAATTATGAAGAATGTTAATTAACAAGTTTCTTAAATAAAAGAAAATTTAATAAATGGACTTCTTTCAACAGGACCACAGAAAAATTAGAAACCTTTTAGTAAGTGAACCTAGCCCATAAACAATTTATATACATTAATAAACTCCGTTAATATTTAGTTCCAATGTCAGTGGCCCTGAATATTATCACAGAATAATTACAAATAGGAATTTTACAAGAAAGATTGAGATCAGGGATGCGGCCATCAAAACAAGGAAGTTTTCTAACTTATGCCCAGGTTTTCAACCTTTATTGAGGTCTTCTTCTTGAAAGAGTTATTTATTGTTTTCTGAGAATTATTGTGTTACTTGTAGAGCTCTGATGAAGACCTCTATAAAGGTTGAAAGCTAGGCATAAGTTACAAAATGTACTTGTTTTGGGCTATTTGCATCCCTGATGTCAAACATATTAGTGAAATGGAATTTTTTTTAAAACTCCAGTAGGAAATTAATTTAAAAAAATTTAGATTTGATCTGTGCTTTTAGGAAAACAGATTTGATTAATCCAGGTTCTGAGTAAGACTCATAATTTTTTACTATTGCTAGGAGTGACTTTTGTCAAGTATACCAGCCAAATAGACCAAAATTGCTTAATTTCTAGCAGTTCAATCTTGCATAAACTTCAAGATCACGTACAAAAATACCCCCCCCCCCAAAAAAAAAAAAAAAAAAAAAGTTAAAAAGATAAAACATTAAAAGGGTTAAATGTATCGACCACTATTTTACTCATCAGTAATCTGGATCACAGTACTGTCTTTATAACAAAAAAGCAAATTCTGTTAAGTTGCTGCTTTCAATCTTTTAAAAGGCCATCCTCAGTGCAAAACAATCTTAAATGTGTGTGGTCATTAGTGACTGTTAATCGATAATTATTCAGAAATCATGAGATGCGGTCTGGTGCGATGTAGGTTTCAGAAAAACATTTTCTTTATCGTGCCAACGTTTCGATCTCCATTGAGATCATCCTCAGGGCCTGGGATTTACAAACATTTTAAATTGTACCATTACATGTAGGATGTGAAAGAAAGGATTTACGCAATATTAGAAAAATTTAGATTAAAAAAAAATGAATTTAAGCAAGCCAGAAAATGTTAGATTAAAAAAATTGAATTTATATTTTTTTCAATCTAAAATTTTACATCTATTACAAAAGTTTTATCACTGCAGCATAACCTCTCAACCATTTATAATACATATTCAACGTGCTGAACTATGTTAACGTAAAGCATAATGTTTATTCGGAGATGGTGAGATGCCGGCTGGTGTGACGTAGATTTTAGAAAATTTTAGGTTTCAAAAAATATAAATTCAATTTTTTTAATCTAACATTTTCAGGCGTTGTATAAATTCATTTTTTTTAATCTAAAATTTTCTAGCATTGCATAAATCCTTTCTTTCATATCCTACATGTAATGGTTGGTACAATTTAAACAATGTTTATAAACCCTATGCACTGAAGATGATTACAATAAAGAAAATGTTTTTCGGAAACCTACATAACACCAAAGCACATCTCATGATTTCTGAATAATAATCTTAAATATATCTACAAATTTAAATTATTAAGTTTTTAATACTTTTCAAATTGCTTTGAATACTGACTTGCCCTAATGATGACGCTAAATTTGGTTGAAAGCATGGGAATAACAACTGAATTAGTTTTTCTATTAAGATCATACCAAGATCCATATTATTCATGACACTGCTTTTTTACTTACATATGCGACTATGGAACTTTTAATAATATAATTTTTTAAATATTATCAATACATCATTATCAATGTTCAAGTCTATATCTGTAATCATGCTTTATTCACAAAAATTCTCAAACCAGGATAACCATTTTTTTATGGCTTGTTTTGTAATTATCTTTGACCAACTTTTATAAAATAATTTATTTGAGCGAATTAAGAAAAAATAGTGATATTTTGGAAAGGTGCTGAAATTTTAAGTGCACAGAAGCAAAAAAAAAAAAAAAAAAAAATTATTTTAAATTGTCTCCCTCTGTACATTGTAAATAAATCAACATGCATAATGGGTTTAATAACTGAATTTGTTTTTCTATTAAGATCATACCAACATCCAGATTATTCATGACACTTCTTTTTTATTTAAATATGGAACTATGGGACAATTTAACACTTCACCCCCTTATTACGATATTATATTAAATTATATTATGAATAAAATATTTACTTAAGTAATTTCTATCTGAATCATCTTAACAGTCCATCAATTATGTTACAAACATTTAAGTATATATTTGCATTAATGCTCAGTTCACCTTAAACCAGGGATAAATATTTTTTTATGACCTGTTTTGAAATCATCTTTAGCCATATATTATTTGACATATTCATCACTTTTAATTTAATGAATAAAGAATAACATAGTAAAATTTTGGAAAGGTGCTGAAAATTGAAGTGCACAGAAGCAAAAAAATTTTCTTTTAAATTGAATTCCTCTATACACTGTAAATAAAGCAACTTGCACAATAAAAAAGTGTTCAATCTAGCTTCTAATTAACCTTTAAGAGTGAGAATTAAACAATATGTTGCAAATTGTCATGAAAGTGAAAAATTAATAAGGTAATTTTATATTCATTCATGTGTACAGTATCTCTTATAAAACGAGTTGACATATGAAATGTTAGGCCTAATAAATGTGTTCTAACAATTTAGAAATAAAATACTGAAGAAACTGCTTGATAGAAGAATCAAAACAAAAACTATTATACACTATCCAAAATGCCACAGTTTGGACCTACTAAATTGAACTCTACGGGACCAATCGAGCGTTCCGGTCTTAATAAAATCCAATCCATACAGTCCAAAATTCTTCACATAATTGTTTATACTCCATTCAAGGTCATACAGTCATACTATCCAAATCAGTCTATTCATACCCGTTCCTCAAGACTCAAACTTTGCCCGACCCCGCTGCAATAAATTTCGCTTCGAACTATCCTCTCATGGCAGCCCAATGATTCGCAACCCGTCCAGCTCAACCCTTCCTTCCGACCTTCAAAGAGGCCTGAACCGCAGGTGGGCTTGCGACCATCTGATTGTGCAATTTCGACACCTCTACGGACTTCAATCAATGCCAATTACGGCCACTTTCACTGGTCGCTGGCCATTCAAATCATGAGACATGTAAATGTGTTATGTATATATGTATATCGTATAATTTCGCTAGTTGCATTTTGTTGTGCAGTTGTTTAAAAAATAAAAAATTAAAACTCTTAAATAAGCACTGTCATCACGTAACATTCTCAGGTCCAGTTTTGTAATTAAAAAACTAACGTTATTATTAAATAACTAATGTCAATTAGGAATAATTCAGAGTGTTTTTCCTAACTGCTGTAATAACATTAATAATTACAAATAAAAATTAAATTAATATACAAATATTACGTTAACAACCATCACGCACAACCGATGAGTCTTGATGGTTTAGCATCATTGGCGCCGTGTATTCCGCTCGGTAGTGATACAATGGAATTCTATGACTTTTTAAAAAAAATACAATACACAAATTTTAAAAACGATGCAATACACCAACAAGCAAATATGGATTAATTTAATAAATAACATTTGAAAATATGGCATATAAAGAGGAAAAAACTCGAACGGTTGTAGGTTGAGATTAAAGTTTGGCGCATAATGGCAATATTAGGATTGTGTGATAAAAGAATTATGTCAATTAATTAATTATATCAATTTTCAGTCATATTTAAGATTGTTTCGCCCTGATGACAACAGATTGGTTGAATGTTTTACAGTAATAATTGAATTTTCTTTCTTCATTCAAGCTCCAGGCCCAGATTATTTGTAAAAAATTTAAACAAAAGTAGTAAAAGTCAATGGTCGCATTTTAAATTTAAAGTTTATCTGTAGACGGTGAAATGCGGTCTTGGGTGATGTAGATTTAGCAAAAACATTTTATTTTTTGTTGTAACGTTTAGATCTTTATTTTGATAATCTTCAGGTCCTTGGATTAAAACATTTTACAAATACATGTATTATATGGAAATGAATTAATACAGTGCGCAATCTTGAAATTTTACGTTTTTTCGAAGTATTTGTTACTTACTCAAAGGATGTGTTTTCTCTGTACCTTCTTTGATTGTGTACAAATATTTTGAATAAATTTAAAATTCCTACATTGCGTACCTTGTATAAATTCATTTTCACATCTTATACGTATTTGTTTTAAATAAAGATCGAAGCGTTGGAATAATAAAGAAAATGTTTCATAAACCTACATCACACAAGACCGCATTTTGCGATCTGCATATAATTATTAATTAACGGCTACTAAATACTACACATTTAAATTTAAAGATTGCAAGAAAATTCATAATTTATTATAGCATAATAATTAGTTCGTAAGATAGTAGTTCTATCTAGAGAATTGTATATAAATTGGTTTATATTATTTTTCCAATTTGAAGCTTGGTTAGAGTTAATTTTTTAGGCTTAATTTACCGATAGTACTTTCTAATTTTCATAATAAGACAAAACCTGTGTATACTTAAATGAAAATCAAATTATAAACAATTGATTTAACTCAAATATTTGTATAATTTGACTTTCACCATGGACATGTGAAGTGTGGAATTACTTAAAGTTGAACTTACGTGGAGGATAGCTTTGGTGGATTCCGTTCGTGTATATTGCCGGTTCTGAGCCCGCTGGCTGACCATTGGGCGTTTGTGCCATGCTGAAGTTCGGAATCGTAGGGGAAGGCAGGCTTGGAATGGTGCCATTGACTGGCTGACCTGGAGTGCCGCCACCTGAAATTCAACTCCGGTTTAAAATAAGCCGAGAATATATTTTAAAAAAAGTGTACGTAGTATATTTTAATTTTTACCATTTAATGAAGCGTGTGTCGCCAGAGCGGCCATTGGATTAATGTATGTACCTTGAGCCGCCGCCATTAGTGCTGCTTGTTGCATTTCCTGCGGACAAATTTTTTCCCCATAAGTAAAATGTAAGATCGTTTATAATCCGTGTAGTTATACTTCGTTTATAACTTGGGCGTACGCTCCTGCGTATGTGCCGAATTGGTTAAATACAAAAGGGTTAAGTAGACTCATATTGCCAGCCATTTGCTGCATGCGCCTTAGCTGTCGCTCCTTTTCGGTGTCGGCAAACTTTACTACGAGTGAGGAAGACGCTCCCTGGTTAGAGAGAAAAAACATGGAAATTAATCATACTGAATACAAATTGTGGGAAATAGTCAACAAGAATTAGCAAATTTTGTTTTTGGGAAAGGGGCTATAAAAGAAAGGGAGTTGTCATGCCGGGCTAACAGTGGAGACCCTGTTCCAAAAGGATTCTTTAAATATTCAACTGGGGGAAGAGACGATGGCAAACACTTAGTTAGCCTTGTGAATCGTTAGTAGAACGTGGGACCTTTCAAAAACCCAACGAGGGATTTATTATGCAATGTAACCACACTTCAGCACTTCTATTTCTTTATGCCTCGGAAACTTTTCTTAAATGTACAAGACATTTTCAACACTCCAATTTGGACCGAGTGCCAAAACAAAACCAAAACACCTACGTAAGAAAAAGCAGGACGTACGAAAATTTGTAACATAATTTTAAAAAGGTGATTCATACTTTAAAGATCGTTCATATTACGTTTTCGCACTAGTCATCAGTAGAAACAGTAGCTTGACTGTTTCCGATCATTTTGGGCTGCCTAGTCTTGCTATTTTGGTCGTTTCTTCAATCGTACATTTGTGTAAGGGTTTTACAATAATAATAACCAAATTTCAAACCTCGAGGGGAAATTTAAAAAAAAATGTGATAACTGATACTAAAAAACTACGATACCGAAGTTACCAATTTGACATGCTCTCAACGTCTTCAGTTTTGAACAATTGGATATATTAAAAAAAATCAACCACTGCGATCATAAGGCGTAATAACTTGAATCTTCTCGTCCTTTACCAAAAACAATAGACAGGGGCTTTTCTAAACGGCTGGGAACAAAAGATGTTGCTCTCTCCGTTTCCATAAAATTAAGGCTAACCGCATTATACACCTTATAGGTCGAGGAGAATGGCGGTCTTTTATATCCTAGATTTTCCTCCCTTTATTAAAAAAAAGTCCTAATAGGGGAAAAAAAGCATCTGTACTTTGAACGTAATATCAAGGGCCAAAAGTACAGCGAAGAAAATCAGGCGAAACAGTCGGTTGTCGGCCGACAATTAATTTTTCCACAAATATTGCACGAATTCCTCCGTAGGCGTTCTTTTAAATTACACAAAGTAATTATGTTTCATTGCGTTAATTTCTGTCGCGAATACCGCCATTACATGAAAAGAGCCTTCTAGTTTCTCTAGATGAAAAATTTCCTTCCATATAATGAATAAATAATTCAATTTACAGAACACTTTATGATCAAGTTGTGAGTGAAAGTCCCGTAAAATTTATATGAAGCCTTGTAAATTACAAGATTGTTTCAATAGGTATAATTTGCCAGAATTCCAGTTTACTTTGTAACAAAACATCAACGGTGAATGGTTTTTAAATTGTTACTGTTTTAAATTTTCTTCGACAAATAATTGTTTTATTTATTTATTGTAATTAAAAAAGGTTAATAGCTGAAATGTAATATTTTAAAACAAATATTAAACTACACTCAACACTACCTCAAACTTTTGGACAATGTAGGCACATAAATTTTTTTTCTTGTTTTACGAAAAAAAAAACACGAAAAAATGCACTTATTAGAAAACCTGGAAATACGTTCATGAAAAATGTAATAAAATCCATTTTCTATGTTCTATGTAAGAATAGGGGTGCCTCAGGGTCCTACCTTTGGTCCTTTTTATTACACAAGTTTTACAAATGAGCTTTACAAATACTTCCCAACAGTTTGTTTTACTGCGTATGCTGATGATAGTATTCTCAATAAAAAAAAAACTGTTTTTCTTTTTTTTTTCAGCTACTTTTTTTTAACGAGGGTTCGCAACAGCAGAGGTCATATAAACCCTCAGAGAGCCGATGTTTTTGAACAAAAAAAAAGGCCCATTTGTAAGTATGTCGGATTCGAATGCAGGACCGCTGGATTTGAACCCGGAATTTTTACCTTACAGTACAACGCCAAAACCGTTCGGACACCGACGCCCTCTGATAGAGCTTATTAAAACGAATAATAAATTAAAGTCTGATCTGGAAAATGGTCTGTGGTTAAATAAAGCAAAGTCAAAGGTTTTAATAATGAATAAATCTAGAATAAAAAGTACTGAAAAAATTCAATTCATAAAGCACTTAGGGGTGTATGGCGATCTATCATATTTGGGATGTCCATTGTAATTTCCCCGGCATCTAAACTCAGTAGATAGTTGTATTTGTAAAAGTTTGAAATCCGATGTTTCTTCCAACGTACTGGTATAAATGTTTATTTTTCGCGTGTTCAATGTTAAAGTACATACGGATTATTGGTCAGGGGACATTTTAAGTATGCACAGTTTGATATTAAACAACAGCGAAAAGGCAATTAGTGTACTAGAAAAATCAGGGAGTCGAAGATTAAAAAAAAAAAAAAACTTTTTTAGCTGCCAAAAATCATTTATCATATTTACGATTTTTACTTCATTTACTTATTTTTGCGTAAACACATTTAGAATATGTGATGTATTGTTATAAACAGAGAGTTTTAAAAAAACATTTAAAGTTGTGCACAGTCATTTCAGTAGAAATAATAATATAATTAATTATGATTTTAAAAAGTATGAAAATTTATAATTCAATGCCGGACTTTTAAAGCAAGAAAAGCTTTTTTAACTTTTTAAACAGAAAATCAAAAAGGATTTGACGAATGAACCTAACCATGTTACCTGAAGAAATAGTGATAATTTTATAACATATATTTGACGATTTAAATGATAATTTCCATTGTTTTTCAACAAAATAAATTCTTGTATTTTTGAGCACTTATGAACAGACAAATCAACGCTCACAAACATCCTTTACTACACAAAACATTATAAGTGAAGCCGTCAGATAAATATAATATCGGTAATATAACGTACAACATGATCTACATAAAAAGTCAGAAGAATAAATATTATAATATTTTTGTATATTTAATTTAAAATAAATTCTTGTAATGTTGTGTAAAGAGGAAAGAAAGAGTATGACAGATACCGGGCTAAAATCGAGGTGAAATAATTCATGTCGAACATCCTAAATTCCCGCTGAAAAGGGGATCCGGCCGGGGAAAAAGATTTTCCAATTAAAAATTACATAGTGAATATCACTAAAGTGTCGGAAAGAGAGGCGGACCGTTGAGGAGGATTCCATAAGATTAATTTGTGCCTTTCTTAGTCCTCCGGGATTAAACGCTCCAGAGGAACCCTCGACAGGGAGAAATTGAATCCCGGGAGCGAGAAGAGGGTCTCGAGCCTATTTAAAAGGGAAATCTCCCGTAGAGGGTGATGGAAAAGAGGGTGAGAAAAAAGGGAGGTGGGTAAGAACCCTCTCTAGCATTACGTCACTTGTCCGAGATATCACTTCATAAAATAGGCTAAGAGATAATGTATTCTTAAAACTAAGAACTGAAAGCCAAGGGGATCAATAATTCACAGGTTCAATATTTCATTTTTAATATCTACCTTTTTTTAAACCTTCTATGACCTTTATTTGTATATATAATATTCATAAAATAAGGATAATTATACTGATTAAATCTCAGATAATTTACGGTAGATACGGAATGAGAATATTATTTTGTTGTTACATGCTCTATACACAAATGTCATTAATTTTTTAATAATTGATCTATTAAACTAAAATCACGTTAACCAATGGTTTCTGTTCAGATAAATCGATTCCCATAGTTCTATCTTGGTGTAACTTTATTATGACGAATTGTAATCTTTATAGGAAATTTAATTTAAAAATATTTTACACGGAAGAAAGAAAATCTGAAGCTGTTTTTGGATTTTATACCTCTAGATGAGATAACAAAGAACAATTTCACATCTCCAACAATTACTGGGATCACTGTATCTCATCATTTCAGTGACATAATCGCAAACAGAAAAAGTCATTTATTTAATTTTAGTAGAATTTATTTTTGTATTGGGTTTCCAGGTCATTTTTGTGTCGGAGTTTTCGTTATGGAAAGTCTAAGTTTTACTTTGATAAAATCACGACCAGTAAATTCAGATGTTTTATTCAACAACCATTAAAGTTATGTAATGCTTTGTATTTATTTTATTTTACGAATTCGGGGTGTACGGTATTCCACCAATCTGTACTGTTCCACTCATTTCATTTTCTTATGGGCCATTATCACACGATTTCGAGGTTGTCTACGGACACCTACTTGCCAAAGCCCTTGCAGGTATTCTTGTAAACAAAGTTGTGCAACTCCTTGACTCTACATAGGGAGCGTGTAGGATTGCCACCAGGTATGGGAATCGTTCAGCACGGTAGGGAGTGTCTGGGTCGTTTGTTTTGATTTTTAGATGAAAAAGAATTGCTTTACTGAATGTGTAGTGTAAAAGGTCCGATGGCGGAATGAGTGCCCCATCGACTGCCAATTAGAATAGTTAAGGAATGTGGATGGAGGAATACCGACTGCTCCTCCACTCTAAGTGAGTTTATGGTAAATGGGAGAGAAAGGGGAGAATGGATCTAGCGATCTTGGGTGACCTAGCTGTTGACAGCCTGGAGCCCAACCTCGATTATTGGACGTATTAGACAGGAGAGGCCTGACCCTGGCCAACCTATACCCGGGATGGACGATTCCCGAGGCCTGCCTGTATTGTAAATTACAAAAGTTGGACTTGCCGGTGCACTGCGATACGTGATAGGCTCAACTCTATTATTTATTTACAGGTCGTTAGGTCGGTCTTAATAAATGCAGGTTCGAGACAATTTGAATTGACTCTCATAATAAAACAATTAATGTGGTCATGATTGACCAGACTAATAATTTCAATTAATTATTCTTTCTATTTAAGGTCTTGGTTAAGATGAAACACTAGTGACGCGAGTGGGATTCGAACCCACGTGCCTATACGTAATTAGCGGCGTATTGAGCCGACGGTCGTGGGTTCCAATCCCGCCCGTGAAATTAACGTTCTCATCTCAACCAAGACTTTAGATAAATTAATAATTAATGGAAATACATTGCAGATTTTATCTTATAATTCAAAATCCAAAATTCCATTTATCTTTTATTATGCGATTCACTCATAAACGGCAGCATATGATCAATATTATGAAAATGAATTTACTTAATAAAATTATTGTGGTCGCAAATTAGATATGCAGTGAGCCAGATGCAACGACGACTTACGAAGGAATCCTCTGCCGATTTCGCTGTACACTTTCTATTAAGTGCTCCAAACTTCAGTAAAGCAGCGTTGTTGTTCGGAGAAACGTCGGAAATTTTTTGGCCTTGGGCTTTATGTACATTATATTTGTTATACTTGTTTAATGAATGCTTTTCAATTTGCAGCACGAAGTATACAGTCCTAACTAACGCGCTGTCCTATTCGTTATTCAATTTGTTTTTGTCAACTTCCTTATAAATTTATCTCTATGTGAGGTATTGGTTGAGATAAGAAAGTTAGTGTCACGAACGGGATTCGAACCCATGACTTAAAGCTCACGAGTTCAAATAGTACAGTGGCGTATTTAGCCGAAGGTCTTGGGCTCGAATCCCGCTCATAAGACTGACATTTCATCTCAACCGAGACCTTACGTAAGAATAATTAATTGAAAAAAGTTAATTGCTTATTCGGACTACGAACTCTAATGGATTTCCTTGTAAAGTTCGATAATTACCGAGGCAAATTAGCACAATATACCCTTTAATAAATCCATACTCTATTGATATATTTATTTTTCTGGTTATTAAATTTGTTTGTACAATGTTATATAGAGTTTGAATGAATATATTAGCGCGAATAGAAAATCAGGCGTAATTTGATTAAGAATTCCAGAGGGATATGTTCTTTATGCGTACTAATCAAGAGTGATACTTTAAATAAATCAGCGAGAGTAAAAGGACATGTTTGATAGTGTGGATCAGCGTAACGTGTATTCGCAGAATAATAAATACCACTATGTTTATATGAACTATGTAGCATGTTGTTCCACTGAAAAGTTAACCAGTTGATAGGACAAAAGAGACCTAGTGTGTAAGGGCTGAAAATTAATGCTGAACAAATGAAGTCTGAAAGTCATGTCTAGTAAAGGATTTCTGACGACTTTTAAGCATAATTTATATGAGCTTATGAAAAAATTCAACAATTGTTATCCACGTTGAAAAGTTTACCTTGAACATGGGCTGTAAGTGAGAAAAATCGCTATTTTATTCTCTGTGAAAATTGTACGTCGCGAAGGGTGTCCCCTCCCTTCCTTGACATCCATATGGCCAAATTGTGTTTACATAAGATTTACGCCGTTGCACAGATAACGCGAGCGCATCCGGTTTGTGTAATAGGGTTGAAGGAGAAGCGGACGGCTTAAAAAGGGAGCTGTGCTAGCGGAAAATGAAAGGGGTTGACAAAGGTTGAACCGTTGTCGATTTTCCGGGCCGACTCCGACACTGCCAAAGCCGCTAATTGGTCGAACGAAGGCTCGCCCCCTTGGATTTCATTACACGCCCCTTCAAGTCCCTTAACTTTCTCTCCCAGATCATTAAGCATAAAAATTTTTTCACGGCTCAAGCAGTATGCACAGCAGTCTAAAAAAGTCATTATAAAACAGAAAAGCAGATCACGCCCGCGACATTAATTATGTGATCATAATTGATGAAACTCTTTTATTAGTCAAATGGTCAATTTGTATACTGTCTATAAAATTATCCGTACTATTAAAACGGCACAGCCATGGGGCAAATTTTCTCTAAAATGAAAAACATTTTAATATATAACTCATATCTAAAGGGATGGTTTATGATAATTAATAATCTCTTGTAGCAGAGGTCTAAAATTATGCTTGTATTGAAGCTTATAAGGCGGTTGGTGTCGTGTATTCTACACTCCAAAATATTGTCAATTCTTGTGAAGCAGTCCTGGTTTGGCCAATTTTTTGTTGAAAGTTGACTTTTTTTATTTTTTAATAATTTTATTTCACCGAGAAACTTGCTCAAATCAACTATGTGAAAATAATCTATTTTCGTTTTCGTTGTCACTTGCTTATTTCAATCAATTAATTATTTTTTTATAAGGCATTGGTTGAGATAAAAAAAGTCAGTGTCAGGAGCGGGATTCGAACCCAAAACCTTCGGGTAAATATGCCGCTATTCGATCACTCGAGTTATCGTGATTTCGATCCACTCGGATACCATTATGTGAATAATATCATTTTACAACATTTTTTTACGTAGATGCAATGAAAACATATTAAAAAGCAATGAAAGTTTATCAATAACTAAAAAATGTAAAACCAAATAATTTTTCAAGTAAACTAAAGATAATTTTTAAGAGTAAAAGATAATAAAGTAAAATAATTTTTTCATTAAAAAAAATCGCCAAACTAATATGAAAGTTTGTTTGAGCACCTCTGGAGATCCCTAAATGTAAATTTGAGTTTGAATTTAAATCTAACATTTAATTTGACCCCAAACATTTTTCCAATCTTCCGGAATATTTGATTAAAATGGCGGCTGTAATTAAAAAAAGGACTAAAAGGATTTTAACATGCCATTCAATTTGAAAGAAGGGAAGCGTAGCTTTTTATCGACCTATATTCCATAATAATATATAAAATATTTCAATAAGAAAATACATAAAATAAGAAAATATTTTCATCAGAAATTAACCTAATTAATAAACCTAAATTATAGTCCGATTTTAATATTTGATATAGTTATAAAATGCACTTGACAATTTCTTTAAATCGAATTATCAAATATGAAAATCGGTTTCCTAGTTTTTTGAGAAAAACCATGTTAGAGTTTGAACTAGGAATGTCAGCAAAGAAGGGCGTCGAAATGATCAGTTTTTCAGATTTCCGCAATTTCTCACAACAATCAGGTCAAATCCAAGTTTCCCCCGTTTTCTGACCTACTTTTGCTTACAGAATGTTTGTTAAAATAGTCGCATTTTAATAATTTATGTTTTTAAATTATACCAAATTGGAATATTCTGAGTCATGGGTGAAAACTATTATCTTTTAAAACTCTAAATAACGACTTACGATCATTTAATTGAGACTAAAATTAGATTTTGAAAAGAAAACTTCATTATGTTTACATTTAGTGACCTAATTTACTTGAAAAAAATTTGGCAGTTAGTAATTTTTGGTTAACAAAAAAAATTTACTACATTGAAATCTAAATAAAAAAATACTGAAAAATGATAAATTCACATAGTTGGCATTACAAAAAGGAGAAAGAATTCTAAAGGTAGGCTGAATTGGGAAGATCATGGTGGTAGAGCAACGGCGTATTTAGTCGGATATCGTGGGGTTCGAAACCCTCCCGTGACATTTTCTTGTTCATTTCAACCAATACCTTACATAAAGATTAATTAATTGAAAGAACTTATTAGTAAGCTTATTTATACTGCGATGATACTTATATATCCCGATATAGGAATTATGTCTTCTGGGTCGAATCTGTATCATCCATTTATGTTGAAACTTGAGCGTATCAATACTGCACACAAACAACTCCGACATAAAAAAAAAAAACAGATTTGTGTTTCGCTGCACTTCAACAGCAACGATCCACTTTCAACTCAAGTTAAACCAAGACAGCAGATGACTTGGAATCATCACATAAGATTTAGGTGACAAGTCGGCCTTTCATAGGGACGTTGACTGAAATCTGTTATGACAGTAAAAACTTAGTGCACAACTTCATTTCCACTGCTCTGGGCATATCGAACCAATAGAACGTTGTTCCATAGTAAATTCCTGGAAAACATCTAAAACTCAACACTCGGAAACGAATGGAAGGTAGAATTTATAAAAGTAAATTTTTATATCACGGGTTCATATTTATTTCTGTCCGTCACTTAAAAGTTAGACGAAATCATAGTTAAATAATTCAGACAGAGACGACAGGCAAACAAATATCATTACTTAACAAAGTTTGACCTCATCAGCCGAATATATTTTATACATAAGGTTAGAAATAAAAGATAATTAGTCTTAGAAAAGTTTTGCAATTATGAATTTTTGAAAAAGTTCAAATTGCAAGTATCATCAAAACACTATTGATTGGTAAAACAAGGTTGTTGTTACAAAGAATTGAATAACTAATTGGCTTTTCGATGCGTATCGTTTATTCAGCATTTCAGAAAATAACTATATTCTTATGACGATAATAATTAAACTGACAGCAACAAAATTCTCGACTATTTTTATGTGTTGTTGTACCTTTTGGTTTTTTTTTGTCAGTAGTATGTAATAATAATTATGCCTTATTATTTGTATCGTTAATATAAGGTAAATCTAAAGGTACGCAATATTATAAGCAACTTAATTTTGTAAATGATAACGTGTCATTAGGATCTCCGTTATGTGGTTGAATTTATGAATATAAATTTGAATATTTACCGATCAACAGGTTTATTTAAACAATCCACTCTTTGGTGTTAAACAAAAACAGTGAGGTATTTTACAATAAACTCGGAGAGGACGCGAAGAAGATGGAGGTAAGAGTGGAATCGAGTTTTCCGAATTTACAGAGACAAGTTTTACTCCTTGGGGTAAACAAAATAATAAATTATAAGGGGATCGCTTTTGTGAAAAGTAAGAAGTGCGGTGCGAGAGTTTTGGAAGTGAGTCGTCATACCAAGGACCGTGTTTGGGGCGGTCTGAAGGGGGTGGAAGTGGTTAATAGGTTATGGGGTGGAGCCGAGTCCGGCAAAGCTAAAAATCCGTTTTAATGAAGCAATCTCTCGTCTCTCCCTCACTGGGTCCATACCATTGAACGGGCCCCGGGGCCTTTTTTGGTTTTTTGAAAGGGGAAAGAGGGAGGACGGACCGGCGGAGTCGGACTTGACAAGTTATTTGGGAAGAGTTTTGTAAATTTCGGCGAGAGGGTGACCCCCTCGGTCGGAGGGCTGTCAACACCCCCATTCCTCATATCCGCCACCCTTTCCACCCCGAGGCACAGTCAAAGCCAAAACTCCCTTTTACTCGACTTTCTTTGAACCGGAAATGGAGTACACTCCGATGTGATGAAAAGGCTGCGGTGGGGAAATTAAATACAGACAGGCGAGGAGGAAATAAGAAACCGCGACGCGCATTCCTTTATCACAATCGCTTCATGTAGTCAACTCTCTTTACCAATTTGTCACTACCTCGGAAAATTTATAAAAATGCATTTTTTTCATACCGCGGAATGAGAAACCGAGCCCCCTCTCGTACGAACTCATCCCCCCGGACAATGCGCTTCCTCCATTCTCATCTATTTTTTAAGACATTTTAAACCCGAATCAAATCAATCCTAACAGTTTAGAAAATTAAAACATGAAAAGCAATGCTTTATCATCGTTTTGTTATGGTGTTCATACTTGATAGAATCGCAGAAATTTCCACTACAATATCACATTATATCTAGAAATTATTTTTTTAATTTTTTGAGTCTTAGAAAGAATGCTAAGAAGTTTCTTTCAGATATGCTATTTTGGAAACTTTTGTGCTTTTAAAAAAAATTATCATAAATATAATATTTAAGCTATTTACAGCAGATCACTACAGCACATGTTTTAGCTTTCGTCTTTTCTTAAATTCCTGGTTGAGGAAAGGGATTGATGATGATGTAAGTGGACTTTGTAATAGAATGTATTTATTAGGCAGTTTTCGACGGTTAGGCTGGGCAAGATGTTGCACCAGATTCCAATTCTCAGGCAGCCATCTAGTATTGTACTTTTCTGGTTTCCTAGGTCATTACAATCGACCCCATCTTCTAAGACGTGTTAGATCCTTGGCTATCCTGCTTCATTCCCGGGGTTTTCTTTGAATTCCTGGTTGTCTCCAGTGAGCGGTTACTTCGAATTCGAGAATGATAAAGGTGGATGTTTCCTCCATCCACCTTACATAATCAACAAATGGGATCATCGTTGAACAATTGGAGAAACCTATTTTTGTTGGTTTTTTTCATCTCAAAAACTGGTTCCTGGTCTATATATGGTCTTGCACATCACCTGGCCAGAGTGTCTGCTCGTGTCCAAAGTTTTGTTTCCTGATACGTAAGATCCGGTGTTGTTTTACAATAGGTATTGGTGCTTTTGGATATTTTCACTGACTGGTTTTGATGTGATTTTTTAAATTCTAATTCTGTAGAAACTGTTTGGCTATCCGATCTTACAAGCATTTTCTTACCAGTACAACCACTTTTCAAATTTGTTGAAGTACAAGATTTGATGGCATTTCAACATCAAAATATCAAGTGGCACATGAGTTCGATTGTTCGTGTTTTAAGGTCGTACTAAAAACGCCTAATCTGGTTCCTTCAGTTGTTTTAGAGCCATCTGAATATCATACCAATGTCACTGATGTTCTCCTGAATTTTTTTCTTTGTAGTCTGTTGAGACCGTAGGATGTTGCAAAGAGCATTTACGCAATCAGAGACAGTCCCCATTTTTGTAGTTGGGTTTCTGATTTTATAGATTATCGCTGTGTGCCCAAAGTGTTCCCATCCGGGTTGTTTGTTTCTGGAGCCTAAATGAGTTTTTTTCTAGCTTCTCCTTGTAAAAATGTTTCCAATAGAGGTAGGTTTAGTATAGTTTCTTGTGAAATTGAGAAGTTCGTTTCATTATCACTGTGATACATAGGTTTGACAATCTTTATATGCTGTATAATTTTTGGATATTTTTGTTCAGCTTAATGATTAACTACTAGATTAATGATTCATGAGTTAATTTGGGTTTTATTACATATTATTATACCACTAGGCCAGTTTTGGTTTTAGTCCCCAAAATTTCCCTAGATTTCTTGTTTTTTCTTTTTTTTTTTTTTTTTCTTGAGGCCATTGTGGTATTTTACTTGTTGTAATATTTTCTTGGTGAATGCAATTAGAGGATTGAAGTGGACTTCAGGGAAAGAAGTTATGCAATGTTTTAATAGAGGCGTATCAAGGAAGGATTGGTGATGATGCGAAAACTTTTGGACTTATTGGATTCGGTTTAGACTTAGCTCACGTTCGAGACTTAAGTCCTGATGGGTCTTGACAAATGCTAAGTTTCTTTGCTAACCGTCTATTTCGATGTTGTTTTACAAACAGTCTCTATGGAAGTCCCCGTCTGTTTATTTCTAACGTTTGGCTTCCAGTTTGCTGAGGAGATAAAAACTCTCGGTCGTCTCTAGCAACAAAGACAAAAATGTTTCTTTCTTCATTAAAAGTCCTCGGTTTGTTTTTGAAAGTTTGCCCTTTCCGATATATATTTGCTTCTTGAAAATCAGAGTAAACAATCATCAGACGACAAAAGTCTTTTTTCCTCGATGCCTGGCCAATCGAGCAATCGTGAACTATGAATAATCTTCTAGTTTTACTTTTATGTTTTTATTGTTTAATTTTGACATGGATATGTCTTACGGCTAGGGGTCAGTCCGAAAGTTTAACACGGAAATTGTTACCACGCCCGTGCGTATGTGCGCTGTTTACCAAGGTTACGCGAGAACGAATTGGTGGGAAGGTATTTTTAAAGTTGCGACGCGATTGATTCTTATAACGCGACCCGATTGACGCTTATGATGCGACGCGATTAACGCTTATGACGCATGTGACGCGAGGCGATGGATTCTTATGACGCGACGCGATTGACGCTTATGACGCGACGCGATTAACGCTTATGACGCGACTCGATTGACGTGTGTGACGCGAGGCGATGGATTCTTATGACGCGACGTGAATCATGACGCGACTCGATTGGCGCGTGTGACGCGAGGCGATGGATTCTTATGACGCGACGTGATTGATTATTGTGGCGCGACGCGATTAACGCTTATGACGCGACTCGATTGACTCGTGTGACACGACGCGATTGACGCTGACGCGACGCAACGCGATTGATTCTTATGACGTGATATGATTGACACTTATGATGCGACTCGATTGACGCCTGTGACGCGATTGATTCTTATGGCGCGATGCTTATGACTCGACGCGGTTGTAATGCGATTACAAATAAAAACGATCCTCAAATTAATAAATAAGCGTTCCCTGATAATTTGCGAGTGTGTTTAAATAGCCATCATAAGACATATCCAGATGTATGTGCATGCAGTGTAGATACTCGTTGCATTTTTTTTCGAAGTGTTTGCATATCGAATGAACTTGAGGTTGTTATATAGGATTAATTAACTTTTCATTGATTTTAATTGACGAATCGTTATTCAAAAGGTAGATAAAATTTTGTGTGTAGATTTGTTCTTATTATTTATTCATTTTAGCCTTGAATCTCAAGTGGCAGCGGGTTTTACACTAATTTTTCACAGCCAATTGTATTTCCAGTGACGAAAATTAAGTAACAAAAAGTCAATGTGACATAGACATGGATATTTAGTTGAAGAGAAATTGTGATTGAAGCATATTGTGATATTTTGATTAATAGGTGTTACTTCTGATAAATTTTTTATTTATTTGGGGCAAAAAACACGGCCATCATTGGTTTTTAACATAAAAAAAATACCGAACGGTAATTTTGTTTAAAAATTCAATCTCGCACTTTTTAACGCTTCACAGGATTTAAATAATCCTTAGCTAATTAATCCCTAAAAAGCTGAAATGATTACTGAATTTTTAATAAATCTTTATCTCATAATGAACTATATATTTTTTTATTCGCTGAATACCTTTTAAGACCGTGTTTAAAATTTAATGAGCTATAGGGAAGAAATTTGTGTTTGCAGATCGTATCGCCAGGAAACCTGTAGGCATCGTTGGATAGGATTGAGAACATAAAAGCAACAAGTACTAAGGGAAAATCAGCCTATTCAACAGGTAGCTTTACTGGACCCTGTATTGTTTCCTTAAATATTAAAAAAAATAGGGAACAATTTTCTTTTTACACCTCCATCTGAGATATGCGTGCGTTAAGACTTAAAGAACAATACATAATTTGAACTTAATTATGAGTGTTTTCGACCCGTCGGCATGTTTCAATTTTGCTTATTTTAAAACGTTCCACGAAGGTGAAAGTCTTTATTAAATGTTCGCGTTATTAGAAAGGAAGATAATTTAATAGAAGCTAATAGAGTTAAGGGCAACAGGTACAATAGCGTGGGGTAAAATGCTTTTTGTTCGTGACTCGGAGGCATGCATCAGCCACCACCTTCCCAATTTATCCATAATCATATCCAACGGCATTACCCTTGAGATGCACTTTACTTGATAAATTCCCCCCGTAATAAATAATTTAATTCCGATAAAATAACCCCTCCTGAAGCCGATCGTTGTATCGTTGGTTGAACACGTCTCACGTACTTCGCCGTGTGATCTTATTACATAAACCTTTTTAAAAATTGAAACACATCAACCAAACATATAAGACATGTAAATATACAATGTAATATATATATATTTTTAAGAGGTTAAACCGTTTACGTTATTATAAATATATATAATAACGTAAACGGTTTAACCTCTTAAAAAATAAAATAAACAATTTAATCATCCAAATTACTATTTAATAAGACGCTTTATCTTTTATTCAATTGTACAACATATAAGACATATGTAAATATGTGAAATTTAAAACGCAATATTAAAGTTCAAACACGGTTAAAAAAGTAGGTTGATCATCCGAATTATCATTTAATAAATCGCTACTGTTTTGCAGTTGTGAATCTTTTATTCAATTGAGTTAAAGTTAGGATCTCACAAGTTGGAGCTTTATGCTTGGGTCATAAAAGTTATGTTGGCTCGGGGAGGATTATGTTCCCTTATATTGTGTGGGTCGTCGTTTTGTCTGAGACATTATCTGCCAAATAACGTAAGAACGTTATATTTAATAAAATTTATTCAACAGTTTGAGAAATTTCGTGTTCGTTTGTTGTCCACAATTCTGTTTTTTTTTTTTACTTTTTCGTTATTCTAATAATTAAAAAAATTGAATAACTTACCCGCCAGTTTTTGTATGAAAAGATCGAATTTCTTAAGAAATACTTTGATGAAAATTATTATTTTTTTACATGATATTTTGGTAATAATAATACCTTCTTTTTTAAAACTTTTGCTACATAGACATACGTTTTTCATATTAGCAAAAGAAACGGTGTATCTGTCGGTGCAGTATTCCTAGGGGGAAGGGGAACGTGAAAGCCAAGGTCGATGGTAGGAATCGAACCCGCGACTGCGGGGTGTACAGTTGAGGTTCTATCACGCTAACCACTCGGCTAACGCAGGTCCACCACAAAAACCAATTACAACAATAAAACGCTTGTAACATATTTCCAGAATTCTGTGATTAATTTTATCTATTTTCAACAAACCTGGCTTCACCTACTTGTTCAGTCTCATTCTTTGTCTATATAATTTATTTTGCACCAATAGGAAATACTTTTACATGCAAGCTGTGTTAGCATCTTTTTACCGATATTAGTTGAAGACAGACGGTTTGAACAAAGTCTGGCGTGTGAATGTAATTTATTAGCGTGAATGAAGGGGCTTATCCCAATTATCCCGTTGAATTTAATGACTCTGCGGTAGTGGAATGATAAGTAGACTATATTTTTTAAATCTTGTTTCTGAGTATTTGTGCTGTTTTGTTCACATTTGACGGTACAGAGAAGCTTGCGTAAAATAAAGACAAAAAAGGTACAGTTATATCAAAGAAGAAGAACTTGAATTCCTAGAGCCTGTTATTTAATCGATGAACAAAGACGGATTGATTTTTCCTTGCTTCAGTACTTCTAATTAATTAGTAGAGTAGAATCTGAACCTTATTTGTTATACTTTCAAGGCAATTTTCCAAATTGACATTGACAAACCATTTTTCCAATTAGTCGATAATCAATCAATAAGAATGAAACACATATCTGTGCAATTGTAAGTGTTTTTAAAAGTTAAAAAGAAAATAGATTTTATAGAGTTTTTAAGCAGATGTCGGTTAGAACGAGCGGGTATTTGTGAACTATGAAGTGTTGAACAAGCCAACCTGTTGTGTCCGTTCCACCTCTTCCGAGGGCTCATTATTTCACCTGGGTGCTCTTTTAATTACAAGACACCTTGTCTTTCTTGTTCACGCTCCTCCCTCCCGCCCCTTGGTAACTTGCAAGAAAGCAATTTCAATAATTTCTGCGCCACATCCTTTCAATTTGGACGGGTTTAAAAGGGCCTCTTTAACTATTGGTGCGATTGAACGGTTGGAAACGGGAAACAAAATTAACTCTCGTCCTGAAAGATGGGGGTAAATAATGAATATTTTGCGAACAGGTAAAAACCAATTGGGAAATTTTTCAATGTAATCCGCAGATTAATAATAATTAGGTCCTTATCGATTATTTTCACCGGCATCTTATGGGGTGTTTTGTAGCAGGACGAGTCAAGAAAGTCTTTATCTTCCTTACACAAATATACACACAATTCTACTATAAAAGTTGGCGAAATACGGCAAATCTCGGCAAATAGACTAAAATGACCCGACACATTATATGTAGATGTGATTTTCGGGGTGTGTAATATACTGCGCCGTTTGATAGCTATTTTATCCCCGTTCTGTACTTATATCAAACCGGTCCTAATCCATCAAGAAATGTGATCAGTAGGCACTGTTTCAGTGGTTTCAATTTCTTCCAACCACTTTCTCCTGCGAGGAAATGAGTCTCCCCAGTTTGTTAGTAGGCGTTTTGTGTGTGTTTTCTTGCAGAATCTGCACATAACTTGTTGGGTTATAACAATCCTCTTCAGATTCACTTTCATTCTGCAGTGTCATGTCAAGAATCTTGTGAGGATTCTAAGTTTACTTCTGCTCCCTTTGATGAATTCTGTTGTTCTTTCCAAATTTTGTTATACGGTTCATGGATTATGTACAATGGGTGAATTCCACTTTTTCCTCATTTTAAGTTTACTCTTTTCTCTAAGATACTCATTGATAGTGGTAACGCCTATGCCACAGAAGGGCTCTGGAAGAAGCAGTGTTTTTGCAGCCCATTTTCTTGCAAGGGCGTCCGATCTCTACTTGCCTCTACTCTCTTTGTATCCAGTAGACGTACTTAAATTGATGGTTCTGGTACATATTTAAAAAGGTATAAATATTCAAAGTCAAATTGTCCTTCCCAGTGCAGGTTTTATGAAAAAAGAAAAATGAATTTAAAAAGTCAACTTAAAACACGTTTCAGTAAATAAAAAATAATAATAATAAAAAAACGATATAAAAAACTATAACTATATAAAAAAATTATATAGTTATTGCTAAACACTTTTTTTCTTTATTTCGTGACTGATCGTGGGTGCTTCGATAATTATACGCATTTCAGTCTTTGATAGATTGACATCCTTTCGAAGTTTTTGTACGTTATTTACTGCCGTATGCTGTGAAATCGTGAGTGGTTAGGTTTCACGTCTAAACTTGATGCTTTATAAATACTGTTTTTTCCCCTTTCAGTCCCTTACTGTAGGTTTGAACGGAGGAAAATGCATTTAAAACAGGTACTTTGTGTCGACTTCTTTGCTTCGACGGTTTTATCGCCTATCGTTGAAGCTGTACTGAAGGTGAAAGATCTTGGTGTGCGACAGGACGGTTTGGTGTGAGAAAGATTAAGATCTTGCGTGAAATATCAAGTGCCAGGCTCACAACAGGTGTCCTTCCACAGCCTGTTGAACATTCCCCTAAGGAACCTTCAACAAGTGAGAGGGCAGGCAAACGGCCAAATTCTAGCCCCCTACGCCACAACGGCCCGTATTCCCTTAACGGCGACCCTGGGATTTACGGCCTAATTATAATAAGGGGTTGTGACAAAACGGAAACGTCGACGACTCGGGGAAAACTCGCGTAAGGTTTGATTACAGGGGAAATAATTTCGTATATGAAACCAAAGTGGTAAATTACACATTTTCAAGTTTTAAGGATTGACAAAACAAGCGACTCACTTTACTTACACTTTACACTCTAAAAAACAGTTCACAAACCTTTTCAAAATTTATTTACAAAAGGACGAATAATAAAATTTGCCAGTCTCCGGATTGAAAATAAAATGGGCATTTGCAAACTTACAAAACCCAATGAAATTATATGAACTAATAGCAGATCCCAGTAGTTTATAAAAGTTAAAAATTTCAATCAATAAGCTAATTTGCGTTAAGCTGAGTTTGACTTATTTTCTGAATGTCCTGGAGATGATGGATACTAGGAAGTAGGGGTTTATTGTTGCACAAGAACAACCTTCTGGCTTTGTGTGGTTTCTTAGTTCGATCCTTCTCCTAAGAACCACTAGGCCATTGATTGTCGTTACTAAAATTCCTTTCCTTGTGTTTTCTTTATATCCCAGGTCCATTGGGCAGTTGCTTCGCATTTGTGAACGACAGAGGCGGGGCTGGGGCTGTTTCTCTTCACCCATTGCATATCCTACAAATGGAGGTCATCATTGAGTTGTTTTGTTGAATCATGGCCAGTTGTTTAGATGTTTTGTCAGATGCCTGTGGCCTACGTATCCTCTGAGATTAACCTTCTTTAAGTGTAGCAGTTAGTCTAAGCCCAGGAAATAAAGACGCCCTCGTCTTTCTTCGATAGCCTGCTTTTCCAGAGAAGCCATCGTTTAAGATATTTGATAGTTAAAATCACATAAGTTAGGAAGGTTTTGGAATCTTAAGGCTCTTCAGCCGAAAAAAAAAGATTGCCTTGCAAAGTGTGTAAAGAGTGCAGGTTCAATTCGTAGTTCAATTTTTGCAATTTATTATTATTTGCAATTTTATCGCTAACATCCAACCAGTGAACACAAGCTTTTTTCTTTGTTTTACAAATTTTAGGTTTTAATTGAATGCGATGGTAGATCATGAGCGAGAGGAATTACCGCCATCCTCAATGAACAAAAAACAAAAACATAATTTACGTTATTCATTTATCTACCACTAACTACTAAATAAAAAAGTCGCTAAAATAAAATAAAAAATAGGAAAAGATATTTATTACAATAAATGATAACATTACAATGTATCACTCATTGGATTTTGTATCTCATCTCTAAATTAACCAAAAATTAAAAAAATCAAGTATCATTGTTTTATTATTATAATAATATTACGTTAATTACGATATTTTTTGGAGAATTTTAATTAAATTAGAATTCGTCCAATATGGTAATTTGGAGTGTTTAGGAATGAGGGATCAATTTCACCCCAATAAATAAGAGTTACATCACAAACTGTATTGAAACCAAATATCTTATATAAAGATCTATCATTGAATGTCAATAAATAAATTGTTATTGACACTTGCTGGGTTACTGCACTTGAAATACCTCTAAAATAACTACAATTTTGGGCAACTGAAGTACATAAATCAATAATTTATTTTGGTAAATTTGTATTAAAATTTTTTTAAAGTTTGCTGTTTCTCCAGCCAGTTAAGTGCATGATATAATTGCAACCAATTATCTTTTTTTTTTATTTTATTGCTAATTTCTCTTCTAATAACACAAATAACAAGCATAAATAGGAAAAACCCAGAAGCATGATAAAAAAAGTGATAGTCTAGATGGTATTTTCATTACCCCAGAGTATTCTATATTCCTACAAGCCACAAGCACCTCCATTCACGCTAATAAATTACATTAATGCATTTCACGCATTAAAAGCATATTAATTCATGCATTGTAGCACTTTTAATTGATTCGTTTGCATGATTAAATTTCAATTATTTAAAATTAGAACATTTCAGCTTTTTTCCTCTTCCAAATCTAACCGAAGATGAATTATGAATTAAAGCTTTGAGTAGATTTGATTTTGATTCACATGTAGATTTAAATGAAATTATTTTTGAAATTTGTCTGTGCAAGCAATGAGTGTAAATTTAACAACAATTTGTTGTCGCTTCTGGTAGGAAAATTGTTTTTGTAATTCGTTTTTGTCGTTGCGCCGCTTGAGCCTCGGTTTAGCAGGAAAAAAATCCCTAAAGTTTATACGTAGATCGCATCTAAGAGCCTAGCCCGGCATTTTAATTCCGTCGGGTGTCGTTTCAAGGCGCTTGACCAATTTCGCGAGGATCCCAAGAGGAAACAGGGCAGAAAGGAAGATAAGACGATAGGCAAATTGTGAGGAGGGGGCGTGTGAGGTGTCGCTGAGGAATGCAAAGCAGAAGCTGTGAATAGCTTCTCTCAGCCCCTGACAGCTCGCTAATGCTCCCACTCCTCCTGAAATATTAATGAACTTATCATATAGAAAGGATCACCCTCTTTACGTCGTAGCCCTTTTCCAGGAAAGATTGTATATCAAAAGAGGAGAAGGAAATACACGTCATGCTTTTTAATAACAACCCCTTCGCCGGATAGCGAAGTAAACGTTTCCTACACTTTTTTATGTGACTTGATTCTTCGGAAGGGGAAAAAAGGATCCTGTTCTATTAGAAGGATAAAACAACTTTGTCCCAATTAGTTCTTTCATGAGCGAGAAGCAAACAACGTTTTAGAAGAAACTTTATTACGACCCTTTTTTTAAAGTCTCCCGTAGATACTTCTAGCTTCCTGCTCTGACTTATTGGGTTTTTCTTTATTATCTGAAATTAGAAATCTCCCTTTATCTATTTATTTTACAATCTAATCCTCATTCTTCTTTATTTTGTAAATTGTTGTCGAATTTACAGTCATTGCACAAAATGGGTTTTGTATTTTTTAAGGGGAGTTGTACAATCTGTAAGATATTTTTTCTTGAAATACAAAACTTTGAATTTTCATTACAGAAACTTCTTTTAGTTAAAGTTATCTTAATTAAGTTTAAATACAATTATCATCAAAAAATCTCGGTTGGATACGTAAAGCGGTCCCAATGTATATTTTCATTTTGTAAAAAATTCATCGAAGGGTTGTTAAGGACGGAATTGTAATTTTTTTAAAGGCTCTCATTCAACCTGATATCTTCATTTAAGAAAACGAAATCTTTTCTTGAAAGTGAGAGATACCAGGGAGTGTAATCCAATTTAGGAGCACACTGTGTAATATCAGGATTGAGTTCCAACCAATGTTGCGAGATACAAGTCAATCTAATTGGTTTCTATAAAATCGATCAGCAACTGTTGCTGCAGTAAAGACGATCCGTTGGAACGACTCATTTAATAAAGTAAAAACCAGAAAATAAATAAGGGATTTTTCCTGATTTAAAATGTAATTAAGTAACATTTCTTTGAAATTTGATTACCTATTTACGGTTATGTATTTTTTATTGTTGCTACAGTTTTATTGTTCTATTTATATGATTTTTAACGGATAATAATAGATAGATCGACCATTTTTTTCGACAAAAGAAGAACTAGCATGTATAAGATCAAGAAACAGGAATGGTGCTACGTTCACATTTATAGTGATTATTCTAAATATTTGAAGAGATTTTTGATTTCATAAATAAATCTGTAAAGAGAATAAAGTATGTTTGGGTCATCTTGACCCGATTAAGGATAGGTCTTGCGAGATTGACACACGAAAATTTTCATGGTGGTCAAAAATCCGCATATGGTTATATAGAGAAAGGTTATCCGATGTGTCTCGCCTAATGAAGTGTGCACTCACGCTTGAGCACGTCAGCGGATATCTGAGTCCTCTGTTCCGATTTTTACAGGGAAAAAGATTGTTTTATTTATATAGTACTGATAGGTTAGTGTACATAGCGTGTGTTGAGAGTGAATGTATTTATTAGCGTGAAAGATTCGACAGAATATTAAATACCCCATCAACCGTCAATGATCAATGAACATTATATTGATGTAAGTGTAGAAGGTGATGGAGGAATATCGACTATTCCACCACTCTAAGAGGGTGAATGGTATACGAGAGAATGTTTTTAAGATTGATTGAAAATGTGAATGGTTTTGGATCTCACAGACTGCTGCCACATTTTCCCACAGTAGGAAGTGGTTTAGGATGTACAACGTAACCGTTGGAAAATTCAACCGCTGAAACCGAGTTTACCAATTGAATTTTTTTATGCACTAGATCAATGGCGCTATAAGTGCAGAAAAGAGGATACAACAGTCCTCAGTGGGTGCAGTGTATTACACACCGCGAATATCTGAATCTTACATAAAAAATCTGCTACAATAACTGTAATTCCAAAATCAGATGAACTGTCAAGAAACTAGAAGTAGTATGAAAATAATCAATATGATAATTGTTTTCGAAAGTAAATAATTAAGAGTAGTACAAATGATTTTTGGAAATTTAATTTGATCGAATGACCACAAACGCGAATAAACTTACTGCGACATACGCAGACGACACAGAAGTGAGAACAAGTCATCCCTCTTTTACATAAGCTTCATTTATGTTACAAAAACATTGAAACATATCAACAATTGAAAAATAGAGCAATCTTTGGAAAATAAAGTCTAACCCATCGCGGTCACAACACATCGTCTTTGCACTTCACTGTGAGACTTGCCCGACAAAGTTGACTATTTAGGACTTAAGACAGTCACAAAAAAAAAAAGACACACAATAAAATATTTAAAATGCTTTGTTACCTACTCAACCAACAATCAAAATTACCATTAAAATCAAATCATACTCATACTTAGATGTACGGGTCTTAATGTTATGGATCGGTCAAATGTTTCAATATTCAAAGATTAGAAAGTTTTCAGTACAAAATTTTAACATCAATTGTTTCTGGCTCTTTTTACGTAAACATTAACACACACGACAAATATCTTCACATGCCGATAGTTTTTTCATACAACAAAACACATTACATTATAGTAAATTATAAAATTTCAATTGCTGCGTAAACGCGTGAAAAGATTATGGATGGGATCTCTTAAATGATTAATACCATTTTATTAATTCAGAGCAGCTGTCAGGCTATCATAATAATTAAAGCTTTCTCCATAACGCCCGTAATGTCACAAACATAAATTGAAATACAATTTTCTGGTTGTGTATAATACATATACAGTGGTACATACAAATAAACGAAGTAAAAAAATCTTCGAGCTTATTTTGTTGAAACATGAAAGAAGGATAAGTAAACTACGAGTGCTTGTTGACTTGTACTTTCTCTTTTTAATTTATTTTTTCGTGTTTAAATCCATAAATAAATATTTATTATTATATGATTGTTGATTTAGATGAATTTTTATTAAGTTTCTTTCTGTCGGAATTTCAGTGAAATAATGAAGGAGCGATTCTATTTGAAATCTTTTTTCATTAGGGTATCAAATAAAAGTGAAAAAGGGTAAAACTTTTACAAAAAACGGTATTTAAATTATGTAAATTGAATCGGATGAGTTTACTAGATAACTGAGTTAATTAAGCGTGAAACGTTCAAAGAACGGAAAGAATGTGAGAATGGAATGTAATAAACCTTGTTTGAAATAACGTGTCAAAGGGGAAGGTAAGTGAAGCGGGTGCAAACCCCCTCCCTCCGCCTGGTAAGAATGCTTTTTTTACCGTCGGAAGAATATGTAACTCCATTATTGGAGGAAATGAAACAACACTTGAGAAAAGAGTCGACGCCAATATAAAAGTTAATTGTTATTCGGAGGCCGGGGCCGGTCCGAAACTTCCCGCTCGTCTAAAGGGAAAACGGAAGCTTTCTGCCTTGTGTTTCTTTAGCCCTCGAAAGGGCTTGTTAGCAATCGTCAGGGCAACTCGGCCAACTCGTGAATGTAGTCAAATGAGTTGGGGAAATGTTGCAAAACTTCAACAAGGATAAATCTTTCCCCTTATTCCGTTAAAATACTCGTTTGCTCGCCATTTGTTTTCGACTCCTTGGGAAAAATGTTGTTATCAACATTTTATAACATTTTACTTCATTTATTTGCACGTCGTTATATGAAACAGTCAATTTTTTTCCTGCCTTTAACCATTAAAACGTTCGTTATCTTTTAGCCAAAAGATAAAAAAAACTCAACAAACACAATTGGCTATGAAAAATAAAGAATATATTGCTTTATTATAAAAACAAAAAAATATATTTGCCAGATTTTTGTGATACCGTACTTTAAGGTTACTTTACGGTATCATAAAAATCTGTCAAGTTTTATGAACCTGTAAGAAGGTTTAAGTATAAATAAATTCTTTCTAGGTTCAATATTTTTATTATGCAATAGTATCGAATGATAAGTTGATTCCAATTTATCACGCAATAATATTGACGGCTCATAAAAGTAAATGTATGCACTATCAGCAAAGCCTAGTGTTGCAAGGTGGCACCTTCGAACGTTAGACATTACTAAAAAATATTGCGCAATATTAACCCTATACTGTGCAATAAAAATTAAACTCGCTTAAATTATTGTTCAATTGAGCAAACTTCAATATTAACTCTAAACGGTCGGAAATATTGCACAATTCTTAATATAGTATTGTGCAATATTATTTTTATCTTCTCTGGCCCGCCGTATATTCATAGGTTTATGGAAGAACAAGGGATGCACGAGAACAAAGAAGTTGCTAAAAATATTAAATATGACTAAACAAAGCTTGGGTAAGAAGGCGTCTTTCAGGTACATCTTCGCTTCTTTTATTCTGCAAACCCTCCAACCGGCCCTAACACGTCTACCTCACAGTAATACACAAAAACCAATATCTTTATTTGATACGGATTTAATAACATAACAAACCTATGCTTATGCCCTTCCTATGATCATAAGGAACGTGTAAAAAATTTGATAAAAATTGAATCAGTAGAATTTGAGATTACCACTTACGCACAAACCATCTTTTTTTCTTTATAATATCAGTATAGATATACTATTTAATTTATTTTTTCTTCATTAGATTGTTTTTCTAGGTTTGATATTTGGGTTATTTTTATATGACAGGATGACTCACTGTAACAGAAGATTCTTTACAACCAAAAATATATTTCGCTTGAATTTTTAAAGTTTTAAATATATTTTAATAAGGCATAGAAGGCGTCTTTTGGTGGTATTGACCAGTGACCTAGAAGACAATACAAGCCAACAATGTAAATTAGGGCTGTAGTACATCAGAACAATGCCATGATTTCCTCGATAATCAACCTAATTTGACAAGTATCTTGCATAATAGTTGAGCATTATTTCACAACAGGAGTTAGGAAAAGTTAATTGAATTTTATAATACGTTGACTTGTTTAACTACATGACCATTTAATCGTTTATCAGTGTGCTGAATCTGTATTAAAATTTCCTACAGGCCCGAGGGAAGGCCGAATTGGATGGCCATGTAGTGTTTTCATAAATGCTGTAGATTGATGGCCGGTAAAAACTTTTCCCCGTAACCCACAGTCATATACAAAGATTATGCGATTTCGGTAATGTAAAACCGTCATAAAAGGAAACAAATTGGTGTTAATAAGACCAACGGATTAGCTCAGGGTTTTCATAACATTAGGCGGAAGGGGAGCACCTAATACAACTTTGCCTTCATTTCCTTTTATTTCCCCTTTCCCTACTCGTATCCACGGCTGAATACATATTTCCCACGTATGCGAAACCCCTTTAATCCCAGAATTTAATCTAGCCGGCGAAAAGGAGAGTGGAATTGCGGGCTCCGCTCCGCTGGGAGAGATCGGAGAGGGTGAAACAACTATCCCCCGGATCACATAAGAAAACTTTTCTTTTCCAAAGTTTCTTTTTATGTCAGCGGTCTGACCGTATAGGGAGGTTTTACAGCTTTGTTTTCAACGTGTATATAACTTACCGACTAAAGCGAAGCCCCGCGTAAACAAACCGACTATTTGAATAGGATCGAGGGAAAAGTCTCTTCGACTGCCGATTCGATAAAAACCGCCGGGGGAGTGAAAGCAATGAATCAGAGGAGATTAGGTGATGAATTAACTTGTTTACCTCAAGGGCAGATTTACGGGCGGTTATATAAAAATAAATTTTCCTCTTTTTATCCCGCGCCCCTGGGGATTTGGTGACTTGTGCTGCTCCCTAATCACCCACTAAATTCCTCTTCCGGCCTAATTGCACCCTAATCCAGTTTAATGGATCAAAAAGTGTCAAACATACTGATTCATAAAATGTATACAAATTTGTTATCGTGCTTTACCTCTTAGAAAGTGATTAATGGCGTGGAAACCAAAAAGATGATTACTAATACCTGTAGATGATCAACGCCAAAACAGTAAAATTAGCAGTTTAAAATGCAACATGAACACTATCAATACTTGTTAAACTTTCAAAAGTTTATTTTTACGTTGTTAAATTAACTTGGGTGGAAGCCACCAGCTATACAAAACTGCTCTTATTCGGCAATTCTTTCCTATTATTTTTGCTGCCAGACAAATTTCAACAGCAATCGAAAAACAAGTAACTTTTTTGGGCGAAAACACAAAACTTCACAAAACTTTTGTATTAACTGTACTTTAAGAGACCAAAACATTTAACTACTTGTTGTTTTCAAGTCTATAATACAGAACGTATATTTGTAATTCGCTGTAACATATATATATATATATATATA
>CM077108.1:14150098-14185921 GCA_039619505.1 Cimex hemipterus
GAGAGAGAGAGTGAGAGAGAGAGAGAGAGAGAGAGAGAGAGAGAGAGAGAGAGAGAGAGAGAGAGAGAGGAGAAACAGACACGGAAAGTTCAGTACTTAATTTTTGTTTGACTATTGACGGATACTTCAGGGCTTGCTATATTGTTTAGCAAAACAGAATGTATATTCTGCGTTGCAGAGAACTCTTGCTGATCCGCCATTGGTTATTTGATCTGTCTTCACTCACGGGTTTGCTGCACTATTCAAACCCCTTTAGGCATTGCGCCATCATCAGTGAGTAACTGTCGGATAGTTACGTAACGGCGCCATTTTCTGTTCTAACTGAAGATGGTGCAATGCCGAAACGCGTTTGGTAGTTTAATAAATTCAAGGATCTAAGTGGCCCAGTGTAGGGTCAAAATGAAAGTATTTACAATTAAATTTTTCTATTTCCTTCTTTTTGTGTTTGTGACAGTTTTATTTCACTTTTGCCTTGATTAAAAGGTATATGTAACAATCTCAATAATAAGAGAAGTGTAAGGAGATTACTCGCTGTCTCATGCGGCATAATTATTGAATTATTGACTTTTTGTCAATTTCACTTTTTTTAAATGGCCTCATGAACATTGCATATCTAGCCAGACTATTGTAATTATTTAGTGCGTATTAGTTGTTTTTTTTTTGGGGGGGGGGAGGAATGGTATCGTGAAAAAAGGGACAGAGGCGACGGCGAGAATCGAACCCGCGACCTACGCCGAAAGTCTCTCACGCTAACCACTCGGCTATCGCGGCCCCCTATTTTATTAATTTCATCTTTAAAACATTAAATATTCTGTGTTTTAAAAAAACATACACACTCATAATGAAAAAAGTACAAACACAGAAATGATATTTACATGTCTTGTAGATAGTGAAAATTGTAATATGTACTTAATCAAACAAGCTTATAAAATATTAATTATCACCAAAGAAATGCAAGTTGTTATATAGAAACATGTGCTGGTTGCCTTGTATTAATAGAAATTGAATTGAGGCAATTCGATCAATTCAGAAAAGAAACGAAAGATTTAATTTAGAAAAGGAATTAAGTTTTGGTAACGTTAAAAATTCTCATCACCACGACGAACATAACGAAATTCACACAATTTCACACAGATATATTTTTATTACTTTGTTTATTCGAAATAAAACATGATTTTCTCCTCACAAAACTGATTTTGATTACATCTTTTGTCGGTTGTGTTTCAAAAACAGGTGACTTATGAAAATAGTATTTAAAAAAAAATTTGGAAATATACCTGTAATAAATATAATGCTCTGTCTCAACCAAGATCATAAACAAAAAGAATAATTAATTGAAAGAAGTATTATTTATTACAACGGAAATGGATTAATATTTAAGAAGTAAAAGAGGTATCACTTCACCAAACAGCTTCATAAGTAGCTGAGAATCGAATCCTGATTGCACGACATTTCAAAATGGCAAAAAGACGGAAAATTTCTACGGTTGTAGGTTGAGAAGAAGAGTAGGTATCGGAAATGATCGAAGTCACGATAGCTCAGTGATAGGGCAGGGTAGTATTTAGCCGAAGGTCGTGGGTTCGAATCCTCCTCGTGTCACTGACTTTTATACTCAACCAAGACCTTGCATAAAAAGAATAATTGAATGAAGTAACTTGGTCAATTGATTATTAAAACGTAAATGGAATGTGTACAGACGGTAATATTTTATTTGTCTTAATTATAGTTTAATTAGTCTATTATTAGTCTGGTTTGCAATGTAATGTATATATGTAACTGACTGAAAAAAAGATAAAATCACATATGCTAAAAACTAGGTTAATAGATGTTTTGTGATTAATTGGTTTTAGGATCATGTTGAAAACTCCTGTTGCAGTAATAGACGATTTTAGTCGGAAAGGCCGAGGGAACGTATCGTCGAATAACATCGCATGCATTATAGTTCATTATGGAAGAGTCACATTACGGGTCGCGGTACGCCATTAGACCATGCTCTGTTTACGGTATTAGTCATCTCTCGGGGTGAAAGGTCGTTTCAGTCGATAACGATCGATAATTAAATGAACAAGAAGAGAGGGAGGACAGTAAATTATTTACAGTAACCCAACCCCAGAGATCGTTAATTAGTAATAACTCCATTATATTCCGCGCGTGGGGGTTGGGAAATTTACATTTTTCCACGCACGGTTAATGTGTTCAAACGACTAATGCTTGTTTATGAAGTGGAGTCGGTAATAGATTAGATATCGCCCTATTGTTGCTCTACGCGGGGCACACAAGCGCCACGTGAGTACACGAGAGACGAAATTGTGTTTGCCCATGGTAAATATAAACCAAAGTGGCAGAGAAGATGTGAAGGAGGCGGTTGAAGTAGAGGGGCGTATGGCAAACAGCAAGAGAGCGTTAAAATCAACCGTTGATAGTAGAGGGGAAGCCTGCACAATTTGCTACGATTCAACGACGTCAACTTGATTACCGAATGAAGGGACGATTAAACTTACTGATTAATACCGCATTTCGTCTAATTTTTCCGCGTTTTCACTCGACATCCGGGTATAAACTTTTGGAAGAGGAGAGTTTTGCAACGTTGCACACTACCGGGATTACCTAAAAACGATCACTCGGCAATGTTCTACCAGGGTTTTATATAATCTTCAAAAGAGTTATTTTGTACAATGTTTCTTTACTCCAGTAATTTTGTTTTTGATTTGTTTCTAATTTTAAAAATTCTTTTCCCATCTATTATTCACACATTCACTTAGAAAACAAAAATCTTCAAAATTTTTATGCTATTTTTAAGAGATCTCTTGGCACGGCCGTTCCACAGGCTGAGAAAAGATAGGGAATTTCTGGTTAAAGAATTGGAGTAAACGTGTCTGTGGATCTTTTTATCCATAGAGTCGGGATGGAACGAATTTTTTTTACAAAATATATCGTGGTCTTTCGTGCAGTGTTGGAGAGTAAAACAGACGATTGGTGAGGATCGAAGGACTTTTATCCTAAAAGTTTATATTCTGTCCAGTTTAGATTACTTGTCCATACCCAAAAATTCAAGTCCTTAAGTCCAGATAGTGAGCTTATTTGCTAACCCCAATTTACTTTGTTTCCCTAGTAGTCTTTGTTGAAATTCCAGGGGACTGTTTATTTATACTTTAGAGCGGATTCCAATTGTTTGCAGTCGAGATAACCAAACACACCTAGTCACACGTTTCTCTCAAAATCTAATATTTGAACCGTATGATGGAAACGATTTATTATGCAATATTTCAGATTAGACGTCAAAAAGAATTAATAGTGATGAAGCGAAGAATTTGAATATGTTTGGATTGGGTTTACGCTGTATTACTTCTTAATTCCCCAGAGTGTACAAGCCCAGATTAGTTTTGTAAACAAGAAGTACATTTTCTAACTTTAATTTATTTTGTTATTCTAGTAAATATATTCAGAGAACTGCATATTAAGACTTTTTAGATCTTATCTTTTATTATTCAAGATAAGTTGGCTGTCGAGATAGAAACCGAGGATCTATGTTAATTCTGAAATAGTGACATTTGAGACTGTATTTCCGTGAAATTGTACAAAATCAATGATATCAATCTTGATAACATTATGACATACTTATTCCAAAGCCTTGATAACCTAAAATAATTTTTTATTCCTATCTTGTGTTAAAACCAGAATAAATAAGTTAAATTTAGGCTAAAAACGCTAGTTTGATTGTTCTTGGCCATCTTGCTGAAAAAATTCCTTCTGCTTAGTGGAACAAATGACCCAATTGCTTAATAGCAAAAACTAATGAATTTTCAGAAACTGTCAACAATAAATTAAGAATATTTTTTTGTAGCAATATAAAACTCAAGTATGTTCCGGTGTTATGTGTTTTATTTATACGTCGATTCGATGTATTCGACCGTTTAGTAACGTTAATTGGATACCGATTTTTCATCAAGCCGAGTAGAAATTAGTTTTCACGCTGAATGCCAGTTGAAAGTGTAGTGGCTTTGGCCCGTTGGAAGGGCTGCAAACAGGATAAATGACAGAGAATGACTCAAATTACGAAAAGCAGAGCTAACTTCGTTACAACCCAATTTCCTTTGTCTTAAGATTTAATTTTAATTGCTTTTCACGTGCTCCTGGAAGCTGCAAGGCTAATTAATGAGGTCTTCCTTCTTTTTTTCGTCCGACAAAATTTGTGAACAATTTCTTTACACAATTATACCCAATTTTCACAGTTGTGGGGGCTAGCAGTAGAATTATTACTCACCTCATTAACTCAACCACTTCCAGGCATTTGTTCAAAGTCGCCTCCGACAAACACTGTACTCATTCTCTCTAACCTAATCTCTTCTTGCCTAATAATTTCCCCTACCTGCTACTAACTTTTAATATTTAATCGTTTCTTTAATATTTAGTCAAGAAATCCACAAACATTGAGCAATGAGATCAGTATAATTGACCAATTATGCACATTTTTAGTTTATTATAAAAAAAAATAAACTGCGAAAATGTAGTATCACATAAATTTACTTTTTAAATATATTTATTAAGATATCAAGTTTGTAAAACTTATTACCGAAGCTTATATGGGTTTAACACGGCTACCAACGTTCATTTCAGTTTATTTGCAGTCATGACGAGAGTTTAAATGTTATTTAATCGGCTGTTCATTGATTGGAAGACAACATGTTGCGATTAATGGGTCCGTCGTCTGTTCCTGTTGTTCATGTCGTTTTTTTAAAATGATAACAATCGTTTTCGACTTAGCGCGTTATTTGATTTGCCAGAAATGGGAATGTAAACAATCTACCAAATAATATTTTGTTATGGTTTAATTTTGTGTAAGAATCTCAATTATGCTTTAATGCGTGATGATTAATGACCGTTAGTCGATTATTAGGTGATCGTGAGATGCGGTCTGTTGTGATGTAGGTTTTAGAAAAATATTTTCTTTATCGTGCCACGTTTCGACCTTTATTGAGATCATCTTCGGTTCACATACATGCAAGATGTGAAAGAAAGGATTTATTAGTTAGAAAATTGTAAAGAAAAAATGAATTTATGCAATGCCAGAAAATTTTAGGTCAAAAAATTGAATTTATATTTTTTAAATCTAAAATTTTCTAAGACCGCAATAATAATCATTATGCTTTAAGTTAACATATTTCAGCACGTTGAATGTGTATTGGAACTGGTTGTGCGACGATTTCGCCAATTTTGAGACTGGATGTTTCCCTACGGCGGTGTTGTCTATTTGTTGGGGGATCGTCTCGTCCTGAGAAAGGGTTTAAGGTACGATGTGGGGCCGAAGACTGTATGGAAGAAAGAGGGGATTCAGTGAAAACAAACTCCTCAGCCGAGGTGATGAGGCGTTTTAAAATATATGCCAATCGGGGGTCGACAAGACAAGTGGTTCAACTGGCCAGCAGGAAGAAGTTTGTCGGCCACCATGGGACGACAATTTGTGACCCCGGAAAAATCCAACTTTACACAAGGCGCCTTTCCAAAAAATACATTTTGCCTGTTGTTTGCTTCAAAGCTAGAATAGTCCAGAACCTATAATTTTTTCATCTTTAGAAGGAAATAGAGAATTTTTACTTTTTCAAGTTCAGTTTCAAGATCATTTCAAGTTTCGTTATATTTTTTAAAATTTTTTATTATACATTATCTTTGTTTTAGTTTGATTTTCATTAATCACCCTTTTTACAAGCCTACATAGATAGGCCATATGTGAAGGCAATTTAGTGGGCCCTTTTTTCCCTATAAGGTTAAAAAATTTAAACAATAGTTTAGATGAAACTGGCCCTTCACAGTTGAGAGGACTTTTGCAGTAGATGCAATCACGTGGCTTCATTTCAGTTCAACAAAAAATTTGTTCCTTAATTTTCCTCAAGACATAGGAAATATGCATAGATTTAATAATATTTGTTTGTCAGTGTTCTTGAGAATCGAGATTAACAGTCAATTTTTTAATCGTCAATAAGAAGTGAAATGCATACATGGAAGAATCTGGTAAGTAAAATTTGTTTTTTCTTCTTACCAAATTTTATTTTGCAGATGAGAGGGAATAACGGTTATAATGATTTGTCGAGAAATATACATATGAATATTAATTAATGGGGGACGTTATAGTCGATTGGTTATACACACTACGAGCTAATTATAAAAAATGTATACTTAGCTGTTTGGTTGTATGGAAAGAGCCTATATATTTTTGATTTATTCTTTTACCCTAATCCTAAAAGCTGATGATTCAGGGTGGAAATATTGAAATTTTTACCAAAGGCTCTCCCCAACGTTTAGGGTAACAAATGTTCCAAAGCAAAGCAAGCAAAGAGGGTTGTCGGGAGGGCGGAACTCGTTTTCAACGAACAGTGTCCGACCTGAAACATTTCCCAAGGGTGGACGCTAAAGCCTCTGAAAGGCTTAAGCCCTTGTATTGACAATGGAAAAGGGATGGGCAAACAGGAGAGGGAGAGGGAGTGAGAAAGAGAGAGAGAGAGAGTGAGCGGGAGCGAACGCCACCACCTAACACCCGACTCCCTTCCCTTAATTCTATGTAAATTAGAAAAGGAGTAGAGCGATCGTGGCAAATAGTATCACACAGATTTACAAACGTCACCCCACCATGAAAGCCATGTTCGTGGGATTTATAAATTTACACATCGCACTGGAGAGGAATTTTAAAATTTCTTTGGGACCTTCAAGAATATCGGGTTTCATAAGAATTCCTCCTTGCATCTTTCCTAACTGTAAAAACAATGGGATTGAAAATAATTAAGACTTGTCGGTTAGAAGAAAACCTTTTTGAATCATTTCCCCTATCAAATAAATAATAATTAGCCTGATTTTTTACAATTTTAAAAGTTTCAGGAATAACTTTTATGGGATTAGTCTAATTTTGATTAATGCGCCACACATATCTTGATGTTTGTTTTAAATAGATCTTATAATTAAGGCTTTTTTTAAATTGGTTTCAATGGAGGATAACACAAACATTTTTGATAGAAAAAGACTGAATTTAAAAGGAATTTTCATATTCCTTCAATTTTAAAATTAATTAACAAACATTAATTTGTCGGACTTTAGCTATATTTATGTACGCATCGTCAAACATTCAGACTATTATTAATAAAACGTATAAAATATATATTTTTATATTTGTGCATATAAATTGCAGCAAAGAAGTAGACATTTTCTTTTAAATTGAAAATTGTATCTGAATAAAGTGTTAATAGAGTGTCAACTCTTTTAATAGAGTATTTGCCTTACAAATCATTAAAATCCTGTTCACTTCTTTGAACCCTGATTTTATTTATAAGTTTAATTAATTCTGTTTACTTCTAGAATAAAAACTTGAGAAATTCCATATACAACAAACCGGATAAAATCCTCGATTTGAATAATTTACAAGTTCAAGGTATAATTTTTACTGTATTATCCAGAAAGATGTGTAATAATATGTGATTATTATAAATTAAAAAAAAAAACACAGCATATGTGGAGCGACGTTCACCAAAATCTCGAGGAGGCGCAGAATGCCTAATAACGTACTGCCTGCTGAAGACAACCGGTTGCCATGGCGGCACAAGAGATGGTAGCATGGATTTATGTTCATGTAAAGGCATCAAAGGTTACGGTTTTCACTTTACAACCAAGTTTGTATTCCCTCACTCAACTGAAGACCTTAGATGTACCTAAATAACCCTGGCCTTTAACTGCAGTCAAAGGCGAATCCATTCAAATATATACACGATATTTCTTCGCACGATGATCTGTTTTATGGTTCATTTAATTGTGATTTAACAATTTATTAATAAACAAAACTCTACCTTCTAGATTATATGTGTATATATAAAATATGGGATATTATTTTATAGAATTAATTCGAGATTTATTTAGTAATGCAGCAAAGAAGACTGCTCTCATCTAGCTAGTTTAGATTAAAAGTTAAGGTTCATTTCAAAAATTAATTACATCAATAATAAATGTGAAATTAATAAGGAAAATAGTGTTAATGGATATGATATCAAACATTTAGTTAAGAAAATCTTTCAGGATTTTACGCTCAGAATTTAGGTTGTGCGAGAAAAACTAAGGAATCACCATCAAAGTAAGTCCAGTACGAAAATGTAAAATAATTTTCGTAATTAATTTAAAAATTAATGACTTCAGGAATTGAATAAATATTTATTTGATCAATATGTAAATTAGCCGTTAAGTTAAACAAATAAGATTTTATTTAATTCAAGGTACACATTTCGCCCGAACGCGTAATAAATCGAATTTATAAATTATTCATGCTCTGATCAATTTTTGGATTAAGTTTTCAAGATAACAATGGCTAAATCTAAGACAAACAGAATCATCGTATTTATTTCCTTTTTCTTTGCCAAGTTCGCAGAACGGTTGACGCGACTATATTTCTGTTTGTTGTTAAAGTTGTTTTTATGGTTCAGGAAACATATCTACTATTGATACACTGTCGTGTCCTGGTACCTCCGCCACATTGGATTTCGGACAAATTTGATTCAATCGCCCATAGCACCAAAGGTATTTATCCTAGGCTATTCAAACTCATTTAAATTAGCACAGGATCGATGATTCTAGTTTCGATTGAGTCCAATTTCAGAAAAATCGATGGCGAATTAAAACAACGGTAAATTTTCCCGATGATGATTACTTTTCCTCCATAGTTCTGTAACATTTCTTCCTTTTATGGGAAAACCGCTCAGGATATTTTATTTTTGAATTTTTCATTTTAAAGTAGAAAGATTGAGTTAAAGTTACAGGTTTTATCACTGTTTGACCTGACTTAAAAAAACAAACAAAAAAACTGACAGTACAGAAAAATAGTACTATCAAATTCTCTCGTTTCTGGGAGTTTCAGTATTTTCTTAAACTCAAAAAGTGTTCCAAATAGATAAAACTAAAGAATGTTTAATAATAGTAGAATAGCAGTGTATAAAACTTTGAAGTTCATCAAAACAATAGATTAGAAGGAAAAGGAACATACAGTTAGAAAAAACTAACTTTTCAGGAAACCCGATTTTTAATGGTATACGAATATTTTTTACCATTCTTCTTTATTGTAAGGAGGTAGGGAACCTCAACTTTATTTCGTAGTCTGTAATAGAAAGAAAGTTTTTCTAAGATTTTTTTTGCAAATTGCGGTAGTTTTGTGTGTAAATGTGAATTTTTTCTACCGCGGTTTGTTTTTTTTATAGGAATTATTTTAGTGTTAATAATCTAGATAAAAGCTGTTCTATTATTTATAGAAACATGTAGTTTTGTTGGGAGTCACAATTTCTCAAAAAAAATGTTAATTTAAATGTTTTATATTGCAACGAACCCAATATATCAAAATAACCAGAATTAAAAGTGTAATTTTTTAGGTACAAAAAGAAAAATAGATAATTTCTTGATCTTTGCGGAGAGCTCTCATGTGTGATGATGTCCCACCGAAAGTTCTTCCGAATATTAAGCAATTTTTTATATAGACCAACTATACTCTACTTAATAATGATGAAAAGAAGCTAATTATTTGATATTTTTAGTTTAAATTGTTGTAGTGCATTTTGGGTAAAAAGAGTAAATTTTTCAAAGGGAATTAACAAGGTTAGAATGCCATGAGTCGAGAGTGATTTTGAACGTCTCCACGTCTTCATCAATTAAATATTTAAGAGACTCAGCCTCCCGGAACGGCCGGGCGTCCCACTAAAGTTTATACACCACGGCTTCAGTTACAGCCGGGTGCAAAGGTGGAAAGGGTTTTCGCAGGGGTGCGGGCTCGGGTGATGGTCTCTCCCATATGGCATGCTTCCTTTCTTCTTTCGCCCATAAGCATTTTATCTCATTGTGCGGAGGGGGGCAAAGAGCCGGCATTCAATAGAGCCCCGATTTTATTGGAGACCGTATAAACAAATAGCTACCCTCTTACTCTGTACCGCCCGGTGTCTTTTATGCCCGTTCCAGCCCTGCACTAGACTTAAATATCACTGTCGGATTAACGTCGATCCTCGCTGAAACTGGGGTCGTAAAGAGAGCAGACCGCAGGCGCAAAATGATGAAACTTCTCAAAATATATCGCCTCAAAGTTTGTAAATTTGCCGAGAGTATTTAATAAATTATATGAACCTAGTCTCCAGAAGATAAGAAGCGGGTCGATCCAAAAACATTTTTTTTATTTGACGATTTTAAATGGGACGACCGCGATCGTAAATCACGGACTTGTTTGTCAGAACTTCGGTAAGGACTGAAGTAAATATCGTTTATATCAAGTTGTGACGTCTGATTACATTGCAGATTTGATTGTTTGGACCGCAGATGTTATTCTGGCGTAGAAGGCCACTCTAACTAGTTCCCAGAAGTTTTCAACCACTATAGATGGTCATTAATGACAATCGCAGACCTCCAAAAGTGGTCACAAAACTCCAATATAATATTATTGTATTTTCCTAGGGATATTTCTTGCTGCATAAAAGTATGATATACGAGAAAACATCGTTTTAGAATTAAAAAGAAAAAAAAACGAGCTAGGTAAACAGGACCCTTATTTTCATGAAATCAATGACACTACTAGAATACTATAGATATAGACCACGGACACCATATGGCAAGAAAATGTCCGTTATGCGAGGAAAAATAACGGCCCAGTACCTTTTTAATTGTGAAAGGTTTGGCAAATTTAAACAATACTTTGGTAAATCATCAGACCTGTGCATAATTTTGGGGAACGACAGCGGGCACAATTTTTAAATTTGTATAATGCTTGTGTGTGTTACAATTATTCTAATTTATAGAAATGAATATAATTTAATAGCCTGAAAGAAAGATTTTATTTTGGGTGTGGAGTTTATGTAAATTTATTAGAATGAGCGTAATTTATTAGCGTGAAATTACGGAGTTAATAACCTCGCCTCGACGAATATCGACTACTCTAGGGTATGTGTGTGACGTCCGAAAGTAAAAGTAATTTATTAGCGTGAAATAAAAAGGGTTGTTTAACCTCGATCGGAGGAATATCGATTATTCTGGAGGAGTGAATGTAAACAGACTTTTATTTCTTTTCCGTTTATGTAAATTTATCGGTGTGAAGGTAATTTATTAGCCAGAAATCAAGGGGTTGCCTAACCGCGCCCCGAGGAATATCTAGTACTCTGTGGGAGTGAATGTGATTAGACTTCTATGTTTATATGGGATGATCATGCATACATACATGTATTTTATATTTTGAGTCTATTCTGTAGTTGATAACCGGATAGTTTTCTTATAAAAGCAGAGAGCCACAAGGGAATGATGGAAAACACGCAGAGAGCTGGAAATGACCTCAGCTATTTGTCGGCGCATAAAACATTAAATATATGTTTACAGATTTGCATTTACCATTTGTAACTACAATTATCTGTACGAGGTCGTACCGAAAATATGGTTTTTGTAAGATTACATAATACAAACTTTATTTTAATCGTAGTTAGATAAAATGAGAATATTTTGCTAGAGAGTTAGTTATGTCACCTACGTTGTATAATAAAATATTAATTCGTGATGTTTTTATCTTGTTTGGGAAAATTAGTGAGAACGAACGCTAAACGACATTTAAATTTAGTATGTAGGTTTTAACACCACGTTTGTTTTTGTACTAAAAGTCTGTTGTCTCATTTTTCACATAAACTCTTCTACGCTTAGACTATACGTTGATAAAAAGCAAAAGAGAAAAAAACTTAAACTTTTCGTTTCTGTTCGAATTTAAACTTTATAGAGTTGTTATAATAAAACGCTCCACCACCGCTCCATCGTCGTGTTGTCGTTGTTATCTCCTTTTAAAACTGTCCCGACCCCGATTATTTGAGTTTCGCAAGCCAGGGACAATTTCGTTCCCAATAAAAAAAATTTAGGGCTGGAGAAACGGAGGTTATTAATAAAGTTCGGGGTACGTTACTCGGTTTATGACGGGAGGATGAGCTGAAACTGTCCCGTTACACAAGTCCGGCTTTATATCGGGGAAAAAATTGGGTTGGGCGCGCTAAAAGAAGGATTTCCTCGTAAAAAGTTTGATTGCGGAACGAGCCAATATCAAAAGGGAAACATGTGCACTGAATTACTTACTGGCATCGTCTGGCTCCCGTGCAAGCTGTTGATCGCCGCTTGCGCTTCTATGTGAGAACTGAATTTGACAAACGCACAACCTGAAAAAAAAAAAGATGGGAATTACTTAACGACCTTGTCATTTATTTCAAACTAAGGTTTAAAAAAACAATTAGTTTAGAACATTAATAAGTGAATGCATCATTTTATCTTGAACGAACTGATGAGAAGTAAATATGTTCTCGTTTGTAGCTCAGAATTTATAAAATGCACAACATATAAACAATTTTAAATAAATAGTATAAATAAACATGTATATTTTGAGAATGTTTGTATTCTCAAAAGAAGAAATCGCATCAACCAAATGTTCTTTTTGGCAAAGATACAACAATCTCAATTTTATGTCCTCTGTCCATAACTCTGTAACTCCCCCCTTCCATCAAAAGATTGTACTTATTAAATATTTTTTTATTGATTTGAAAGGTTTCTTCTATCATGTATGGTGCGCGACTGTTCATTAAATTGATTAAATACGCCGAAAGACAAAAAAACGTTAGCCACCCTCGTTTTTTTAAGTAAACACTTGCACTCGATACAATTAATTATACATATTTTGCCGGTTATTTGAAGAGAAAAATTGATATAGCTAACCAAAAAAAAAATTATATTATATATATTGTTATTTTATATTAAAACTAAAGTTTCATCACACTAAAGACCTCAAAAGAATATATCCCAAAATTAAATAGTGAATCTGTAAGTAAAAAGTACCCTTATTTGTAAAACCATGGACTGTATTTGCTTCAAATTATTTCCCGCTATTGCGATATATTTGAATAATAAAAAGCGGTACTCTATGCAGCAAAACGTATGCTTTTTCCTTTCGAGATTTTTTTTGTTAGAGTATACTTGTCAGAGTTATAATTTTTATTTTTTGTTGTTTATTGGATATTTTAAAAGATATAACTGACTAAAATAATTAAAAAAGGTAAAAAAACGTTAACAATTGTGTTGCTGTAGAAAGAGCGAGGAAAATATTCAATCCAGTACGGAATATTTTTTCTCCTAGGGTTGATCACCGCTTGCAGTCTATGTAAATCGATTTTATGAGCTTTTCAATGTAGTGCTGTGGAATATTTTTGTACTCCTCGAACAGCGTCATTTGCAATTCTCGCACATTTTCTGGCACAACTGGGCGACTTTTTACCTTCTGACAATCGTCGGAAAGATGCACTGTATGGTTTATATCGGGGCGACAAACTGGCCACTCGAAACATTAAATCGAAGTTCCAAGTATGTATTTTTTAACCATAAAAATAAAACCGTCGTCGATTAGTGACATACAAAGAACAGCTTTCGGGGGCGTCGGTGGCCGCAAGGTTCCGTCTTTGACACGGCGCTGTAAGGTAAAGGTCCCGGGTTCGAATGCAGGGCAGCTGGACATACTTACAAATGGGCTTTTTTTCAAAAACTCCGACACCCTGAGGGTTTATATGACCTCTGTTGTTGCGAACCCTCGTTAAAAAAAGAAAGGAAAAAAAAACATTTTCAATATATCGATGCTACGGAACCCTCGACGAAGATCATAAAAATGCTTGTCCATACTTATTTCCATTCTCAACAGAATCAAGTATAAAACGTCTAATCTGCAGATTATTACAAATAAAAAACAGGCTAATGTGTGTTGCGTATAAAGAGTAAGAATATAAAATCAAGATTTAAAATGCCATATAGGGCGATCATAAGAATTTGATTAAGTGAACATGTAAAATAAATCTTTAGTTAATCAGATCTGCTTTCATACTGAAAAAAATTGACATTTTCTTCTTCTAACAAAAAATATTCTGCGGATTATCTAACCTGTCTTGTTGACTATAGAACAAAAGAGAAAATTATTAAGAAATTATTTATCTAATTTTTTCACACTTTTCTCGTTTTTATAAATGTTTTCATTTCTTGTTAATAATTTACCTTTCGGTAAAATTTTATGTTGATGAGAAAACGCCGACGTTGCATTTATTCTGTCAGAGAGATAAAGGGAATTCTGACACACATGCAAATGATGCCAATTTGTTCCCCTCTCATTATATTTTGTTTTTGACTGAAAAAAAACATTCTCCTGATAAATTAACGTGAACTTGTTAAGGTGTATTTGACTAAATCAAACCAATTGTTAAAAAATACTAATTAACCTTTTATACAATTAAAAGCGTAGTTGAATAATGCAAAATGCGTTATCGTTCTTATAATTTTTTTTAAACTTCTGATAAAAATTATGTTCAGAGTAATTAATCGCTGCCGGAAAACTATGAAGAAAATGACAGGAGGGCCTTCTCCTTTGATCCAAGCGCGAGCCCTTTAATTAAATGACTTCTACATATTTAATTAAAGTTTAAGCAGGGAAACTTGAGCTTGAGACCAAGAAGGTTTTTTAAGAGAGTTGGGAGCGAATGGAAGAAGTTGGGAGCGCCGGAGCTGCAAGTTTTATTATCCTACGTTGGATGCCTATAACAAACAATGGCCAGCAATCTCGCCGACTGAAGGCGAAGAGAAGCGGAAGAATGAAACCCTGTAAACACTAATATCAGACGCAATTAAACCTAATTGCAACAAAGAATGGAGATTATTTTTTTTAAAACCTTTTATCCTGTCGAACACACGCTGAGGTCTTAGAATTAATTTTTCATGAGAACGAATGCTAAAGTTTTTTTTATTATATCTAATACGTATGGAGTACAGCATTTACTTTATTTTCGTATAAAATCAAAAAAGTTCGTTTAAAATAACATTTTCTACTAAACTTAAAGCAACAAATAATGATAATGCTTGGTGCCTATTTTTTGCATTGAATTTTTTTATTGATTTTATTTTTTATTGAAAATTAAAGGATTTAAATTTCAAAATAAAAAGCAATTAAATTATTTTTTTTATAAACTAACTATGGTATTAATTTATTTTTATTAGGTTTCGTGGTCCGATTGAATAAAGAAGTTCTTTTCAATTAATTAATCTTTAATTAAGGTTTCTAGTTGAGTGTCACAAGCGGGATTCGAACCCACGACCTTCGGTTGAATACGCCGCTGCTTTACCACTCGAGCTATCGTTACTTTGATCCACTCGGACACCAGCTCTTCCTTCTCAACATCACCTTTTGAATTTCCCTTCCTTTTTTTCCATTTTTCCAATGCCTTGTAATCTTTATGTAACAATTTGATTCTCGGCGACAAATGAAATGGTCACGGAGAGAATTAGTAGGAAGTATATTTCGTTTTGCTTATTACATTGACTTTTCAGTTAATTAATCAAATAGCCATTGAAAAAAGGCAAAAAAGGAGGGAAAATTCAAAACGTTGGCTTACGATGAGAATTTAGTGTCAGAGAGGATCGAAGACACTATTGCTCATGTGGTAGAGCATCAGCATTTAGTTAAAGGTCGTGGGTTTGAATCCCGCTTGTGACACTGGCTTTTTTATCTCAGCACAAGGTATTAATGTTTTTATCTTAGAAACCATTTTTTGCTGATAACATTATCTCATTTTCGTTGTTGTTATTTACATCGTATATATATTTGTTTTTTTTATGTTCATTTTCCCTAACTGTCCCTAACCAAGTATCGAATTCCAACTTATTATTAACGGCAAGCGTCGAAAACCCATTTTGACAGTCCGGGATCAGACTTCGGTCATATCTGTCGAACCACCGAGGTTGAGCTCCAGGTGGTATCAAAACTGGGTCTTTGAGTATTCACTGCAGTTCTTCACCCATTTACACTCTCAGTTATTCGTACGTACGTTACTTCCTTTTCATCCCCATCACTCTTTACACCTGATATATAACTGGCCTAATTGATCCAATAACCCGCGATCAACCCTTTCACATCATACATTCACAAAAACTCTTACAATCTCGACACACTCTAGGGGAAAGGTATCTTTAATATATATCATAAAACAATCCTGTTTCTTCCAAAATTTGGAACAAAGGGACCCAGTTATTTCATACTGTGATCAAGCATTAAGGCAGAGAGGTTTTGTTTAAGATCTGTGTGGTTGTGGACCTAGTTTGATAATTTTGGTCCGCCTATCTTCGCTGTTTTGATCTGTCCGATGCCTTTTAACTCTTCAGTAGGTATGTAAGACCTGCGAAATTTTGAACGAAATTATTGGAAATAAATAAATTTCACATATACAGCAGGTATTACATCAATATTTAATTTTAAACCAGTAACGAGAATGGAAGATTCGGATGGTTTTTATACCGATAATTAAATTTTAATAATTAAGAGCGGATTAACTCAATTCCCGTACATTCATTAAATGAAGTTTAATAGATTGATAAGTACTCGGCATACATTGAAATAACCAGCGTTTAAAATTCAATTACATTCAATACACTTTCATTTTATGCTAGTGTTGTTAATTGGTGTTGTTGGAATAATTTAGGTCCTCAAATATCTTTGAATCAAAATGTTGAATAACATATTAAGCAATAGGATAGATTTGAGTTGGCTTACCGTCGATCTTTCAATAAAGTCGTTAGTAGTTTTAAGAAGAACTGTTTATTAGTAACTATACGGTTTGTGAAATGTAAGGGTCATTTTAATTCTATAAAAAAGTGTTTAAATTCAAGATTTTATTATCACTAAAGATCGGATTCCCGTGTAATTGTATCTTTTTATTGTTCATTCCGATTCCAATGAAACCAACACAGAAATCAAAATTGTGGAAAGGGCGTTCTTTTGATATTATTCTATTTTGCTTGAAATTGCAGGTTTTGGCGTTATTGCGTGAGGTTTTTAGGTTCACTGTACAAAATTGCATTTTTTCCTATTTATTATTTTATTATGCTGTAAAAAACAACGTGAAAGTACATAATTTTTATATGTGTTTACAATATTTATTAAACGAATCGAGCGTAAAATCTTTTTATAATGAGCTTGGTTTAAGTTTTCGATGAAAGATGCTTCAAATTTTTCTAAAAACTTTTTACGTCCGAACAGTTTTAATTTTTCAATCTTGCTTCGTCTTGGGTGCAAAGCAAAATCACTTCAAAAATAAAACTTGGCAAATTCGTAATAACGATTGTTCAAAATGGTGGCTGCAGGACTACCGTGAACTTAAGACCGATGGAAAAAACGTTTTCCCTCCTCAACCCACGTTCTAAACTGTAATTCCGCATGGAAACCGGGTCGTCTATGACAGTATCGTTGCTTTCAATTTTATTTCGAACTATAAAACATTTTGAAAACATAAATGAAACCAATTAATTAAGACTGGTCTCTACAACTTGAGCTATCCGGACCTCGATCCACTCGGACATCTACTTCCCATCTCAACCACACCTTTTTAAATGCAATTTTTCAGTTGAGAGGGAAGTTGATGTCCGTGTGGATCGAGGTCACGATGTTCAAGTGGTAGGGCAGCGGCCCCCCAGTATCACGCCGAAGATCGTGGGTTCGAATCTCGCTCGTACGATGGCCTTTTTTTATCTGAACTGAAAATCTTAATTAATTCGTCAAGAGGACCACGAAACTAGTGAATTGAATAAAAATTAGTTTTAATAAGGAAAATATACTCTGGTCTCCCTTCATAACGAATAATAAAAAATATTATTATATAGCAAAAAATATTTTTACTTTCGATGCGTTTTTTTAAATGTATTTATAAAGTTTTATTTCATGTTTTTTCATACTGGATTTGATTGATTAAAATTGATATAATCAACTATAAAATAAATAATCGATCATAAACAATATTTAATAATTACTTTCATTAGATAAAATTTATTAGGATTTTATCATAATTTCATTTTGCACGATTTTGAGTTTTTTTTTGCAAGTGTGTGCATTTTTCGAGGCTTTGAAAAGAAAAGGTTTACACTTCTTCAATTCTCCTGCCTGTTGTCTTCTCGTCTGACCGTCAGACAAATCTTCGGCAACGGGCCGATTGACGTTAGTTGCCTAGTCGATGAATAAACCTGAAATTGGATTTTTAACCTAATCAAGTTCTGCCGGCTGCCAAACAGTGATTAACGACTAAAAGCCTCCAAACGGATTGTAGGTTGTAATCCAGTAAACAATAGAAAATTACTTTCCAGTCGACCTAGAAAAACTTAGAATTCAATTGTTTAAAACGACAAAAAACGCAGTTAACTTAATTAAATTTAGTATTTTGGACGATATGTAGCATCTGGGTGTTTTCTTGTAATTAAGAGTTCGTAAGGTAATTGTCAAATATGATAAATTTAAGTTATAACAGCCGAAATTGGCCTATTACAGGAGCGTGGTGAACATGCATAACAAAGGTAGACGGGCGAACCTGATAAAAAGAGTTATGGCGTGTTTGCTACGTTTAATAGAGCGGTCATTCAATTTCGCCAATTAGCCATTGTAGGGGGGGGGGAACTTTAATCGAGTCAAAAGTACAAGAACCTTAAACCTGTTTTTATTAAAGTTACCAAACCCTTCGGCTGTCAGACGGTAACCGGTCGAGTCGCATTTTTCAACCTGTCTCTTCGACCCGGTCGAAATTAGGCTTTAGTCGGGGATACTTCATTTAGTTCTACGTTCAAGAAAAGGTAAAAACGAGTAAAGCAATTTGTTAAAACTCCATTAAATCCTTGTATAAATGTATGCTCTACCTTAAGTAAATGGCCCTACACTATATCTTAGAGTTTACTTTTCATTTAATTATAGAATTATTTACACAAAGAGATGATGTAAAAATGAGCTTTTGCTAGTGACAATTTCACTTTGTAAATAATAAATTAAAACTTATTATATGGAGATTGTGAAATGCGGTTTGGTGTGAGGCTGAGAAAAAAGTTTTCTTTATCCTGCTACGTTTCAATCTTTGTTGAGAACATCTTCAGGGCTGAACGAAGATTCGAAAGGTTGACACGATAAAAAAAAAGGTTTTTCTCAACCTAAATCACACCAGACCGCATCTCACGATCTCTAAATAATCATTAATTAAAGATCAATAAATACAACTTGAAACGTCTACTGATATTCGCAACTAAGAGCAAATTGAAATCTGATTTGATTATGGATTGAATCGTCATTAGTGGCAGTCGAAGATCAAAAACCGAGAAATTAAGAAAATAAAGAAATTAAAATAATACATTTATTTTGAGTTAATGAGACAATCTATTAATTTTTGCATAATTTAGTAATAAATATACTTTAGCCCGGTCATATCGCAGTTCTTTCAACATTCACCTCGTAATGTTTACACAACTAATTCAAATTGCTTTATCATCTTCAGTAGCTTTACGATGTGTTGAGCTTTGAAGAAATAGGTGGTGCCTATAAGCATACTGTGTGAACTCAGTGGCGAAGTTACCAAGGAGCATTTTTCGTAGAACCTGTTTTGAAACTGTACACCCTCAAAGTTGTACATCACTCATCCAAATAGGTTTTAAAATGTGATTACAAATTATTATTTTATTTTGTATTGATCGCCTGTAGTTCTCACCCATAAGTTCATTTTATCATTTACAATTATGGAAAATACATTAGGCAGATAGTAGTTGGATTTGAGTTTTCAATTTAATGAATCCGAGAATAGGGCAGCAACGTATGACCTGTTACGTTAACCGGTGACAAAAGGAAAGTGGCATACCTTTTGATTCTGTCACTTGGCCGCCGACGCGTTTTAACTACCGAACTCCTTTGAAAGACTAGGAACTGTTGGGGGAACCAGACAGAGGTGTAATTCAATTAAAAGTTTGGACCGGTGTGCCGACTGGATGGTGAAACGGCCTCGTCCTCCTCTCTCCGGTTCAACTTTTAAGCTAAAAAAGACAAGACAATAAATTGAGTTTTGTCCCCTTTTCTTTTTTCCGGTAAACCGTGACTCTTTCTCGCAACGGGGATTAACCGGTGTCAAGGCAGGGTTTTTGCGCAACTGGATATTTTCCCGACACGAGGAAATCATCCTTCGTCCGACGATAACCAAATGTCCGATAAATTATATCAATGTATGACGGTCACGGAGTTTCTCACTGAAGATGGCGCAGTGGCAAAAAGCGCTCGAGTGATGATGGACCCAATAATTGACCAAATGCCAGAAAATAATGCATGGTTCATATTGTCAACTCATACAAAAATGGATTGGATATAAATGTAAAAAAGAATTTGGTGCAGCAGGTGAATAAGTAATTATAAAAATGGCTCCCATATTTCCAATAAGCCATAAAGTTAGCTTTTATGTCATTAAACAGAAGTTATCGCGTAGAAGGGTTTGGCCCCTGTCGGCAGTGTGGCAGTTTTTCATTATTTTAATTTAAGTGTAACTCTGCACGTATACGACTGCAATTCTGAAATTTTAGAGTGGGCGATGATGTTCTGATAAGACATAAACAGTTTAAGTTCTCTAAAATTAAGGAATTATCAAGAAACCGTGGGGCAAAATTGGCATACTAAATACCTCATCAGCTTAATATCTTCAAACTTTAATTCTGTGTAGGATACCTGTGACATATTTCATTTCAAAATTATAAAAATATTAAAACGTTGACTAATAATATAAAAACGTGACTTCATGGTCGATTAAGCCTAGACAACATTTGTAACTTATGAATTTCTGTGTGCAACAGCGACTGTTTTTATGTACTGAACTTTTTCGTTTATGTACTTTTTGTTGAACGTGGCCATGCATATCATCGAATTTTAGCCCCGGGATCGGTCTCTAAATATTTTAACAGACAGCCCCCTCTTATCGACAGTGTAATGTGCGCTTTTTCCGAACTCGCATCCATTATTCAGCCAGTTTGCGTGAGCGTCACCGTTTGGCCGGCACTAAGTCCTGTAATTCTCTATTACTCCTTGATTACTTTAACAGCCGAACGATGGTTGCTGAATAAACACCGGTATGTTTCCTTGGTAGAAATCCAAAAATTCCTCCTGTCTATATCGCATGTGTTTTTTCCCCCCGGTTCGATTTGTCTTGTCACACATGTGACGATTCGTGAAAATCTGTCAAGGCAAACAGAGAGAAAATATTTGAAAATGGTCAATCTGAAAGGATTAAACCAATAGGCATTCATGAAATCTGAAAGCCAGTACCGGTCAAAAAAAACTTGACAAACCGACAGGTTGAAATTCCCAGTCAAACTTTTTTCGATCCCCGGCTTTAAAAAAATAATATTCTTTATAGCGATGATTTTCTGTATTAACTCTTTCTTGGAAGATCTGGAATAATGATCGTCCTATACTTCTGAGATCGTAATTGTAAAAATTTCCCGGTGGAAACAACGGGTGGTAAAACAAAAGTTTTGGGCAATTAAACGTTAAGCCGTTTAGCTAATCTCAGTTGGATTACAATTAAATCCGTCAGCTCGAACTATAGATATGATTTATTGTGGAGATGCAATTTTGATGAGCAGGCAGTATTTTTTTTTAAAGCTGGGCCATAATTTGTTCCATTGAATTTAAATTATAATAAAATTTTCGATTTAAAAGTACTAATTTTCGCAGACTACTTGATTTTCAAAATTCATTATATCGCCAATATAAAAATAAATTATGTTTCTGTTTCTGCTTATAGATAATAAAATTACACTGCTGTAATTTATTAGCGTGAATGGCTGAGTCGTTTAATAGTTACCCTTTTATTCTTGTCGTAATATGATGACGAATTTTTTTATATCAGTACACAAAATTATTACTTCAAAGTTCTAATTATGCCAGAGGCTAATTTATACAAATAACACCGTAATAATAATCACAATAATATTGCCGATAATTTTAGCCTATCTACATTGGTCATGGCTGTTGTTCTTTACATCGTCAGTCAAGTATAATAATGTATATAAAATAAACACACTTAAACATATATAATAAAAACATTTACATTAAAAAGTCTGGTCAACATTAGTACTGCGAAGAGAACTTGACTGTGTGAATTGAGGTAGGACAGTTCACGGTAATAAATCACAACTTTAATTTTCTTGCTCGTGAGCTCGACTTTGGTGAGAATGCATCCATACAAAGAGAATGGTTATTTACTAAAATTTAATTTTAAAGTGTATGTAACTTAACTCGTTTACAATCTGTACTGTAAAATTTTAATGAACTTTCCGATAAGTTCGTATATCCAATTACCCTGAGAAATATCGAGTAGTGTGAACGAAGTCTACTGGAATTTCTTTGGATAATTTCAATTACTACAAAGAATATCAATTACCGTGGGGTAGTGTGGATACTAACCTGACTATTATCTTTTTAACTTGCTTCTATGTATTTATGCTTGATATTTGTGTAAAGTTATCCCTAATTGACAAACGCCTAAAGTACCGAGAGGCTAGCAATAAGAAAAACCTACATGGCGAATAGCGAAACGCGTGCCCAGCAAGGATGGGCATATCAAAACGATCTATAACAACCAAATAAATGTTTTTGTGTGGTTAAAATTAAAATATAAATTTTTGGCAGAAAATTATCAATAGAGGATGAAGAATGAATAAGAGATTCACAGGACACCTTAGCTATTGGAGAAATCCGTTTTTCACGAAAGGGAAAAATTTAGTTGTACATGTCAGCGTACGCCAACGGCAATCCCCATGACTGCCAAAAGTCCATTTCTACCGGTTGTCACGCGATAAATAATACATAAACGAAAAGTCCGTTTCGAATTTAATAAAAGTTGTATTTTTGTACTGAAATCACCTGCTCTTGACAGCTTTGCCTAGTGTCAACTGCACTGTTTTTGATGTTGCTTTTTTATTTGAGAACTGTATTTACAATTGGTTCAAATCACTTCCCCCCCGTTGATCGGACATGGTATAATTTTAATCATCTTGTTTTTTACACAATCGCCAACGTAGAGTTTTAAGAATAATGGAGACAAAAAATTCCAAATGAAGAAAGTTGGGAATCTCAGACACTGCTTTTTTTTAAAACTTTTTTTTAATGAAACTTATATACTTTTTAAATAAAAAATCAAATCAAATTCAATTAAAAATTAAACTTTGCTATTAACATATAGCATTGCTTTAATTGATACATATTTACAGGAATCTAATAAAACCGAGTTCGAATCCTTCACAAGTGATGCACGTAGAACAAAAATAAAAGTTTGTGTTTATTATATTTGAAAATTCATTAATTTTGTTGTCCAATTGATCAAGTAACATTTTTAAATTAATTAATCTTTATTTAAGTTATTGGTTGAGACAAAAACGTTGGTGTTACGAGCGGGATGTCGCACCCATGACCTTCGGCTGAATACTACGCTGCTCTACCGCTTGAGCTGCCGGAGGGGAAAAAAAAGTTACGGTTGAGATGGGAAGTTGGTGTCCGATTGGATCGAAGTCACGATAGCTCGAGTGGTAGAGCAGCGGTGTATTCGGCCGAAGGTCATGGGTGCGAATCCCGCTGACTTTTTACCTCAGCCAATACCTTACATAAAGATTATATTTTAAGTTTTTTGTTATATTAGTTCAAGGAGAGTAGGTGTACTTTTTGTAAATTTTAATTTCGAAAATTACACTAAAAAAGAGTGTAAATCTAAATTAAAAAAAAAACAATTGATACGAATAACTTCTGTATTTATAACGGGAACTTTTAATTATATTTCCTTAGATTAAAATAATAACAATCGTAGTAATAATAATAATCCTTTTTATCGTTATTATTATAATTGTATTTTATAAAAAATGTCATAAAATCGAACAACGTTTATTAACGTCTTAGGACATAAAAATCTATGAAACTGTACAATATGTACTATTATTTTTTATTGCATACATTTGCAATCATTCTCTCTCTCTCTCTATCTCTCTCTGATACTTCCGCGCAATGCGCAAGCAAACTTTAAAGAAATTCACACGGCCAATATTCAAGTTTCTATCTATCACACTCCCTACCTCACTTACATATACTTTTAACTGCTATCTTTCCCTAAAAAAAAATTAAAATGTCGTCTGTCATTTTTTAACATTCGAACAAATGTGGATGATGGAGTTAATAGTATATTTATTTTATGTTTTACATGTACTAGATTTGTCTAGTAACCTTATGGCAAATGTACATATCAAATCATTTTTATAAGTGAAGGTTGAAAGCTATCTTTTTATGGTAAAGATATGGAAGCGATGAGGCGATGATATTAACTATGAAAAGGTTAAAAAAATAACATATAACATTTAAAATGGGTGTATCAGGGTTGACTTTTTTCTTAAAAGGATGATAAATTATACGGAGAGACTTGTGGCGTTTTTTCTATTTCCAGTATAATAAAAAGGGAGAGGGGGTCGGAGTGAAAATAATCGGCAAATTTCCGCCTTGAGAGGGTTGCTTTAAAAACAAAGCAGAGGACAAATGGACTAAGAAAGGCAATAATGCGTGTTATATGAGGATGGTGGTAATCATCAGATCGTACGTCGGGGTGCTATTAGCCGTGTGGAGGTGATTACGGACACTGCTCCACCGGGAGTCGTTATTACTTCCCTTTCCATCCCGGCTGTACACAGGGTGGAGGGAGGATGAAAAATTCAACCCCCGCCGCTTCCTTTACCCTTTTCCCTCTGAATTTTTCATCGGATACGCAAACAATTTAAGCGCCTGTCGAGTGTCATATCCCCGGGGTGAAAAATGCAATTAGGCAAAAGTGCGGGGCCCTGTGTGGAATAATGACTCTGTCAGTGTGGCGGGCTGACAGGGCGGCGGCACCACTCGCCTTAAATCGGCCGCCCTGACGTTTACCGGCCCCCCTTCTTCGGATGACTAAAAATCAATTAGACATGAGCTTTGTGAACGGTTCGAGGCCCCCCGGGTCCAAATCGCTTTTTTACCCTTCCATCAAAATATGTCGGATTTAATAACCAGAACAAAAGCATGAATACGCTACTATTTCGCTTTTTTCCCCTCGTTCTTCCGTTAAAATGTCAAGGTAGCTTTTGTCTCTCGCTCCTGAATATCGAAGATAGGAATAATATCGGGGGCTGTCACTTTAGAATGCTGATAACGCCGGAATAGTCCCGTCTCCTTTGATTTTCTTTTTTCCGCTTATAAATGTCCAACGGTCACTGCTATTCGAGAAATTTTTCGCTTCTTTTTGCAAATTAGGTCGAGTCAAGATGTAGTTCATTATCAGCTCAAAACGTTGACGACTTTTTCAATAAACTTTTTCCAAAATTATTCTTTTTATCTAAGGTTTCTGGTTGAGTTGAAAAATTAACGTGAGCTGGATTCGGACCCACGTCCTTCAGGTCAAAACAATTGAGCTATCATGATTTCGATACCCTCGGACACCAACTTCCCATCTCAACCTACAACCGTTCGAAGTTTTCCTCTTTTTACCAAAATTTTTCATCTCAACCAAAAACCTTAGATGGAAAGAATATCAATTAATTTTTACAAAATGTTAATTACATTATTCTTTTAGTATTTGGCCAAGTATTCATTCAGGTAAGTCCAACGCTTTTAAATTTGGCAAACAGGCAAACAACTACACATTACTTACAAAGGTAAACTATAGCACAAAAGTAAAATCGATTAATTCCTGTAACGCCCAACTACTCCTATGGTGATGCAGACGAGAGGTCAAACAACATTGCTATATATTTTTTACACCATTAACAATTAAAAAGCTAAACAGATATTCGAACCCAGAACCGCTAGTGTGGCAAATACGAGATGAACGCGTCAATCGCTAAGCCATCGCGGTCCCCTAATTAGACAACAATTTACTTTCAATTTTACTATTAATAATAATCATTAACTTTCAAAATTAATTTAAAAACGGCCAAACAATTATGTTAAAAAACATTAAGAACGCGCCAAAACTACTTTATTATCTATTAAATACGAAATTGTCTTTATATATGAAGAAAAAGAATACGCTCATAACTCACCGGGCCAATGAAATTTAGTTAGTGCATTGCAGTTAAAATATACAAACACATCAAATTCGAATATTTAACTATTTCAGAAACGCAGATTTTATTTAGGAAATTTTTGAAATGATAGAATAGCTCATTCTGGATGCAAAAAAACTTACACCATAAAGGTCTGATCACTAAGTTTAGTTTTGATAAATTGTTATGCACCCTTGATCCACAAAAATCCCATAAAACTCGATAAGAGTGACGCAAGTAAAGGCCCAACTATGTTTTCAATTTATTCGCTATTGAGTAAAAATTACAAAAATCCCTTTAGCCAATTTGTTAATTTATTTTTTCTGTGACTTAAGTAATACCATCTAAATATTGTGTTAAGCACAACTAACAAAGCAATGGGTGGTGATTAGTGACAGTTCATCGATAATTATTCAGAAATCGTGAGATGCGGTCTGGTGAAGGTTTGAAAAAAACATTGTCTTTATCTTGCCAGCGTTCCGACCTTTATCGACATCATCTTCAGGGCCTGTGATTCACAAACATGGACTACATTTTACAAATACACCACATTCACTTTTTTCCACATTCTACATGTATTTGTTAAATAAAAACAATGTTTGTAAATCCCAGGCCCTGAAGATGATCTCAATAATGATCGAAACGTTAGCACGATAAAGGATTTTCTGAAACCTACATCACACCAGACCGCAACTCACGATTTCTGAATAATTAACCAAGTAATATTTGTAATAAAGTAGTTAAGAACAGACGGAAATTTCTATCAATCAATGGATACTTTCTATATTAGAGAATTGATTATTTATCATTAATTATTTGTAATACTGGATATTAAGGATCCTTCGTACATTGTTGATACCCTTTTTCCCATTTAATAATGGTCATAAATATTTGAAAAAAATATTGGAGAGAAGATTAGGAACTGGTTGGTTTAATTGTATATTGCGTTTTTTTTGCAGAGTTGGGCTTATTTGGGAACATTTTGGTTTATCACGAATAATCAACGATTTATCAAAATGATGATGAAATGCGTTATGATTATTTCTTGATATTATAAGAATTGAAGTTTCGAAAATACTTAACGAATCAGATTATGATGAAACAATAATAACAAAAAATAATTTATATCAATATAACAACGAGACGATTTCTTGCTGAAAAGCAAGGTTTTTTGTTTTGTTGAAAATTTGCAAAAATAGTCGTTTAATAATGTCAGGGGGTTTTTGTTTGTCGCGGTTCCGGTGGCCACTGACGAGAAGAAACTTGTGATAGGCTGGACGATGCCGTACCAAATCATCAAAGGCGACATTTTGAAAGAGATGGCAGAGATCGGCCCAATTTCCACATCGGCTACATAAATGAAGAAGAGGGCGCATTCGGGCGGAATGGATTGCCATCTGGCCCGGGCAAAGCGAGACCAATGAGCCGTCAAACCGCTTCCAAAGCAAAGCAAAAAAAAAAAAAAAAAAAAAAAAAAAAACTGGAGCATGGATAGACGGAGAGATTTACCGTTCATTACGATAAAAAATACGCAAAAAACACGGGTCAAATAGTCAAAGTGATCGTATCCATCTGTAAGATTTTTTTAGAGTTGTTTCAGTCATTCCACCCGATGAGCAAATGGAAAAGCCCGAAAGCTCAATAGACCGGATAAGGTCAAATAGAGAAAATAAGCGGTTACAGAATGATCAGAGATGATAAAATAGTTTAAAAATTCAAATATTCAACATGTCTCCACGACAAAAAAGATCCACCAATTTAAATTTATCGTTATTAGTAGTTGAAAATTATTAAAATGTTTGTTTTTTTGAAAACGTTTGCAGTCTACTTAAAAACATTTGCTATGTTAACAATCCAAGGGCCCATATTGACAATGTCCCAGGACAGATGAAGTTAGACTTGGTGAAACCCCTAAAAAAAAGAAATATAGGCCACCCCTCGGGATCCCGAGGCTGTAAAGGCGAAGATACGAGAAAACGACTCTATTTCCTTTCTTAACAGTTTTTTGAGAGTTGTTTCCCTTGACAAAAAAGGAAACAATTTCGTCTGGTCTCAGTATTCAATACGAAAAGATTGCTGTTAAACAACAGGCGTCGTGTGTTTGGAAGGATTTATATTAAAATTGTATTGAAAGTGTAAACCTGTGTGATTCGTCGGTGTGTCTCAATTGTTCTAAACTAGAAACGCATGATTTTCCCACGGGATATTGCACGCTGATAACAAGGTTGACTCGAGCGAGTTGATCATTAATTCAACCAGAATATACATTACAATTTGCATACTATTGAAACGGTTTTGTATCGTTTCAAAGCACATAAACTACACATGCACCATAGAAATATAATGATCACGTAACAGTTATAACTAAGTTTATCGTAGTTGACTTCTAAATTTATTCTAATTAATTTCAAACTTTAAACATTAATAACTTGCGTGTAATTATTTATAATATAATCAGGTTTTAATTTTTTACAGAATTTAAAAACACCAAAAATTATTTCTTTGTAATAAATACCCATACTGAAGAAACTGTTATTCGAGAGTTCCAAAAGTGATAAAAAATGTTATAGCATTGGCTGGATTTGTATTTATACTATTTAAATCAACATAGTGTAACTACAATATACAACTCCATAATGATGTCACAAATAAAATTTGTTTATTACTGTTCAAAAACTGTTACCGAACATTTTTCGTAAAAGGTCGACCACTTTAATAAATGTAGAGGCAAAAGTTTTTACGGGGTTGCTTTTATGGGTTTATCAAGATAAGGAGGGTTAAAGGTCTTGAAGCTGTGCTTTATTCTTGTCGATCCTGAGCTTCAAAATATAAAACATGGTTACTATAAATTTATTTTTATTACTTACACTATTTTATTACTTTTTACACGCATGAATTTTTATTTGTGCGCATGCATGGAATGATAATTGATAACATAATAAATATTTCGATTAATTAATCTTTATGTAAGGCATTGGTCGAAATGAAAAAGTTATTGTCACGACACTCAAGTGGTAGAGCAGCGGCGTATTTAGCGGAAAGTCGTGGGTTCGAATCCCGCTCGTGACACTAATTTTTTCATTTCAACCAATACCTTACATAAAGATTAATTAATTGAAAGACGTTATTTGGACAATCGGACCACGAAATATAATGGATTTAATAATAAATATTTTCAATATCCACTCTCACTGTGTTAAATTTTAAACGAAAATTTTAACTGATGAATTTTACTTTCACAAAAAATTATGATTTGGTCGTTACCGATGATTTTGGTCTGCCTAACACTGCTGGGCGTGCTTTTCGTCATTCTGTCCTACTCCTTTTACAAAACAAATACACAGAAACCGAATAAAAACACGTTGTCCTGCCTAGAATTTACCCTACTCCAGAGAATTCGATATTCATCATGGTAGTTGGATATAAACACCTCTATTCATTGTAATACATTACGTTCTCATTACTCTAGAGTACTCGAAATTCTTCGGGGGGATTGGGGATACGACCCTTCATTCATAAAAATATATTACATTCACACAAATTCTCACAACTGAGCGTACCCAATATTCATCGTGGTAATTGGGTATAACCCCTCCATTCACGCTAATAAATTACATTCCCACATAAATTCTTCCTAACTCAGCGTTATCGATATTCCTCGTGGTGATTGGGGTTAACTCATCCATTCACGCTGATACATACACATATCAGACTACATCACATTATCCCAGAGTACTCGAAATTCCTAGGATTAATTAGGATATGCCCCTCCATTCACTCTAATACATTACACAACACACCAGACTACACCACACTACCCCATAGTTCTCTAAATTCCTAGGGTTAATCGGGATATGTTCTCCATTCATGCTAATAAATTACACTCCCTCTTAAATTCTCACTAACTCAGTGTACTCCATATCCCTCGTGGTAATTGGGGTTAACTCCTCCATTCACGCTAATACATTCACATACCAGACTACATAACATTACCCAAGAATGCTCGAAATTCCTCGGAGCAATTTTGCCCCCCCCTCCATTCACGCTAATAAATTACATTCAGACAACAGAATTTGTTCCACACACAGTTAGCGACATGAGATACCGATAGAAATTATTCGACTAACGATTACTTACTCATATGAGTACTTTTCGTTCATTCATAAACGATTAACTTATTCACTTGGAAAAATTGATCTTCGGATATTTTGTTTTCAAAAGTTTGAAAAGATTAGACGTATTCCCACTGTATTCCCGCACAGTTTACGAGAAGCCGACGATTCGCTTACTTTTGGGAGGAGACATTATTACGTATCGAGAAGTAAGGCGAACACCTGTTAGACACTTAAAGACAAAAACATTTGATATGAAATTACTGAAATTGAAAGTGCGACGCGGGAAAGAATTACGAGTTATGAGAATTATAAGTAGAGTTACCAACCACCAATTAGAAATCTCGATGAAGTTTGTTGACACATCCGCTAATAAGCGCGCCTAACATTTACGAATCAATTCCCAGTTTGATGAAAGTTAAGTTGTCAAGGGAAAATAACAATTCAATATTGTTGAACACTCCATGAAAAATCTATTTGAGTATTTTTCCCGATACTACAAAAAGTAGTCGATACAGTCCTTTAGTTTAATACTAAAAGAACTCGGTATCGAAAGAAAATACTCGATACTTTACTCATATCGATTATCAAACGGCACTTCACACAGGTAGGATCGTTGTTGACTGCTTGTAATGGACTTCGATTCAATGTTTCGAATTGCCAGCATGACTTGAAACATTTTGGATGAGTTGTCAAAGAGAGTGTAAAGTTACTCCGTGATGCCGGAGAATTTGTAAGAATTAAGAACGGAATTGGAAGAGTATAAAAATATACCACAGCACTACATTTAAAACACGGTAAAATCTATCTACATAAAAAACAAGTGGTGATAAAACGCAAAAGAAGAAACGTACTGAATTGACTATTCTTCGTCGTTTCCATAGCATTTTTGGTAAAATTGTTTTTTCCAGTTTAATTGTTTAGTTATATTTTATATTTAAAATAATATCGGCAACGACAAAAATAAAAATTAGATCGATTGCAAGTATTTACTGACAAATTCAAGAGTGACCCCTTTTATGCCTTTCAGTATATAGTCGTAATATATAAATTGTTATCATTATGTTATTATTGTTTAAATTATCAGGTTAATATTTTTTTTACATGTCTAGTTATCTTTTGATTTCTTTAATTTTTCAATTAGGTTCGACTAAATTGTATTTTATTTTTGTCTACCGTATAATATGCTCAACTTTCTGTTAAAATTGGTATATTTTTGTACAAAGTGTTGTTTAGATGAAAAGTAAAGTTGAAGAATTATTGTAATTTCAGGGTTTGTGTCATGACATGGTAAAAAATTGTTTTAAAAAAAGTCATTTTTCTCTTTTGCCTTTTGTTGGAAAAGAGGCAACGTCTTAGAAAGCTATTTTAAAGAAGTCACCCTCAACAAGAGTCCAGTGTCCCATTTGCGAAGAAGGAGAAGAAGAAATTTGGGAGAGGCGTCGAGGGCGGGAGATGTTCATTTAAAGTTTGTATGCTCTATGGAGACGAAGGGGCGACCGGGAGATGACGTGAGGGGGCGGCGGTTCTCACGACACTGGCCCATTTGTCAGCTTTATGTTTACCCCTGCGTCACTCAGTCTTCCTTCCCTCCGAGTACCAACTTCTCATTTCCAGCTGAAATTGCATTCTTGGCAACCCCAGGGAAAATAGTGGCAATCCTTCGCTAAGGCGGCATATCGTTTGTCTGGTTGTATATAAGCCCGGAACTAATCCGGACGGCCGAGGGACCGGGGGAAAGAGGCGGAGGAAAATTGGCGACAGGTTGTATTTGTTGTTTCCCGGGTTGTTGACAGTTTTACAAAATATCCCCTTGGTAAGTAAACGGTCGGAGTACGTTAGACGACATCCGGCATATAATAGCCGATGGATTCGCCGAAAAGCCGCCCTCGGCCGACGGCTATTCGTGGAGGGTAGAAAGCATTGCCGTGTTCGCCTCCGCCGTCCTGTCGGTCATCATTAAAATCCTGTTATGCCCCTATAAGCCGGGGCGCGTCTCGTTTAAGCCTAGCCCATTAAAATTTCAAGGCGCAGTAATATGGACTCCCCATTGCGTTAGGACTCGTGCGCCCGTTAACTTTATGACACGCGTGTAAAAAAAATACACGCTCGCTTGTTTATATAGTTTTATTTAGCACGGCGAGCATTACTGGGAAACACTTAAATAAAATGGCCAGTAAAATGGATAATAAAATCAAGGGATGGGAGAACGACAGAGAAAAGATAAGGAGGAAATAACCGTTGGTGCAATCAACAATTCTCAATAAAAACCTTGAGGAACAAACCCATGAAATCCATTTCACTGCCGTCGTTTTTCTGAGAGCCAATACAATTTTCAATCACACATTAAAGGACATTTAATCTTTTGTAAGTAAACCGTTGTAATAACATTGATACAATTCCAAACAAGTACTAAACTCATGCGCTTGTCTACTAATCATCATTATATTTCTTTATTTTACGTATTGTAGATTTATCACGCGCGTTTGATATTTTCACTATTTTCACAGAAGTGCTTGTGCGATTTTTATTTCTTAATTATCCGGCCACATTTTTTCAAATTTTTCCCGGACGTTATCGCAAGAACTCTAAAAGCCGTCTAGGCTGATTAATCTGAAGACCTTGCTTTTTCGAACGTACACATGTTCATAGCCTATCTATTTTATTTTCCATGTTAGCTACCAAACCTCAACATCTCCTGTGTTCCTCGAAGGGATTATACTAAGGCCTTTGCTTTTTTACATATACACGGCGCATTATTAAAACACTTAAAACACACAGTCTTCCTGACGATTTAGAACCCCTCTCTGTCAACTATGATCACATCCTAGCATATTCATCCTATCTTCCATGTAACCTCGATCTCTCAGATGTTCCTCAAGGGATTAAGCTAGGTCCGCAACTTTTAATTTTTTATACCACGCTCAATTTTATATTTGCTTACTACAACTTTATCCTTGCACCGTGGCTCTGTAAATGAAGAATACAAACTTTAACTCTTTTTTACTGTCTCAACCCCTTAGTTACTTGGGGGATTACACTCTTTCTTGTTTATCTTAATAAAACTCCAAATCATTTGGTAGATCGTGTCAAATATTTAGAATGTACTTTGTCATAATGTAGTCTAGCAAACAAATTTGCGACTTAATAAAAAAATAATGGATTGTTTTTGACAGAACAAAAGACTTTTATCATCGGTGACGATCAAATTATACGTTGATCAGCCAACAAACCACATGGGGAAATCGCACATTTGCTGTTCAATGTCAAAATTATAGTGACCCTAGAATGACCCTTGTGTCTCTAAAACTTTATGAAAAAAATCTAAATAAATATTTTATATAAATCAAAACAATTTTTTTTAAAGGGAAGACAAACTGGGATCGGGGATAAATGAAATCCTCAAACTGTTTCTTGTTTTAAGTGAGTGCCCCCCTTTGAGAAAACTTCAATTCCTTGTTCGAAAGAAAACACTGCTCATTTTTTTCCCTTTCGTTTTTATATTATTTATTGCTCAAACAAATTAGGATTTCCAAAGAGCTGGAGGGTGGAATTCTATTCCGCGTCAGTTGAGTACATTACAAACTTTATGGGAGAAGCATTTTTTCTTCTTCGCTCGCTCCTCACGATGTTCTCACGCGCCTGCAACTCAACCAAGTAATTATAACTTCCGACAATTGATTAAACACTCAGAAAACTCCTCTCCCCCCGACCCGAGGAAACGAGGGAAGAAAATAGGGAAGTTAGAGGTGAGGGGGAAAATAAGAATTTTTTTTAAAACAACATTAAAACGGAACTTATCGTTTCCTTTCATAATTTTCCGACTTTACAACTTCTATTAATAAAAGTTTCTAATTAGTTAAGAGCTGAGTCTCTGAGAAGAGCTGTGAAAACACCTGAAATTTAAGGATTATATTTTCACATTTGCCGGAAGCTTCAGTTTTCTAGTTTAATCTCATAAAGAATTGACCATCTTTTCTAAACTCTCGTCCTGCTCATATTACAAATGAATTTTTAAAATAATTTAAATTAAGTAAATAAGAAGTTTACTATTTATTTAAAAAAAGAAACATTGAGTCTGCATATGTCTCAGACAACATATTCTATAGCAGTATTTAACTTTAACGTAAAAGCATGAAAGTTTACATGTTTTGAAGAACCGCATTCACGATGATAAAGCTTTATATACATATATTTTGTTTAAGGTTTAACGTATAACTCAAATAGAACACCATCTTGGTCGTTATATACTTTAATGGTCTTCATTACTACTCCTGTACGGCTGAGGTGCTCTCATATTTATAATTTTCCATGTATTTTACAATGTGTTTGGAGGCTAATAGAACTTAAAAGCGTCTCGTTTCATCACAAGCGCGCTTTGCGAAGTGCAAATTTCGTTACAACAACGGCGTCATTATATAAATGTTTAATTACGTTTTGAGACTAAGTTCACCATTAGTAATTCGACTGAAAAATATGCTCAGTTTGTCCGCTTGGTGATAATGAGTTTGTTAATGGCGATTAAAACGACAAAACAGATTTAAACTGCACCGAGATCTATTAAAAATTGTATGGTGGTTGCTGTTAAACAAAATAATTGGGGAGGTGATGCTATGAAAAAACCAGTGAACCGTGTCGCTCTCTGAATTTCTCGACGAGATCAAAACGGACGCCTCGGGGCATTTTATTAAAAGGGGACCAAAGATGGGGTTCCCTTGACATCACAAAAGCAACTTAATTGGAGACGGATCCCTTCAAATCCTTTATTATTTACCTTAATTGAAAGCAAGTAGTAGCAGGGTTATTCCTACATTCTATGACCCATTCAACGAGATTTCTGATTAGTACGGTAAATTAAGATAATATTCAACGTATTTCTATGACACTAGGATTAATAACAAGAACATTTTACACAAAAAGATACACTTTTACTAGCAAATAATATTACTATTCTTGAAATATTGCACATGGACAGGCCTCACAAAACGAAATTAAAAAAAAACAATTACTTCAGAGTACTATAAAATGTAATTAAATTTCAAAAACAAATAAAATATTTTTTCCTTCTCATTTTCCATGTTTAATTATTTTTATTTATGAAATATAGCCTTCAAATGCAGTGATTCATGTGGTATTTGTTGGTGTTCGATTGGACGGACTCAGAAACAGAAATTGAAAGTTTTCCATTGATGATGATGAGTAAGTAAACCATCTATGTATTTTGATAATGTTTTAATAATTTAAAGTTTTTTCAGACATTACTGAAGATGGCGAAATGCAGAAACGCGTCTGACAACACAGCGATGGCAGGTAGATAAGTCGACCACCTTACAGGCTAAAACGTTGTTACCTTTATGAAATCCAAATGGGAAAATATTCAGAACTGAAAATCTGTCTATTTTGATGTTTTTACTGTAAATCGGTTTGTTCGTAAATACAGTAAGATTTTTGCAATAACAGGTAAAAAAAAAGTTGGGTCTTATACAGGATGCACTTAATACAAGTTCGCTCAAGTAAATACAGTTGATTAAAACAATCAATTTATGAAAGCTTTTAATACGATTTTTATTAAGCTAGTTTACAATAAGTGCTTTATTTTCTTTTTATTATTTAATCTACATTGATTATAATAAGCAGTTAATAGAGTTAGTCATCAAGAAGTTCTTTTCAGAGGATCTTCGGAATAGGTCAAAACAGAGAAAACTTCCTTTCGGTTTTCACCGAGCTTTCGACAGTTTTATACTTGTCATCTTCAGGGCCTGTTTTA
>CM077108.1:14186321-14239398 GCA_039619505.1 Cimex hemipterus
TAAAACAGGCCCTGAAGATGACAAGTATAAAACTGTCGAAAGCTCGGCGAAAACCGAAAGGAAGTTTTCTCTGTTTTGACCTCTTCCGATGATCCTCTGAAAAGAACTTCTTGCATCCAGCAGGTCGATAATTTATTTTCATCGTTACAGAGTTAGTCATCCTTCCATGATTCAAAATTGGGCAGCCTTTTTGACTCGCTTCACATGAAAGCAATGGATGACTATACGCAGTCGGTTTTGTCAATAAACAATTTAAAATAAAATAAATAATAATTATAAACTCGGAGTGCCAATAAGGCGTTACTCTATGTTAAATCTGCACGACCGATCCGTCAGGCGGGGCATCGTTTATTCAATCGTTTTGCAAAGGAGGCGGAAAATTAATATCCCGGTGTTAAAGCAAAAGTATAGTTCCTAAACATGGTGATTTACTTAAAATCGAATTCTGCTTAGAAGAATTTATTTACGGAGATATGAAATTTTCTTTTCCCCCCCACATTTTCACCATTCTAATAATAAACGTTGCTCATTAACTGTGTCAAAATTGATGGAACTTTACACGAATGTTCACCGCACGTTTGTACATCCATAGATGGAGGGATTTTTCGATCAAATTGAAAGAAAAAATTAAGAAGGTTTTGAATCAAGGGAAAAGTACATTATTTTTTTTTTCTCGTTAGCTGTAAAGTATCTCGGGAAAACCATCGTCTTTCTACGCAGCTGATGATTGTATACGTGTAAAACTCTCTCTCATATATATTGTAGTTTTCGAGAAATTATCGCTCTTTTTCCTAAAAACCTTTTTTTTGGGAATGAGCGATTTAAAAAAAAATCTAAGTCCCAACGGTTCGTGGTTATTTATTCACGCCGTTCACACTTCTAGTGGGGCTCCAATTTTGCATAGTGTTCATCGCTTATTTATTGCTTTTTGAAAGTGGTTTTTTATGTTTCCTATTAAAAGCACAAAGGAAAAACATACGCTCTTAGGATCTCAAATTTAAAAAAAATTTAATTTAATTTTTTACATAATTTTTTGTCTTTAAATCCAGTGGTAATTTTTTAAAAATCAAAAGTATAATATAAATATGCAGTTTAGTACAGCATATTTGTTACAAATGTTGGTTCTTAAAATGCGTAAGAGATACTTTAGCGTTAAGGATTCCTGGTGTTTTAGGCGAAAACCAGAATTTTTTGAAAATATAATTAAATTCCTTCCGGTTGTCAGAATTGTATGTTTCTCGGGTTAAAATCTCCAAGAAGAGTTGTAGTTTTTATAAGACGAAACAAAAACGAATTTTTTTGATGTTCATAGTGATGTGCCCTTAACGGAAAATCATTGGACCATGAATATATTTTACGACTGCGAATTTGAAACATACCAGGATACCAATGAATTAAAGAGGAATTCAAAATTACAGGAGCACGCGGATTTCCTAGCAACGCTTTTTATGTTCACTCAAAACGAAAAACGAGAATGTTTTCCTTATAAACAACATATCTTTGATTTTGGTTATTTTACCTCGAAAATAACTTTGCTAAATATTTCAATTAGAATTTAATAGGAAAATAAACAGAAACATTTACATGGTTTTATAATACTATCAATCTGTATAAGCGTCGTTACGGTTGAAGAATAAACATTTTATTCGCAGACAGTCAGCTTGGAGGAATAAAGGACTTTTGTAATGCGTTAATTACTCGGAATTTCGTATTCATTCCTTGTTCTGTATTAATGGCTTTGTGGATTAATTTGAAGACCCGACGTTTCGTTTAATTTTACTCTACGCTAAGACGAAAGCGAAAGAGGAGTTAAGCCCTTTCATTTAGGTGAAACATTACACCCGCCGGGGCTTTAAAATAAGGAAAGTGCAACGAAATGTGGAGTAGATAATGGAAAATGAATAATTTAAACCTACTAAAGGTTTTCTTTGATTTTACCATTTAAACACTGTGGAAATGAAGAAAAAACTCTAGTAATATCTGACAGAAACAGCTCTCTTGCAAAACATTTCGTGATAAATATGTAATTTTTTTAGATCCAAATCATCTCCTTAAAAAAAGCAAACATTAATTTAAATGGTATGGGCAAGAGGTCATAGTGATATAGTGCATAATGAATAAGTGGACGGTTTGACCAAACTTAATTACACCGACTTAATGAAATATGTTAAAAGTAATCAAACCCAGGAATAGCAGGAAAAGGAATTTTTTAAAAGAAAAACATGAAGATTAGTCAAACGCCGTTAAGCCATCTAAACTTATGTCAGACTATAAGTTGTTATTGTTAGATCGAAACATGTCTGTGCTTTAATGAGTTGGATCACACATGTTATAGTCCTAAAATGTTTAAGAACAATAAAACTATTCACCCATTTTTTCTAAAATAAAACATCCCATACCAGTATCAAATATTTCTGACGTAATTTACAAAATCAATTGTTTAAACAGTCCGACAACTTACATTGGAATTACATCCCCATATTTGAATAAAAGAGGGGAAGCAACATACAGCTATGATTGCAAAAAGCCCAAGCGAAAAATCCTACAGCACTCCCTACCCACCATTTTGAACAACACAATTTCGCCTTCAACAATCCAAAAATATTACACATAGAACAAACCATAAATGAACGTAACTTTTGAGAAATGGTTTAAATCAATAGAAGCATAGCATCAATTACAGAACAGACAACTCAGTCGTAGCTATGCTTTCATAAATCAAATACAATATCGATAACATACATATATTATCATCACATCACATAACATACAAAACAATCATCACATTCCAAACATAAACAATTTCTACAAGGTCTAATTCTTCAACAATTTGGCTTTTCTATCCCTAATTATGCTCGTCTATATAATCCTGAAAGGTCTAACAATTAGCCATTTTTTTCTATTATAGGCTCCTTTCACTTCAAAGACACAGAAAACTTTGATCCCTGAAGATGATCTCAATAAAGTTTGAAACGTCGGAACGACGAAAAACAAAGTTTTTCTAACTCTACACCACACAAGACAGCCTTTCACGGTATCCAGATATGCTTTAAATGTAAAATGGGATTTCATTTCATTTCTTTAAATTTTTTCACAAATAATCTGTATCTTAATATCGCCTGGATGAAGAAATAGATTAAATTGTTTGCAAAACGTTCGACCTGTTGGTCATCATCAGGGCGGAACAATCTTAAATATGAATAAAAATTGACATAATTCTTTGATCACACAATCCTAATATTGTCATTATACGCTGAATTTTCCCTCTTTATGCCACATTTTCAAATGTCGTGTAAAGAGGATTCGATTCTCAGCGGGTTATAAACTGGTCACGGCGAGCCGTTAGTAAAATAATTAATTATTTTAATTATTAAATTAATGCATATTTGCTTCCAGTTCCTTGTATCACGAGCCGGCGGGCGGCGGGTGCCTTATCAGAGGCACGAAGGGGCCGGTGCGCAAGATCCTGTCTGTATAGATGGGGGAGAGCGTACGGCCATCTGTACCACGGGGTGACTACTGTTTCCAAAATTCGGCCCAGTCACATCTGAGGTAGGATTCGTGGTTGGTCGTGGTGACGCCCCTGGCGGGAACTTAGGCAGAGGCTGTCTTCTGCCGGTGACCTTCGTTAGTTGCGCATGACCTACGTGACCCGTTCGCGGGAAGCGTGGGTCGGGAGAACACACGTAAGCGTTGAAGACGTGATGATCGTGCCTTACCCCCTCGATTGCGTAGACGAGCGCCTGGTGCCGGCAGTGAATCGGCGGTTCTCGTGCTTGCGTGTGCTTGCTCGGCTGTGCGTATGACCGGCGTGGTACCCTAGGGGAAGCGAAGGATCGGACCACATAGGCTTGGCCTATGGCGTCCCTCGAATGCGTGTAGCCGGTGCGGGCGAATCGTTGGCAGAGACCTTTGTCCGTAGACAGTACTCACCTAGGGGGTGGGTAGCAATCTCACTTAAATCCGAAACCGTTGCCGGGGCGTTTCCCGGAAGTTTCTACGCTGGGGAAGCCTCTGTACTCAGAGAGATAGAGTGCGCCTTCTCTATCTAGGGAGTGCGCGGGTCGGGTGGCCGATGCAAGTCGGTCAGGCGGCCTTGCGCGCGACAATACCCGTTTTTGACGAAATGCAAGCGTGGCGGTAACAACCCCTCGGGGTGCGAAACCACTACACCGTCGCTCCGGCGGCGGTGCGTCAGCTTGCAGTTTGGGAATCGGCCTGTCCGGTAGGGGCTTATAGCCTAGGTACGGACATTAAAGATCCTCAAAGTCAGCCAGACGTTGAGTCCGGGAAAGATTGTATCACGAGCCGAATACACGGCGCCAATGATGCTAAACCAGCAAGACTCATCGGTTATGCGTGGTGGTTGTTCAAGTAATATTTCTTATATTAATTTGATTTTTATTTATAATTATTAATTGTATTACTGTAATTAGCAAAAACACTCTGAATTATTATTAATTAATATTAGCTGTTTAATAATAATGGTAGTTTTGTAATTACAAAATTGGATCTGAGAATTTTTCTAAATCCTACCTCACACCAGACCGCATCTCTGCAATCTCTCCAAATGATCATTAACTGTCACTAAACACTACATATATAAGAAAGTTAGATCAGAAAGTAATATATGTGATAGTTGCTTGGGCATAGAGTCTGTCATAAGATATTGTACTAACAAAGAAAACAATTTTTTAATGATGTCATCATCTTAAATCCTGTCCCCAAGAAATATACATCGATGAAATACTGTATAATTAAACAATAGGCATAATATCTTTCCATTAATCGAGGTTTTTAGTTGAGATAAAAAAATCGGTGTCACGAGCGGGATTCGAACACACGACCTAGGTACCTATTTATCTCAACTAAAAACTTTAATTAACTGAAAGATATTACTTAGGCAAGCAGACCACGAAAACAGTGAATTTAATGAGCATAATGCTTAATGTGGACAGTGGATGCATGGCTATTGTGGTAAAGGCAGAAATAACCCACTGAAAATAAACTGTGTAGACTAAAAAAAATTAATAACCAAATAATACGCAATATAAAAAAAAGATAATTCAAATAATCAATTATATCGTTCGTCTTCTTCTAGATGATGTCGAGTTGACACTGTCGAAACACAAATGGGATAAAAGATCATTTTGTCGCGTTATTAAGCTGTTATCGGTTAATGGATTTGTTATTGAATCCGCCGACTGTCCGATGATGGGCGAGTGATAGTGCCAACGCCAGAGGGTGAAATCTCTCGGGCCGAGATCATTAATAACACTTTTCTGTTAACAGTCGCACCTATAATTTTGCTATCAATTTCCATTACCTATCTTCTGATTGACTTGATCAAGATTAATAATTTCTTTACAGGGTAAAAAATCACCCAGGGGATTCTAGAATCGCTACATGAAGTCTTCTCTATTCGAATAGAGGAAATGTTCGGGATTATAAATAACGTGTAAAGGATATTGGAAGACCAATAAAAGCGAATGCGAAGTCGTAACGGAATCTTATTACCACGTCAAATATTGTTAGCAATAATCATGATTCTAGTGTGAGGAAATGGAAATAGCTCGGGAACAGAGAAGATGACTGCATTGTTCAGTTATTGCCACGTGGGTTATATTAGATAAAAATCTTACAATCTATTCCCTTGGAGCACAGTGGGTGAAACCGCATTCTCTTAGGAATAGTAGGGGACATCTGTCAAACTTTTCGCCGTACGAACAATTCCGACCCTCTTCTTTCCTCTGACCCGGAATACAAACAAAGCCGATGTATGTTGAACTGATCACTTTACTCCTTCCGTCACCCACTGAAGAGAGGAAGTTGAGAAAACTTCACCAGTTCAACATGGGATCATCCACTCACACATCAACCAACACAACCGAAGCCTATGAAGTTATAAAAACCTCAATTTGTTAAATAAGACCAAACAATGAGTTTGATTTGAAAAGAAATTCATAAAAATATGAATTAAAAATATGAGCAAACCTCTTAATTGATAAACAGTTTCAACGTGCATTTTAAATTTCTGAAGTTTAAAAACAAAACAAGATTATATCAAGATCAAGCAACAGAAATTTTCTCGTGGAGTCTGCAAGCTGACCAGCATTTACTTTTGTCTGGAATACGTGTTTCGCCAACTCGCCATCATCAGTGCTTTTTCTGGCGATTTAAAATGACGTAAGAAACTCTCCTGGCGAAAAGTGATGATAGGCCGATCAAAATGATAGTAAACGACTAACCTAGAATTTTTCTTAATCATCATGTGTTTACAGTTGGCTCTATTAACCTAAATGAAAAAAGTATTGTCACGAGCGGACTCGAACCAACGACTTTGCGATCAGTACCGCAGCCCTTCTATCGCTTGGCCGCGTCTTCATCCTCCCAACAACTAATTATTTACTAAGTAATAATAAATTTGTTCCTACTGTTTTGTGTTTTTCTTTACACTTTTCAAATTAACTAAGTATAGAAAATAGAATTGGAATACAGAATTATTTAAGCCTTCGCTAGATTTTTCATTTTTTAAATTTATTTTCTATGTTACTTTATTAACACAGCTTGTTTCACCTCAGTTTCTTTGTCGGTTTTATGCATAATTTTTAATTGATCAATAAACTACAAAGAGGGTGGCCAGCATTAGGCAGTTTTTAAGCTTTAGGGCAGTTTTTTATTGTTGTTAAAATAAAAATCCTATTTAGTACAACTAAATTTAATGTGATGAAATCTGAGCTGGAGAAAATAAACACAAACGGTGGTGATTAGTCACTGCAAGACGTTGATTATTCAGAAATCGTGAGATGCGGTCTGATGTGATGTAGGTGCCAGAAAAACATTTTCTTTATCGAGCCAACGTTTCGATCTTTATTGAGAGAGGCCCTGAAGAAGATCTCAATAAAGATCGAAACGTTGGCACGATAAAGAAAACATTTTTCTGAAATCTACATCACACCAGACCGCATCTTATGATTTAGAAACATTATTATAAAACTCGAATTTGTACCAAAGGTTTCAAATTTAAAATTACAATCTTAAAAAATTGTTTTTATATTTATACAGTTTTGCCCCGAGCCTGTCTGCGGTGAATGATATTATTAATTTTCTTTTCGGATAAGAGTTGGCAATGTTGGCGGTGGATTGAAGTGGTTAATAGGTAGTCTATGTGCGGGAAGGGAAAGAGAGTGAGATTGATGACTCGAGCCAGACTGCGAGGGCCCACTGTTTCTGTGCTCACCCTCACACTTGATATGTAGCCGGGAGTTTCGACTCAAGGTAGGGTAAATGCATTAAGCCGAATGAGGAAGAGGTGGGGCGGTTGCTTTAACTAAATCTACAGCACTAGGGGATGCCGTGGATTAAAACATCCCTGGACTTCAACAGATAAGGGTTCGGGGGCGGGGACTGGCGATGCCCCGGCGATCCTTTTCCCTCTAACCCCTCCTACCGCCTATTTCGTTTTAAAACATTAACATCTATGCAAAAATTCCCTATCCCCAAAGCACTCTGCTTCTAAATGGCGTAATTAAGCTTTTTAATTCAGTGCTCCGCCCTCGGGTGATATTTCGGGGACCATGTGCTGCTCCGTCAGTGCATTAAGAGCTTACCCTTATCGCCTAGACTCTAGCATCTAAACCTCCCTTAAAAATGCGCTTCGTGATATTAACAACTATTAGTGAGCCGAATCAATAATTAAACGTTAATCCCATGGTGGGTGTTTATACGGGGAAGGGACGACACATTTTCATTCAGTTCAATTAGGCTTTCCTTTCTTTTAATTAAAAAAATCATAGAGACTGATTTTTATTTATTTATCATTCTTCCAACTTTGTTTTTGCTTAATTTACATTTTATTGAACAAAAATAAAACAGCCGAAATTCGTAAACTTTTCATTCCTATACTGCTACACAGCGAGAATTATTTTTCAAATTTGATTTATAAAAAAATTATAGAAAATATTTTTTTAATTGTTGTATTTATTATTGAGTTGCATTTCGGGAAAGAAAGTTTTGTTTTAAATAAATGAAATAGGGCCCACGTTATACTTTTATTCTCACACAGTTCCCGGACATTCCAACACGTCCCGCCCAGATTCGGAACGCCACAGCGAAAACCGACAGACCGGGCGAAAAAAAAAAAATGTAGAGAAGTTATCTTTATCAATCCATGCGCTTTTGACACTTTTTTCTTTTAATTTTAAGCGCCAAAATTGTACGTTTTTCACACTTTTTCCGGGCATCACGTTCGACGCAGATTAAGAATCCCGCAGAGAGAAGAGATTTTTCAAATTTGGTTTATACAAAATTCGTAGAAATCATATTTTATTTGTTTTTTAAATCTTTGAGAAGTATTTTGAGAACGAATATTTTTTAAAGACATGAAATGGAGGACAACTTTAGCTAATATTCTAACGATTTTATGGAAAAATTCATCAGGTTCGGCCAAAATTCTGAACGCCACAGCAAAACCAACGTGCCGGAAGTTTTTTCGATTAAAACAATATAAAGTTTTTACTAATCTGTGCTTTTTTTGCGAGATTGTTTTTTGTTTTAAAGCAAATTAAATGGCCTCAAAATTTAAGTTTTTCATACTTTTCCCGGCCAACACGTTCGGCTCCGATTCAGATCGCGACAAACGCGAAAACTGACGGACAAGAAGAAAAACAAATATTAAGTGTAGTTCTTTTTATTAATCAGTGCTATGCTTGGAGTGAAATTTTTTTTTGTTTTGAAGCAATTAAATGGCGGCAAAATAGTAAAGTTTTAATTTGGTAATTTCTACTTTCCCAATCATTCGCGTTCGACCCAAGGTTAAGAACCCCCGAAGAGATTTAAAAAGTTGATTTATAAAAAAATCATACGAAGCATATTTTGTTTATTTTATTGAAAGTTGTATTTTGCGGCTCGTTTATTGTCACACATTTATGAAAAATTTTGCCCAGATTCAGAACGGAACAGAATAAACCGACTGGAAGCTTTTGCAAATTAACAACATAGTACAGTTATGCCTTCTTTAGGAGTGACACTTTTTTTTAAAGAAAATTACGTGGCGTCTAAATCGTAATGTCCTGACATTCGACGCAAAATCAAAACTCCATAGGAAAAAAAGGGGGTGCTTTTTATCTATTAACTATCTTTGTGGACTGTTTTGGATTAAAAAAATTAAAACCAAAGTTTAACACGTATATTCACAAGACATAACTTCCATTATTGTAAATTTCAGTTATTTTACTAAATTTTTTTCTTTAACGGGGTCCGCAACAGCAGGGGCCATATCAACCCCCGAGATGAAGGTATTTTTGGAAAAAGCTCATTTGTTAGTTGTCGCATTTGAATTTATGATCGTTGGATTCGAACACGGGACCTTTACCTGGTGATAAGCCCAGTATCAACGCCTAAACCGTTGAGTCACCGACGCCTATTATTTTTCATTTTATTTTTAATGTTCCAGACGATATTGATATGGGATGAGGGGATTTTTTGAAATTTGAAGGAAGAAACGCTTGACTGAGATATTATTTAAAAAAGGCCATATCGGAAAAATAGAAGGCTCGAAGAAGAAGCTGCGCTCCATATTGATCTCAACGTTTGCCGGATGTAAATAGTATGTCATACCATTGGTAATCTCGCTGAAAAATGCTGTTAAGTTATATATAAAGGGCGAGGCAAAGGAACGCCATATCAAGATTCTCGATATCCATTCGGCTAGAAAAAAAGAAGGGTATGCGAGAATAAAAAAAAAGGGAAAAAGAAAAAGGGGTGAGGGTGGAATGTCGGGTTGTCAATTGTGAGTAGAATGGGAATATTGGGGTTCAGGTGTCTGTTGAAGGTGAGAGTAGGACTTCTATGTTATCTGGTCCCATTCATTGTGTGTCAACCCGCATCGTTTCCCCACTTTCTTAGCCAACGGATGACATTTACTCGATATACAACTGCGTACATCCTACAACTATATTAGGCGCAGTTGTGTTTGGAAAATGTCCCAAGGCACGGTCGATATTCGTTATATGATTCATGTAAAAAAAAACAAAAAAAAAACAACATCGATAGCGTTCCCCTCGTTTAACTAAATTACCACCAATTTTGGCATTTATTGCGTAAATACGTAATGGATACCACAACTAGTAGGCCTTTTCGTGAAACTTTTTGTGTTTTTTCCTGTCCTAACAAAGAGTGTATTATTAAAAAACTTTATGCGTTTTGAACGCTGTCTCGCAACGTGACGTGGTAATATTTTTTCACTTTTAAAAGCTCTATTATTACATAACGGTTATTCGATCGTCGGTTCTAGTCACGACCTATTATATTAGGTCGTCCAATAAGACAGATATCGTATCTAATTCAAACCGAAACCATAAAAATGTGTTGGGATAAAATAACTCACCTAGTTAAGAAATTAATTGAAAATTATTCAATCTGAATTATTGGATATCATGAATTTAGTTTTAACACCACAAAATATAAAACTGACTGCAATGAACTAAAACTACCGTTCTGGTTTAATAGTAAAATAATTTCTGTAAATTGAGGAGTTTTTACGGTTCATTTTTTATGTTGCGTTCTTTCTTCTAAACACATTTTTATGGGTTCCTTTTGCTGTAGATTTAATTATTGTTAACTATTTATATTTACTATACGCTACGAGCTTTTTTATTGAGATGGAGTTGATAATCTTCTAAGTCTGAGGGTTGTGTGTTAGCTTGCAGTTCAACCGTCTAGACCATCCTGGACTTTTCCTTTATAATTTTAGTGAGCGAATCTCTATCGTAGCTATTTTAGGAGTAACGCATTATAAATTGGTCTTGCCCCATCTGGTATAATAGTTCAGCTACTCGATGGTGTATACCAGCTTCCATACCAATTATAAATCCTCAATTATCTTTGTTTTCACTAAAAATAGACTGAGGAGGCAAAATTCAATTTAATGTAAAAAAATGGTTTCTTTAGTTTTTAGGATGAATCTCCTTAAATTTTATTTTTAAAAATATGCTTTTATAAGCTATTCTTTACTGGTTTTGTACATAAGTCGATTCTCCACCTTCAGTAGTTTGACTGGGCTTTATTTACACTCTTGTGTACTTTTTATATGTTTTTGGCATCTTTATTATTTACACATTTAAACTCTTCGGTGATTCGTGCTAGTTGTTAGTATTTTTTTGAAACGCGGGTTTGCATCAGCCCCCTAAGGGTTCCAGTGTTTTTTAAATATGTAATTGTGAGTGGGGTAATCTAGGGCCGCTGAGATTCGAACCCTGCACCCTTTACATCGATGGATCGCCGTTTCAACGTTCTTCCCGCTCTGGCTATTTCCTTTATTTTGGTATTTCTTCATCACCAATGAAGTACTTGTACTTGCTAAATTGTGAACTTTTATACTCTTCTGCCGATTATTTATACTTATTTATTCACAGAGCGCGGGGTTATAAACGTACAGTTAAGGCAATCCTCCTCGATCATCTTGATCTGCCATGACTATACTTTGGGCTATTTACGAATCCTTTTTATTTTTTTTTAAATTTTATTATTTTTTTAGAATGTGTTATATTTTGAGAACCGTGAAGGGTTAAATGGGTGTCGGAGCAATTTTTATCCCCCGGCGTTTTCGTTGATTTTTTTCAGAGATAACATTATTATTCTCGCTAGAGATAAGAAATCTATGATGTTTCCATACGTAGAGTAATAATAATGACTAATAATTAATGAATGTGTATACAAATGATTTCTTCTTGCCTTCAGTTTTGACTGAAATTTGGTTAAAGAACATGGCGGTAAAATTTGAAATTTCGGTAATATTAAGCCATTATTGGAAAAGTAAATTTTCTACAGCCTAAGCGGACTGTTGCAGCATTTTGAATGATGTTCTCACTAAACGGACAGTGTGCTGATGGTTCCAAAAATTTGAAGCCGGTGTCATCTGATTTCGGGGGGGAAAAAGTGTTCTGGACGAAAATCAGGCAGACGGACAAAAAGTCCTCTACCAAAAGAGCATACAGTTCCCAATTCACAATAAATTATGAACTGCATAACTTGGGGGAAAGCGAATAGCTCATAAAGAGTGGTTTTTCTTGAGTTGACCATTGAGAAGGCATGACGCCGAATAGGAATTTGTTATCTTTTTAAAAACGAAAATCACATTAGGTTCATCGAAAGAATAGTTACTTGCGATGCAAAGTGGATAGAAATAATGAAGAAACAATAGACAGATTGCAATCAGTCTGCTCTACCAATCGCTTAACCGGGCCAAGATTTTGACCCAGCGCTGTCTAGGATTAGTAAATCAAAATCGGGTTTTGCCGTCGCCCACCAAACAGTTCTTACGAGAAAACAAACAACAGAATTGGTTGGAATTGAATTGTACTTCTCCCGTACGCTACTTACATCCCAGACTTATCATTTTCCGACTACCATTTGTTTCAGTCCATGGGTCATCATCTTCAAGGGCAAACTCTGGATGAGGTTGGAGAATTTTTCAGTTTAAAACTCAAAAAGTGGTATTATGTAGGAATCGAACACCTGGACTTCAGATGACAACAAACCGTACAAAACAACGGTACATACTTTGAACCGGTATTAAAAATTTCAGTCAAAATAAAATTATTTTTAAATTAGCAAGAAAAACGGTCCTTTTTATGACATATTAAAAAAACACTGTAGTGGTTATGAGTAGTTAAATGCAATAGAAAAACTTCATAGCGGTGTAAAAGAAACCACGAGGAATTATTTCCTCTGGAAGGGAATGAAGATTAATTCAGAAAGTTCTCTGTAAAGACTAACGACAATATTCGTTGATAAAAGAGTCGGATATTTCAGCCGGCCCGTAACTTTTTTCAATTACAAGAGATGCGCGCATTCGGGCGAGGATGGAGAAGGTAATCCCTATAATTATATCAAGACGGTAATAAGAGCTGAGAAGTGAGAAAAGTCGCCCTAATCGTGAAAAATAACGGTTATTATACGGAAAGGACTATTAGTCATTGAGGAGGAGGAGAAAGGAGCCGAACGGGAAGGAGAGATAGCAGGTGAAATTGTGAAAAATACTGTCTGTTATTTGAGTCTGGTTGGCTGGCGAGCAAAGGGGGCTGCTTTAATGGCAAATGCGTCCCTCGGCGTCCTTAAAGGTATTTGCTCCTTTTGCTCCTTCGGGCTGGCGTACCTCCCCCATTATACGTCAGGTCCTCATTACCTAATAGAAATGTAGAGTTGCCTCTCGCACCTGCCTGCCGCTTAATTTAGACTTCCTAGTTTCCTCAACTACACCTTTATATTACAACTTAAACCGACAACAATATCAATTCTCCACTCTCACCGGCTAAAGTTGAAGTTATTAAAACCACGGTATGGCGTTCACCAAGTTTTAACAGGTCCCGTTAACTGCATCATTAAAAAGATGACAATTTATTAAACGCACGAGCAACTATTTTCATTACAACCAAGCTTTACAGTCAGAGTTCGAATACACCATCTTCTCGTTTTCAAACTCTAAAAGTTCCTTTGAAACTTTCAAGCACGGCTAAGCGGAAAAAGTAACCGTCAGACGAAGATCTAAACAACGAGAACAAACGGTCCAAAAATATTTGGATTTAATATTTCTTAGTCGTTGCGCACTAAAATTATACTTAATCATTTAATCATTCTTAAATACAAGTTGAAAATACGTTGTGATTATCAAATTAACAACAAAGGGTGTGAAAAAAACTGGCATCAAAAACTCTGCAAAACGATATGTTTTCAAACAACTTTATATCATTCGCTTGCCAAATAAGCAATGAAGCTATTTATTTGACTTGTTTAATAATATAAAGTACAATTTTTTTTTTACCAAATCACAAGTTCATTACCTCTTTGACCTAAATGTTATTCGCTTTATGAAATCCAAATAGGAAAATTTTCTCTGAAATTTTTTTTGTCTGTGTTTGGTAATTGGAAAACAACTGGAAGCAAACTACTTACCACTTGAAATAACAAGTAATTCCATCCTAAATATAATTTACAAACAAAAATGAAAAGATAAAAATGAACTAGTTCATTGAAAATAAAAAGGTTTACTTAAGATTTTTGCGAGCGGGCTTTTAAATTTAACCGGTGTTCAAAATAAAACAATAAGCAACGTTTTAACTACTGGTATGCGCAGATGACATTTCTTTAAATTACGTCAAATAAATCATAAAATAAGATAACGAATTTCTGTAATAATTTAAAGTAAACAAATACAAGTTTTTTGGTCGTTTTTCTTGATTAGAAATAAAAATTTTGTTGATATTTTTATTGGGTTACGTGGCCCGCTTGAAAAATAAATTCTTTTCAATTAATCTTTAATTAAGTTTTTGGTTAGAGATAAAAAAGTCAGTGTATCAAGCGGGATTCGAACCCACTACCTTCGGCTAAATACGACGTTGCTCTACCACTTCGATCCAGTCGGACACTAACCTCCGATCTAAACCCCACCTTTTGAAATTTCCCTCCTTTTTGCCATTTTTCAAATGTCGTGTAATCTATTGGATTCTGACAAAAAGGAGAGAAAATGCAAAAGGTCAAGTGGTAGAGTAGCGGAAGGTCGTGGTTTGGAATCCCGCTCAACCAAAACATCAATTAAAGATTAATTTTTGTTGATATTTTGGAACCAAATATCACAGGCATGTGACAAACAAAAGAACTATTGAACATATTATGTGTAGAATTTTTACTTCGTGGTGTCGAACCTATAGTCGATTTTATACATAGATAATATGACTTTTAGAAACTAACAGTTTGAACTAATACTATGTACAGGTGAGATATTTTATTTATTATAACTGGTCGTGATCCAAGGAGAACGGGAAAAACAGTACTGACAAAGTTACTTAAAGGACAAACAAGAATTAAGAACAAAGCGAGGGCACCTTCAGGAAGGAAAGCTACTGGGTAGGTGCCCGTTATGGAAGGATACAATACAAGTCCACCACCTTTTTAATACTTGAAGGCTTGACATACATAAACAATTTTTTGGCGTACTTCAGACCTGTGCATAGTTCTGGGTCGCGGCTGCTGGCATGATGTTCCCGCCACCTCAGGCTATAGGGATTTGTAAATCAATATAGTATTTGTATTGTGCTTGCGTTATATTTAAGTGAATATATCGAAACGAATGGAATTTATTAGCGTGAAAGAAAAGCGTGTTTCTTAACTCCGCCCCGGCGAATATCAGTACTCTGGGATGACCGTGTGACATCTGAGGAGTAAAAGTATGTATTAGCGAGAAAGGAATGGGTTCAACCACCCACCTCGAAGAATATTAAGTAGTCTGGGGCATTACCAGGCTACGATGTTTGTATTGGGTGGTGATGTATAAATCCGTATTGTATGATTTTTCTGAACACGAAAAAAACTGAAGTAAGCGAATGGCTAGCATTTCAGGACATGGACGCAATATTTATAAATAAAAGTAAAGAGTAACCAGGCCAAATGGCTGCAGCTAAAAACAAAATTCGCGTTGAACGACTAGATAACAAAAGGAAAACACGATGACCTTAATGTCGGGCCATAAAAATCCCATTTTGTGTATATTGAAACATGATAAAATATTGGATAATTTTTAATTGCCAAAAATATCACGGCAAACGATGAGGTCACAAAAGAAAAAGAAACAAGAAATGGGCCAATTCCTTAGGTATAAAACATTTATGTTTACAAGCTCGTTTTCGGTTTGTAACAATTAAAGCTTAAACATAAAAACTAATATTGAACAGATAAGATGTTTTGATTACGTAAAATAAAATGATAACTGACTGATGATTTTTATTGCATTTATTACCTAATAAGTTACAGATAAGAAAAAACGAAGAGGAAAGAAATTTTCTTGGTCGTTATTTTTCATTGGCACTAAAATTGTACGCCATTACTGGGATTATTTTTAAATTCACCCACTTCACTTACGAAGTTAAACAAAACGAAATTAATTGACTGGTTGAATTATTTTTAAACAGTCTACTAGTAACCTGCCGCTCCAGATTAACTATAGAAATAGCTTCTTGGTTTATCTTTCTCAAAGCGGGGTTTTTTTTTTCTCTCGAATTCATAACTCATCATTTTAAACTTAATAAAGCACTCTCAGTCTCTCAGACGATCCAAACTACTTTAGACGAGAAGTTTTTATTACCTCCAGTTGGATAAATTTTTAAAGGAGATATGAACAAAAATCTGTCAGCAATGCCGAGGAAAATGTAAAACGTGACAAACGAAAAAGGAAAAATGGAAATATTACTCTTTATTGAATATATAAGGAAAATTTTCAAGATTAACTTTTATCTAGGAGATAGATTTCGGTGACGTCCGCGTTTCGTCATCAGTAGTGAATTTCTAAAATATACAGCTTTAGATATTTTACAAAACAATGCGTTTTAATAGTTAATTATCTATACACTTTTTTTTGAGAATTACTGGGCCACCTCATTTTTGATCCGGAAACGTACAAAGATGTCCCCCTTGATTGTGTACATCCAATGTGAGGCATTATTTGCAGCTTAGATATGTTTTTTATTTTATTATTACTTTTTGTTAGTATTTTGCACTTCATTTTCATTTTTAATGTACTATTTTTTGTTTTATATATTATTTTTATACGTTGATAAAATATTTTTGACTTGTTTACATATTATGTTTTTATCTCGTGCTATATTTGCTTTTTTTTCTCACGTTTTTTTGATATTCTCCAACCCAATTAATTTTTGCTGTTTATTGTCTCTGTCTAACTGTTTTACCTCATAAAAATTTATGTGTCCTGTATCTTTTACACGTCGGTTTAAACCATTACCACGTTTTAAATTATTTTTGTGCCGGTTAATTCTTCTGTATAGGTGTTGTACGGTTTCCGCAATTTATATTCTTTTACTTAAACATTTTAGATTATATAGTGCATTATTTTTCTATGTTTTTCGACAAGTTCTTTCATGGCACGCAAAACAATATACACATTTCACCAATGTATGAATAGAAGATACAATTTTTACATACTAATTATTTTTTTTTCAGTTATCCCTTCGCCATCGAGGAACTTCCTTATCCATTAAAAAAATATATTTATTGTTAGAAAAAGTTTGTCACCCCTTGAATTGTTTTCATCCTTTGGGGTAAATTTTAAAACGCTTTGGCCCTTTTAACTATGGTTAAATTTTTTTTGTTATCTCAGTTATCACAAAATATAAAAATAATTAATAAAAGTAAAAATAAATATATACAAAAGAAAAAGGGATTGGTTTAATGTGTCAGCTAACTAAAACAGTAAATATTGGGTTGTCCGGAAAATAATGCAGGATTTTAAGTTTTCATTAAAAAAAATTTATATAAAATATTCTGTTTACGTTTACAGGATTACTCATTTGTATGAATGTCAACACTTATTAATCCTCTTCCAAATGATATTGTTTGTTTACCTCTGTAGCATTCCGCTACTTGGAAATAATTCAGTCATCCTTATAATGTCAAAGCGAGAATTTCGTACGATTTTCTTTTACGAGTTTAAACTCGGCCGAAGCGGAGCCCAAACGGCTAGAAACATTAACCAAGTCTGGGGCGAGGGTTGTGTTAATGAGTGCACTGTGCAAAGGTGGTTTAAAAAATTTCGGGAGGGAGATTTCAGCCTTGAAGATGAAGAAGGTCGTGGAAGGCCTTCCTCTCTTAATGATGATGTTCTGCGATCAGTGGTGGAAGAAAACCCCAAAACAACTGTTCGAGAACTTGCAGAGCAACTCAAAGTCAGTAAAACGACCGTCGCTGACCACCTCAAGGCGATTGGAAAAGTGGAAAAGTTTGTTGCATGACAACGCTCGACCACATGTGTCACGTGTAACGTCACAAAAATTATTGGAGCTTGGCTATGAAACTTTGCCTCACCCACCCTACTCTCCGGACCTCTCGCCTACTGACTACCATTTTTTTAGACACCTGGACCACTACTTACAACACATAATATTCAAAAATCAAACGGAACTGGAAAATGCATTTATTGACTTTATCAATTCTAAAAATTCTGAATTCTACTCAGACGGAATTAATAAGTTACCAACACGTTGGGAGAAATGTATTGAGAGTATGGGAAATTATTTTGATTAAAGAGCATTGCTTTAAAGTAACTAGTTTCTTTTTTTTTTGTTTAATACCAAAATCCTGCATTATTTTCCGGACAACCCAATATTCAAAGTTTTTAGATAGACATAGAAAAAAAAATGGCTATGCTCTAACTCAAGGAAGGGAATTAAGAGGCTGATAGGCATCCTGACACTGCTGCCACTGCCCACTGAGAAGACACCTCTCCGTAATGGGTATTCTACCAGATCCCTTTTACCGTTTTTGCGAAATAATAGAAGAAATGACAAGGCACTACTTCGCAGAGGGTGATAGGTATGCTAGGTCCAAATTTGAAATCTTTGAAGGAGCGGACATCACCAAAATTGTGAGGTTTATGCAGGACACGTGAGCCGACTTTTTAAGGATGGGGTACCAGTTTACCCAGGCATTTAACCCTTCGGATCTTGGTCGCCCACCCTGCATAATATATACACGTTTGCACAAAATTCATTTATTTTCATATGGTTACTCACCCTCGTAGTAACTATTAGTTAAAAAAAAATATTTAAAAAAAATCTCCTGTCTTTCGAGAGTGTCCGCCCAGTGCGGCTCCCTGAATCTCCACACTAAAGAATTAAGCCCAATACACTCATCAATTGCAACTTATCTTTCAAGGTCGAATTCGTAGCATAGAACCCTAAAAAATGGAACAACGAGAATGATCTTGCTAAAGTGTGCATATGCCCTCTACGAACTTCAAGGACGGTTTGTGTCTTTTGGAGAGGCGGCATTTCGGATATATTCCGGAGAAGGTCGGAGGAAGGGGAATATTCAATTGGAAAAAAAAAGATCAGGTGTGTTCCAGATTCGAAGCCTATTGCTTCATCTAGTGCCAATAGAATTAAATCCATTGCAGTTTGTGGTTCGATTGACCAAATAACTTCTTCCCATTAACTTTTATGTAAGGTCATGGTTGAGATAAAAAAAAGTCAGTTCCTGGAGCAGGATTCGAACCCACGACCTTCGGCTAAGGCTTTGGCTGCTCTACCACTTGAGGATTCGATAGACTTCGATCAACTCGGACATTTTAGAATTAAATTGTATGATAATTTAATCATCACGAGGGTGATTATATTGTGCCGTTGTATGGCTACAGGTGGAAGCTAAACAGTGGAATAATTAAAAGATTTTATTCATCCAATGTTAAAATTTTGCTTTTCCTTTGTATATAATTTTTGTAAATATATTTTATATTTGCAGATAATTTGGTTTTAACAAATTTGCTTTTATTTAATTTATATTACCGTTTCCTCTATCTTTTCCTTTTAATTTATCGGTCCACATCCGATTCCTTCCCTATCCCCCAATTTTGGAAGTGTCGATTCGCAATTTGCTGACGCGTTAAAAGAACAACGTCACAAATTTTACGCTGTTTTTTAAAACAGATTTTGGGGTGATTATTTTTTATTACAATTTTTCGAAGTCCATACAGATCACATTAGTGAAAAGGTATTTATGTAATATTATAGTTTTGCACTAATGTTTGCGTTACATAAAAAAATAGTTTAATGTACGTTCTGAACATGAAGCATTGAAAAGTTAGTATATATATCTAGGATTATGATTTAAAAAAATGATTTATGTAAATTTGGCTTAAAGTAATTTCATTGTAAGTATAATCAACGTTTGAATATTTTTTATTGTGTGAAATATCACCTGATATTGTGTTTGTTTGTTTTAGTGTTTTATCATGTTTAATTTGTAAATTGTCAATTAATTAAGAAGAGTATCAAGAGTATCTTTCAGCAGTCTCGTTTGTGATGGGAAAGAGAAATTATCGCTCGTTATCCCCCTTTAATTTATCTGAAAGGGTCAACGTTGTTGTTAACGTTTTCCTAGCCTCTTCTCATTTTTCACGGAATAAACAAGAAAACAATACGAAAACAACACAAAACCTGTCGTGTAACAATTTGGGATTTTCGCCCCGAACCGACCAGCTAAAAATTTACGATAGATTGGGGAACGTTAAATTTGACCGGGTTTATTCAACAAAAGCCAGTAAAAAGTGGAATGTTGGAGAGGTGGAGAATGATTACTTTGTTGGGTCAAGGGTCTTCAATCGAACTGAGGAGTCTCCCATTAACGAGATTGCCATCGCTTTAATGTCGTTCAGGCCGGTGTAGGGAGTGCCGACCGACCGAAATCAAAATCGAGTTTTCGATTTCGGAAAAGGTGTATATAAGATGAAATATATTTCAATTTTTTGTTCCAATTAAAAATTAAATTGCGCTAATGAAAAATTCACTTTTATAATATTTTGTACATTTTTACCGATCAAAACGATTTCTTGTTCTAACGAAATTGATCGTTCAATTTACATACATTATTTTGATAATTGTGCAGTTTTATATTTATTATTCGTGAGATGCTGTCTGGTGTGATGTAGGTTTGCCAAAAACATTTTCTTTATCGTGCCAACGTTTCGACCTTTATTGAGATCATCTTCAGAGAATAATTATCGATCAACCGTCACAAATCTCTACACACTTTTATATTTATTTAGTACTGATACGATCCATATAGAACTTTGTATGCAAAGCAACTCTCTTAAAAAGCATAAAAAAGGAAACTCCATTAAAACTAAATCATTGGTAGTTTTAACTAGAGGTGTACATCTTATAAACAACAAGGACTTGATTTCACTTCTCTGAAGTAAATCTACCATACACATTTACGAATTTTAGATAAGAACAGTCAGTATTTATGATTATGTAAAGTGGTTGAATCAGAAAAAATAACTTTATATTATAGTGAGCTTATAGTATACTTTAACCGTAGACGTTTTACTTCTCTATCAATCTCTCTCTCTCTCTCTCTCTCTCTCTCTCTCTCTCATATATACATCTATCAATCTATTTCTGCCTCCTCTAGGATACCATTATAAAATTCTTACATAAGTTTTTTCAATATTGCTCTGATATTTTAATGTCGGTCTATATTTATCTCTATGTGTAAAATAGCTAAAGCTCAGATGGAAACTAAAATCATTTAAAACATATTATAGTAAAGTTAAGCACTTTGCAATAACTATAACTATATATAATAATTAAATATCTACAATTGTATTATCAGACGATAATATAAAAGAAAAGTCTATTAATTATAAATAATTTGTCCAATTATAAAGTTTTTACGAATTTATAGTACAGATTATATAGCACCCATTATTAATATTATTAAATTAATTATATATAGTGGTCCACTGTCAAAATTACTTCTTTCAATTCATTAATCTTTTAATGTAAAGTTTTGAGTGAAATGAAACAGCTAGTGCCTCGAGCGGGATTCGAACCCACGGACCTTGATACTTGAGTTGTAGAGCAGCTGTGCATATCACCGAAGGTCGTGGATTCGAATCCCGCTCGTGGCACTAATTTTTTTCTTTTCAACCAATACCTTACATCAAAATTAATTAATTGAAAGAATTTATTATCGTTAATAATAACTATTCACTAGTTTCGTGGTCCGCTCGACCAATATATGACAATTAATTACGATTTTTAGTTGAGATGAAAAAAAAAGTTAATGGCACCAGCGGGATTCAAACCCACGACCTTCAGCTAGATACGCCGCTCCTCTACCATGTGAGCTATCGTGACCTCGATCCACTCGAACATCAACTCCCCATCTCAACCTTAATAATAATAACCTTAATAATATTGAGTGGTGGTGTATTGAACAAATTATTAGTTTCAAATAATTAAGCTTTTATGTAAGATTTTGATTGAAATAAAAAAATGTTATCGTCACGGGCGGGATTCGAACGTAAGACCTTCGGCTCAATACGCCACTGCAATAACCACTTGAGCTATCAATCAATCCACTCACTTCAACAAAAACCTTACAAAAAAGATTAATGAAAATAGTCAACAGACGACGAAATATAATGAATTTTATAAGTAAAACGAAGTAAAACTTCACTAACAGCTCCCCACGTGGCAACTACATACGTCCCCGAGAAACAAATCCTGATTTGTTAACAAATTTGAAAAATGGCAAAAAGGAAAATTCGAAAGGCTGTAGGTTGAGATGGGGGATTTGGAGCCCGAGTGGATCGAAGTTAACGTAACTCAAGTGGTGCTACAGAGGCGTGTATATCCGGAGGTCCGTGGGTTCGAATCCCCGAAAATGAGAAGTTTTTCATTTCAACAAAAACCTTACATAAAAAGGTTAATTAATTGAAATTGAAATATTATAACTATATTAATATTGTTAAATATGCTTGAGCTGCATCGACAAGGGTTTAGAGCACAGAAGTGGTGTTAAATTATAGGATTTGTAATTTTTTGCATTTTCTCAATTTTTTTCAATATTTGAATCAGTAGGACGTAATATAGTTGTTGGTGTTAAAGAGCTTTTGGTACATAGTCTTTGATGGGCTATTTTTGCTCCTTCCCTTATAGTAAAAGTCTTCATCTAATTTCAGCCTTTTTAATAGCTCCAAAAGCCTTGATACTCGCCCTTACTTCATGTTGATTAGATTAAGCTTTACTTTGTCTGTGTGTAGAAAACTCTAACAATCATTTTAAGACACAGTCTGATATGTACAATTTTTCTTGGGAAAACAGCCTTAGACCAACATTTTTATATCCCTGTCGAGTTTGTTACAGGTCCGCAATAATTCGGTTTTCTTTGGCTTCTGCAGGCTTTTTTTGTGTTTTTCTGTATTTTAAGGTTTTTCGTCATTAAAATTTTGAATGTCTTTAATAATAATATTTAATTTAAAATATAAAAATGCAGATGGTTTATAAATATATAAAAGTGGACTTGGGTTACGAGAGGTTTTTTTTACACGTAAGAAATTCTTCTTTCGAAAGAGGTGGAAGTTTTCATTAGAGAAGGAGTGTTAATTAAATAAGCAGCCGGATGTGGCCCCTTGTGCTCGAGTAAAGAAGGGACCTAATAACGCAGTACATTTATAATTCAAGTATTTTCTCCCGGAGCGGAATGTGCGTTTTAATAATTACGTAGCGAGTCGTAAAAAGAGGGAGATAAACTTTTTTAAGCTGGGAAAGAATTATCATTTTTCCTTAAGAGGGTAAGAGAATGTCGGTAAAGAGCCGTGCCGAGAGGGTGGCCCCCACCCCCTAAGGTTTAATTATAAAAGGTGGCATGAATTCAGGTCACGTGATGAGACGCTATCTGGAACGCAGGTGACGTGCTAAGTAAATGGCCCCCCAAGCATTAATGTTCCGGCTTAAGTGTCCTCTCTGACGTCGACCCTTATATCAACATACGCCCACTTCCCTAATTGCTACAGATATTAGGCCACTTGGCCCGTTTTTAAAACCGAGGGGGTTGAGAATTGTCATTATCTCCTGTTTGATCCTTCGAAACGTTTTAATCCGTGGCCATGAGCAGGGCGGTGCCAAATCTCAGATGGCTTTACGGACCCTAAGCCCAATTTGATTGCAGAAATAATTACAAAATCATACAATCAACGGTAAAACATTACAAACTGAAATTTATATGAAAGACCTTGAACACGAAGAAACAAATCTAAAAAAAAATTTATTGAGTAATAGAGCAACAAACTGCGAAGATAACATAAATTAAATTATATAGGTATCAACATAATTCGAACTGAAAAAAAACCAAAACCAAAAATTTACAGAGTGGAGAAGCTATATTATAGTGATATCACTTGTATCGAAAAAAAAAAAAAAAAAAAAAAAAAAAAAAAAAAAAAAAAAAAAAAAAGTTAAAATCATCCATCTTTCCCCAAGTTTCATTTTCGTAATTCAATTTTGTATTTAATAGACAAGATAATCAGAGTAATGTGCATTCAAAGTAAACTGCTCAAAGAGTATGAACCCAAACACACTTGTTAACTAGAAATCATCACTAATAACTCTCACTCCTCTAGACCAGGTCGCGGAGTATTGGTGGGAAGAAGTTGGAAGGAAAGTAGTGCGTTAGAATTAGAGTAATTGTTATGGGTGATGCGGTTAGAAACATAGAACGATGGATCTAATGATTCGTGATTGTAAGATTTTAATGTTGTGAAGTTTTACGCCTTATGTCCATATTGCCTTGTGCATGAATATTTTGTTATATCTGTTGTCTAGTAATCTTTTGTATTGTCCATCCTTTTGCGTCAACTAGGGGATTCCACGGTGAGGGTTTGTTCTAGTTGTAGGATGGCGTTTTCAGTGGGAAGGTGTAAGGTTATATATTGGTGATGCTTCAAAGAATGGAAGTTTTGCATGTTTGTAGCGTTTACTTAGATTCGCCATTTTTGTTCCACTGTTTCATGGAAGGTTCGTTTGGTTGTTTCGATGAGCTACTAGGGGTCGAAATAGAAGGAAGAATACTGGCTGATCGGTATTTTCGGCTAGTGGTTTCAGATGAGAAGGGATATCATAAGTGTATACTGAGTTCAATAGTGGGCCGAGGACGGTACCCTGAGGGAGTCTCGAATCCTTCTTGTACAAAGCAGTGACAGAATCCGACCAGTACTCTAACCTACCTATCTGTCAGGTATGATTTAAAAACGAGTGTGCAGAGCAAACTCAAGTGCCAGACTAGATCGAAAGCCTGAGAAACAGCATAAAAATCGTTTCATACAATTCGTCTCACCACACCTTTCATACAGATCGCTTGACACTCAATAACCATCTAATACTTTCAAATTATTCTAAAATAAAATTCCAATTAAGTAATGTGTAAAATCTAAAGTTTTATGTAAACTCACTTAATTTAAATAGCAAGCCCATTGGATTTGTCATTTTAAAACTAAATCTATCTTCAACCAAATTTGGAGTGGGATGTTTATTCTATACTAAACTTAAATTTTTCGCTTGGAAATGTTTTGATAAAATACTAAAAGACGTTTTTCCTATTTCCCTGTGTTTTTAGCATTGATTATTGATATTTTCTTTGGTGGTTGATCAGCCCTTCTCAGTCCAAACATGTTTTTTCTTTCCAAAGATAGATCGGGGATGAGGCCAGGAAGACAGAAACACATTTTGTTGTCGAGCTTTCGGCAGAATATATTCTCCTTCATCAGGACTTCGAAAAAATCGTTGTACTAAATGAATAGGTACATGTGTGGATAGGGGATAGCCGGTAGCTCAATTCTTGATTATCAAACTCAAAGAAAACTTTTTTGGAGACAAATTGACTAAAATATTTCATCAGCTATTTTTAAAACCAAGTTACAGTTTCACCCAATTTAAATAAATTAGACTATATATGTCTAAAATAAAGTGTCATATAAGAAGTCTTGAAGTCCCACTAACCGTGAAGGGGTCGGACCCACTTTACAATACTTTTTTCTAAGAAAATTCAATACAAAATTCCGAAGGGTCTGCCATGATTCGAACCCAGAACCACTAGCGTGGCAATGAATCAGATAATGTAACCACTCAGCCACAGCTGCCCCCAGATTATAATATATAGTTTACCGTTATATTTTTGACTTGTATTTAACACTATTTATTGCTTGTTTTGGTTTTTTCAAATTTTTTTCTTTAAATACAAATAAAACTTTATTATACTAAAGGAGTTTTTTTTCAAGTCCCGCGAGCGTTAAAACATGCTACACGTCATTGTACACAAAATGCCTAGGCCATAAAAAGTGAAATTTTTTTTTTTTATATTAGTAAACAACCACCACTCTTTGTTTCGACCGTAAAGATTTATTTTTAGTTTAGTTGGTTTTGTTGAATGGTACACTCAAGAATTTGAAAGAAAAGGATTTCTTGTTAATTTCTGTTAACTAAAATAAAATAATGCTATTAGAATGGAAAAAATTACACAAAACTGATTGGCCGCAAATTTCGGTCAGTTGATTTTTTTATATAAAAATATTAAACTGTTTTATATTTGCGTAAGGTAAAATTAAAATTTTTATTTCGAACCGTTATTGAGATTTTTAGGAGTCAGAGAGGACAAAACGACATTCAAACAAAGTTTTTGTAAAAATTATGTTGTGATGGAAGTTTCTGTTGATTTCAAATAGTATTTTATACAATTAATTCATTTATCCTAGATGAATTTTCTTTTAATTTTTTAAATAATATTCATATTTGAGAAATTGAAAAAACAATCTACTCGGTAACAGAATATTAATAAAGAATTTGATTTTACTTGATAAGTCTTTTTTTATATTTTAACGCCGTTTTTGTTAATGTTCTTTTGATTTAAGCAAAGACGGTTTAAAAATTACCTTTGCTTGTCCCGTCAGGTCCACGAAGAATCGTACACTCTTCTATTGTTCCAAAAGGTGCAAAGAGTTGTCTAACATCTTCTTCTGTTTGTTGCTTACTAAGCATCCCCGCGAACAGCTTCCTGTCTGTGGAACAGAGAAAAAAGACAACAGTGGATGAGAAATACAACACAAAATTATACATTTCACAGACCGTGAAACATCAACTATGTGATAAATCAAACAGCAGATGTAAATTAAAAAAGGAAATAAAACTTGAACAATACAAATAGATAACGGCTCAAAAAATCTATACATCGTGTGCCTTAACAACAATAGAATTCTCATTCAAAATAAAGGAGCTATCAACGCTCGTTGGGTATATTCAACAATTTTATAAGGATAAAGATTACAAGTGAACAACATAAACATCAAACAATAAAACATCTATATATTATTGTTGACAACACCAAAAGACAGGAATACACTTGTCATCTAGCTAACTTTGAGGTATTAGTTAAATGTGCACAGTTACTTTTACAGAACATTCAGCCATTCGTCATTATAGAGTATAGTGTAGCAATGTTCCCAGTCCTGTAAGTAGCCCGCGTAAAGCCCTTCCCGTTATTAAACTAAGCAGCAACAGGTCGCTCAATTAAGCCCGGAAACACGCGAAGCAAACGGTTACAGTTTTTGTTTTCGGAGTCCTCATAAAATCACACGCAATCTTTATTTAATTTTCCGCACCCGCCGACCCTTATCACGCCCGACAAACTTTTTTACATGTCTTACAGCCCGTTTTAACAAGCAAAATCCGTGCTTTAAAATAAAGTTCAATAGATTTGTATATACAAGCATTTTTTTTTATAATAGTTCAAGTTATTTTTGAATATAAAGTTTTATAAAAGAGAAAATATTTAAAACAATATTTGATATGAGTTTATAAGCGTTTATATGTAAGAACCTCATTAACGGAATAATTATAACTTGAGATAGGTAATCCTTCCGTCCCAAGTCAGTCTTACCGTCTGAAAGTGAGTACGTGTAGACAAGAAATAACTGGTATTATATTACATCTAAAACATTGTACACTGGAGAATCACGTGAACACATTTCTAAACATACTTACGTCAACACCTTCATAATACACAAAATGCACACTAAAGCTATAAAGAGAGCAAAAACATACCATGTAAATACAATAGCAGTTATAAAGGTAAGAGGGGAAAATGAACATTTAGAAAACCAGTGTTAAGTGGTGGAAAGAAATCAAGAAAAAGTTCACTTTTGAGTTTAACGGCAAGGCGCATAACACTGTAAACCCATTTGAATTGTGTTTGAAAAAGGAAAAAAGTTGAAAAACTTTGTTTATGTTTTAACTAACTAGGTCCAAGTGGGAAAAACACAACCCGGCTTTTGTTCAATATCCAAATCAGTTTCGTTCTAATTTATTCTGGTATGTACATTCAATAAATTTTGAGGATAGTTATTTACAGGGTCACACAGGCTTAGTGGGGAAAAAAGTAAGACAAAAATAAAAAAAAACCCTGTTGAAAGAAACAAACGTAACATAAATAAACGTTAAATAAAAAGTACAACACTCAACAAAACTATGATAAACACATCTATAACAGTGAAAAACTAGTTGTAAAAAAAAAGTTGTGCTAGGGTCGGGCTTATAAGTCTGAAAGCTTTACAACATATAGATTGATTTAAACAACACCTATATAATCAAACAAAATATTTTAAATAAACGTAACAAATAAACATAATAGTTGGTGCTTATGCCATGCTGTACAGTTAACCACAATATTTATTAAGAGAAATAATGGCTGTTATGTCGCCGTTCCGTTATCTTGTCAAAAATAATTTATTTTTTTGTGGGAGGGGGTTGTTTGTTGATTTTGATCGTTTCTTTCAAGTCAGTTCTTTTAAAAGTAAAAAAAAAAAGTCAGTTCTGCGTGGGATTTTGGATATTATGATGGGCGATTACAGTCAGAAATTAATTCAATGGGTTTTCTTAGATATATTTCTATGCTGATTTTAGGATTTAATTTAAATAAAAACATTAAATTTTATTATCTAATCGTTTTTTTAAAACAAAGTTTGTTGTGATATGAATATTCATTTATTAGAAAAAAACGAGGAACAGACTGAGAGGTTGTTGGGATCGAAATAATGACAAAACACAACAACTGGTGCTATCTATGCAGCGACAACGGCCAACGTGTGAGTCCGTTTGTCGGTCAGTCAAGTCATTTGTCGTATGTATGTTTGTTTATGAGCTTTACCTTGGCGCCTATGCGCTCTCTATGCTGGCGTACGGCCAACTACTGCCCAGTTACTTCTTCCTGCCGACATCCCCTCTGCAAACATACAACATGTCACCAATACCTTCGCCTAACCACCAAACTCACCGGTCTCCCTTCATTCATATCCCCACTCATCACAATATTGAATAACAAATTTTTTCTTACACACTTGTAATAATATTTGTTGTACAACCTGTTCCACGCTGCCTGCAAGGATAGATTAATTTCAAATCGACTCGTCACATTTTCAATTTCTGCCACTTATATCTAAGACTTGTTCATTTAAAGTGTTTTTTGTTTGTTTAAAAAACCAGAGGAAAATAAAAAAATAAATTTTGAAACATCGACTGGGTCACTGAATACATATCCAACGTTAATTTATAATACATAAAAATACACTTTCCACAGAAAATGTGACTCACTTTGAAATTTTGATTTCTTTTTATGTACTCGCCTTTTCCGTAGTTTTATATTTCAGGGATTTATTTTTGATTAACGTGAAATTAAAAATCCCTGACAAAAGAGTAAAAACCTATTTTGTGTGAATGAACAAAAAACATTATAAAAGAAACTTTAACATCTTTAATACGGAGTATTATCTTTTCTAGCTCTTATGAAACAGTCTAATCTTTTCAGCATACTCATAAAAAGTCTAAACCACCTCTCGAGGAATTCCACACCAAACCTGAACTATTGTAATACTCAGCTCAGCTAAAGTTGAATGAGGGTTATTTCTTAGTTTCACCCAACGTCCGATCTATCCCAGAAGTACTCAATGGGATCCAGTGGTTAGAGCAGCGGTGTATCGAGCCGAAGGTCGTGGGTTCGAATCCCACTCGTCACACTAACGTTTCCATTTCAACCATTACATTACATAATGATTAATTAATTGAAAGAGTTTATTTTATCAATCGGGCCGCGAAATATAATGGAATTTTGAAAATATTTTTCTGCATTTTAAAATAAAAAGGGAGCTGTACTGAATTGGAAAATGAATCCAATCACTTTGTGTATGAACTACAAAAGCATGAGATTTCATTTTATTGTCAATCCAGTGGAATTCAGAATGAAACGGTAGATAAAAATATGAAGTGAATAGACAAGAATTTTTAAATATTCTAAATCATAAATGAAACTGGTAAAACCAAGGGAATTTTTGAAGATAAGCTTATGCTTGTACAAACGGGTTTGGTAATAATAAAATCAGTAAATGGAGTGAGGTAATCTACAAAGGGATGTGCTTGAGGTAAAATATAAATATTGAACATCGTACTTGCTGTTGTAATTAATCATGTAGGTATTCTAGGCCATATATCAACAATAATAATAATAACGCGAGCATATATTAAGATTGAGCAAAAATTAAGATGCAGATAATGCGTAATTTTAGGTTGCATGAATAAAAGTTAGAATTCAGCTGAAGGTTTTTAGAGCTTAAATTGTTAAGCTGCATTGGTCTACTTGTACGTAGAATATGGATATTAAATTAATAAACTTTCTCATCATATTTTCTTGTTAATGGCTTTTTAACACATAACAAGGCAGTAGACGAAAAAACAATTAAATAAAATTCAATAATTTTATAATTAAAGCTTAATGGAGTGAGAAAGTGGAGGTGGAGTAATGAGAAAGAAGTGTAAAAACTCGGAAGCTTTTGTAATTATGACTACCGAGAGAAAGAGAGAGAGAGACGAAGGAAAAAAAACGTGGCTTTATGCTTGCAAATAAAATCGTGGCTGTAAAGAATAAGAGACCCCATAATACAATTTTCCACAGTTCATTAAACAGGGTGGTTACGACAATCTCCTTTCCTTAGCTAGTAAAACACGAATGCACAAAAAAAAAAAAAAAAAAAAAAAAAAAGAAGAAGAAGGAAGATAAAAAATGAAAAAAGACGCGGAACGCTAGTTCTCCAGTGATTACAAAATATTTTGTCAAGGGAACGGAAGTGAAGGGGAAGTTTCCGGTATCTCATTCAAGGGGTAATATCGTCGAATCGTTAGAAGAAGTCGTGATTGCAAAGTTACGCCGCACCACCCTCATCCCCCAGCCGCTCTCTCCTTCGCCCTGGGCCGCGCCCTCTCTCTCTCTCTCTCTCTCTCCTCTTGTTGCATATTTCTCCACCAAGTAATAAATTCGGTGAAAGGGACAGGTTCTCCTCATGAATATATTCTTCACATTAACCCTCTTCTCCGCCCCCCACGAATCTCGTAGTTAATGCTATATTTCATTGATTTCCGAGTCGTTTATTTTTTTCTCCTGCATGACAACACAAGGGAAAAAAATTAAAAGGGCAAATATAAGCACGATGCATATTCGTACACCATTTTACAAGGTTTAGGCGGGAAAGAGGGACAAACTCCGGTGAAAACTCGGTTCAATTACGTCGTTTATCCTATTCAAAATTTGTGAACTCTATCTAGCCAGGTGAGAATAAATTGTTGTGCCCACTTACGTCCTTTTGAAGTGAACTTTTAATAAATGCAGGAAAAAGCTTTACAGCGCTTTCCTTTTTTTTTTTAAAAAAAAGGACTTTAAAATGTCACGAAATTTAAGAAAGGTTAGAAGTTACTCTTTTCAAGCAGTAAGTTAGTCTGTATTATGAAGACTACAGCTACACTGATGAAATGAAGTCTTATGTAAATATAAACAATTTAACCCATTGTTCTCATACACAACTCAGTTATTTAATCCAAACCTAATTATTTCAACATAATTTTCGTTTATAATTAAATTTACTCAGATTGTCCGAAAACCTTACTATGTTTCCAATTGCTTTCGTCAAATAATTGATCTGTCACTGTCTCTTGTAGTTCTATTTAAAAATTTGAACCATCTTCCCCCGTCTGTGTAAGCCCAAAGTTCACTATCCCATCCTCACTATCACCATTTAAAATCACAGTGGTTTCAAAAGCTCTGTAACCTCCCGTTCTGTACTAGGCGAGCTGGTTTTTCGGGGTGGTAACTGGGTGAAATCTACAATCATGAGCTTATTTTTAAATGGTTCCCTTATAGTACTACTATTTGTTTTACGAGGGTTCGCAATTGCATAGAATATATCAAGCCTTGGGGTGCCGGTGCTTTTGAAAAAAAAAAAAAAAAAAAAAATAGCCCATTTGTAAGTGTGTCGGGTCTGAATGCAAGACCACTGGATTCGAACCCTGGACCTTTACCTTACAGTGATGAGTGCCATGTCAAAGACTAAACCGACGCGGTTCTATCTATCCTGATAGCCAACACGCGATCAAAGCGCTCTTGAAGTAAGATCAAATATAGTATGAGAATGCATTAGTGCACTGGGAGAGTATAGGTACAGTGAACAAATTTTCTCTTCTGTCGGTATCAGGCACATAATGATAAAGGGGCTTATAGAACGCCCATGGAAGATTCCTCAGAAGCGCAACATCCTGTTAAAACTGGCATAAATCACAACTTAAACAACTAGGCAGAAGACTGTACTAGTCTCATACTTATTACGCAAATGCTAATACAAAACGGGGAAAAAACTCAGGAGTATTTTAAAATATTGAAAGTGACGAAGAAAGTAACACGTGAATGGTTTCCCAAGATAAGGAAACTACACGTTCCAACCAAACCTCTCTCGGAGAGTAACACTTCTAGCTGCTAAACAGCCCTCAGAAGTACCCGTAGGACTAAAAACCTGTTAAAAGTGACATAATAATTGATGACTATTGAAAGTAGATTGGCATGTTGCTCACAACTTCTTTGATGCCCAGAGGCGAATTCTAACTCCAAAAATGATCTAGGTCTATTCTAGTCACATCAATCGAAGAATACACCTCCAGGTGCTGAAGTAGGCCAGTTATATACGTACACTAATGATCATGGCGTAAGGTAGCAGGCCTACCAGCTTCCAGAGGTGAAGGTTTTGTACTATAAACGTCGATAGACTAGTTTTTTTAGGTTTTTTAGGATAGGCGTAGTTTCTTATGAACTGCCAACGGATTGGTGTGGCTCGCTGTCTGGAAATGATCTATGCTACTTTTTAGTTCTTATCATGAAGTTTTAAATAGAACTAAGAACTCGAGTTTATTGAAGGTTATACATTTCATAATGTGCCATTACCTGTATGTGGTAGAGCAAAATAGATGTAGTGATAATAAAGTCGATTCTATAAGAGTTGTTTATCATTATATACGAGTTTAAACCTATTTTGTCAAAAGGTGAAGGGTTTTCTTCTAAATTGACAAGTTAATTGGGTTCATTTATTTATTGTTTGTTGGAAGGGTACTGTGTTAAAGTATAAAGAAGAACAATCTTCCGCCGTTAATCCGAGAATAGGGACGTGGAATCAAAAGAGGGAGGATAAGCGATAATATGGAGGAGATGGTGGATGGGCGGAATTAAAGAAAGAACAGAAAGGTAGAGGTAAGCGGCTCAAACTCTTCAATAATAAACCCAGTGGATCCATTAGAGCCTGTTAAGAAGTCCCCCTCCTCGGGCTTTCCTACTAACCGACCCTCAAAAATCCCTGAATAATTCAACACGCCTCGTGTATTTAAAACCGAGTTATTGTGTCCCTTTTTACGAATTCATGCCCACTTGAAAAGTTATCACACTGGGCCTAGATTCTGGGAGAATGCATAGTTATCTTTTAAACGATTAAATCGCGAGGGGCGGCACAGGCGGCGGGGCGAGTTTCCGCCGAGTTTCTCAACTGAAATTAGTTTCGGTCTTATTGGGGGTGGAGGCAGTTAGTGAGGAACCCGGTGAAATTAAGCCACCACGCAGGCTCAACTGCTTTATTTATTAACAACTGAATTTTCTGTAACAGTTTCTTTTATTGTTCCCTATCCCATAATTATAGGACTATCGAGCGGAAAAGGCTAGGTAATTTTACAATTATCATATCGACTTATCTCTCGACTGTGATCAAAACCAATTGTCTTCGCAACGCTTAGCAATTTACATAAAGAGTAATAAAAAAACGAAAACTCAAAGTTTTTCTAGTTCAAGTTATTCTTGTAAGTAGAGTTGTTGAATTCCTTCACAACTATTCTAACAAACTAACGACAGAATAGTTTTTAAAAATATTTCCTTAAGATCTTTGAGTACATAACTTTTGCATTTTCATATGTTGGGTAAGAAAATATAACGAAACCCTAAGGCAAGTGTCACACAAAAAACTATTTTTTACTAGACACTACGCTGTGCTGCGCAAACCGATTTCTGATTAATCGTATCGGGGATGTAATAACCATCGAGAACACATGATGTATCGATTATCGAGATTCTGGTTTCGCTATTCCAGAAACTTTTGGGTTTGTCTGTTTTCATTAGTCATACATTTTCTATGTTATCGAAAAAAAAAAAAAAAAGAAAATCTTGTACAAGTTTGGAAGAAGGTATGACCACTAATGGATACGTTTTACTATTAACTTGCTCCAAGTTTTCTCCTTAGGAAAACATCTCAACCTTTGTCATCAAACCTTGACGGAGTAATGTTTTAATTTGTTTTATTGCTATCTGCACAAAGTAAATATACATTAAGCAAATACTAAAGATATGTACAGATCTGTCAGTACAGGAGACAATGCTGGAACTCTCTTTTATTTAGTTGAGAGGGTCGTCGGAGGACATGGGCCATAGTCGTTGTCAACGGAGGATTATAAAGGTGGGACGTTAAAGAAACAGTTGGGGCTAGTGGCTTAGGGTGGAGGGATGGCTAAAAATAGAAATTCAGAAAGTGTGTTCGAATCAGATCCTTCACGAATCCTATTTTGTGGTGTTTATGGATTTTTGATTGAAGTGGCAGAAGGGAGGATAGAGGAACTTTGGATTGAAAGGGCAGGATTTGTCGGATGTTGCAGGATTTGGCCGACCCCATAGTTCGACTCTTTAAACCCAAACAGGTCTGAATTGTGTTTTTAATTTTTTGTGTAGGGTTTATTTAAGTCTGCTATTTGACTGAAGACGAAGGTTGGATGGTGGGTATGCCTTGTCGTCTGGTAGGCAGGTCTTACTTTTGGGCTCAAAGTTTGTTGTTTTTAGCTCGTTCAACCTAATCCGTCATCGAGTATGACTAGGCTAGCATGGAATGTGCAGATAAGATTGCGGTGTCGTCAGCATAGGTTGTATGTTGTATTTGGATGGGTAAGTATATGAGAAATGTAGAGGATTGGATTTAGCATAATTTTTTGTGGGACGCCAGCTCTGATTGGCGTGTTGGGTGAAAAATCCGTTTAGACGCTCAATCCAAACCATCGATCCGAGAGAAAGGACGTCAGAATAAGGTAGTAGGTGTGAGGGACGTTTTAACTTTAGTAGTAAAAAATGATCTGCCTACTATTATTATTATTTTGGTCAAAATGACACACACTTTACGAACAAACGAATAAATCAAAATTTTATTTCGATTGGGTACCGCGGTAGCCGAGAGATTAGAGGTCGTGGGTTCGATTTACCCGACGCTCTTGGAAATTTTGACTCATCTCTTCTCCCTAAAAAATGAAACAAAAAACTTTCTTCTTCAAGCTTAGTTAACGTGGTAAACATGACTACATAAAAAAACTTTTACATTCAAATATATCTGTAATATGCATCTTGAACAAACCTGTACATTTGAAACTCGTAACCCCGTATTTTTGCAAACGAATTGTTTAAAATATCCGACCCCTCAAACGAGGAGATTTATTTGTTAAATTGCAAAGATGTAGCTTAGTCTTAACAATTGAAATGTCTTTATAATCAAAATAATAAATCAATACGACCTCCTGTCGAGGGTGGGGACCGTTTTAAAGATAGTATTTCTCGTTTTCTCTGATTGGAAAATATCGGATTCAAAGGGCATTCACCATTCGTGGAATGGGCCCGGAGTGAAAAATCATTACTGACGTCCTCATCAGGAGAACAAAACGGGCGTCGGATTGCAGGCACAATTCCAATTGTGACAAACATATTATTCAATCTGAATTTGAATGAACCCAACGCTGTGCTTGGTCTAATTTGCAACTTCAATAATAACATTTTTACCGGTCGTTGACATAAATTTTCATTTATAATTGCTTTTTTATATAAAAACTGCGGTCATCAGTTTACAGAAAATTCAATATCTTTATTTTTTCAAATTTAAAAATTCGTTATCGATCAAAATCTCTGTTACCACAAGCTGCAAATAATCATCATTTCTGCAATAACTCACATTAAAATTAATTAAGGTTAGGGGGAGATAAAAGGGGGAACATAAGCCATGCAAACTGTATCAATACATTGGCGAAACAGCCAAAAAATTTAAATGTTACTGCACGCAGAATGAGTAACTGGTCAAATACAACTATTTTATACTTTATAGAAATGAGCCAAGAAACCACCGAAAGCCAGATATGGCTAGGAGCGGCAAAAAAAGGAACAGACGGTTATAAGCATAAACATTTATTACGTTTTTAATATATCATCCAGGAGTAAATTATGGAAAAATTATTTTCCGCAAAAAAAGCAGTTTATTTAAGAAACTTTGTAACAGTTAAAACTCTGTCATGATGTTAGCTAGAAATTATCTGAGCCGGACTAGAAGCCCTCTAAGTACTCTTTATTTTATATTAATTTATCCAAATTCCATCTTGATGCACCATAGGAGGGGTAAATATATATTTTTTTATCAAGCGGAAACACTTATTCATCAAAAAGTCTTCACAATTTTCAAGTTATTATTTCAAAATGGCAATAAACAGAATTAAATTATTTCAAGATAGATCATCAATCATCACGAATCCGCTCTAGAAAAGTAGTCTTTCACTCCACCGCCCTATGGGTGATCCCGACGCCCTGCCGTTCCGGGTTGGGAGGAAAGTTTGTCAATTAGGAAATAGGTTTCGCGAGTTGGGAGCAGAAGATCCGGAGAGAAAAGTGTTACCTTTAGACCAACATTTATCAGTTGGGACAGGGGCGGAGAAGAGTTGTGGGACAATGAAATAAACCCAGTTCCCCCGGCTGTCATAGCCAGTGAACTAACTCCTTTGGGGGGCAAGAACAAAGCACCCTGTCATCAGTTTTTCTTTATTCAGCCCGGGTGTGAGAGACCTAGGAGCAACAAGTTCAGAAGGGCACGCGAGGCGTGCTGTTCGCCAAAATAGCAGACCCTCCGCCTCTTGAAACCCAGCCCACGTACAAGACAGACATCGATTTTAACGGCCCCTTCCGCCATTAGAATCATTATCTTGTAAACTCCGAACTGAAATGAATTAATTACGAGCTGTTTCGTTTGCATTACTCCCTCAAAATGGGATCTTAGAGCAATAGAATTAAAATCCCAATTTGTTCCATGTTCAAAACGTTTCGATTTCATATTATACAAGAGACGGCAAAATGGATGAAATCTAGACAATCAGATTGCAAGAAATCCATTGCGATATTTTAACAATAATAATATTTGAGCACCCTTTCACGAGGTTTTCGGCTAAGGAAACTTAAAGCCTCATATACGATAATGATCAGCTAACATTTACTCGGGAATAGTCAAACTTTATAATTATAATATTGTTTAACTCCGACCCACAGATCCAAAAAGTTATTAAATTAATTATAATTGCCAATCCACTCAGGTTTGTCGCTTTAATTCTATATTCAAAAAGTTGAAACTTATGTCTATATCATCAATTAATTTAAGTTTGAAGTTGAGATAAAAATGTCAGTGTCACGAGCGGGATTCGAACCCACGACCTTCGGCTTGATACTCCGCTACTCAATCAGTTGGGCTATCATGACGTCGATCATTCCGGCAACTAAATTTCTATTTCAATCGCACCTTTTAAATTTCCCTCTCTTTTAACATTTTTTCCAATTTGTAATCTATTTGATTCCGGCGACAAGTGAAATGGAGAGCTTTATTGAAGTGTACTTTATTTTAATTAATTAAATTCACCGATTTCCTGGTCTGCTTGACTGATTAATATCATTCAGTTAATTAAGGTTTTAAGTTGAGATAAAAAAAAGGTCAGTGTCACGAGCGGGTTGATTGAAAAATTCAAAAGGTGCGGTTGAGTGGGGATCGAATTCACGATAGGTCAAGTGGTAGAGTAGTGGCGTATGAAGCCGAAGGTCGCGAGTTCGAATCTCGCTTCTCACACTGACTTTTTTTAAATCTCAACTTAAAACCTTAATTGATTGAATGATATTGATTGGTACAGCAGACCACAAAAAATTGTGAACTTATTACTATACTTGAGCCGTAGATTAACAATAATTTAACCTTACTTTTTATAAGCTCATTTAATATTTAAAGTATTCATCACAGGTATGTTATAAACCATTCCGAACGCATTTACTAAGTTCAATGTGATTATATTTGCCATATGTAATGCCATTATATATTGTCCGTTACAAATGTGTTTTTTCTATGAAAATAAATTATGTTCGCTGAATGTGAATTATTAACGCTGTTCTTAAAGGATCTGGAAAGGAGATAAATGGACACTGTTGTGTCAGCTCTTTGTTCTTTACAAGCCCTTGTCTATTCAACAGGAAAATAATAAAGTTTGTGATTAATTTCAGCGAAATCGTCTGCTAATTATCATGCGCATTACTAATTACTTGGATTGTAAAATATAACGTACAATTCATTGATGCAATTTCATAAAAAATAATACGTTTAGACTCCTGCATTACTAGGAAAAACTGGAGGCCGGTGCAGGCCAAAAACTCTGGATATACACCATGATGGCGAGACTTATTCTCACATATGACGCAAAAGCCTGGGCCGTACAGTGTTAAGGATACTAGGAAGCAGCGTTTGTACTCTCAGGCACTACCTTTACATTCCTAGTTTCTAACTTCTGTGTTATAGATTCCATCTACCTTTTTGGAAGTATCAGGTAATTGAACGTCACTGCTACAATTTCATCCCCTAAGTTTTTTCGTTTGTTAGATTGAATCTCCATTGAGCTGTTGCTTCGCAGTCGAAGATGAAATGGGTGGCTGTTCCTTTTCATTACATAATCTGCAGATGTGATGCATATGCCCATGTTGTGTAGGCGTTTTGTCCGATGCCAGCGACCGTCAGTAGTACTATCACTCGTCGCAGTTTAGCCTTCTCCAGTTGCAGCAGTGATTTTGACAGTCTTGGTGAGGGTTGTTTCATCGTAAGTTTACTTTGTCTAGCATCGCTCGAGTTTATCCACTTTTTCTTTTGTTTTGTTTGGATCCGCCCTGCGATGGAGGATTTCTGTTTGTTCTTGATATCCCAAGTATAGCTTCGGGGGCCTATGTACGGTCTTGCAGATCCTCCTCTGACCAGTCTGTCTGCCTTTTTCGTTACACAAAATTCCTCTGTCCCCTGACACCCGAGAAATAGAGTTTTGGAAAATAATAAAATTTGTGATTAATTTTAGTAAAATTGTCTGCTAATTAACCAGCGCCTTAATAATTATTTGGAGGGGAATATATAACGTACAATTCACGGTTTTTCATGAAAAAATATAAGTAGACTTTTGCATTAATAGGAAAAACTGGAGAGGGGGTCAGAAACTCTGCTCTCGATGTACACCACAATGATGAGACCTATTTTGTCACACATATGTGGACTAGCCTGGAACTATACAGTAAAACAGATAACAAAACACAAATCAGAATTCACGAAAATTCAGGGACTCACATGCGTTTATATTACAGGAACTATGAGAAATTTCCCAGAGCATGAAAAAAATATTTGGATTAGCCACACCCTACTATATGGTAACGAAGCCAGCAAAGAAGACAATTGTTAACATAATCAAAGAGAAATTTTTAAAATGCAGAAATATTCGATAGGTACGGCCCGAAGAAACGACATAATCAAGATATTTCAATTCAAGCAAACTTTCTAAGCATATTTAAGTAGCGACAAAAGAAAAAAGGGAGAACGGCACCATTTGCAGGTAGAAATGGTGCTAAATTACAAAACTAAACTAAATAGATTAATTATGAAAAATGAAATTACTCTTTGTTGGGATATGTGGGAATAGAGAGGACGATCTTGCCATACTCGAGAGGTCCTGAGCCGTTCTTTGGCATGTAGAACCAATGAGTACCTTTCGGAAATGAACAAAATGAAAATAGTGACAGTAGAATTTACTCATTCGACATAAATAATCCAAGAACGTTCTATCTAATTTTGGAAGGAACGAAACAACAGCATACTGCAAACTGACTTGACAACTGATGAAGATTGGTGATGAACACGAGCAGTTTCTGCAAAAATGCAGAGGAGACACCGACAACCCTACCGACAAACTGTGACGCCATATTTTCTCGGAGGAGGAAGTGCTTAACCATAAAAGAACTTTCACCACTAAAACTAGGCCTGCTAATCAAATTTCTTGATAAAGAAGGACTCACACGCGTGTTATACAGCACAGTACAGGTCAGCTCATAAAGGCGCAATATATTATGTCACATCTACGCCATATTAAGTCGAAACAATGACTGTTTTGTACTCGACCTATCGAGGGTCAATACACAAAAAATTTATAAATTCACTTTACCATATAAATTTTCAACGGATTATCTCTGAAAAGCTTATTGGAGCTAAGGAAGAGTTGGAACTAGAACCTTTCGAACCTTGAATTATTGGACTCTTCATCATTCTTATGTGGTTATGTTTTGAAAGTCAGAAATGTATTCACGTAGCGTTCAATATATTTTTTTATATGTAAACAGATTTTCTTGGAAAAAGGCGACAACTAAAAGTAAGCTATTTAGTAAAATATTTTGAGTTGAAGAACTTAAATCGTCGGTTATCGTTTGATAGTTTTTTATCTGTCATATCCAGACTTTTTTAAGGGAAGTAAGAAAGAACTTTAGAATAATAAAGAAACAGAAAAAAATATAAAGAACTGAAACACTAAGAAAATATTTTCCTTGAGATGTTCCGCCTCTTCTTTCAGGCCATCAAAATGGTATACCAGTCAAACGGTACAGTCGAACAAACACTACCGGGGTTATTTGAAATGTAGATTCAACGATGGAACAGGGACAGAGTTTTGTTTAAAAAAAAAGAAAGAAAACCTGTAAACGCAGCCTAATAGGAATAAAAAGCGTAAAAAATTCAGATCACTTGGAAGATATTAACATTTTTACTATTCTGCTTATCAAATATATAAATGTAATTTTTTAACGGAGATATTATTTAGAGGAGTTTAGCGCAGGTTGCATGATGAAAGAGGGACCGAAAGCCAGAGGGTTGGTGGGTTGGGGCATGACTCAATAGTCATCAAGTTAATGAGGTAGAGAGGTTGGAAATGACAACCTTTCATCAGCCTTGGGCAAACAATTACATTAACTTGTACGCGTAAATGCGAACGAGTCTTATCTCCGAGACATTCACAAGGACCTGTTAATGGAGTTCACTTGTAATTAACCCATAACTGTGTACATGATTTACATTCAACGCCTGGCCCCGCTTGCTTGCATTTGAATTTAAAATGACGTAGCCCGATTTCACACGCATTTCGACTGTGGGAACGTATTTTCACTGCCTAGCCCATCCCGCTAACTTTGCCCGACTGGGTCCGAGTTGGGAATTTCATAATGGATTGCTTCAACCGAATTCGTTCAATTTCAATTTTCCCCTTGCTGACAACCTTTATTTTGACATTTTTTTTCCAAATCGCCGTGACGGAGATGGTGATAAAAAGTCAGTTTAAAAAATGTACAATTTTTGATAACATACGGTTTCTGAATAAATTAATCACAGGAAATAATAAAATTCGCAATGAAGTTATAACCTGTATTTTTATAAGCTCGGACCATTTTGCTAAATTACGTAGCTTGGTTGCCTCGCCCTGCTTATAACCCAGACCACCCTAATCAATTTGTTTCAAAACCGTACCCATAGATCCAGCAAAGTTAAGCACGGCAGGATGAGAGGTGATGATCAAACTATAACAACTCATATCAACTTTTACTCTATGAAACTTATCTCAATACGTCCGTCGCTCTGCCAGCTGCTAATCAGTGTATTATCTTGTTTGAGGTTTTTCCTCTCGTACTTGCATGAATTTACACTTTCTATGACCTTCACAGAAACAAAATGTGTAATGCGGTCTTTTTCTCTACTTGACAATTTTTCTTTGTCAGTAATCATATCTGGTGCGTTGTTCTTACGTGGCAGTGCCACACATATTTTGCGTAAAATTTTATAAAAGATCTTGTTAAAAAGAATTTTTCTTATCCTAAATTCTGAAAATATACTCCTCAATCTAACTTGATTTTCGCTACCGCGCTTAACTGTTCAACAATGTCAACATGTCATACACATTCGTCCCTTAAGAGGGGGGGAGTACCATTCTAGGTTTTTCTTTACGTACGTGAAGCTTTTGGTTGAGCTTTGGCCTCGGGCATTGCTGATCATGGTCAATCCTTCTATCTACTATCTCATACTGTAAACATGCCTCATTGACCGGTTTTTCCAAGTCATTGAAGACTATTTTCTCTCTGTATATTTCTAGCTCCATGCTGGCGTTCCTTATAATATCTTTCTAGCTTCCACACCATTAGTTCCTCCATTAGTCCTCAAACCATTGCACGCACATATCGACAAGATATAGTAATTCCCTCTAATAATTCCGACCTATTCATTTGAACTCGAAACGTACAACACCTCACATTAAGGTGGGACACTTAGTCTTGATGTCAAAAGAAATGAATAAAAGTTAACACAGACAAAGCCACTCCCGTTACCTCTCTGTAAAAACGTTCCAAACTACTTAAATGATACGACCAAACTGAAGACTAGGTGACGTACTATGGATTGTACATCCAAGACAAGTCATTATGACACGATTCTTGCACGAATTCTTGAGAACCGGTCTTTAGACTTCTGACTTCTATTCTTGCTTTACAACACCACAGTCAATATGGACATTTCAACATCTGCATCACCCAAACGGCCCAATTTTTGATCTTACAATATCATCGACGGCTCATTTCACTTGCATCCCGACGAAATCTCTCGAATCTCCTCACCCACTGAATAACCGTAATTGTCATTACGCAAGTATTAATGAAAGAGATGACATTAATTAAAAATTCTAGCATCATTAAAGCTGGAAACAGCTAGACCTCAAGGTAGGTCTAGATTATATTAGCACAATATTTTTAAACGCCTTAAAGTTGGTAAAATATTTAAAATTTTTGATTTAATGTGTTTCATAGTGTGATAATATTTGCCATAAATTTCAAACTAAACTGTAGTCAAGCAGCAGCTAGAAGGATTGTAAGGCGGTTTCGGAATAATTAATTCGATAGAATTTCGTACGCTCTCCCTTCCGCCCTACAATAGACGATAAACCTTGATTATTTTGTAATTTGACTGGCGGGAAATAAATTCCTATCCATTGGATACATTCGTAATTTTATCTCGGCGCGCACGAATACACGCCAAATTTGACTGGAAACGGCAATTTCAAACGTATAAAGCGGTAAATCTTATTACACGCGAGTTAGAACGTTTTGCAGTTACAACAAAGGTCATAACTTGTCCCGGCCCTCTCTCCCTTCGCGCATCCTCGTTCCGTCCTCGCCTCCCGCAGTCAAACCGTGTTAACGTAGCAGGAGCACATGTGCGCCCCCATGTGCAAATTAATTCTGTTTCCTGGGCAATAAAAAGTTATTGAGGTAGGGACACCGTGTTAGCCGGATATCACGGCAGCCGGCCCTGTTCGTACATGTAACGCCGTGTATTCAGACAGATAACAACGCTCAATCCGACCTCTTACCATTCTTCTATTTCGATTACGAATTACGCAACATAAAGCAAAGCAAAATGACTTGTGACATGATTAAAACTAACCCTGTCATTAATTACTTAGACCACGGCCACATTTATTAGAAAAAAATCTAAATTCTTTCTTTATCCTTTTTAAAATTTATTTTATAACAGAATACAAAATGGAACAAGCAAAAATTATGATATGACAAGGAATAAAAACGGCAGAACGTTAATATTTTTATGATATTCCATTGTTTCAGTGGAATTAGAGAAGAATTAACGGTTAATCGCGATGGTTGTTTTAAGTAAAATTTGAACATTAATATAATTTTTAGTTATGATTGTTATTATTATAATTATTACTATCATAAGCGTAAAAATTATGAACTTTTCTTAAGTAAAATTAACTATTTAATAATAATGTTAGTTATTTTAATTACAAACCGGGTTGAGAATGTTAATTCATCACCTGACATTGCTTCTTTACGAGTTCCGAATTTGTTTTTCTTTTATTTATTTAACATCTGTGTACAAAATGCAACAAGCAAAAATTTGATATGACAAGGAATAAAAACGGCCGAATTTAAATTTCTTCAGATGTTCCATTGTTTCAGTTGAATTCAAGCCGAATTCACGGCGCGAATGATGCTAAACCTGCACGACTTATCGGTTATGCGTGATGGTTGTTTTAAGATAGCAAAAAAAAAGTTAATATAATTATAATTTATGATTATTGTTAATTATTACAATTATTACTGTCTTAAGCATAAATTTTATGAAATTTTCGTAAGTAAAATTAACTATTTAGTAATTATAAACTGGACATGGGAATGTGTTAGGCCATCACCTGACCGAGCAGGAATGGGCCAGGTTTAAGGCGAAGAGTATGATGAGACTGGAATTGTATGATTAATGGAAGATTAACTTTGTCCGAAAGATTTTGGTTTGAAGGGCTTGGTGTATGTAATGAATGTTATGGCTTCTTTTCCCTATGGGCCATGACAGGTCATTGGTCTCCTAGATGAGAATGATGCCATCCTGGGTCCAAGATTGTCCTCAATGGCCTATAGTAGCCGTGATAGATATCGAGATCGAGGAAAATTGCTGCTGTGTGCACCAACAGTTTTTCTAATGTGAGCCAATATGGGCCACTTCAGGCTATCCTCTCTCTCTTCATCGGGACCCAACTGTTTTGGGCTACATTTTGAGCCATAATGAAGAGGTGCCACTAAAATTTGGAATACTTTCCGAGATCAGGAGTAAAGAAGTGATAAAGTAAGGGTGCAAGTGTGCTTCTCTCAGAGACGCCGGATAAAATGTGACAAATAAAAGAGGGAAAGATGTCTTGCGTTTTGCATTTTACAGATTAAACAGAACAACCTGGTCATCAAAGGCATTAGCTGATTGACACTGTGATCTTTTAATAAAATGATAATTTCAGAATCTCGTCCGAAAAAGGAGAGAAAGGATTGGAACTAGTCTCTGATGAGATGGCCGAAATCTCTTGTCCAGTACGTGGACAATTTACGACGTCGGATGACGCTAATTCCATCCGAGCGGGTGGTCCCATCCCTTTGATATATCTACCTAGTCACCCTCGGCGAAACAAGAATGCGTAATTTTGTCAGCGGTGGTGTATGCCGGGTGAAATAGGGCGAAAGGGTGGAATTTAATTTCAGCCGGATGAACTAACTAGGAACGGATGACGCCGGGACGGGAAGGAACAGACGAGGTGATTGCCGGCGACAAAATCCCAGTGGCGTCCTCGCTGGAATTCATTTGTCCGGGCTTGACTTATATTGAAGTGAGCGTAAGGAAATATGAGAAGAGTATTGCGCTTTGGGGAGGAAGACGTGATTGAGTGCCCGTCACCCCAGCTGCCAGTCGACCCTTCGTTAGCGCAGCTGATCTCTCCAGAAAAAAATCCAATTTCCACGTTTATTAATTAATTTCCCATAATAAATTAGTAAAGACTATTTCGGATTATCCGACCTACAAAATTAACAAAAAAGGATAAAAAAACGTTATGTGGCCGGTTTATCCCGACTGAATTAAGGTCAGGATGTGCCGCATTTATGACAGCATTTTCCATTAAATATGACATTTTTATAGATATATTTTTAAATCTAAGAAAATCAGACAGAGGCTTCATTTTGTCGGAATTATTTTGAATTATTATCATTTCTATTAGACTAGTTAAAATTAGCGTTTAGCTGATGTTCACTTTTGAAGCTGATGTTCACTTTTGATAAACGAACAAAAATGATTGACAGTCTAAAATAGGGTCGACGTCAGCAATGAACAACGAGGCGAATCATATATTCATTAGGCGATTTTTCTGTCTGACCTATAATTTCATCTTGATGAATAATGGATTTGGGTGTATTAAAATTTCTATCATAACCAAAAGGGAATCAAAGGGTCAAAACTAAAAGATGTAAACATAATGTAATAATATAATATCCAAGCTGTTTTGTTGTGCTGTTTTTATTAGACATCAACTGCTAATTTACATGCTGCTAAATTATGTTTCTCAGGATGAGAGTTTTGACGCTTCCACATTATAAATAATTTATTCATTGAACTCGAACTTTTAGCTCTAATAAAACAAATTAAAGAGAGAAGATGGGTGTAGAAGACAAACGCGAAATATGTTTTCTGCCAGACCAAAACTATAACTGAAACAACCTCTAATTTATAAAATTTATAATAAATAATAATAAATTAGGATGTTCGCTTTCCATCTGCGTAGTTGAGTAGCTCGATTTGGTTAGTGGCTGTACTTTTATCTGTGTACTACATCGATATTCTAAAAACTAGTTGTTATTTTTACTTTAACTTGCCACGTAGCATAAAATAAATATATATAATCATCACAAATATAGAATTCTCTTCATATTTCCCCAGAGGGCTCGATATTTCTCAGGGCGGGGTTGAACACTACATTCGCGCTAATAACATACTTTTCTTATCCAATCGCCGCCATATATTCACCCCAGAATACTCAATATTTCTCTGGGCGGGGTTAAACAGCTTTCTCACCTTCAAAACGATATCTCAAAAACTGATCTATGCAAGAATTTAAGCAACATTTTATTCCAGCATCAAAACATCAATATGTTATGAGGTACCGCTTAAGATCAGCATATGTTGAATTTTTTTGCATTGGCTAAAATTGTGTGTGTAGCTCTTTTTACGAGCTTAAACGCTTTCATTCCACTTATATGACAGTCAGAATGAGGGGAACATCACCCATGCTAATGATTATTGCCGACATTTAGTATAACGCCCCCAAAACTGCCCGAGAATCTTTCAAGTGGACAACAATCCGGTTTGAAACACCCCTTTTTAACTGGGGCTCATTCTTGGAAGCTCGGTTTTATATATAAAAAAACCGGATTTGAACGCCAATGGGCTCCGTCTATGACAAGTGCCATCTTCGTATTCCTCTCGGCGTTGCCCTCGTTCCTCCGCTATTTATTCAACAAATCAATTGAAAAACGGGCGCCCGGGATTTCACGAATAGCCCATACGGGTTTGTTTTTTTTCCCCACTTTCATTAATGAAACTGGCATGGACCGGTTGAAAACAGAAGTACGCCGCCGGTGGATTGTCTAAATGTAATTTGTTCACACGAACGCTCGCATGTCCTCATCGGACGGACATGACATAAGCCCTTTTTATAAATTAACGACCGAAAGGGAAAATATACGTCCGACATGCACGTGTCAGTTTATCAATAAAGCCGTTCTGTTTCTCTCCTTAACTATTGAATGACAGATCGATACTGGACAAGCGTTCATGTTTAGTTTGCGCTGAGGTCAGATGAGGACAACGCCGTTAGACTAGTTTTTCTTTTCAAAACTTGACTCATAACCTTCTTAAGCCCACATGAGTTAACCCCATGCGTTAACAATAACAAATAGAAATTAGCCTTAATTTATTTAAATAAAACGTTCAACTCGTCGTGACGTGGTATGACAATCGTTGACGAAATGCCCAACGGTCCACCGCAAGAGGCTGTTTTCAAACTTATAATTCAGGAAAAACCGACCGAGTCTTTCTGAGGATCCTTCACAATTCAATATCTATAAATCAGACAAATCATCATCACAGATTTTAAAATATTTAACATAACCCAATGTAATACGAGTAATATCATATTTAATAATTATTAATAAATATCTCTACATTAACATACATGTTTTGGCTTTAATTAAGACAACAGTGAATTGTAATTATTGTACATGAATATATTCATTCCGGCCACATGGAAAAATAATGGAATTGAATAGAATCCCAATCTGAAACTCCACGCGGATCGATAAAATACAAAAGCTAGGAACAAATGGTCAAACTTGATGCCTATATATAATCATTTGTGAGGGTCGGATTGCCAGATTGCTCAGGAGCCCAAGGTGAATCATCAATTTCTCCCCCCCTTAATTGTCTGCTGGGATCGCTCTTTCCACCTGATCCTCATTCATAATTCAGTAAATTTTCAAACCATGGGGGCGGAGGCGAAGACATAAAAATAAAGCATCTTTTTTACCTCTCCGGGCTCTAATAAATCATGGCACAGCTTTTGGATTATATACTTAAAATTTATCGACATATAATCCATTACAATACTTAATATTGAAGCACTAATAATTAGTACCATTTTTTTTTCAGTTTACGTAAAACTAATAAAGACATATTTATGATTGTATATATATGTGGTGATTAGTGACCGTAAATCAATACTAATTCAGGAATCGTGAGATGCGGTCTGGTGTGAAGTAGGTTTCAGAAAAACATTTCCTTTACCGAGCCAACGTTTCGATATTTCTTGAGATCATCTTCAGGGCTCACAGTTTTTGTCTTCTGTCCAATTGTGCCATTCTTGCGTGCCAGTGAGATATTACTGTTTTATATTTTATACATGGAATTTTGAAGGGGTGGGGAATGAAGTCGGTATAGAAATACTATAATATGCATGTACATACACACACACACACACATATATATGTATACAAATTTTATACAGAAAAGCCAGAATCCATCATTGAAATTTCATATTCTACAGGATAATGTGTAAAATAAAATCAGATTTGTGCTCGCGTTTATAGAATTTTATTAGTTCTTCTTTCCATTTCAAGGTCAGTGTTTATCTTTGAGGACTATAGGCACCACCAATCTCCTCGAATCCTTACGAACACCTATTTCCATTTGGAATAATTTTACTGTTTTATTGTCCGGCATGGTTATTGCTCTGTCGTTTCTTAGGAAATACAGCGTACGTCTGTGGCATTGACTGTGGCATCCGATATCTATATTTTAATTTTTATGTCAATCCTCTTGAAGGGCAAAAACACTCATAAAACCGTCTCAATTCATATGTATCTTACGTTTTGTATATTGAAAAAACAGCTCAGGTTTTCCTTATTTTTGTTTGTTTTTTTCCCATTCCACCATCTCGCCGTACCTGAGGGAAACCTCAAGGCGGACAAATACTTTAGCTTAATCGAATTTGTATAAGTAAGGGATTTCAAATAAATGTGATAAAAATACCTCCCAAAGATCTTACCTTCAGGCGAGACCGTTGGTACGTTTTTGGAGGGACCATTTTTTCATTTTAGAACCTAAAATAAAAGGTCTTCCCCTGCTGGTTTCCCCTTGAACATTTACTTTTCCTTGGCTTTATTTTCTATCTATTTATATTATATAAAATTGTCATACTAAGAAGAGGAAAACAGCTCGGAACCTATGTTTAATTATGCAATAAATAAATAACGGTAAAAAACTCTAAGAATAATAACAATATTTTGGACTTAATAAGAAGAAAAAATGGGGACTCGTTCATTTAAGCGTATTTGAGGCAAAGTCTTTTAATGCTCCAAAAGATTTGATATCACAGACTAGCTTTTGGAGATTAGGCGGCCATTCTGCTGAGTTGATGATCTTTCGCAAACGTTCTCTTTGAATTGATACAGCTGAAGAGTTTATGTTCGGCGTCTTCTTCAATGCTGCAAACATAGCATAAAGGGCTTTTTCTTTTCTTATATTTATGAAGGTAGCTTGCGAAATGTCCATGTCCTGATAGCATTTGGGTGGTCCAGTAATCGGCGAGTAGCCATTTTGCGTTTTGTCTTTTTTCAACGCTGAGGAAAAATTTGGATGCCAGCCGACCTTTATTGCTATTTGCCCATATTTCCTGCCATGATGCTTTTGTCATTTTTCCTAAGTTCTCTTTTGCCTCCTTCCTCGTTGTGCTTCGGAACCAGTCTATTTCTCCTTGGCTTGCTCCTATACCAATAGCCTTTGCTTTTGCTCGGTAATCGTTTGGCCCAAGATTTTCGTTATTTAACTTGAAACCTGAATCTTCAAGTTACGTAACGATAAGAATTTGTATACTGATATAGACTGCGAAGTTTTGACTGATGAACTCCTTTCAATTGAATCCCTCGTCTAAATAAATTGCAAATTTATCAGGCATATTTAATCTAATTTCAGATAGACGGATATTAAGCGTTCAGAAATGAAAAGTATTTTGTCACGTAAATCAACGTCCGGGGATAAACATCGACTACATGTTCCATTGATTTTGATTTCCTCTTCTCAGTGCGTCGAGAAGCAATTTCAAGTTTGCCCTTATACGAGAGCACTGGTTCGTGAGAACGTGTGAAGTGTGTCGTCTAATTGGATCGTCAGTCATTATCATTGTAAGACTTAACGTGAACTTTGATCCTGGCTTTAAGCTTGTCTGTATTTGTCGCAGTGTTAACACATTTATCACAGTTTAAAACCCTCCTCGTCTGAAAACTGTCGGGAGACAACTAGAAACTCAAAACGGACCGCTGAAGGGTGATTATGAATCCATTGTACAATCCGACAGGACTTTCATTATTGTTTTGCAGAAGAAAGGACTTTTATTCACTTTACAACGATCAATAAAGGTCGAGAAATTAAGTTAATAAGAAAAAGTTATGTAAAAAAATAGGTGAAAAAGTCATTTGTATAGAGGTGTATTCTTGGGTGTAATAATAAAATTTACAAATAAAATGATGAAACAAAACAATCATAGGTTTTTGTTATATGTTGCAATGACATAAAGATTGATAAATAAACCAATTAGGACATTGGGTAATTTTTGAAAAAATCAGATGTAGGCGGGTTAAGGTAGGCCGTGACCAACTGTCGAATTATGTTCTAATTCCATCGGTGAGATCCCGAACATACCACAAGAGACCACCGGATTCTAGCCAACAGATGCGGTTTTGTATAGTTTCCACCTTTTCGAGCTCATGAAACGAGAACTGATAACCTCATCGTCAGATAATATATAATTGCATAAATAGATATTTTAGTAGTGGTATATTAGAGGAGATATATATTTATTTACTTGTTCCAAATGAGCTAGCAATCGATTTAAAGTTTTCAAAATTTCTTTTTTAACTAAGAAACTAACATGGGAGATAGTGGACTTTGTAACAGCGAGTCTTTTATATACACTTTTCGAAAGTTAGGTTGATGATGATGGATACTAGGAAGTTGGGTTTTTTGTTCCCTAAGCGCTGCAACCTTCTAGCTTATTGTACTTTCTTTTTTGTTCTAGTTTTTAGTTCAGTGTAATCGACTCGATTCTTCTCTTAAGAAGAAATAGGTCATTAAGCGTCGTTGCTTCAATTTCTTTATCCTCGTTGCATTATCACAAATTGGATCATCATTGAATACGCCCAGGTTGTGTACATGCTTTCTCAGATGCCAGGGACCGGTAATGTCTTCGTATGTATTTGGCTCTTCTTTAGCAGTCAGTTTTTAAACTTTTTTTTGTATCCATTCTGTGGTGAAGGAGTCTTTGTTTGTTTTCCTTATCCCAAGTAAATTTATCTCAAATTTCAGGGCTTATATATGGTTTTCCAGATATATTGTCTCACGTCTTGGCAATGTTGTTAAGATTATTGTTTTCCTTCAAATTTTCAATGCATTCTCTGACCAATTTTAATGCGATTTTTTATATGCTATTGTTTTAATAGCTGCTTGGTTATCCGATGTTATAAGTATTTTTTTGCCTGTGTAACCTCTTTTACAATTTTCTAAGGCACAAGCAGTGATTCATTTAAGGTTGAAAGACAGAGGTTTACATCATCAATAAGTTTGAATTTTCGTGTTTTGGAGTTGTACGAATCCATTTGTTTAATTTGTTTTGGAGCCATTGTGAACCATAAAATTGATCTGATGTCCATCTGACTTCTTCCTATAGGATATTTTAAAAAGCCATTCTACTAATAGATTTTGAATTTTTTAAATGATTATTGTGTGTTCGAAGTGTTTAGTTCCTTTTGATTGTATTTTTTTTTATTAAATGAATTTTTCTCGCTTCTCCTCGGATAAATATTATCAAAGGTTAGCTTTTTTTCGGTTGTTTTAATTGTCCCTGCGAGATAGGGTTATGATTTGGTTGTCTTGTACAGTTTTCTGTTTTTAACTGTCCAATTCTCTTAATTTTCTATATGACTTCGAGAAAAGACGGTAAAGGTTGACGATTGAAATTGTTTTGTTGAAAGGTCGCGGAAAGTAAATAGTAGCGGTCTCAACACCCTGCCTTGAGGTAGTCTTGAGTACGGGTGTTAAAATATATACCACAGGGTTTCATTCCTTAAAAATTGCAAAGTACAAGATTTCCATGGCATTCTTTTTTTTTGTTGTTGTTTTCCTGACCAAATACAAGTACGATAAGTTACTGAAATGTTGAATATTTGATAGCATACTCGTATCGATCTTCCTATAAAACATCGTTATCAATGAATGCGTGTTTTAATGATGGTATCGCGGTCAAAAGAAATTACCGGAGCGAGTTATATCGATGTTATTTCCAGCCAAAAACAAGGCTTTTACATTTGAACATTTATGCTTTTTATAACTTTAGATATACGCTTAAACGATTGATGGTTTTGAATAATTTATTTTCTAACTAGCTAAAAGCTTGGGTCTTGCAGATTGTCCGACTTTTTTCCTTATATTTTTTCCACATTGATCATTGGTATAACACGTTTCATAAAAAAAACATAAAACAGTAAGCTATGTTTTAAAAGGATACCGATTATGTGCATTTCAAAGGGGTGTTACTGGTTTAAAGTGCTGGTTTAAGAACACAAACAAAAAATTACAGACCAACTGTGATTGGACAAGTTCGCTGGCTTCTACGTAGGAAATCCGTTTAAAATGAAATCATCTCTAATATGAAAAGAGGGGAAAAAAACATAAGAGAAAACGATGTTTAATTAGAAAGGGGGTGTATTTATTTAGGACGGTTTAAAATGGGATTATCAAAGGGGCTGTCTTTGTAGAGTGTGTGTTTATAAAGGCGGCGCTGCAGAGGTTGTAGAGGCAAATGTTGAGAAACAAGTCCATTTGAAGCTGAGCTTGGCGTAGTAAAAAAAAAACTTTTACATGTTATTTAGCCCACGCTCTTTACTTTTTCCTACATTTTTCAACTCTCTCTCACTCGCACGCGTTGAAACGACTCAACTCTTCCCTTATATCTCTCCGTTTCCCTCCGTCTTTCTCCGGCAAAATGCTCCAGGGGGCAAAAGCTTACACATGCAAACAGAAAGGGGTGGGAGAAGGAAAAAAAATCGTCGGTGAAAAGAAGAAAGTGAGATTGTTATATACGAGATAATTAGAAATTTTCTTCCTGAGCTTTTTACCATTTAAAACCGGGTAATGGGAACTCTCTCTCTCTCTCTCTCTCTCTCTCTCTTTCTCTCTCTCTCTCTCTCTTTCTCTCTCTCTCTCTCTCTCTCTCTTTCTCTCTCTCTCTCT
>CM077108.1:14239798-14251094 GCA_039619505.1 Cimex hemipterus
CTCTCTCTCTCTCTTTCTCTCTCTCTCTCTCTCTCTCTCTCTCTCTCTCTCTCTCTGTTATAGTTATATAAAATAAACATATCTTAAATATTTTTTAAAATCGTGTTCAAGTTGAGATGTTTTGTGAAAATAGTGTGCCAATATAAACTTTTTATCCTTTAAAAAATATGATTTACAGATTTATGAAAATATTTAAATTACAATTTGGGAAAATAAGGCTACTAATAAAATTAATTTTGTCCAACAATTGCCAATAAAGTCTTTTAAAGAATAAACTTTAACGATCTTTCAATAATTTTTGACATTTACAAAAACCAATCTTTATTTATTAATCACAAAGATGAACTCTCAAAACATACTCGAAAAAATCTTTCTGTACACGTTAGCACATTCAGCAAATAAAAATTTCGAAAAATTTAAATCTTCATGTAACTATCTCCTAACACCGTAATACATTTAACACTATTTGGTCGATTCTATAATACAATAAATTTCCCTGTACGAATGTAGAATAAAATTAGTCATTGTATCAATGATTTTCCATATTTTATTTTTAAAATATCGGAGTTTAGGAGTAAAGTTTGTGGTTTTGTTTCCGATTTATTTTCCACATCCACTAATTAAAGTGGAAACGCTTAAGAATTATTAAAGCAGGACAAACAACCACACATTTTATATTACAATGGTTCGAGATCAGTGAAATAATGTTTTTAGTTATATAAAGCAAATTATCTTCCATCTAAGCGAAATTTAACCAAAAACGGCTGCGATTAGATTATATTCTATTTAAAAAAGATTAATTGATAGGAATTTTTATGTAAAATAATTTCTGCGGCCATTTAAGTGCATTGAAATCTGATAAATAAAAATCGATGAACGTAAAATACTATTTTATTACTGATAGTGTTTTCTGTTAAAAGCGTTTTTTAAAATATAGGATTGAAAAAATATATTTCGTTTTTTACGTTGTGCATATTTAGGAGTCGAAAAATAAAATTTGGATAAACCTTTTTATTATGAAATATATGTTTCTTCTCAATCATCCCAGTTCAATCGGGAATGTTGTTTTCCCGTTGGTGACGAAATCATTCATTCCTCTATTCGCCACATATTCAACCTCTCCCTCGGTGGTGTTCGTCGGCGCCATTTTGAATTCTGGTTATAACCTACAGCGGTTATTTCGAACTCATGAGTGTAACTTTTGAACTAAAACTGGAAAATCTTCAGTATAAACTTATTCATATTTCATATTATAGAAATTGTTTACACTTTATCACTCATGTTTTATCTATTGCAAAAATCGTTTGTTATTTTGTACTGACAAAGTCGGACAGATTTTTTTTCATCACAGTACTGGTATGGTAACGATAAAATAATTGCATGGATAAAATGCTGAAAAAACCAGTTAATGATGATTAGAAAGAATTATGATCTGTATGATATGAAAGATATCTGACGATATTAATCTGATAGTATTTTATGTTGATAATGGACACCGATATTAAGAAGTGACTTTTTTTTTGACGAGGGCATTCGACGGCCTGGTCATTTCAACCTCGAAACACTAACAAAATACCGCTAAATACTCATAGTGTTTGGTAGATGGAGTACTCGATATTCTTCCATCTACCTATTCACTACAATAAACTATCTAATTTGGGGTCGATAAGGGAGTTAAAATGTTTTCCGCTGTAGACCCAAGTCACGCACGCAACATGAAGGCCGATGGAGATGCTTCTTCACCAACAGCCCCTTCCCATTCACACACATAAATACATTCACACCAACATAAATTGATCGTTGAAAGTTCTGTTTGGAAGATGGAGTATTCGATATTCCTCCATCCACCTGCTCCCTATAACCAATAGGTCTTTCTTTCTTTTTCGTGTCCCGCTTCTAAAACCTACCCTGTAGTAGACTAATCTAAATTGGAGTAATTTTATAAAATGTGTTATACGTACAGATGGATAGAGAAGCTACACCGCGAACAGTCCCTCCCCATTGACGTCCATTCACGTATTCAAGACACAGAAACACAAAACACATAACTTAATTTCTATTTACAATAAAGATTTTTTTATTACTGTAATGGTCTGGGATATCCTTAGGAAATACTTATGGACGGATGTATTGATAATTTATAGATGTTGTACAGAAATGTTTACAATGATTTGAGCGTTGTGAAGAGAAAAATTCCTGGTATAATTTTATTTCCAGTTTTTGAAAGTCGATGAAGATCAAAGGTGGTCGGAGGTAGAAAAGAGACTTAATATTGGCCCTTTTTGGTATTAGGCGTGGGCTCTGTTCGTTTTTTCCCCCCGATTGAGTTCGTTTTGAGTCCTTTTCGGTTAAAATTAATATTTGCCCCGCTGCTCGACATCCGCCCCTTCCCCCATTCAATAACCCTTTCCCCCTTCCACATCAACTCTTGTCTCGGAACCGCGGGAAAGTCTGCCGGAGCGAGGTGGTCGGCTCGGAAAGTTTGAACGTGTAAACACACGGAGGAAAAGGGAATAAAAGGAGGAAAAAGTTCGGCGGAAAGAGAAAAAGGGAGGAGGTGATATCAGATGGAACAGAAAGAGAGGGCCATTGAATAAAGCCAGCTCGGGGACATGGTGGGGCCCTTTCAATTACCGGCTTATCTCTACCAGGCAGTAAACCCCGTCTCGTCCGACCTACGGCCCTCACAAACACTACCTTCATTACTTAACGTGCCTCTATACTTTTAAATTAGTGTACCTTACGTAATGACCCATCACACGTCACCTCCAAAACCCGGCCGAATTCCATTCATCACGCCTATCACATTTAGAACGTAAAGTATTCCAAAATTATTTGTACGTACGCGAGCGAGGGTTGGCCTTTTTTTAACCCCGGATCATGCGCCCAAGAGATAAGGTCGAACGTGTTAATTAATTTAACAGCGATGACTTTTCGACCTCAACTGCACGCCGGATCTTTTTTTTGTACAAAACTATTTTTCAGTTTATAATTCAATTTATATTTTAAAAACAAAGTTTGAATAAACACCCTCACCTACTTTGACCACTGTAAATGGACTTTTATAAATTTATTTCAAATATTGGCCAATGTTGTGAAATACAAAGAAAGAGATTTTTTTCTTCTTTTCAAAATTTATATCCCAATTACCGCCAATCTTACATTCCGGTAATAAACCTAAAAGTTACATATAGTAAAACGTAACTACCATTTAAGTTATAAATCCTTCCCCATCAATATAACAACCTATAATACTTATTCATTTGACCAATCTTGCTGCAGAAAGATCTGATCGTTTGCTGGTCTCAATAATAATCAAATTATAATAAGATGATAATAATGGCGTGATGATGGATATGAAATTTAAATGCAAGTTTTAATTTATCTCAGTTTGTTTCAAATAAGTGTTTAATTAGTTGAAACACCATTTACATATGGTCCTGAAAGGTATATAAATATAGACTGTTCAAAATATATATGCCTGTCAGTAGTAAAGACCATTTGGTCGGGCTGAAATCTTTGAAAGAGAGATGAATTTTGACTTTTATGGAATATACTGAAAAACAGGACTGATTCCACTTGCATTGATATTACTCAGCGTCGCTTATTCACCCGCGAGCTATTCTATGCTCCCAACATATGATGAATTAAGGTCGGAGTCGAGCCTTTCGCGGATAGTTCAGCACGTTAATAGATCTGGAGATTGCTGGTTTTAAAAAAGAAAATGATAGTTTATTGTCATTTCTTGCGGATTTTTATAGTGTATATGGAGTATTTTTTGACTTCATTGAAATAAAATTGAAAACCGCATCCGAAAACGGTGGATTTTTTGATCAGCAGTTTTAATTTTCCCGTAGTTGTTCGTTACAATTTGTAATAAAAAAATGTAAATTGCAAACAAGTGTGAAAGGCTGCAGCTGGTTGTAGAACAAGTGACAATTACCTGCTGTGCAAAAATATACACCAAGGGGCGTATTAAAAAACCTGGCAGTCAGTGTTTTTAGAGGTAAGCATAACAGAATAAAGAGCAGGCGAAACTTTATATTCTGCCTGAATTTTCAGGCTGTTGAACCCTTTGAAACAGCTTTAACTCCGCTGCTGTAGAATAGTCTTGTTTTTATTCAAAATTGCCAAAGCCTATATAAACTTTTCCATTCTTTAATAGAGCGCTTATTGTCCCGGACCGGTAATAATTAAATTGTTTAATTTATCGATTTAACGGTTTGAGGGGGGAGGGAAGGACGTTTTAATCCAGTTATGCTTGTTTTATGGCTACTCAATGGATATTTTTTATGACGGGCGGATCTAATATTTGCCGAATGGGGCAGGCCGAAGTTGTAGGTGCGTCCCTTTTTATCTGGGATCTAATTTATCGTCGAATTTTCCTCGAACAAAGTTTTCCAATCCAGGGAGCCGTTTTTGCAAGGCATCCTTTACGATCCGGGCGCGCTTTTATTGTTGCCAGATATGGATCCGTTGACGAGAACAGACAAAATTGAATATCCCCGGCCCATTCTACACCGGCGGGCGGCCGCGCTTTCGACGTGCGAGGGTGTGGGACTCGGGCCTGGGGTGAGAAAGCGTTTAGATTTAGTGAGCAAGTTGAACGCACTGCGAACTGTATTGTGGGGAGGGAATAAACTTAACCCATTTCCCTTATCTATATACCTTCTATAGTCCAACTTTTATACCGTTTCTCGAGGCCTTACAGTGAGTATTCTATTTCTCGTATATAACTTCCCTCGGAAAACACTTTTAAAGTCCAACGGAGGCTTCCAGGTCTCCATGCGAGACACTTCTAATTACGACTGCACTTCAAGATAAGTTATTCGTAAGTTGATAAGTTGATCGGTAACCCTCATATATTCTATGCACTTATATATGATTACTTATTCATCTAAAACTCACATATTTTGCTGAAGTAATTAATACGAAACTATTTCTGATTGTTGCATCCATGGCAAAGTTAATGATGTAGCTCCGACATAAAATTCTGTTGGTCTGATATTGAAGATTTTAAAAAGAAAAATTAATCAAAATTGCGCGAGTAAAAGTCTTTGAAACGTAAATCCCAACGTATTTGTTGTTGTTGCATGGTTTGTGACTTGTGCAATCGATTAAAAGAAAATCCGATGGCCTATATCAAACTGTTTTCTTAAGTTATTTATCTCCTTCAAGTCGTCGGAACGCAAGTCAATAATTTAATAAAACAAGAGTCGTCTCTTATTCGACAATTCTCTTTTTAAACGAGCTCAGTTAGAATTTCACGATCGTATGTTGGCATGTTTGAACACAATACCTTGTTTTTTTAATGAAATTCGAATAAACGGACACGAAGCATGAGTCCCGTTCATACGAAAGGTCGTCTGCAAAGGAAAAAATGTCTCACGTCTCAATTTCATAATAAATTTGTAACTATTAAACTTTTTAATATATCTTTTGTTAGGACAATTCGGACGTCCGTTGAGATGGAGAGTTGCTGTCCGACAGGATCGAATTGGTAGAAAGAATAGCTTAAGTGATAGAACAGCGGCGTATTTAGCCGAAGATCGTGGGTTCGAATCCCGCTCGTGACACTGAGTTCGTCTCAACCAAGACTTCACATAAAAAGCACGATTAATTGAATGAAATTATTTTGTCAATTGACCACTAAGACATAAATGGATTAATATTTCATAAGTACAAGAAGTATTACTTCACTAGCAGCTCCCCCTGATTATTTCATCGGAAAAGAAAAATCGAACGGTTGTAAGTTGAGATGGAGAGTGGTGTCCGAAAGCCGAAGGTCTTATGTTCGAAACTCTTTCGTGACACTTACTTTTTCAATTCAACCAAAACCTTACGTAAAATGTTTAATTAATTGAAAGTTAATAATATATACGTTAAACTAATAATTACTGAACAATTATTTTATTTAACATTAATAATGAGGTATATTTGATGCCATCTGAAGGCAAATAATGGTTAAAACAGATTTTTTTTACAATAATATTTTATAAATTTAGAAACAGCCCTTAATACTTAATAAATAATAGGTTATGGTGGCTTAGCGTTACCGTGGTGGCGCTATATTTGCCTATCATCCATCATCACTCATTCTAATAAATGCACGTACTTAACGCGCTCCAACGAAGCCCACAAAACAGAACTATACACAGTAAAAAAAACATGGCCAGAAAGTAACTACTGAGTCCGAGAACCATTCTTAAATTGGCCGGCATGCCTGTACGCTCTCTGAAAGGAGCCGAGGCATGACAACCTTCTATTAAGAAAAACGGATCGAGTAACCTTTCTTTGAATAAGGAGAACCTGCGCGGGCTTCGGCTCAGGAGTGTCAACCCCGAATGATCTATTCTTCGGGTAAGGACGATTTCTCATTTCCGGTTCAGGTCCTGGGGGGTATCACGCAAGAGCCTCTCGGACAATCCTGTCATACCATCCGTATTCATTATTGTTCCTAACATTAATAGTAAATAAGTAATGTGTAATCATGTACAATGAAAATTTCAAAATTATGAAACAAATTTTGATTAATATTATAAATCATTGCTTTTAAATTCCTGGTCAAGGGGATTTATTTTTTGAAAGTCCGAGAAAGAAACTGAGTGTTTTATTTCCAGTTTTAACTATATCGAGGCCATGTAAAATATGTAAAACTTTAACCAATCAGTACTGGACGAAAATTCGATGAACCTATTATTTAATTATTTTTGCTACATCTGCACACGCTTCAGAAAAAATCCAATAATGGAAAAATGAGATGATAGTTTTTTTTTGTTTTTAAATAATAAAATACAAATACAATATTGGTTGGAAAAATAGGAGTATCTTATTTCAGATAATAAAGAACGTGGGCTTCTTATCTCCGAAGGTTTCTGTTATAAATCGTATCCATTCGTTACCCTACGCTGGTTTCGATTTCTATCTCGGCTGAATAATAATCAAATATTTCTCTGAAATAAGCAGTCTGGTTCTGTCGAAAGTTTACGCATTTCGCCTCTTATTTTTTTTTTTTTTTTTGGTCTGTAATAAAGTAACAGATAATGAAATGATAGTGACACGTCAGCCGTTGGCGCAGCTGTTCGTGAACAGCTGGAGTAGAAACATTACTCGTGAATATATTCTGACCCTTTTCGCCTCTCAAAAAGTGAACCTAGTTGCGGCTCCGTCCGTGTTTTAACCCGCTGTACAAAGCCACTTACTTGAAACAATATTGCTCTCATTCTCGCAAAACTAAACAAGGGAAGATAACCCGTGAAAGCTCCATTCCCCGTTGTCCTTACTGTAGAATTTCACTTCTAGAGTCAGTTTTTAAACTAGGCAAAAAGTTAAGTTTTATTTAAAAAAAAAACAATATGCACTGTTTTGTCTGATTATTTAACTGTTTTGTTTATAAAGTGTTAAAAGTTGGCTTTATTCTACCAAGCGATCCTACATCATATGTAATTTGGCGGAACCAAACCTGACAACAGTTTTCTGGTCGACATCTAGCACGACAAATCTCTATTGCATCAATATTTCAACATATTTGCATATTATTTCTGACAATCTTTTTATTTAGCGAAAATGCAATCAAGCTTTTTTGTGTTAAATTAATGATTAGTTGAATTATCAATGGTGAGAAGTCGATTGATCCATGCAAAAAAATTCATTATTGTTTATCAGGTGTTTCATTTTCTGGTAAGGCCCAAAGCTATTTTATTGGACATCCACGTAGCACGCTAACAGCTATTTTTATCGTTTCCTAAATCGATATTGTTACTAAATTATAACAATTGACAAAAATGTTAATACGTCGCGCGATGTGTCATGCTATTTTCCACTTTTTTGTTTGTATTAAGGTGGACAAGGTTTCACGTAGTTTATCTACAAATATCTACAAGAATTCATCATATGAATAGTTCAACTGTAACACTTACAGTTCTAATGTGTCACGTCATTTTGATTTTTTCGTTAAATGAAAACAATGAAGGTTTTAAAAGGTCGTAAAAAGTTTAGCCTGATAGCATGTTGTGTTGAAGGACAACACGTCTTTTTGCTGATGACTAATGGCTCTGCTGGTCTTCTTGGAGAGTGAGCGCGGTAACAAGCAAGATAAATAAGGAAAGCGAATAAAGCGTTTCTACATTCGATTAAAATAGATGATCAATTTCCCCAAAACTAGCTGATCCTCTTTGCGGAAAGCAAACCTTTGATGTTCCAGAAAGTATTAGTTGGTCCATACCGTGTCCCCTACTTCCAACTTAAATTTCCCGTCAGAAAATCCAAATAATCGAGGAGTCGGATTGACAGTTGGAATAAGCATAAAGTGTTGAAGTTTTTAGCTGGTTTTACATTTTTAAAAATGAAATGTAAGGACTCAAAGATTTAGAGACGTTGATCCAAAAGTACCATTCCTTGGAATTTGTGAAGTCATTTTGTAAATAGGCTGTCAATTTTTAGAATAAAAGTGAAGTAATCTAAAGAAAATTCGACGCTAAATAAAAAAGGGTGTTTTTCCTAAATGAAAACTATAAAAATTGTGACTTTTAAACGGACTGAGATAAAACCGAAAATGGGAAAAAGGAGGGAAAATGAGAAAGGTGGGCTTGGGGTGGGAATTTATCGGGGATCGAATCGATTATTTAGGGGATCGAAGTCGCGATAGCTCCAGTGATAGAACAGCGGCGTATCTAGCCTAAGATCGTGGGTTCGAATCCCGCTCGAGACACTGATTTTTTTATCTCAACCAATGCTTTATAAAAATTAATTACTTGAAAAACGTTATTCGGTCAATCACAAGCTTATTTGTATTATTTTTTTAAATAATTTATTTTATTTATTGTTTTCTGTACAAAATATATATTGAGAAAATAATTTATTTATATTCAAATCTAACACATCTGTCAGACTAGGTGGCAGTGGGGAGAGAAACCAACTCTCTTTTCTTTTACTGGTTGGATTAAATTTAAATTTAATAAAATTGGACCTTGAGACCAAATCTTGCATGATCAATAAATATTGATCGTTCATTCAATCTCCCTTTCTCTCACTCTCTCTCTCTCTCTCTCTCTCTCTCTCTCTCTCTCTCTCTCTCATAAAGGGAAAAACCTAATGTACAGAAAAAGATCAGAATTTTTTATAGCCGATGTAAGACGTCAAAAATATTAGTTTTGTTTCATTGGAATTGGAATACCCCATGAATTCCGTAAAAAATCCATTATTCCTCACACACCTATGCAAAGAATACTCCGCAAAAACACTTCTCTTTGCTCTGAAAATACTCAAACATCATCTGTTTTTCCTAAACTTGGCAAACGGAGCAATACTTCCTAACCTCAAAATAGCCTGCTCCGTCTCTTCTCAAAAATATTTGAGAAAATACTGCTAAAAAGATTAATCCCAACACTTAATACTTTCAACCTTCTCCCAGAGCACCAATTTTGTTTCACTTTCAACATTTCACAACCCAGCAAGTGCTGCGCGTTGTAGTTCACATATGCTGATCCTTAGAGCGTATGAGGGTCCTTAATAGACTTGCCACAAGCCTTTCATCGCATATGGCATGATATCTCTTGTACAAATTAAAGGTGATCCTTCTAAATACTTTACACGTAACCTTCTAAGCAGGGCTAACGGTTCTGTCCTGTGGGAGTCCTACCCCTATACTCCTATACCCTTCAGGCATCTGCTACACCCTCCTTGCAGCCTTTGTAGGCTTGCTTACCTCTTATCCCAATGGCTCTTTATTTCGGAGCCGCTCCAGGCACATGTCCAACGAATAGCTGTTTGTTTGAAAAAAATAAACAAATGCACCAATGTTACTTTTATCCTCAGAAGCAAAACCCCTTACTCAATATTCTTCAACAACATCCCTAACCCTAAAACCGACTACGCCAGCTTGACACACTCTTACTCTGGAACCGGCACATACAAATAAAAAGACAGGAATTGGACAGACGCGTGGGACTTTTGGATTTCTATATAAACTATTTGGACGGAAATCTAACATGTCGACATAAAACCAACTGAGACAATATAAAACATTACTGAAACCCATTTGGACAGATGGACTAGAACCGTAGGGCATCCATCCCAGAGTCGTCAGAATTATCAGCTCTGGTATGATTCAATACCAACCTTTAAAACGGCCTCAAAATACCCTCTGTAAATAAATTATTCCCTTACAAATTTTCTAAGTTCCACCATAAACTCTCCCCTCACTCCAACCCTCTATCCCGATCCATGTCCAACATAATCCATCCTTATAATCCCGTCAGCCAATTAAAGCGGAGATGACCCCGGGACCTCCTCGTCATAAGAGTAGCCGTTGTGTAAAATTTGGAGAACAACAATGATTGCTATTTCCCATCATGCCATAGTTTACTGTAAATATGTATGATATTCCGAAAAATTAAAAAAATGTATTTTTATGGAGATGGTAATAAATATTTTATTAGAAAACAAAGTTTTACTGGCAGAGCAAATTACCAAGAACTTTTCACATCAACCCATTGCGTAAAACTCTTACCACTTTGAAGGTTGACCTAATTTTTCAGTTCCACCGACGAGGTTCAATTATAAGCTAGTTCCAATAGAGATTCACCAATGGAATTGAGTCGATAGAGACGGTTTAAGTGCTCGTCGACGTGGCGACTCATTAATCAAGGGTGAACGGGCTGGAAGGAAATCGGTGCCTTTCCCGGAATCTAGGCCGGCATCGGGTTCAAATCTGGGTCAGGAGAGTTGCCCCTGTCGTCCCTGTACTTTTATCCGACGGTCAAGGCGTCTTTGGAGAATGCTGCGCATTGTGAACAGCCTAGATTTAAACGACAAATATAATAGGTTAAGGAAAGCGAAGGCGGGGCACGTTGTATTTGAGCAGCCGCGGACCAGCCCACTTCTCCGCCCGCCCTCACCTCCTTTCAAAGCACAACTACCCTAATTGCATTCTTCCAAAACCACCCCTTCCAACCCTTTGACCGATCTTCATTACAATCATAAATCCATTGAAATAGTTAGACTTTGGGGTTTAATTCCGAAACTCTGACCCGTACTGTCTCTCATGCCATCTATCCAGTTCATCTATCCTGACGTCGCCCTTTATAATTTTGTTTTTGACGAGCCCGCTTTCTATTTCATGACGTTGCATCCTACTAACAAAGTTTTGTTTCACTTCCAGATTTTCCACAAAAATGCTGGTAAGAAAGCATATGTCAACAAATGGTAACAATAGTGTGAAAATAATTGGATTCGTACAGTACCATTACGTTTAAACATAATATATATATATATATATATATATATATATATATAT
>CM077108.1:14251494-14265756 GCA_039619505.1 Cimex hemipterus
TATATATATATATATATATATATATATATATATATATATATATATATCTGCACCAAAATTAGTTTTTAATAATTTAACCAAAATCTGAATTAATAAATTTGTTTATTTTTTAGACAGCGTTTTTCATACTCCTTCAGGCCTTATGACCCGCATGTCTACACACATAATTCAATTTAATCAGTACTGACATAATAATAATTTTTGATAATAACATGGTTAGGAAGTTTTCTTTTAGCTTTAATTTTTAAGCAAACCTAGAACACACTAACTTTCTGAATAAATATTTTTGATATGGAACGTTAATTTTAAGAGCAACCTAGTGCTATAATATGATCAACATTGAATTTCGTTTTACATAGAACCAGGGGTTGAAATTTGTTAATATACCTTCAGATTTGTTAACCTTAAAAAAAAAAAATTAATGTACTGATGAAGTGGATATAAGGTCGTCAAAGGATCTCGCTTTTTTCTGATTACCTTTTTTTACTGCATAAATTTATAACATAAGCGGACCTGTATTGAATCGTTAAATTTTAAACAAATCGTCTTTTTAAAACCGCAGGAGTGCAATTATTTTCTAATTTTCAGACTTTAAGCTTGTAGTAAGACTCACACAGAAATTCCCATCAGGCTTATTATAAATCTTTATGTAATATTATCAAATAATGGACAGTTTTGTCTAATTTCAACATCATCAGCTTAGTGCGACGATTTGCCACAAAAGGCTGTCCCCTTTTCCATTTCAACTTAAACGAAATATGAACTCTGAGATTTACACGTGTCAATTGAAATGAAAACAGAATGAAAAGAGGTCATGGAGGGAGCGAGTATTATACGATCCGCCCTGTCTATGTAAACACAGGCTAGAAACACAGAGGGTAGGTAAAGAAGTTCATAGAGACTATTGGAAAATTCAGTAAGAGTTCTTCTCACTCGCCCCATTTCAAACAAACGCCCTTCTCATACAAAACTCCCTTTCCAGTAAATTTACTTTACGTTTCCCGTTTGGTAAAATAGTTCTGGCCATTTTCTTTTTTAATTCTTTATTCAATAATACCAAAACAACGCTGTGATATATTCCAGCTGAATGATCAAGTTACAAAAAATTAGGTTAATATATTTTTTTTTAATGTGTGGTGATTACAGACCAATAGTCGATAATTATTCAGAAATCGTGATATGCGGTCTGGTCTGGTGTGATGTAGGTTTCACAAAAATATTTTGTTTGTCGTGCCAACGTTTCGATCTTTAATGAGATCATCTTCAGGGTTCAAGGTGGCCATTCCCAACACGACATGCAAGAACTTACGCAGAAGAGAAATACTTTGAGCACTGAAGATGATCTCAATAAAGATCGAAACGTTGGCACGGTAAAAAAAATGTTTTTCTGAAACGTACATCACGCCAGACCGCATCTCACGATTTCTAAATAAGTTTTTAATATTTTTTTCAACAAAATTTTATTTTCATAAAAACTAGACATGTTCTTTGGAAGTAGTTGTTTTTGCAACTTTATTTCATTGTTCTAATTAAGCCATATAAATCGAATTAAATCAAAGGTTAAAAAAAAACCTACATGAAACATTTAGAATCAAACTGAGATGGTTTGTTTTTATTATTATAAAGATAAATAATAACAAGAATGCTGATATTGTACAGCAAATTACGAAAAGCTTGAATTTATCAATCACAATCTAAGCTCATATTTTATTCAGTGAAACCCACAAAACAACGTCAAAGGTTTGTGTAAGGTCAATTAATAATTAATTATATACTTATAATAGAACGTAAACAGTTCCAGCTCACTCGTGAAATAGAGCATACGGCCCGTGTAATGTCTGTGTTAACCGGCTTATTCTCAATCGATAGTTTCACAAACGGTCATTTTCGAAATGAGCCAGGTTAATTAAGGTTCAAACTTTAATGATTAAATAAAGGAAAACGTTAAGAGTGTAAAGTGCATTGCACATAAAGGGGTGGAGGCTTTAATTAACTAAACAGGCGAAGCGCAAACGCGTGCCGATAAAGGTCAAGCTAATTAAGTTGACCGTGTGAACAGAATCTGATGGTATTACGCAAAAAGAAATATTTGATGACAATCGTTACACAAACTACAATAATTTATAATTGAATTTAAGCCAGTTTTTTAAGAAACGAAAAAATTTGAATTTTTTGTTTTTTGTAATTTCCTGTTTTTCCTTAAATTTCTGTTTGTGAATAGTTTCAACTTATAATTATACACAAGTATAATTTGTTTTTTATTAGTTAATTAAATGAAAGTTTAACCTATTAAAATAATGAAACATATAATTCTATCTGGGATTATATATTTACTCATTTCCTCCTTCTACTTCAAGAACATCATTTCCAAAATTGTTTATAAATTATTAAATATTTTAAATGAAATAGTTCACGGTTAAACGTAATGAATGCTTTAATATTTTACATTTCAAGGCTGGCGGGTTGAGATTGGAAGTTCGTGCCCGAGTGGATGGAAGCCAGGGTAGCTCAAGTGGTAGAGTAACGGCGTATCGGGCCCGAGGTCATGGGTTCGAATCCCGCTCATGACACTTTATCTCAACTAAAAACCTTAATTAATTGAACGATATTACGCGGACATGTTTCTTCTATCTACATAGACTTTGAGCCAAGAATTACTTTTGTAAATCATACTAAAAAGTAGAAAAAAGCCAGGATGTACAGTTGTGAACTTTTCAAACTCGGGACATTATTAATCTTTTTCTTTTTATGTCCGATTTTAAATTTTAGATTTTTTATACATATTATAGATATACATAAGAAAGAAGGTTCTGCAAGACTGGATCTTACTGGGATCAAACTCTCTCAAATTGTTCTCAAAAGATAGGGCTCTATGTCCGTCACTAGGATCTGAAAACAATACCTAGACAATGGGTATATTCAACGATGACCCTAGGTTACGCAATGAGGGGAAAATTGCCGTTGATGCTGGAGTGGAAACCAACTGCTAAAGACTACCAAGTAGTAATGACAGTCATATATTGCTTCTTTAAACTAAGACGATGTCAATTGCCCTGAACTACAAAACGTACAATAGGCCGTAAATGAACAGGGAACCGTAGAACCCCATCATCATGAATACAATTTTACAAAATTTTAAAATAGTTGAACTGAAATATATTGAAAATATATTATGTGGTTATTTTATGAGAATTATGATTCCAACTGTACGGTAGTCGTAATAACATTGTAATTTTTGTTGTATACTGTTATGTTATGAAAAGAGGGTCCGGAAGTTACAGCCAGAAGGGCTGTTTAAGAAACAAAAGTAGATATGAACGAATGCCAGCGATGTCAGACTGAGTAAAATCATGTCAAAAGAAGCCTTATTAAAACTGGGAAACACATCGAGAAATTGAAACAGAGTGAAATTCAGATGTGGATACGGATCTTTACCGGTCTCTGGTTTCTGGGAAAACACCCAAAGACGATCCCTTTCTTGTAGCTCAAGGAGGAGGAAGAAAGCTAACAAAGATCCCGCGTAAAAGAACTAAAAAAAAAGTGTTAAGTCAATTGCACTAAAACGAAGCAAAGCACAAGGAAAAAGGCGCGCTGCTTAAGGAATACCCATAGTTTCTAGCGTCCTCCTCTTTATAACCACCATCAATCAAATGCAGCTGCGGAGTTTTCAATTAATTCGATTGAAATGTATTGAAAATAAAATCACGGTTTAAACTTTTCACTGTTGTTATTTTGTGAGCGTCATGTTTCGGGCACACTGTTCGGTTCAGGTTGAAATTTCATTATCAGGTTGTAACTTAAGACTTTTCCAAGTAACAAGCCAATTTTCCTAGAATTATCAATTTACCTAGTTTGAATAATAGGTATAGTATTACACCATCTGCCTGGCCGCCCTATAGAAAACCTTGTAACTTTCAAGAACGTCTAAAGTTTTACAATGAGTGAGATTTTTCATTTTCTTTTTGCTAGCTATATTTTAACAGATTTATTGTAATTTGTAATTGTCCATGAAGATAAAGAAAATAGAGTACAAGTTAAAACAATAATACGTAGATTACAGAGTATTGTTTTTAAAGAAAAATTGTTTACTTATTATTCTAATTGTTCTAAATAATAAAATACCTCTAATTGCAAAATTTTGCAATACGGACAAATGTACCAACCATAATTGCGTTAAATTATAATTGTCTAGTTTATTTTTCGGCCGTATAACCCTTGCTGTATTGAAAACTGATTTATAAAATATAAATAAAAAATTCTCCAGCGTTTGATTTTTGTTAACCCAAGTCAATTGTACGCGAAAAAGTATTGGCCCGATAAGAAATCCATCGAATTTATTATCCTTATTATCAGATCGTATAAAAAAAAGACATCAAGTTCTGTTAATTCGGTTGTTCCCGAATGCACAGGTGATAAAAGGGGGAGTAAAACCGTTTGAAACGATGTAAACATAAATTGTCGTGACAGTTTCAATTATGTCACTTGGCCCACGGGGGTTTTCGTCGCACCGGCGTCCTCATGGGAGCGATCACCGCCGGATCGGAGATCACAGTTTAATCAGTCGATTACCACGATCCAGCCTGATTGAATATGCCGCTCAGATTACGGCCCGTAATACGGATTAACAACAATTTTCATTTGTCTTCAACTTCTGTCTTGAACATCAACTTCAATTAGAACGCCGGCAAATGGCACAACCATAAGACGATTTGGATCAAGGGTTTCTGTTTGAATAAACAGGTCAGCTAATTATGAAAAACAACGAGAATAAACTAAAACAGCCATATAGGATGAACTTAATTTTACTTGAAATATAATAAAAATAATGCCTCCAGCAGCCATAAAAGTGAAGGAGACGCGGGGTATTAACATAAGCAACATCCGACTAGTAATAAAATTGTAATGTTCCTGTTTAAACCAATGTTGATTATATGATGTAATAAAATATTATAAAATAAATTTATGTTTTCCTTATGTTAAAATTTTTAGATACATAATTTATTTTAAGCCATACATCATCACATATGTCTGCCTTTTACTATTTATTTTCTAGTTCCATAATTAATCTTGATCATATAATTAATTTGTAAAGTTAAAAAGTGTTGTGGTTCTTGTGTTCTTCATTATTTTTCTTTATGCATATGTAATTTTGCGTTGAATTTTGAACATAATTATTCATAAATCGGGAGATGAGGTCTGGTGTGATGTAGGGTTCAGAAAAACATTTTCTTTATCGTACCAACGTTTCGACCTTTACTTAGATCATCTTCAGTGCTCATAGTGTTTGTTTTCTGTGTAATTGTGCCAAAGTGTGTAAGTGAGTACACGACTCGCAAGAATGGCACGATGACACAGAAAACAAACACTTTGACCACTGAAGATGATCTCAATGAAGGTCGAAACGTAGCACGATAAAGAAAATGTTTTTTCTGAAACCTACATCACACCTGACCGCATCTCACCATTTCTGAATAATATTCGACTAATGGTCACTAATCACCAAACGTTTGAAAATAATACATCAACTATTGCGGAATCGTACTTTTAAAAGTGTAATATTTGTAAATTAAAGCATTTTTAATTTTTTTTTCATTTATTACTATTTGTAAAAAATAAATATACACGGAGTAATATAAGTATGTCATGTATCGATATATTAATATAATAGTTATACCTACATAGGGTATAAGTTGATATACAACATCTGATAGATCAGACCAGGAGGCAGTGTGAAGGGAAACCAGCCACTGTTGGAACTCTCTTTTATTTAGTCGGGCAGGTCATAGCAGGTCACAAGGCCATCGTCGCTTTAGACGGCGTGAGGATTAGTAGGGTGGGTCGTTAAATAAAGACCTAGGGTGGAAGGATAGTTTAGAGTGGAAAATGAGGATGGGAGAAGATCCTTTACGAGTAGTTTAATTTTCTTATGGATCTTTTGATTGAAGAGACACAAGGGAGAGCGTTGAGCAACTTGAAAGACTGAAAATATTTCGTTGGATGTTGGAGGAGTTTTTAGACCCTATAGTTCGACTCCTTAAGTCCTAATAAGTCTCAGTAAGGTTTTGTAAGAGGTTCGTTATCCGTCCTTAGTTGACTTTGATCCCCGTAGGTGTTTTTTTCTTTCATCATTGTTAATGCTATACATTTAGACGACAGAATTGACCTCTTGGAGGTCGTCGAAAGTTATGTACAAGGAAGTGCCTTTAATCAGTTCTCAAGGAAGAGAAATGAAGATATTTTATAAAAATCATGTTTACTTTAGGTGTCTGAGCAATTGATTCTTTTGATAAGTTCTCGTCATTTTAGTCTTCTATGTGGATTCCTAAAGCTCAAGGTTCAAACTGGTTGGATCTGAGTATTACTTGTTGCCTGCTGTACCACCTGATTCGCCACCAAGTGCACCATCGGTAATGAGGTACAGATGACTTTTGCACTGTATCGTCTCTTCTGCGTGTGTTGTGTGTTTGGACGTATAGGTATTTCGACAGTGTAGAGGATTGGACCAAAGATACTTCCTTGAGAAAGGCCAATCGTGATTGGCGTGATGAGTGAAAATTCGTTGTCGATTCAAATTTTAAATGAGGGCTTCAGGATGAAATAAGATGAGTGAGGAAAGATACCTTTGAACTTTTAACGAAAAGACACTCTGTTTCACATTCGGCCGAATAATCCTTGTGTAACATCAAGCAATACGGGATAAGCAATAATTTTTTTTCTGAGCAGAGGATATCGTGCCCAATAATCTGAAGTACCGGTCATTAGTACACTAGAGAGGTTAGAAAAAATTTATATTAAAGATTAATGGGCTTTCTAGACAATTTAAATTTTTTTAAATGAATCTTACATTAATTAAAAAATATGGAGATTGGTATTATGAAAAACTAATTTAACTTTTATTATTGTTTATAGTAGAAACCCCAGGGGGAATTTTTTTCGTTATGATTTTTTCAAATGAACAAAAAAAGAGGGTTAAATTTAGTTTTCGATATCCCCTATCTATAAGGTGTTCCATTATTCCATTACACGTAGGTCGGGAACCCTTTTCCAAAACGGGCCACTGGATCGGGCTAGATCATCAGCTCAGAAAACAACAATATCAAACATTTGACATTGCGTAGGATCGTATTAAAAATTAAAAAGAAAGTTTTCGTGTAATGTTTTATGTTTTAGATATTTTTATATTGTTGTTTTTCTTACGTATAATATTTCAGAAAAAACCGTATTGAAATAAACTAAGGTAGCTTTATGTGATTTCGTGGGAGATTGTGTTAGTTGAGAATTTCATTTATAAAATAAGTCGATCTTTAAAAAGAGAAAAAGAAAGGATCTTTTAACAAAACCAACTTCAAAGAAGTATATTTTTAAAACGTGGCTTTATAAACGTGACAGCCGTGATTTGAGAGGGGGTTTGAAGGGCAGATTGTTGAACATGCAGGTCTTTGCGGCCTTAGGGAGGAAAAAGGATCAAAGTGGCTATGAAATGTTATTTTAGGTCGGAGAGGGCCTGAGGAGAGAGAGGCCAGATTTTTCCAACGGTCCCAATTTTTCGCCGGGCTTCAACGCGCCCCGGCTGAAAAAAAAGTGTAATCTACACATTAAACCGTTGTGTTGAAACATTATCAGATGTTGCACGACACCCATCCCCCTTTTTCTACGTTCTTTTGTTCGGCCCCTAGGCTTCCTCCACTTCCGCAAAACTCATTACACCATTTGTTCCCCCTCCTGGGCGAGCTCTCCTCCTGTAAAGTAAACAGGGCCTTACAGTCCGAACCTCGATTAAAGGAGTGTTAAAGCCCTTGAATGGCCTCGCCCTTTCTTTCGCCTAATACTTGAACTTTGGGTGGAAATGGTTTTACAAATCCCTAAATACAAAGTTTTAAACATCCAATGGGAAAAAGTTGGAAAATTTACTGAAACTCATTTTTAAGGAAGTTTGAATAACAATTCTCCCCAAAAGAAATGAAAGTTTTCGATTTTGCTAACAAACACAGGAAATGTTTTTCCATTAAGACACATTAAGCCCACTTGAATGGGAGTTAGTACTTTACATTTTAATCGGCATTATTAATTATTATATAAATAATAACGAAATTCATGAACAATTTTAACACATGTTTTTCTGGGTCGCAATCTGATGGTACTAAAATCCTCGTTAATCTATGAACGCAAAGTTTGGTAATTAATTTTATATTAACAATGATGGCCATTTCATTGATTATATCTAAAAATATTCTTTAAAATACTTATAATTTTTTTAAAATTTGAAATGGATAATCGGTTCGGTTTGAGGATTTTAATTGCAAGAATCTGTTTTTTGTTTTGTTTTTAGTAAAACCAGATAGGCACTTCTGTTAAATTTGTAATTTATTTCATGATCAGAGAGAAATGGGTACTGCCCAGGAGCCGAGGACTTCCAAGCTGTTGCTGTCCCATTCTCCAATTCACTACAAACTGAAAAATTTCCTACCAAATCCTTATTATCCTGAACTTATAGGTAGTGTCTCTAACTCATCCCTGCTTCAGAGTAATGTACGGCGAACAGTTGGCCTGCCAATTTGGGGCGACGGTACCACAGCATTAAGTAAGAACCCAAATATAAGATATTTCTTGAGAAATTGAAGACTGGAACAAAAAATTTACTTCACCCCTTTCTATTCTTCAACAATAAATAATTACAGTCTTCAACCGAGCAAAATAGAAAAAAAGCGCATCCTTCAAACCTTAACCCATAACCATTTGATCGTTTTCTGTACATCAATAACTAATTTGATATAACAGCTGTCAAAAACAATTTACCAACTTTTTGTTCAACCCTCCCAAAAATGACTGTTTAAAGCTATCCATCGGGACTGACTGTAATATATTGAAAATTTCTGAGAATTAAAAACATTCGGTTATTATTGTTCGAAATTCTTATTAACGTGTGCAGAGATTAGTGACCGTTAATCGATAATTATTCTGATTAGTGAGATGCGGTCTGGTGTGATGTAGGTTGCACAAAAACATTTTCTTTATCGTGCCAACGTTTCGATCTTTATTGAGATCATCTTCAGGGCCTGGGATTTACAAACATGGTTTACATTTAACAAATACTACGTTACTAATACTACTAATCTACACCCTAAATGTATTTGTTAAATGTAAAAAAGTTTGTAAATCTCAGGCCCTGAAGACGATCTCAATAAAGATCGAAACGTTGGAACGATAAAGATAATGTTTTTCTAAAACCTACATCACACCAGATCGCATCTCTCAATATCTGAATAGTTATTCTTATTAACAGTATTTTATCTGTTCCAAGGTTGAGGATAACTTTTCTAGTGCAAATGTGCAACTGAATATTATATGAAGAATGTTATATATGAGTGCACACATTGTAAAAAATATATATATAAAAAGCTGTTTTATATCCGTGTTTGGAGAATGAAAAAATATATACAATTCAATTTTGTGTATAGAATACAAAAAATACAAAAGCCAATTGGAACGATTGAATATAATCAAAGAGAAAATAAACGATAAAAGATCTCCTAAGATCTTCCACCCAATACATTGTTTTTTGTTGTTCTAAAGCAAATTAAATATAATTTCCGAGTTTGTCATGCTGAAACGTTTTTGAACCTCAAAGGGAATGAACCGGCGAAGGAGAGCCGTTGTTTTTAGATTAATCTGCTTTGAATTCTATCTAGGCGTTCACGTGGTGTAGTCAGCGACCTGCAAACGGACGACAAATGAAACCAGTGGTCCATGAACAGGCTTTCCCGGACCCTGAACAATCGAGGAAACAAACTACGACCCTATTTAGTTACACCTTTAAATGACAACAGAAACAAAGCAAGTGGAAACATAATTTCTTGTGCAATGTACGGATTTCAACGGAAGCGGAAAACGGGATTCGGCAGAACATAGACGCTGAAGGTTTTTTTTTTCTCAACATTTTCAAATTAAGCTGTCACATAATGTAGTTTCCCAATGTTGAAATTTGAAGAAAATTTTAAAATGAACATTTCTTAATTGCCCCAATTGTGCGAATGATTATTTTTATACTAAGAAGGACTTCACAAATTCAACATATTTGTCTGCAACAGCAAATCAGCCGTATTCACTTAACCACTTAACACACTAAAAAGACAAGTACATATTAATTCTCATTGTACTACTTACTTGGAAGTACAAATATTAATCAGAGAATAATTTAAAAAATAATTACGAATTAGTCTAACCCCGTGTCTACTACATCTAAGGGATAATGGGACGTTAAGCTCTCCTTATGATATATTTTCACTTTATTGATAATGATTATTCAGAAATTATGAGATGCCGTCTTGTGTGGTGGTGTTTCAAGAAAAAACATTTTCTTTATCGTACCAACGTTTCGATCTTTATTGAGATCATCTTCAGGGCCTGGGATTTACAAACATGGGTTAAATATAACAAAAACATGTACGACGTGAAAATGAAGTTATACAAGGTACGCAATATAGAAATTTTGGATTTATTTAAATAATCTGTACACAATCAAAGAAGATACAAAGAAAACACATCCTTCGAGTAAGTAACAAACACTTTGGAGAAAAGGTAAAATGGCCGGATTGTGCACCGTATAAATTCATTTTCACATCATATATGTATTTCTAAAATGTGTAAATCCAAGGACATGAAGAGGATCTAAATAAATATCGAAACGTTGACACAAAAAATAAAACATATATATATATATATATATATATATATATATATATATATATATCATATTTTTGGAGAAAGAGGCGACGGAGGAATCGAACGTACGACCGCAGGATCTCCATCTACTAGCCCAATGTCTTCTCGGAGAATATAACTTAGCTGCAGAAGTCGTAAAATAAATGATCAGGAATAAAATGAGTGAAGAAAGGAAAAGGACAGAAACAGCCTAATCCTACAGATGATCAATGTAGTTTGCTGGCTATAATACTATCTAGTATATATATATATATATATATATATATATATTTGTTATATTTGTAACTGATTTTCAATGCTAATCTTCAGCAATAAACAATTAATTTAAGGTTGACAAAAATGTAATTGTAAAGAGTTAGTTACACATGGCTGAAAACGGCAAATTTGATCAAGCCTTTCTCCTTTCGGTTTAATCCTGTAGCCGTTGTGATTATTTTACAAATATTTAGTAATATCTTATCGTCTTTCTTGATACCATAACTTAAAAAAAAAAAGAAAAAAAAAGAAGTTAAATATGTAAACAACTGTTTCACCAAAATCTTCTTAAATAAGCTTTTATTTATTATTAATTATATATAAAATTATGTAAAGCCTTCAATTATTATTATTATTATCTTAAAGTATGCAATTGTAATTAGTTTATCTTGAAAAAGTGCTTCCAGTTTTTAGTTTTTAGATCAATGGATGAAATTTTGCACACTTGACTAATAATATTTTTTAAATTAGGCTTCGCAACAGCAGAGGTTATATCAACCCTCGGGGTGAGGGTGTTTAAAAACAAAACCGATTTGTATGTCGGGCTCGGAGGCAGGGCCGCTGGATTCGAACCCGGGACCTTTATCTTACAGTGATGAGCGCCGCGTCAACGCCTAAACCGTTGCGGCCACCGACGCCCCCTTGATTTTGCGTTAATTTATTGTATTCATTACACGACATATACTTCTGCAGTTTTGCAGTTACAGTAGGAAAATTTACATAATCCAATGCGATCATTTTACCATTATTTCTATTCTGCTGATACCCAAAAATAAAATCTGGCTTTCTTCAAATATCTAAAATAATCGTAGCTGGACAAATATATATATATAATTATACTGTACTTTCTTTTATAGTAGTAAGCATTTATTTATTTTATCTATAGAAAATAATTTTAAACCTGTATTCATTATTCATATAGAGTAGGCAATTGTAATTAGTATAACAATTAATAAGCAAAATTATTACTGAATGAAACTGACATTATTATTAAACGTTATTTTTTGTGTTAATTTATTTTATTAATTTCACTACATTTATATTAATAGTTTTGTAGGTAGATTAGGTAAATTTACACCTTCCGTAATTTATAGAAGCAATTGTAATATCCTATTGTATGTGATTATTATATGCTAATGTTTATCTCCGGATGGTTGATAATGGAATGCATGGAGCATATTGCTCGGAAGGTAGTAGACATTATCATTTGTCAGGATATGACAGAACCCGTCAACATTGACAGAAACGTCACCTGTCTGCCGAGCGACATTGCTATTGATTCGCCGGGCCGGTCCTTTTCACCTGCGTCACCGGAGCTTTCTCTCTCTCTTTTTTTTCCTTTTTGAAAAGCGTTGTTTTGAACGGGGCTTGGTACATTGGCCCGGCCGTAAAGTGTAAAATTTGCTTAATGTCGTGTACCTAATTGTAACGGCTGCGAGGGTCCGGCACCCTTGATGATGTCAGCAAGGGGCCGGCGGATTTATTTTCTGCTGACCGGGTTATTGCTAGGACTGACCATTCGCTGGTCGGCCGTGATTGAGAGACCCCTACCCCGCCCGGGAATTACAATAAAAGACCCAGTCAGTCGCCAGTAATACTTTCCTCTTTGGGAAAATAACACTAAATCATACATTTTGCGGCAAGAAAATGTGTTATGTCGCATAGGCGTTTTCCCTCTCGGGATCGGCTCAGTTTCGGTGCAGGCAGCGTGGAAAATAATTTCAATATATTTTTCTTTTTCATCAAAGCATAATAATATAGTACTTTTAAAATAAAAAGTTGTCTGATGACTTACCTCCGCGGTTTTCACTATCCGCTGGCTTCACCTGGATGGGCCGGTTCATCTGGAAAATTAAAAAACAAATTTAAAACATAATTTTTTATAAAACTAATCTTAATAATTTAAGCCACCATACAAGCAGAAAACAAACAATAAATTGGGATTGATGGACATTTCTACAGATTGGGTAATTTGTTTCTAAGTTCTAAGTTATTTTCTATGTAATTTTACATTTTAATTTTGCTTTCTAAGTGTCTTTTTATAAAAATGATAAACTCTTAAACAAATATAGTTGATAAGTAAAACACTCACCCAAGACAAAAAAAAAGTTTCATCACGGGAATAATAATGTAACTTTAGTTAATTATTTTTTTTTGTCAAACTCTAGTCTCCGTTGAATTTTGTAATGGCCGAATTTTTAAATTAATTTATTGAATAAAAACAATAGGACGAACCAGCTTATTAGTAGACGGTAGGAGGCACGTCATCACCAGTTTAACTATGCTTGTTGATAGCAATAGTATGTACAAAAGTAAGCAATAGGTGACACTGTTCATCTTAATTCCCTTGGTACCCAAATATGAATTTTTATGGCAATTTTTTATGGGAAAACAGAACCTTTTTTTAAGAAGTAAAAAAGTTAAATCTGCACAATGTATAATGCCTACAAATTTACTTTAAAATAGTTTTAATTTTGGGATACATAACCTGTATTTTATTGGGATTTTTTTTTTCGTCAGATGTATTAAAATAGACATTGCCATCAGGCTTTAAATTATGCACTATAATTACACCTTATAATAAAGTGTAATTGTAATTTAATCTTGTAATTAGAAATAGTAAAGGCGTGGCCGCAGTTTTAGCATTAAAACAACTCCCGATCGACCCTTTCGCGCTCATCTTGCCAAGAGAATTCGCAAGCAATAAATAAATGGAATATTTTGAAAAAGAAACTTATAAATGGAATAATAAAAGATGGTTAGTTTATACGACTTTGACTTAAGTATACAAGGTATGGCAAGGATAAGATCACAATGAGAATTTCACAATAAGTAAATTGATAGTGTACTTATTTCAACTTTTACTGCTTAGGGCCGTGTTGTTAAATTGTTTTTTAAACCTTTATATTTTATTTTCCCTTCGATAGAGTACGAGAATCTGCACTTTCGGTTGGTCTCATAGTGCAAGGTTTTTATTTTTTCATTCAATACAAAACTTTTTTTGTAATGGAATGTTTTTTTTTTTCTAAGTTCATCAAAATGTGACTAGCTTGAGGCAAATTGGCTGGAGATGGTTTATCAGACGAGCTGCAACGGCTGGCCGGCCTTATCGGCCAGAGGCAGAAGGACAATATCATCAATTTCCAATGTGTTTGGAGACAAAACTCATCAGTCACTGTGTCCATTAATTCATTGAAAACCGGCTTCCCAAGCCTAATTTGGAGAGTTGATCTTAGAACATTTTTTCATATATATATATATATATATATATATATATATATATAT
>CM077108.1:14266174-14294620 GCA_039619505.1 Cimex hemipterus
GATATATATATATATATATATATATATATATAATCAAAATCATTGAGTCAAACAAATTCGATTTTTTTTTCAATTCAGTGGTTTGTGTAAGGTACAAAGCACTGTAAAGCATTGTGATTCCTCACCCTGCTTATATTCCTAATCGATCGCTAGAAGATTAAAGAGAAGCCTTAACTCGTCTGATCAACAAGGCGGACTAAAACTTTACAAAAGTGGCACGTTTGTATTGGGTGTTGTCGTAATGTAATTTATTAGCGTGAATGGAAGAAGTTGTTTAACCCCGCCCTGAGTCATATTGAATACTGTGTGAGCGTGAACGTGACCTTCTGTGTTTCTATCAGGTGTTTTTTTTATGTGCATGAATAATGAATGCAATTTATTAACGTGAAAGGAAGCCTCGAGGAATATCGACTCTTGAGTGAGTGCGTGACGTCCGAAGAGTGAAAGTAAGTTATTAGCGTGATAAGGAAAGGATTGTTCCACCTCGATCTGAGGCATATCGAGTAATTTATGAGAATGAATGTGACCAGTCTTTTTTTATATTTTTATTTATTAAACGGTGGTGGATGTTTATGTTTTGCGCGTATTCTGTACTTGACAGCCTGAGGTACATATGAAAGGCTAGTACTTTCATATGTGTAGAAATGGAGTTAGTTTTCATATAAAAGCGAGGAGTCAGTAATCAAATCGAGACGGTCAAATGACTCCAGGTTAAAACAAAATACGCCTGAAAAACCAGAAAAAAATTAAAAAGACGCAAAGGGCCGTGATGACCTCAGCTGTTTGCCGGCCTATTGACCTCCAACATGTTACTACTAAGAACTATAAAAAAAAAACAAATCAATGACAATTAATCTCGCCTTATATAATTTTTAAATGAGATTGCACTACATATTGTACAGTTAATCAAGGTTTTCAGTTGAGATAAAAAAGTCAGCGTCACGAGCGGGATTCGAACCCACGATCTTCGGTTTGATACGCCGCTGCTCTACTAATTGGGCTGTTGTGACCTCGATCCACTCGGACACCAACTTCCCATCTCAATCACACCTTTTGAATTTTCCCTCCTTTTTGTCATTTTTCGAATGTCGTGTAATCAATTTGATTCTCGGCGACAAATGAAATGGCCACGGAGAGCTTTAATGAAGTATACTTCATTTTAAACTTATTCAATTCACTCGTTTTGTGGTCTGATCGAGGTCACGTTAGCTCAAATGGCAGCGGCGTATCTAGCCGAAGATCGTGGGTTTGAATCCGGCTCGTGCCAATTACTTTTTCATCTCAACTGAAAAATACCATTTAAAAAAAATAGATATGGCAGAAAGATAATTTTACATAAAAACACAGGCTTTTGTGTTAAAGAAAAGTCGATCGCCGGTTTAGAGAAGCATTCAAATCTCTCGGAGCTTTGTGAGTTGGATCGCTTTCAACATGCATCGCCCACTGTATAAACGTATTATTGACGAAAAATTTAACTTTTTTGGCTTGTTACAATTACAACAAGAAGTTTAATTGTAATCTTTTGTACCGAAACGATCCAACCGTTTAATTTTCCGATTATCATTAACTAGAGTACGAAGTCGTTACGCATTCATCTGCAAATCTAGAGAAAAACCATACAAAAGCTTGTTTAAGTAAAACATTCTTTCATATATTGAATATATTATAATCATTTCAAAATATATGATTCTGAAATTCTAGAAATCACACTGGATCCTTAGGTGAAGAAATGACGAATGGCAGAGTGAGTGCGGTGTTCAATCCTTTTTAAAAGATAGTACTTACTCAGCTGTTTTGCAACGATCCTGATTTCGAGCTTTTAACTCATCATCAGGTTGAAGACGTTCTACAACCTGATGCTGAGCTAAACGCTCGAAATTCGGATCCTTAGAGAACGTACTATGAGTAGAAACAATCTTTTAAAAAAATAATTGTTTAAATACATTTTACAGAAAATTCATTTTGAATTAAAGTGAAAACTATTCGCCTGAGAAGAAAACGTACACAAAAATCTGTTTTAAACCTTTTATTTGATAATATAAATAGTAAAATTTTGTAGAGGCGTCGGTGGCGATGACAAGGAGGTAAAGGTAAAGGTTCCGGGTTCGAATCATGCGGCCCTGTGTTAGAATCCGACAAACTTAAAATGGACATTTAAATACAAGCCCCCAAGGATAATATACTGTTGCGAACCCCCGTGACAAAATTATATGATTGTTAACAAATGCTTGAAGAAGAGTTTTATACTAGAAGACAAAAGAATTAAATCCATAAACATTCAAAACTGTGACCTAGTTTTTTTAAAAACGAAAATATAAGTATTACCAACCTCATCTGTGTTATTTTTTCTTTTTAAATATTTTTATTTTCTTTTGAATTATATTTTTTTTATTTAGTTTAAAGCTGAGCAGTTTCTTTCTTTTAGCATTCTCTTTTATTTTGTTTAATTTGAAAAAAATAACATTTGTTTTGTGGTCAGTTTGTTTGATTCAAATTAAAATACCCATTTTGTTTTCTTTTCTTTTCAACTTTTTACTTTCATACGAATTGTTAACATCTCTTTTCATATGTTTTTCTTTTAAAAATCTCACCTGTTATGCAAATGTATTGTTGAAAAACAGGGGAAAATATAAACACTGTTGTATTAAGATCCTTTAGCATTTCTTCCTTCCTATTAAACCGATTCGTGTACGGAAGACATTATAATTAAACTGAATTAGAAGATAAGCTAACGGTAGGATAAAAAGAGGATTAAAGGAGGGTTTTTCTGTTTAAGGAAAGAGTGGAAGAGTGTCTTTACTAGCGAGTAATAGTAATTGAGAAGAGCCAGTACAAATCCGAGATAATCTCAGCATCAAGACGGAGGTGAGCGCTCGTCCGGCTCCCCCTCGCATGCAAATAATGTTTGTTTTCTTTTCGGAAAAGCCTTTTGAGCTGTGAAGGGGTGCGGTGGGGTGTTTTTATTATTTTTCGTAGAAAAAAAAATCGTAGAGGGTGTCTTGTCTGGGTCATCGCCCCCTTTGGCCCCTTCGGTAATTGCCACATGTTAGTGACTCATTCCCTCTTGTTACTCTCCACAACACAGATATCCCATTCCCGGCCGACATCAGTTATTGAACCCCTATGTGATCCGGCTAAAAGAAAATGTTCATAATCCTGCAAACATTGAAGTAAAATGTCCAATTAAAAATAATTATATTACGAGGAGAGGTTTGGTTTAATTGGATAAAATGGACATGTAAATTTTTTTTCAAGCATGTAGAAGGGTGGTGTTATATGGTTTTCAAACACATGGCAATAATAATTTTAAAAAATACGAATTGTGAATAGTCGAACTTTCATTTCATTTACAAAAGTTGCATACACAAGGTAGCGAAATCTGGTTTAGGTAGATGAAGCCTGTTTTTCAAAATTGAACAATCATATGAAAAAAGGATCTAACATGGAATATAATCCATATGACTTTTGAATTAATTTCTTTTATCTAACAAGGAACTTGCCTAGTCAAGTTTTTAGACGTCAAATATATTTTGTTCGTTTTTGATCACTTTGGTTTGCAAATTTTTGTTTTTGTCTGAAGGATGTGTTACGGCTATTGGTCATTTCTTCTTTGTGTAAAGAAAAAAATAATGAAGTGCGTGGATTGAAGTTTCACCTCACCCTGCTGCTCGATACGAGAAAAAATTTGATAAAAAAATTGCAGATTTTTCTTGTATTTTTAAGTATTATTTTTCATTCAGTGGGAAACAAACGTAAGAGAAGGAAACGATGTGAGCACATTTCAACAAAGCAGATATTCACTATTTTTCGTGGTCCGCTTGACCAATTAATATCATTCAATTAATTAAGATTTTAAATTGAGATAAAAAATCAGTTCATGAGCGGGATTCGAACCCACGACCTTCGGCTTGAAACGACGCTATATCCCCCTTTTGAAATCGAAGTCACGATAGCTCAAGTGGTAGATTAGCGGCGTATCAAGCCAAAGGTCGTGGGTTCGAAACCTGCTCGTGACACTGGTTTTTTATTTCAATTGGAATTAGTAATTAATTGGAAAAATAGATATTTCATTTTTATCGTTACCCAGGTTTGAGAGAATTGATCAACTGCTGTTATCCTTCCCAATGTTTTAAAAGATTTGACGTATTCCCGCACAGTTTACAAGATGCCGGCGGTTCAGTTTAGTTAGTAAAATAACCTCTTGTCTTACTTTTGAGAGGGGACATGGTTAGGTACCTACCTATGAGACGGAAGGCGAACAGTTTTTAGATACTTGAAGACAAAAACATTTGATAAAAAATTAATAAAATTAAAAGTGCGACGCGAGAAAGAATAACGGGTTACCAGCATTGCCAGCAGATACCAACCACCAATTTGAAATTTCGATTAACTTTGTTGACACATTCTGCTTGTATGCGCTCCTTACGGTAACTAGTTTGATGAAAGGCAAGTTTCGACCGGAAAATAACAATTCAATATTACTTGACTACTCGATGAAAAATCTATTCGAGTATTTTTTACCGATACTAAAAAAATAATCGGCACAGTACTTTTAACGAAGGTAATATTCTATACCAAAAGCACTCGGTATCAAAAGAAAATGCTTCATACTTTACTTATATTGATTGGTATCAAACGTCACCAATAAAGAGGTACTTTTTGGGATAAGTTGTAATTAATATGGAGTTAGTTTAAAAAATTTAACAGGTAAAAAATAATAGTTTAATAGTTCAATTTTTCCTGTTTTTTTGAATAATTGTGATGATCACGCGGAAATAACTGAACTAAAGCTTCATCGACTGTACAGATTCCATGAGAAAATCTGATAAATAATAAATTGTTCCTTATTGTTAAAAATGCACCTGGCTTATTAAATTATTTTGATTATAATTGAATCGTTAATAAATTATTGTTGGGAAAATGTTTGAAGGCAGAGTTGCCGCCCAAGGGTTGCAGAACAGCTGCCAGCACTATCTTAATTACTAATCGTATCTGAGTCCGGGTCAGTGAACTTTCCATGTTTGCTCATGGGCTGACATGCAAACAGGACGCGCTGAGTATTAGACAAAAGAAAACTATTAAAATATATTACAAAAACGGATATTTTTTTTCCTAGAGTTAAAAGAGTAAAATTTCGCGAGGGTATGAAAATTTCTATTTCCAAAAAAGAAATCTATCTTAGTACAGACTGTAGTTTTGAAAAAAGGAACCGTTAAAACATATGGTCAGAGGTATAAGCATGAACTTTATTCAAGCGTCATTTCATATTATAATTAATGTAAAATTAAGAGGGAGAACTTCGTCAGACGTGCCGAATTTAAGTGTTTATTAACGCTGGGACATTTTCAACGTGGTGTAAAAATTCGCGTAACAAACATCAAGCTCGATTCGAGGAGGTTTTTTTTTAATTTCAACAATTATTTGAACAATCAATTTTAATTATTGTCATTGAACAATCTATCTCTCTTCCTCTTTGTTTCTGGTGATATGAATAAACCAATGAAAAACGTATTGACATGAGAATTTTCTTTTAATATATTACATACAAAGTTAATTATTGAAAAAATTAAATTTTTTATGTGTGCGTATAATGCTACAAACGTCTATGTGGACATCTCGCAATAATAATTCGTATTGTAATATGCTTTTAGAGTGAGTAAAATTTTAAAGAAGAGGGAGTGAGGGAGAGAGAGAGTGTGAGAGAGAGAGAGAGAGTGTGAGAGAGAGAGAGAGGGAGAAGAGAGAAGTGCCTATAAATTGAAAATGTTTGATAATCTTATTCTTGTTTGTAAGAAACTATTTCTGAATAGGTTACACAAACTTTCGTGAGATAAAATAATTTATTACTTAATAAAATATAATTATTAAACTTAAAAAATCATACACACACACTAATTTTTTTTCAGTTAATTATGAAACGGCAAATTGAAAATTTCTTCCGGCAAAACCCAATCGCGAATTATGTATATGCTCTATTATTCGAAGGGGAAACAATCAAGCTGAACGAAAATATATACTATGCATAGAGTTGGGAGGAAGGTGAAGAAGGTCTATAACAACGCCGTCAAAATCAGAGAAATGATGAAATGAGTCTTTCCAATATTAAGCTCTACAGCGACATTAAAATGATCTTAAATCTAGGAGCGCGTATATGACCTTTTCCACGTACGGAGGAGCAGATTGGGGTACAAAAATGATAAGCAGAAGAAGCATCCTTGAGAACAGAGAAAGAGTATCGCTTCTGAGAACGAGAAAAGCTTACAGGAGCGCCATACTTTGGCCGTTAAAGTCTTTTCTTCTAAAATAGAATTGCAATCCGATAACTAAAAGATGGAAAGGAACCAACAATAGTAAACTTAGATGCGTCAGTTCCATCAACTACAAAATGCTCAGAGGAAGGAACACTCTGAATAAGGTCGACCTATTTTAAGGAGGTCATCGGGGCAAAACTTTCCTTGACGTCCGTCAGTCCTTGCATTGCCCATCATTATTGAGATTGCTTCTGTCCAATCCTAGAAAGCAGATCAGGTTTCTGATTTTCTGCGATCTGAAAGTTTCTGCTCAGGATTGCATGGTGGGTTCAATCAAATTGGGAATGTTCAAATGTTCAACAGGGCATGGAATTTCCAATGTCCGATGTGTCCTGACTGCCAAGTCGATGACCTCCTCTTCCGCCACACTGTTACGGAAAAGTACACCATTCAGTCTGTTAATGGAGCTATAGTCGATGCAATACCTGACTATAAAGTTTTAGTGATATTATATACAAGATTTGTGAAATTTTAGGTATCTAAACAGACCTAGGAACCTATAAACTTATAACTCCAGGCTGGTTACTTTTTGTATTTATTAAATTATTGCCTATGTAGTTTTTTTAGAAAATTTATTCATAAGGATCTTTTAGGTTAGAAGAATTTTTAACATAAAAGCCGTTGGGAAATCGGTGCGAGTTTGTATTTTAAAAAAAAATTCCGGTAGTGTTTTTTTTATGAAATACATATTACCATTACTTAATTGACACATTTTTCGATTAGCGAATTCCTTTTCTCAGACAATGGTTAACCATTTTTGGGTTTTTATGTAGTTGTATTTAATTAAGTGAGAGTACTCGCAAGCAGCCCAGAAGAGCACTAGTCTAATGAATGTTTTGCCTCCGGCGGGATTTGGTGGAGAGCAGGGGTCGGCAAAAGGTTTGTGTCAAGTACCTCGATTGAATTAAATAAGAGCATTCAATTAGCGTAAAATCCTTCAAAGATTCCTCGAGTTTTGCACAAAAGGCCCTCTCAATCGAGGTATTAACGGTCAATTGATGAATGCATCCCGCTTTGAGCGCATTACAACCGGACCGGGTAATTAGCGGCCATAATGCAAGTAATTAAGTTCCAAATTAAACGAAATTCTTTATATTGGCAGAAAGGAGGAATATTATTAATTCCTCCCTCTTTTGGCCTATTTATGCGGAGGGGAAACTTCATAAAGATTATTAATGATGGTGATGCCTCGACGGAAAGAATTGGGGGGCGTGATTCAACCCCTGTCGAGCAGGTTTGCCCAGACAAATGGACTTACTGCATAATTATAATCTTCAACTTAAAAGGTGAACTTTATTTATAAATCCCTCTCTATATATTTTACTACATTTTACTGAAAATCGTCCAATTTCATTAACGTTGTATAAATCGGCCGAAAATGTATACAGAAAAGTTAAATTTTTGACTACCCACGACGGATTTTATATAGAAATAATATGCAGAGGCTTTCTAAGCCAGGCCAATTTCCAAAGTGCCTAAAGACTACTTGAAAAACAATTCTTTGGGAATATAAGAAGAAGAAAAAGTTCCCCCTGAGCTTAAGGCTCGCATGATTGATGAAAACAGGCCGCTCTACATCCCGTTCTCGTTTGTGATATCTCTTCTTCTGGAAAGTAATCTGTTATTAAAAGCTGAAAAATGGCCAAATCCAAGTTCTGATTATTATAATAGCCTCCGGTTTCCCCCTTTACCAAATTTATACTATCATAATTACAGGTTTTTATCTTTTAATGTTAATACAATAAGGTTTTAGGAAGGCGCCGGCTTTAAGAAAAACATCTGGGTTGCACGAGAGATTAACGGGATGAAATAAACCTGCCGAAAGATTTATTGGGACTTAATCCAATTGTTTAATGAAGATTTTAACCAAATTAATATCTGATTACACGAGTTAAAATTATCTCAGAGAGCCAAACGATTTTTTTAAAACAAACCTAAGAAGTGCCCAATAACTCTTATTAAAAATATAGCAATTGGATTAACAAACTGAAAATTATAAATATTATTTTGGCTGTATTTGTTGATTTTTACACCATAAGCTTATCATTATTCTATAAACGAATTAACGACTTTTTGATTTTTTAAATCGTGACAGCTTAAAAAAATCGCATTTACAGATTAATTGGCAGTTTAATTAGAAACAAAAATAATTCATAACTCTAACAATTCAACAATCATTCATGTCGCAATGTTTATAAAAGAATTGAATCAATTTTTAAAATTAGATTAATTCTTTTTGATTTGGGTGTAAAATGGACAAATAACATGAGTGCGCTATAGTAAAGAAAAGAATGCAGCTTTGGGGCTCGTCAGCCGGTATTCGATTGATCAAAAAATCTCAGAGCCACGAATATTTTTAATTGTATATACACATCTTAAAACCTTCATATACATTATATAAATTATTTTTTGAAACGAATGTATTTATTTGCGTGAATTGTAGGACTTGTTCTCACATAACCCAAGAAATCATGAGTATTCTTGGGTGGTGTGAATGAAAAAAAAAAAAAAAAAACAATTTGGCCTGAATAGTTTATCCATAATTACCCCTGGGAATATCGAGTGCTTTGAAGTAGTTTTATTAGCGCGACTATGACGGCTTATCCCCAATTACCCCCGAGGAATGTCAAGAACTCTACTGGGCCAGTGTAAACATTAACCAAATTATGTTTTTATATTGCTTTTCAGCGTTTGGGTTTATTATTTGTTATTTTTCTCACAACTGCCGAGGCCTAAGGCTAGCAGTTGGATAAAGAAAAGAATAAATTCGTTACCGTTATATCAAAAAATACCATTATATGGATGTTGAAACAGTAAATAATTTAGTAGGTTTGAAATGTGAGAAAGATAAAAAATAAATAGAAAGATAATAAAAAGATGTAAACATATTTTGCAGATCGTAAAACGTTAAAAAATTATAATTTTTAACAGTTCAATTGATGGATAGAGATGATTATTATTAAATCCATTATATCTAGTGTTCTGACTGACGAAATTACTTCTTTCAATTAATCAGTTAAGGCAGACAAAGGTAGAGGTTTCGAAACCCGCTCATGATTCGAACTTTTTCATTTCACCCAAGTTTGAACTTTGACAAGTTATCAAAATTTTTATTCTTAATACAAACAATATTAATACGGCCATTTTTTGTTATTATTATTATTAATTTTTAAGGGCGTTTTATGGGCTAAGGTCATTTCAAGCCCTAACATCCAAACATTCTATTTTAGGTTAGCTTATATCTCTTCTGAGTGCTATAAAACTCTGACTCCAAACAGTCACTCGTAACCTAATTTATCCTATTGCCATCCAAGCTTTGATTTTCTTTTTCAAATTCTTAATTCGGAAGGCCAAGTTACATTAAATTTAATAAAATTATAAAATTTATTTCTGTTTCTTTTTTACAATTAAAATTGTGAGTTTTTTCCATAAATTAAAATTTCCCCATAGGCTTGTATGGCGCCATTTTTAGTTAGACAACTTATTATAAATATAATAAAATATAAAGAGAAACTGGACAAAAATGAAATAATAATCATACAATAAGTTAACAAAATAAAAATGTAAACAATTATTGTAGCTTTCATAACCTTTAGATCATTTTCCTACAAAAAAAACGTTAATACCAATTGTCATAATAATATCATAATTTTATTGAAAAAAAAAAAAGAAAAGACAAAACTGTTCTAAGAATACACGCAGAATAATCTAATTTGAAAAGATAAATAAACAAAATACTGTTTTTCTCACATTTTAAAAAATCCTCCTGGAAGCAAAGTAGGTCACAAAAACTCGTATTTGACTAAATTGCATTGTAAAATCCATAGATACCGACATTCGCGGAAATCGGCGTAGATTAATTTTTTGACAGTTAATTTGGTCGACCGTCCTTCCTGACTGATTTTTGTCAAAAGCTGGTGGACCGATTTTCATGGTTGATAATTTGGTTTTTAAGAAACTGTCAATTGCATTTTATGACATTATATCATACGTTCAAATCGGACTATTATTTCTAATTGAAAAACGAAAATTTCTGAGAAATAATTTTAGTGTTTTGTGTATTTTATTACCAAAATATTTGAATGGTACGTACATCAACGTTAATAAGCTACGTTCCTCTTATTTTAAATGGTCTGTCTGACGTTAACATCCTTTTAGCCGGGTTTGGAATTATAAACGTTTCAATAAGGTATTCCTAACGACTTCTCGTAAATCGAAAGAATTTTAGAGGTCAAAAAATTGATAAATTAAATTCAAAACAAAATTTATATTTCTTTAATAATTTGGCTTTTAGAAAAATGAGAAGCTTCGATAGCTTTTAGTATATTTTTATTGCCATTTATCAAATAAAAAAAACAAAAAAAAACAATGCTGTAAAATTCATATAGTTATCTGAGCAAGTACAACCCTCAAATGAAAGTATTAAAAAACGGGAAATTTCAATTTTCAAATTTCGGAAAAACCACTTATTCACAAATTTTCGATACATCTGTGTCTAGGTGCTAAAACGAAATGTCGAAATTAGTTTCGCTAAAAAAATTATGACCTAGTTATTGCTTATAATTGCCATCCAGGTAGCCAAGCTTTTTTTTATTTGTAAAAATCTACTCTACAATCAATACTAATTTTTACTCACTCTAATACTATGTCTTTGAAAGTTTTGATTTATTCCAATTAATTCATTTTTATGTAAGGTATTGGTTGAGATAAAAAAGTCAGTGTCACGAGCGGGATTCGAACCCACGACCTTCGGCTAAGTGCGCCGTTGCTCTACCACTTGAAAGATGTTATTTGGCCAATCAGATCACGAAATCTGACGAATCTTTTGATTTATGTTTTGGATTCGCGTTTTGTTAAGTGATTACAGGAGATGAGACATTGGGGGTGTCGATAAATTTAAATTCACACCGAAATTTTGATTTAGGGATCTCTGGAGATGCTAAAGCGAAATATCATATTACTGTCACGAGAAAAAATATAACCTAGTTAAATTATTACAGTTATATTTGGCTTTTAGAAAAACTAGAAGCGTCGATAGCTTTCAGTATATTTTTTATTGCCATTCACCGAAAAAAAAATAACTGAAAAAATAAAGTTATTTGAATAACCTTCAAATGAAAGTATTAAAAAACGGGAAATTTCGATTTTAAAATTTCGGAAAAACCACTTATTCACAAATTTTCGATACATCTGAGTGTAGAATATATAAAAAAAAAAGTTTGGCTCAAACCCATCAACCTGATCATCCCCTTGTCTGTTATATTCCAGACATTTCACCTTCCATTTACCCTCATCACCCTAACCACCTTATTTCACCCCCACCGTGTATGTCGAACAATTGGACTACATCAATAGAAAAAAAAAGAAGAAGAATTTTTAATGACATAAATTGGGATAGATTATCTGATATAATACTTTAGAAATTATTGGAGCTTCATCCTCGTTGGTCTGATGTAATTAAAAATTTTAAACAGGCTAAGAGTTTATACGTTAGGTTTGAAATGAAACGACAGGATCAGATTGATGCAAGACATTATTTTAAAAAATGTCAGCAATTGTCAACAGAAATCTTAAACTTCGTTATTAGAAAGTAAAAATTGTCCATGGTCGAAAGACAAGGCCATTATTGATTCTGTTTCTGATAAGAGTAAGAAGGGTGAATGGGGTGGAGGGGAATTGAATGGCTGGGGAGCGTTTTGAATAATAGAAAGGGCGGTATTAGGGAGAGGATACTTCTCAGAGAAAGGCCGGCCAGTGTTTGCAGTGACCAGAGCAAGTGCCCCGAATCCCCCGGAGTTCTCGTCCTCCCCGATGTTAGTCCCTGGCCTCAGGCTTAAATAATAAAGCCGCATCACTGCCGTTTTAACAATTTATTACAGAACAGGTTTTATTAATTAATATGGCGCCCCTTTTGATGCCTGCTGTGACGGTTAAAGTTTATTTTTCACGGGATAAATTAAATTGTAAAACTTGGTTGACATCGTCCATCGAGTTTATGTAACTATAAGTATATTGTAATTACATTTTTATAGAAGAAAAAAACTTTTAACCATCTTTAGGGGTTGTACATGCACGCAATCCTCGAACTATTTAATAAAGAGACGGGGACATCGGGGAAAAACACGCATGGACATTTATTGGATTTGGGTCGATGTTTTCCGAAGGCCGGGTGTGAAAGCCCGTTTGTAGCTGCTGAATCGCATTCCGAATTCGGGTTCATTTAAATAATTGATCAATCCTTTCACCACTACATGAATAAACGGTCCTACGTCCAGATATGGCATTTGCATGAACAGCAACTTTTCCCAAAATGCACTTTCCGATTCATTTCCCCCCTTTCGCTTCTATTTTTTTTTAAAAACGCCAATTTATATTTAAATTCGATAAATAATTGTACCCGTTTAGAAAGCCTCCAATCAATCAATGTATGGTAATGTATTCGAGGCCCGGCCTCCCCCTTTTGCTTATTATCGTGTTTTTAGGAAGTTTTGTAAATTCCCAATTATTTTATTAATTGAGTCGAATCTTCGAGAATATTCATCAAAGCCGGTGGACGAAATAAAGCCCACGCATATTCGATCGATTTCACTGTATTGGAAGTACAAAAGGAATAAAGAACGACTTCAAAGAAAATGAGAAGGGAAGAGGAAAAAAAATAACACTTGAAAGACAATTTTCTTTGGCCAGCAGCTCTATAGGCAAACCCAAAATAACCACGTAATTGTGCAATATTTTCTTCGAACTTCATTATTGCTAATTTCGGATTTTTCAGATGGTAAATACCAGATATGCTCGAATAAAATCTCGCAAATATTACAAAAATAAATCCAAAGAAGAAAACTGGTTATTAAAAATATGATTTCATAAACAACGTAAGATTTTTTAACCTCTTAAATTTTTATTATCAAAATAACAAGATTTCTTAATACTATTCCCATACTGCTGAATAATATAAAAAAAGATGTTATTTTCTTTACTGTTTTAGTCTGTTAGGAGCTTTATGTCTTTTTCGTTTCCATCAGTGGGTCAGGAGTTAAAACAGGGTCAGGCAAGTGGCTAGATCATCCTCGTCATATTTTATCACGATTTCCCTTTTTATTTTTTTAAACAAACTCCAATGAGAAAAAAAACAAACAAACCGAAATGCTTAAACGCTTCAGTCAGATCAAAACAGAATGACAAGGCAAAGCAGATTGATCGATAACTCACTAGACCCGAAAATTACCCGAATTATATGATTTATTTAAAGGAAAGGTTCGTTTATGAAACGTGTAAATAACAGTAAGAAAAGTTTGAAAATAAACATTACTACTGTCAACAAATTAGAATAACTCTTGGGGCCAACAGGTTATTTTGCTATAAAAATTATATTTATAAAAATCCGTATTCATTTTAATTGGTCCCAGTTATGCAAAGTTAGTATTTAAATTGATTTCAAAGTTTTATATAAAGCGTGGTCGAAAAGAAAAATTAGCGTAGTTTAAACGTTATATTATTTTTATAGTGCAATAGTTGATAGGTAAAAAAGTAAAAATTTTGAAAAACCAGGTTAATGTGTAGAGTGATGAACCTATAACGTACGATGTGAACAATCGGCGAAGATAAGTACAACCAAGAAGACAGAAAATTATGAAACTACACGAATCTCTTTGCCAAAATTTCGCCTAACAATATTGATAATTAATTAATGAATTACAAAAATCATTTATTACAAAAGCATCTTTCGCGGAGACACAGTGTACAGACGCGTTACGCCATTTCGTTATCTTCATTTGTGGGTCAGGGTTTAAGCAGGGAGAGTCAAGAAAGTACTACGTATTTTTTTTCCTCCACCTATTTCATCGTAGATAGAGGTAATCTTAGGGTGATTCATGTAAGTGGGCAATGTTATATTTTCTCTTGATTTCCCTTGTCACTTTCATAAACGTAATAAAACCACTGAAATACCCGACAAGATCCCCGAGAAGAATTTTTCTCTTGATATTAGATTCCAGTTCATCTAAAACGGACCAAATATTGTCAATAATCCAAAATAATCAATACGGAGGATTGTCTTAAATATGAACAAAAATTAAGGGTGGTCACTTTTTTTGACTTCACAGTCTAGTATGATTGCATGAATTTTGTAAATTGCTTATTTTTGGAAGGAATAATTAGGTTATTCTTCGGATTTTGATTTAATGTTTTCACCTCTTAAATGTATTTGTACAAATCAAACAATGTAATTCTCTGAAGATGATCTAAACAAAGATCGAAACATAATTTGTTAAAGTCGTGAGGAGTGGTGACGCATGAAGTAGTTTAGAAAAAAAAATTTTTACTTTTTTTTTTTACCGGCGGTTCGACCTTGGTTAAATCACAAAACGTACATTAAATAAAACAAATACAATTTAATTGACCTCCAATCAACATATTTTTCGTAATTTACCCAGGCCCTGAAGATGACCCAAATAAAGGTCAAAACGTCGGCAAAGTTTTTTTTAACTACCTCATTCTTGACCGCTCCTCACGACTTTATCAAATTATGAAACAACCCTTCATTCAATCAGACGCAAAGATCGAAAAGTTTGTACAACAAAGACAATGTGTAGTGTGTAGTGACCGTTAGTTAATGATACTTTGGAAATCAGATGCGGTCTGGTGTGATGTAAGTTTTCAGAAAAACATTTTCTTTATCGTGACAACGTTTCGGTCTTTATTGAGATCATCTTCTGGGTTCAAAGTATTTGTTTTTCGTATAGATGTATGTGTATTTCAAAGTTGAAGTTACTTTCGATGAACATCATCTTACGCATCTTACGAAAATGATTAAAGTAAAGACCTTTGTAACAAACCAAAAATTATTGTAACAAATAAACAGCGATAAATGATTACATAATAATAATATAATTAATTAATATGTGGTGTTTAGTGACCTTAGTTAATGATTATTGGGGGATCGAGAAGGTACTCTCAACATGACATAGAAGAATAGACACATCAGTACGGAAAGCAAACACTTCGAGCACTGAAGATGATCTCAATAAAGATCGAAACGTTGGCACGATAAAAAAAATGTTTTTTTCTAAGACTACATCACACAAGAATGCACATCACGATCTCCAAATAAGGATCGAGACTTTGGCCCGACAAAGAAAATGTATTTTTATGTAAATGAGTTTTAATTTCGAGCATTGCTTTGGAGGCAATTTTGCAAAGATAAACAAACAACAATGGATCCTTGGAACTTTTTAACCCGGCTCGGCATTTTCCATGGGCGTTTTTCTCACAGGGCCTGTTAGGAATTGGGTTCGACAGTAATTTCGTATACACGGCCGAAAAACAATGATCCCCTGCTCGTTTATCGGCGAAGATTGTACGTCTAGATCGGTTAGCCCGGCGAGTACGGTGATTTACGATGAGTTGTGTTTTGATAGCGCGAGAAGGGCGCCCTGGTAAAAAGGGGAGGAAGCCCGCCGTGGGGCGAGGGACGAGATGGATCGTAAATACTAATCGACACACAAACAAAGGCATCTTTCAATCTGGGACGGCAGCGGGCTCTCACAACATTCTGATTTATAAAGGCGGTCTAGCGACTTCAACGGTAGGAGATAAAAATCCGCCGCCTCCGGCCCGCCCCCGCCTCGTCCTAATTCCAAATCGATATGACCGAGATGCGAGCCGAGTTCTTGGACTTCTTATTATGTCGGCGTGTATGTAATGATAACATCCCCTCCCATCGGGACCGTCCTCTTTTACGTTTCTTTTCCTCAGGGACTGGGAGATGGGGATTTTATTGGAGATTTCAAATTTTATCGCCTCCAGAAGCTTTTACGGCAAAGAGCTTTACTGTACCGAGACGGGCTCATTTAAATCTATCCTATGTCTTCGATTTGCCAATGGTTTATTTCCCTGACTACATTGACTATATCGATTGAAGATAAACGCACCGCAAAGAAATTCAACATGTCCTTTTATCCTCGCTTATAATCCATACAATCTCTTTATAACATGATCCTTTTATAAATTAATTACTAGCAAACAAGTATTTAAACATGTAACACCCGAGTTCCATAGTTTCTTTTCCCGCTCGGAGAACTCATTAATTGGATTGATCGCAAACAAGTATCATGTTGACAAACAAATTTCATTGATCTCGGTTCCAATTAGCGCTGCTACTTGTACCTGGTCGGACGGTTTCTCATTAACTGACCGATAGCAAACAAGTGTCGGGTGTAGTGTACATACGAATTTCCACCGACCATTGGGCCGTTTAGTCTCGCTACTTGTACCTGATCGAATGCAATTCACGCCTTATTCTGTCACAAGGGAATGTCAGTTTATAAAATGATTTACATCTGTAATATATTTGATAAGAAACGTTGTTAATAAATTTATTTTACATTGTGTGCTAGTTAGAACTGCTTATGTTGTAAACAAGACCATGCGAAAAACACATGCACATTGTATATAAAATCGAAGCATGCACGTTTCTGTTATTGATTTCGTCACAATTTGAGATAATTTAAAATGTGAATATGATCACAGAAAATTTAAAAGGTTTAGCTGGATTTCGAAAGCAATGAAAATAATCTATGAACTGTAATGAAGAAACTGCCACAAACAAAAGGAAGATACAAAAAACATAGTAAAAAAGTTTTACTCTTCTCAAAATATAAGTAATACTTTTTTTAAATTAATCCATATTTGTTTAGTGGTCATAATAGACCATTATTCTAATTAATAATTCTTTTCATCTAAGGATTTTGGTTCAGATGAAAAGCTTAGAACAAAATAACAATCAATTGTAATAATAATTACAAAAAATTATCAACAGTCGGCATTAAGAATTTGATCAAAATTTAAAGAAAGGATAATGAATTTTTAAAAGTTCAAGATTTTACTTCTTTTATTAAAATGATTTTCGAGAAAAATGTGGAGCAGTCAAAATATATTGTATTAATATTTGAAAAGTAATACATCTGACGAATTATCAACAGAAATCGACCTAGTGGAAAAAAGTTAGCAAAAGAAAGAGGGCAAATTTATCAGCATTGTAACCATATTGTACAGACGTCGCTTTTTAAACAAAACATCCAATTACAATTTTTTCCTAGTAAAATCCGCAGAAACCCTCCAAACTGGATATAAACATTTGAACAAAACCCGATTTTCATGTTAGGACTCGTTACGCTCTAAGTCCCGGTTGAAGAGTAACCGACGGAGGTGAAATTGCTTCGTCATGGGTGGCAACTAATTGCTCTCAGGCGAAAAACAGGCTCCATCAAATGTCAAACGTAGTTGTTTAATTAAAGTCTACGATTTAAACGATTATATTCAAATTTAAGAAAAAACATTGTTTTTTGAAGAAATTTTAATATTTTATTTTTTTCTGGGCAGAAATTTAAATCAATTGATTTTTATTTTTCAAGCATTAAGGACCAAGTTCGTTTAATTTGTATATGAATGATTAAAAGTTGTATTGTTTCATTTAATTACCAAGTCATATAAATGTTTTATTGTTGAAGATAATGGTTTTCAGTGAGGACTGTGCTTTTGAATGGTAACAGCTGTTGATTGTTGTAAAATGTTTGTGTCAATTGCGCTAACAGCTGTTATGGCAAAAACATGTAACATTAACGCTAACATCGTGTTTTTATGTTCAACATAAATATTAACGAAACTGTACCTTTATTCTGCTATCCAAAAAAGAAACAAAGAAACACAATTTTGCAATATTATTAATACTAGGGGTTTTTCCCACGATTTGGAAAGGAAAGTACTTTTCACGGTTTTGATTTATGTAAAAGATCAGTTCAAAAGGTTGTATTTTTCGTTGGGCGCTTTACCGCAAATGGGGCTGTCAGCATGACCACCTGTCAGAATATCCTTTTATGCCCGCTACAGACTCGTCGGTCGGGACCATCCAGTTTATTTTTCTTTTTATGAGTAAACTCTGAAAATTGATTATTCTTAAAAATCCTTTGGGGCGGGCTTAGGAGGACGGTTTAGTTTAAAACCCGATCTAGATGTTTCAGTTTAAATGGCGCGGCACCTGCTGTCACCTAATGGCGCGGGCTAATTGACCGCCCCGAAAACAATGTCCCCGCGCCGATCCGTCGACTCTTCCCAAACAATTTCGAACCCGCAATTACCAAGGGATGTCATCAACTACAAATAAACATTTCGCTCCTCCAACAACAACACGGACAATAGCGCTTCGATGGCTACAGCCGTCATCAAATTAAACGTAAACACTGCACGCGGGGATCGCGCAGTAAATTATGCATTTCTCTCATTTACCATCACATTTTTCAAACGATTTATGCTCATTATTTGGCTAATGTGGTAGAAAAAAAACTTGGATGATAAGAATTTTTTGTAAAAAAAAAAAAAATTGACCCGGAATAAATACAAGACTCACCATAAATGGGGGACGAGGATCGGCCCTAACCATCTCGATCATTTGTACCATTTGGAACGTCTGGACGAGTCTGTTATTGGTGGAAGAAAAAAAAAAGAAGGCAAAGAGTTAAGCCCCGGATCGAGGAGGGACGGTAAACGAAGCGAAACTGACGAAGCCAGGGATGAAACTGGGGAGGTTGAACAACCCCCTCCATTTCCACCCCCGACAACCCCCACTTCCCGCTGACACGCACCAATGGAAACGATCGAATTCCCTCTTATTACAGATTTACACCGCTCTCCCGTCCTCCTCGTCCCAAAATCGATATCCCTCTATGGAAGGGACACCGTTCACCCTACTTTATAAAAGAATCAAGGTAAATAGTTAAGAGATGAATGGCGATCCGAGGAATTTTCTCTTTCTGCTCTTTACCGTCCCACCCTCAGACCTCCACCCTCTATTTGCCTCTATCAAAGATTTAGCTTACCTCCTTCCTTCACGGTTAATCATCCACTAAACCACACTGCAGTCGCAATTTCATTTGCCCTTAATCCGATTCCACGCCTCAAACCCCGCTAACGAGATCAACAATAAAACCCGTTAATAGTCCATGACGTGTTTGTTGATGATTGAAGCTTTAATCTATGAAAGTAGGCCATCCGATTCATCATCCTTTTATGACACTTCGAGGCTCCCCCACAGCCTTCTTCACCCTCGACGCCTTGTTTCTTTTTATGAAAACCGCCCTCGTCCGACCACCGCGGATGTTTCATACTCAACATTAATTACAAACACGATTGCATCATCAAATTTTTAATTTACATTTGCTTTTACTTTACTTTCGCAACATGTTGCCAACAATGCCTGACCTAGTAGTGTAGAAAATTTGAACAAGTTGATTTGTAAGAATCCATTAATTCAAATTTCTTCTACCGTATGGAACTAAATGAACTCATGTATTGTTGTTGTGTTTTACAAAATTATCATTAGGTCGAAATAATTTTATTTTTTTCTCTTCTTTATTGAAGTAACAGTATTTTTAACCTGAATTGTTTATCTTTAAAGTTTTGCTCTGTCATATGCGTTTTGCCATTTTGGATCTAGGTATGGTCAAGTAGATGATAAAATAAATTCAATTTTATCTGCCAGGATTTTGACAATTTTTTTGCGCACGGCAAAGCAATCTTCAATATGTTTACAAATTGGCCTAAGTTTTTCATAACCGTTCGTTTCCCATTTTCCCTTGTCTCTACTGGCACGATGTATTTGTACATGTAACTTTCCACGATCATGCCCACTGTATATTAATCAAAATCGACCACATAAGCCCACGTCTCAGGAGTTCTATATGTTCAAAAGTGAAGAAAGAGTTTACTCTTTCCCTGTAGACATCGTCGGTATAATTCGACCGTCTACAGGGCAAACAACGTCACGGCTATTCACTAAAATATACACTTCAGGAAAAAAAGCTGAAGCACGTTTCAAGTATCAACTTGTACGACACGATGATCACACGTGACTAATCATCCATTTTAACTGCTACGGGACAGATACGACATACGATAAAAACACTAATTGACTTAAATAAAACATGATTTAATTACTTTAACTTTTTACGTACCGCCTTACATTAACCTTTCATTTAATTATTGCTAACAATTTTTTTTAAACTACCTTATGTGTTTCTCTTTTTGTTAAGAAAAGTTAATGATGATGATTAAAGGAGTCTCTAAAGTGGTAATTTTTGTTCCTTATGCTTTGCGCCCTTTGCCATTGCCAACGTGGCCAAAGAAATGGATAAATTTTAATTTAATTAATTAAAAACAATGAAGGATGTAGGCAATTTAAAAACAATCAGTTTCTCCGTGGAACTTGAGAGGAATGTTTAGAAAAATTCCCATTCGTCAAGAGTTTACAACATTTTTAAAAAACATTTAAATTTACGGCTTTTGTTGACGAAATTCATCTGACAGGACAGTTTTTGCCAGATAAAGATGATTAGAAACGACCAGCCTAAAGGTTCATCACGCTGTAAACCGTGAGAACAAAATCTATCCAAGTTCTACGCCAAAAATAAAGTCTTCAATAAACATCGAAACTTTTCAGATGAGCATGTCTTAGATCTGACGGAAGTTAATCCTTGTATTATTATTGCAATTTATATAAATAGTTTTTTTTTTATTGGAGTTTCGTAATTACGAGTGTGAATTTGCATTGAATTACCGTAATTACTAGAACATTTCTGCTTCACTGTAAAAATAATGATCAAATAATAAATCAAATCAACTGACCATTTTTTTTCTCTCTCGAATGCTAATATTGTCTTTCGGTTTTCATCAATATCATATATTATTATCTTTCTGCTGTAAATATTATTATATTAAATTGATTTCTATCACAAACAGTAGGTAACTAAAAGATCTGTTTTCTTTGCATTTAGCCAAAAAAGAAAAGAAAAAAAGATGAAATATAAGCACCAAGAAGATGAAATGTATTATGTACACAAATGTTTGCTAAACAAAATCCAATTCAAATCCAAATAAAAAAAAATTAATTATTTTTTTAATAATAGAAATACAGAGCTATGGTCAAACATAATGATGTAGATGAATTTATCTGAATGATTGTAAATTGTTCGAGCGATAGGAACACAACTTCCACGTTGGCAGAAATGAATCGATTCTGAATGTGAAATTAATAAACTCCTGCTCAAAATTAACGCACCACCTTAATTTTTAAACAGAAATTCTTTTTAGAGAAATCCAGCTAAATCTCTTCATGTTTATTCTCTTTTTTATGCTTCACAATCCCACAAAAGTAAACAAGAATTGTTTACAATCGTGTTAATCCGCTTTGAAATGGATTTGGTAAGATACACAAGAGTTTCCTCCTGGTTTATTCCTCAGTTTCACTGCATCTGCTTAACAGACACCATTTCTTTTGGAAGTTTAAACTTTAATTTAGAACTTATGGCGCCCATAAGACATTTGAGTGAGCGTGAAGCCGTCAGAGCGATGACTCTTCTTGAGGAGGGCTACAGCCAGCGACAAGTTGCAAGAATAATTGGATGTCACCATACCACCATCGGAAGAACTCTCCAACGGTTCAATGAAACTGGCAGCAACACACGGAGGCCTGGACAAGGACGTCCAAGAGCAACGACCGAGAGGGATGACCGATTTTTGCGCTTACATGCCCTCAGAACGAGGCAGGTGACAAGTTCGGAAATGAGTAGCCTCCTTCAAAGCACCAGGAATGTCTCAATTTCGGCTCCCACTGTTCGAAGAAGGCTGAATGAGTTTGGCTTGAGCAGTAGACGGGTTGCTTCAGGGCCACTACTGACCAGAGACCACCGAGTAGCCAGGCTGCGATTTGCCCGGGATCACCTCAACTGGAGTTTTGATGCCTGGAAGAGAGTTTTATTTTCTGACGAAGTTAGAATCGCTCTTAATTCTCCAGATGGTCGTGCTCGGACATGGAGACGAAGTGGAGAAAGATTTGCTCAGTGCAATATTATTCCTCGCGTCGCCTTTGGTGGAGGCTCCATCATGTTCTGGGGAGGTATCAGCATGGAGGCCCGCACAGAGTTAGTCGTTGTTCCAGGACGGTCTCTAAATGCACCAAGGTATGTGGAAGAGATCCTCCAACCTCATGTAGTGCCTTTCGCTAGGAATATTGGACAAGGCTTTTTATTCATGCAAGATAACGCTAGACCTCACCGTGCGAGATCGGTGGAAGAATTTTTAAATGAACAGAATATTGAGCGGATTGAATGGCCAGCTCGTAGTCCTGACCTCAACCCTATTGAGCATATCTGGGATCAGCTAAAAAAAAGGATTAGGAGCCGAATACAACCTCCTAGCAACCTTTCGCAACTGCGCCAAGCGGCATTGGAAGAATGGGAGAATATTCCACAAGAAAGGGTAAAAAACCTCATCAACAGCATGAGAAGACGCCTGGATGCAGTAATCAAAGCCAGGGGAGGCAACACCAGATACTGAGTAATTAAATTTGTGTTTGAACTTAAATGAAAATTTTTGACCTTTTCAGTCTTTTTTATGGAATATTTTTTAATAAAGTTTACCGTCCTTTTCTGCTTTTCATTTTCATTTGTAATGTTTTATTATTAATAACCTACAATACTAAAAATAAAAATAACGTTCAAAAAACACCTGAGAAAAACATATGGTGAAATATTGAAGTGGTGCGTTAATTTTGAGCAGGAGTTTATTTAACGACTGCTTAGTTAAAAGGGCCAGTGAGTAGAGTATTTTTAATTTGGTTTGGAAATGAGGGGTTCATTGTGAATGTTGGGCCAACAATTACAGGGGCTTAAGTCTCTGTCACTCAATTAGCCGGCCGGGGCCTAATTGTTGTAATCAGGAAAAAGGCGGAGAGCGCCGGCCCATCCAATCAAGACAGGTTTCACTCTTTCGGGGGGAGAGAGAGAAAAAAAGTCAAAACCAGTCATCTCCCTTTTGAGGACAATGGCCATTGATCACGGGGCTACGAGAACCTCGCCTCAAAAATATTAACCACCAGGAGAGAGTTGTTTTTTCCCGAACACAACGCTGGAGTTATTTTTTTTCTGTCTATAATCTTAATGCCGAGTTCTATTCTTAAAGAAAAAGAATCTCCTATTTGGGCTCGCACAAGAATACGGGGCAGATGACGTACTAACCCCGCAAGACCGATCGGTTGTGCGTGATATTAAGGCTTGTCGAATTTCCTTCGCCATTTGACCCTTTTTGTTTAAAGAGGATTCGCAATACAGAGCCCCCTATTGACCCTCGGGTTGTCTGGGTTTTCATGTTGGGTTCGAACACAGGGCCTGGATTCGAACCACAGGGCCTGGATTCGAACCTTGGACAGTTACCTTACAGTGGCCTCAGACTGGCGCCACACTATACGGAATGCGAAGGAAGTTTTCGTGACGAAAAAATTCAGCCCAACCCGAACAAGCCTCATGTACAGCGGAAAGTAACTGAACGCCTTCAACGACTGTTTGGATATGCAGTTGATAGCGTGACTCAATTGACTGAACGGTACAGTGAAACAACTTTCGTTTTGTGGATTTACAAAGTAACGCAGAAACAGAGGCCATTGGATTCATCCATTGAATAAGAAAAGGGTAGGACCTGGCCAATTTCACTGTCTGTATGAAGAACCTCGACGCTATCCTATCAAGCCCTTCCAATACTATGGGATGACTATATAACTTCCACAATAAATTGGTCCATCATAGAACTGCTTCACTTGCAATTTGCCCAGCTCTTCCGTTCTACGCTTGTCCGTCGTCAGGGTGGCACCGAGCAGAACATTCCGCTGGTGCACCAACGGACCTTGATTTACGACGGAAATTTCCGCTGGCTGTGGGCTTTGAATGCGCAGCGGAAATTTCAGTCACGAAAACTTCCGTCGCATTACATCTACGGTGGCGTCGTCCCCAGACGCCTCCCAATTTGATCCATACCGTTTATCTTGGTCTGCCTAGTTCTAGGTTTGTCTGGCAGGACACACTTCTGCACTCAGATGTCGGCAAGAAGTCAACACATGTGATAAACAAACTCACCTAGGTAGAACAAAATGATAAGTAAGAGTGAGTTGGGTTTTAACTTTCACCAGATAAACTAGTCTGTTCAAATATTCTGTTAAACCTTAAGTTTTATATCCGTGAAAGTATATAATTTTAAAATCTAACTTCAATATACCAGTGGTTTAAAAGGTGCTTGACTTATCGTTACATTTTCGATCAATAGAAACATTAACATCAGAGATTGCTCATTGTATTTTAAAGTGGTCTATTCGTTTATACAATTGAATTCGATGATATTAAGAAACCCCACCACTTGCTCAATATAGCAATTGAGCAATTTAGATGATTAGGTGATTACCTTTTGGCATAAGGAATTAGATTTTTGTTTGTTTCGGTTTTGCCAGGTTATTTATGTAAGGACTATAGTTAGTTAGACCCATGCGGAGAGGATTTGCTGGTGCCATTAAGTTAATGTGACTTGTTGCGATCAGGTTAAGGGGTGCGTTGTGTATTTTCGACCCGGGAGAAGTTCCATGGTTACAGCACTTATTAGCATTTATTCAAATAAATTATCAAAATTAGTTTCTTCTCGAAAGATTTTTAACCTAAATCAATAAAGTAAACCGTGTAGATGTTTCGAAAAACGTTGTGTTATTTGTTACAAACACAATTTCCATCTGCATACATTTACAATTCAATCATACAGCTAGTAAAACAGTGTTTACCATTAAGAATGCTCATAAAATTTTAATATCTAACGTTTAAGGGGTTGAACGTTAGGTAGTTAGGTCCTGTATATCCCTCGTTAGGCTTTCAATGCATTATGCATCCAAAATAGATTTAATATGGAGATTTAATGGAAGAACAGTTTTACCTAATCATCGAGCTTAAACTATTTCCTGCCTCTGAAATGAACGATTACCCTTCAACGCTTTTAACTTTTACGATCTTGTTAAACGAATTAAAGATCTTTGTAAAGAGATTACTTTAATTGTGGACATTTATTACAGAAGGATGGCCATTTCCAAATTGAAATTTTTTTCATTGCACCTTACAATGTGTAATTCTGGCTACATATTAATTAGTCAATAAAAATTGGGGAATGTGGTAGTGAAACCTTCTCAGTGAATGAAGATCGATGACGTTTCAGAGCGTAGCAGTGTTATCACTGAGAAACGTATTTTTTAAAGCTTTTTAATTCTTTTTCCTTGGTGAAACCATAAATTTGAGTAGAACAATATATTTTAAATTGAGGTTTGAAGTCAGGAAGTTCTAGCCGGGGAGATGTTTAGCAACATAGCGCCCGTTACATACGGGATGTGCTTCGACGATCTACGATTATTCAAAGCAGTTAAGTGCCACCGGATGTTGCGACAGAAGGTAGTGGTCGATCGCGATGTACATGGCTAGAGACGATCGTTTTTTAACCCACCACGGAACCTTATTTAAATGCTGTTTTGATAGGTCATCTAACTCCAAACGTTGAACTGCATACGCAGCCTAAACGAGAAGGTTTTGATAAATCAACCACAAAAACACTGCGGTTCTATTTACAGGACACTATATCCACAACATACCCATAAAATTGGAAAATCATGCAACCTTTCTTGGTCTAGACTTTGATAGAACTGTAAAGTGGTGGTGGTCGTCTGAGCAGCCTTTAGGGTAGACTCCTGTCGGGGGTGGTTAGAAATTCCACTAAAATCGAAACCGCGGCCGGAGCGCATCCCAATGCTTCGACACTAGCCGAATTTATACACTCAGAGAAATAGAATTGTCTATCTAGGGAGTGCGTGAAGACTTGGCCGATCCATTTCAACCACTTTTTGGTATTCCACTGGTAAAGTAAACCCTCGAAAACACCAAGTGGTAGAGATCAGGTTGGAAGCATTCTGCGGGATGATGTGGGCTTCTACACCGAACTCCACGGAAGAAGCACATTTTCCCTGCGCGGAGGTGAGTCGTTCCTAACTTGAGAAACTAAACGTGTGATACGGCCTGACGGCTAGGTGCGCACGCTAACGACGGTCACTGTTAAATGACATTGCGACCCCAGTGGGAACTTAGAACTGTAAACTGTTGTTCATTTAAAAATGTTAAAAGATCGAAATGTATTCAATCCATGAAGAAAACAAAACAGCTAAAAGCGTAAGTAGGCCTAAACTTGATTATGGGTGCAAACAAACAACACCCAAAACCATCTGATCCAAAATTAACATTTGTCCCATGAACCCTTCATGAACTATCTTTGAATTAAGACAAGACTTACTAGATTTTAGGTATGCAGTAAACGTTTTGGCTACTGAAGACAACCCAAATAATGATCTCTTCCCATACAATAGCTTTTTAAATATACAAGAAATGTTACCATTACTAACAATTCATTTGCAGTACGTTTCTACATTTGAATATCCATATTATTTAAGAACAATAATAAATTTGATCCCTCCCTGGATTCGACCTGTCTCAAGACCTAACAAAATTTAACAAAAGCCACACCTTCACACAAGTATATAAAAATGAGTTCTTCAAACCTAAAAAAGAAATTGAAAACCAACTCAATTCAAATTACGGCCACAAATTTGTTGTAAGGGCAGGAGCTGCATTTTTCTCTAATGAAAGGGATTATGGGTAATGGGAGTATGCTCTAGTACGGAATTACTAGTGTTAAATAAATATATATTATACACCCAAAGAAAAAATCTAGTCATTTACATTAACTTTCTTTGTTATTAGCAATGAAAACACAATCTAATCACCATCCTTGGTTGCAAGACATACTTTATGCTTTTAAATCTTTTAAATTTACGGAAATATAGCAGTAACATTTGTGCAGACCTCTAGTCAGTGCAATATCGCAGGAAAGATGTGTTATTTATTTAGTGCTACAAAAATGGATAGATTCCGAGAATTTTGCGTAAATCAAATGTATGGATATTATGCAACATCAGATGGCAAAATACCTTGGCCAACAAGTTATGCGAAAAAAACCAATGTAAATAAATAGAAGTTATTATATAGAAAATCAAGGAAAAAGGGTCGTTGCAAGAATAAGAATAGGCCATACGCGACTAGCACATGGGCTTTTAATATGCCTAGTTATGTGACAGCTGCAATGAGTCACTTACATCATGTATTTTTACTAGATATTTAAAAAAAATTGGTTTGTTACATGGTTTGAAAAAGTTTTAGACGTCGATTGACTAATCGAAAGGGTATTTGACTTATATTTTTAAAAAGATAGTTCCCACTTAGATGATCATCAGGTTGAAGGATTTGCACAAAACTTTTCTTTTATGTAGAAATCCTTCAAACTGATGATGGACAAGTGTATCCGAAATCCGTATCGTTGAAAACAGACAATCTTTTTAAAAATCTTTTAAACACCGCACTCCCGCCATGATTCATCGTTTCTATTTTGACTCCCTAGTTGCAGGCACATCGAGTAGGCAAACTGTAAACTGATTCATTGTAGAATGTGAAGAGGGGCGCGTCTGTCGTGTCCCTATGAAAGCGGTCCGTTGGCCAGAAAAAAAGTGATTTACGAAGAAAACCCAGTCATGTGAGGGATGGGATGAAAGCACTGGTATGCACACCTCAAACACGGCGGTAAAATGGAATAAAAAAACATGGTGCATGACGTTAGTTGTGCGTATTCCTGGGCTCTATTTCATACACAATAGTTGGCCAAGGCGATTTATGACTCCTAGTGGTCGGCCGCTTTTTAAATTAATTTAAAAAAAAATCTCATTTTTATAACTATTAATTATGAAAATCCGTCGATGTTTTACATTAATTAACATCAATTCATAATTTTACGAACAAAAGACTAATCATGCGTAAAATGCAAAGCCAATGAAATACATTATATTTACAACGAGAATTTATTAAAATATTACATAATACAAGGGAGGAGAACAATAGAATAGGGATTTTGAAAAAAAAAGCGGATTAGAGATTTGCGTGATAATAGGATTTTTGCCGGACGAGACATAATAGGAAATGCCCTCTCATTACATTCTCCTCTTAATGGATTCCCAATTATGGATTTATATCTAAATGTTGTTCCCTGAATTGCATAAGCGGAATTTGTTAATGGAAATCAAGCAGGCTAGATGCATTGGAACGTGGAATTTATACGGCTCATTACTCCTTTCAGCTATATTCGAGAGAGAGAGAGAGAGAGAGAGAGAGAGAGAGAGAGAGAGAGAGAG
>CM077108.1:14299620-14326440 GCA_039619505.1 Cimex hemipterus
GAGAGAGAGAGAGAGAGAGAGAGAGAGAGAGAGAGAGAGAGAGAGAGAAACTGTCAGGTTACTTAACTAATATTTATCAGTACGACGTAATTGATTGATTTCCTACTTTACGTTTTATCATTATTTGCACAGCGTTGTCACAGTCACACAATGTCACTGATTCTGTGAAGCAAACAACAGAAAATTTTTATTTTACTGTCTGGATTAAATTAATTGTTTAAACGTAGTAAAGTTTGAGTGCCAAATTGCTATACGGCCGAGTTTTCATACAGTTAGAAAAATAATTCTATTTGTGAATTTGTACCTACGGAATTATAAATTTAGCATGGATTTTCATAGTGTTCTTGCATAATTTGTGAAACGCTCAAACGCCAGAATTTTTACGAAACTTAATTGCTTTTTGATTTTTCAGATGTCTTATCTGATTTTCATTTGTCAGTGTAATAATAACAGAGGGAAAAAAGCAAGAGAAACCCTCATGTATAAAGTTAAATTGAATTCTAACAATTCCCATTAAAGCAATTAAATTAAAACTTTATTTAGATATCCAACAAGTGAAGAGAGGAGTATGTCGAAAAAAATTAGGATAAAAGACCCGCCCAGAAATCTCTTGGCTTTTATCGGATTAAAAGTTTTAATTGATAAAGACATGTGTAATCCCGGTTAAGCCACTTTCAGCCCGAGATAATCCAGAGCTGTGAAGCCTTTTAAGTTTTAACAATACTTCGTCGAAAGTTGGTGGCAAATATTTGCACGGGGTACCGGTACTCGCGGTACGCGTGGCGCAATGTAGCGAATTGGTTTTGGGCATAATCTCCGCCCAGATTTCCACGGGGAGGGAAAAGCGTCCATAACTTTCCCTGGCTGAGCATTGCGGAAAGCATTGATCAATCCTTAACAATTGACTGGAACAGCATACAAATACTGAAATTCGGGTCCATTAATCGACTAGCAAAGTGTGATACTCAAATGCAAAAATAAGAATAAAAATCTGCGCTAGTTAATAAATTGCTGCATAAACAGTTCAATTGCATAACATTACAACATAAAATTACATTATCTATTTAAATTCTGTCTTGTATTACTAGAAAACCCATAGAGAACGAGTTTCATAAAAATTTCACAACAGTTAAAACAAAAAAAAAAATTATTGAATATTTTTAAGTATGATTTCACTCGAACGCACTCGAGTTAAGGAATAAACTTTTGGAAGACGATCCATCAGGGTTTTTTCGTTTCGATTAAACCGTAATCAGTAAGAATTGGGTGGCCAACTGTATGAACACGTCTGGTGTACTTCTCACTGCTGATTTATTTCTTCTACGGTCAGACGGGTTTCGGTTTGACGCCGATTGCGTGTGATACGATCACACAGACCGGTGATTTCATCCGCTCGGAAACCATCCAACCAACAGTCTCTGGAACTAATGTAATTTTCGAAAAGACGACCAACAAGAAAATCACGAGTAAGGAGTCTTTTTTTTCTGTTGAACTGACAATTGTTGATGAACGAATTAACTGTCCGTCTCTCTAGTTTACAAGTTCACTCATAAAAATGGAACATATATTTAATTTTGTACCCGATCCTGAGACTTTCGACTATTGAAGGCGTCTGTGATGAATTAGAACCTTTTTTTGTATATCCTAGTATTTTTTATTTTGTATGTTCTGTGTATGTATTTTTACATACCACTTTTTTACTTTTTAAATTGTATAGGTATTTTTAAGGATGCCTAGAAGGGATTCAAATTCATTTAGGATTGATTGTACCACCAAAAGCTGTTAATACTGCACGGTATAGTTTTTGTTTGAATTCTGTGAGTCTAAGACATACAGCAACAGCTTTGATCTATAAAATACGACCGAATTTCATCCTTAATCATGGATAGGTAATTCTGATCGGTAATTTTAAAACTTTAAGGTAGAACTCCTGGAAGTTCTTTCCTTGGGGCAGAAAAATAACCAAATACAATTGCTCTGTAGTAAATTCTGTATATCTTTCCCAAAATAAAGACAAATAAGTAATATTTACTTGAGCTCTAAGCTAATATTTAATCGATATTTGCTTAGTTATTGATTATTCCAATGAATTATTCTTTTTTTTATCTAAAGTTTTTGGTCATGATGAAAAATTGGCGTCTCGAGCGGGATTCGAACCAAGAACTTTCGGCTCTATACGCCGCTTCTCTAATCGCTTGGAGCACGATAGCCCAAGTGGTTGAGCCGAAAGTCCTAGGTTAGAATCCCGCTGGTGACACCAATATTTCATCTCAGCCAAACACCTTAGATAAAAACAATAATTCGTTTAAAAGGTTTGTGGTTTTGATAGTGAAATTAAGCTATGGCTCCAGGAGTTAAAATGGCCGAAGTTTCTCTCTGCCTCGAACCTGCAGTACACACAGCTAACATCTATTGACCCTAAACTGTGGTCGAATTTGACGTTTTCGTTCGACACAGTTTGTCTGACTGCTGTACTGTAAGACTGCTTTTTCCCCTTTGTTTTCTCAATTTTTACAATGAATCGGAAACCCTGCTCTTGCTTGTGTTGGCGGAAACTTCTCTCTTATTATTCATATCCAACTGTCATTCTGTTAAGGCTAATGGTCAGTACATCAAAACATAATACAAAAAATACAGTACAAACTAAGTAAATACAACAATATAATACTCAATATAATACAATTAATTAGTTGTGTGTTCAGTCACAGACCACTGCATTATTTTATTAATATAAAATAAAAAATAGCAATCATATTTAAAAACTACAGTAATAACAAAATATAATATGCAATGGAACAACCATGAGAGTACTGATTTTTTTATAGTACATATAAGTACAGTAACTACAATGACCGACGGATGAAGTTGAATTCCTTCTTGGGCCGCCACAAAACCCCACCCATCATATTTGAATTACTTATTCGATTAATATTTTATTATTTCGATACTTTTCCGATAAAATTTGAGGTCAGTGCTTTCGTTTAAGCCTTCGAGTTCGAAAATCCATCGGTTTGGCTTGGGGAGTTATGTAGAATTATCAGGTTGTCTGTCTGTGTTTTGAGAGAGTTAAGTTTTGCAACACCCTGCTTATATCCCTAAACAACATCTGGTGGCGTCTCAAAGGCGAAAAACCCCTGACAGACCAAACAGCGGGGCATAGGATTATTTGCGTTTATTGTGTCGTTTTGTTTTTGCGTACGTCTTTTCTATTCTAGTTATCTGTGATATTTTATATTACATCTTTTTCTTTGGGACATGTGTTTCACTGCACCAACTAAGGTAGTTCGAGTCAGTTTCGTGTGGTTTTTCACCCACCCCATTTCACTTACCAATAGTTTTCTGCATCGAACTGAATTTTTTATCAGGTTTTTGTAAATGTTGGTCAAGCATGTCAATCTTGATTTTGGCCAGGGTTGGCTTTAGTTGACATCAAGTATGTCAAGTAGGTCATTAATGCATTTATGTACATTAATGTTGTGTGGGAAGTTGTCTTCAGTTTTGTAAGAATCTATTTGTCTGGGCAAATTATATTAATGTAGTTTTATTGGGCTGTCGTTTTTATTGTTTGAAAGTTGTGAGTTACGTAATTGGTTAAATAGTTTTATGTCCGCAGCGTGGTTTACCTGTCGACGGTAAAATGCATAAAAACTAATCGCACATTTTCCTTATATTTGGTTGAAATGGGGCGTCTCATGTTCGTTGGTGTGTTTGGCAGGTGTACTTGCTCAAACGGTGATTTCTCGCGGCCATAAATTAATAACTAGGCGAACAAACTTAAAAGCGGAAGCGAGGCCGCGAGACGGTGCTTAGAAGGAAGGCGCAAGCGCTCGCCCTCTTCCCCAGCTTCCGTCTAATTATATCTCACCGTGAAATCTCCATCAACCCTTCGGGCAATTGCAATGCACATACGTAATACACATAACGATTCCTCGAACGCTCCCGCGCCTCGACCCCGATTATAATCTAACGGAAAATATGTTTTCAGATTACCGTTTCGACTCTTTCTACCATTTCAAAATCGTACTTTCTTGTCCTCGGCGCTGTCCTTTAGAAAAGATTCGGGAGAGTGATTGAGAGAGGGGAAACCCACTTTGGGAAAGTGAATGTCCACCCCTCTTTCACTTTTTAGCAACTTTCCCTTTTCATTACTCCCCTTCACCCACTTTTCATCATCGACTCTCAACGAAGCTTAACAAATTAAAATAAAACCTCGCCCTTTTTCCAAAAGGGAAATCTTTAATTATAATTTAGGTTTATAACCTTGTAATTTTATTTTAACTTCAAACTTCATTTAATTTTTTTGAACTTGAAAAAATATCAGCGAATTTATCCATAATCATTAGACCTACGTGTGAAAATTATAAAACGAAGTTCTTTATTTAACTTCAAAAAGATAATTGCTCGTAGCTAATTTATGAGAACATTGAATACTGATTTTAACTGCTTCAATATAAAGCATTGAATATGTCCAACTTAAAAAGAACACAGTTTATGTTCATTAAAATATTGATTATATTAAATCAATTAGGTTTAAATCAGGTATCAGAAAAATCTGTTCCTTCTTTCATATAGATGTAACCTACAAAGTATCACTTTCGTTTCATTGTGGATGAAGTGCAAAAAGTTGACAGTATAGTAGGTTACATAATTATAATTTTTGAAATTTTGAAAGTATGCAATTTTAATGAAACCCCAAAATTTGAATAATTCCATTAAAAAGTCCGAAATAGGAGAAACAATTAAGAAAATGGCCATTGGAAAGCTCTGAAGTTGAGCTTTTCCATTGAACGCAATTTTACAATTTTTAGTGAAAAATCTATTGAGAAAACGTGCGCAACCTTCATTTTGATTATCCCAAAACGAGTTTTTTTGATAGTTTCCATGCTTAAAATGCAACTTATTGCAGTTGTTATATTCGTGTGGGCGTTTAATTTCTTAAAAGGATAGAGGTTTTCAGTATTTGTTCTTCTTATTTCCACCTCGTGTTTCAATAATCTATGAATAATAATTATTCAAATACAATTACTGCGAGGGGATAAATTTTTTTGCTACTTGTAGCGTTTTCGCGTGCCGTCCACAATTCTGGACGGTTTTCTGTGGTCTAATTGATTCGAAAAACGTTCCATTAGATTTAGCTAACCAAAATAACTTACCGCACAAAATTCGGGAAACTTATATCCCCTGGGCGTCCTGCGTTCGTGACACTGATTTTACATCTCAAACACACTTTACTTAAAAATTACAAATAAATTTCAATAATCACTTTGGTTAACTAAGACCAACTAAAAACAAAGATCATCAAAAAAATGACAAAAAAAAAAGGAAAATTCTAGAGGTGGGGTGGTGACGGAAAGTTGTCCGAGTAGATCGAAGCCATGATAGCTCAAATGGTAGGGTAGTAACATATCAAGCCGAAGGTCGTGGGTTCGAATCCCGCTCCTGACATTGACTTTTTTATCTCAACGAAAACCTTAAGTAACTGAAAGTTATTAATTGGTCAAGCGGACCCCAAAAATTAGTGAATTATCGTTTTTAGTATATCAAGTTAATTGGATAATTATTAAGTTAACTACATTAATAATTAAAAGTAAAGAAAAAAAAATAAACTTCCCATATAAAATGATGAGTCAAAAACAATTGTTTTTAATGTCTTTATCCAAGAATATAATCTATTTTGTTATAAAATATTTGTGTGTCTGTGAATAATTAACAATAAAATTCATTATATTATTCTAGTTGTGTTAATGAACGTAGTGTTTAAAAAAAAACGGAATTACCCTAAAATTGCGTGTTACTGTTCAATTTGGGAGGAAAGGTTTATTTAAGGACGAACCCCTGGCCTTGGCCGAGTCAGTCACGTCCTTTGGGCCGTCTAATACGTTTTCTTTCGGTCACGAGCCTCAAACTTGGCCCAAGACTGTTTTCCTCTCAAATAAGCCTGGCTGCTGTTTTCACCAGAGCCTGAACATCTGAAGGGCCGAGGGCGAAATTGACCTCTTTGCAACTACACAGCATGCAATAAACTACGATAATTAAACGAACGTGGGGTTTAAAACAGGGATATCTTAGTGTTAATTATATCTTAGCGTTTATGATCTATTTCAATTATTTTGTGTACTTTTCCTCTTTGGCCCCTGTTATCATTAACTTCTATCTTAGTTAATCTTTTTTATTTTAGTTTTATGTCTTGAGTCAATTTTACAATGCATACTGATACATTTCAATATTGACTTTACAAATATTTTTAAGGTTGTATAACGTGATTGTTTGGATTCTAGCCTCTCATTTATACGACAGGTACAATTATATAAATTCGCCCCTTTAGAAATAGATTAGCATTTTACCCAAGAATATCACAGTGCCCAGCATGCAGAAAATGACCCACGATGTGCCCCACCTAGCTGAAGAGGAGCACCTCTTTGGCTTCATACAGAGAGCGCGCAGGAATGCCACCCGATTCGAGAATTGTGCTTGAGCAGGGCAGGGAGTATGTGGGCCCTCTGTTCCGATTATTGGAAGAAATGATGTTGACCTATTGTACGTAGCAACAATAGTTGTGTATACCTAGTTCCTGTTGGGCGTGAATGTATTTATTAGCGTGAATGTGTTATATGAGGGGGTCGTTGGCGGAATATCGCCCAAATAGGATCTTCAATTAGGCTAGTTATATTACATAATGATGATACACCGTATACGAATACTGTACGAATGTGGACCATTTCATCAAGCTATTTGAATGAGTGCTATGCATATAGAGAAGTGAATTTAACTATGAAGATGAGTACGAGTGGGTTTAGTAGCATTAGTTGGGTAGTTAAATTTACCTAGCTGTTAGCAGCAACACCCCCCTCCGGTCTAACCTCTGCCAACTTCTCGGACTGCCAACACCCGAGGTGGGTCAGTTTGGAGTCAGCCGGTCAAGTCTACACAGTGTCATATAGACCAACGTGTACCAAGATAACTACCACCAGAGAAACAACAATAGAACGAAATCGCGCTCACGGTACTTACCGAGATGGTACAGACAAGATCTAAAGAGGTTACTTCGTCATGAATCACCCCGAGCATATGCCTAATCGCACGCAAACTTTTAAGGACTTACTTAAATCTATTACGAGGTTTTTATAACCAATCCAACTTCCCGATGTCCTAAGGCAGACCCCATTACGGCGGTACAAGGCCACTAAACTAGTTCTTGTGGAAAGTAAGATTATGGGACTTTGCTTTTATCTTTACTTACCATGCTGTAAGTGTATCCAGTTAGGTCCATTTTATACAGTTGGTATATAGTTAATTAGTTGGTTTATTATTCCGACATATTTTTCAAATACTATTAGGAGATATTTCTAGGAAGTGTGCAATATTCCTCTAACTTCAATCAGAAGCTACAATGAGGCACGTGGCAATGCAAACCTCACATCATCAGTGAACATCAATGTATTTTGTATTATATAATTACCGATATTCACTTCGCCTCATAAATTATCTACCGGATTGTTTAAAAAATTTAAAAAACAGGATAGGACTAAACCCACCTTGCTTTACGCCCATCTTGTAAGAAAAAGCCTTTGACAGATGGTTCGATCCTTTGTCTCGTAAATGTTTTTCATATTTTTACATAATTTTAGTAAAACGCCAGAAATGGATGATTTATAGCTTAAAGCTTTACTGTCTATAGACTAAATGCTGCTTGAAAGTTCACAAAAAATGGATCTTTTTCACTTTTAATTATTTTTTTAATTCCCCATATTGTATAATCTTGACTGAATGTTCCTTGTATTTTTACAAAGTTTCGCGGAATTACCCAATTTGATAATAATATATAATTTAATTTCCATAATAAAGTAAAAGGGTAAAATAATGACGATCATTTTATGTTCTGTTTTATTTCTTTTCCTTGGATAATAATCGTCTTTTTGACAAGCATTGGTTAGCCGTTGTCGAACAATGTTATGGGTGACAATTACTTTCCACGGTTTTTTGACTGACTTCCATAATTATGTAACTATAGACTTGAGTTTGTTTAGGCCTAACGAGGACTGCCTGACTCACCTCTTGTATTTCCTATGTGTATTTTACTTCCAAAAGCAATTCTTACTCTTTGTCAAGAGCCAGACGTATTGTCAAATCTTTTTCAATTTGATTGGGTCTTTATCTACAAATGCTTTCCAAATTTGAATTACAGTAAGGTTATTTTTCAACTTTTCTGAGTGATATATATAAAAATAAACTGTAGTTTATAATCCAATTTTGGAAATTATTGGTATATTTAATGAAATTTAGGAGAATTTTTTTGTTAATTGAAATACAAGAATAACCTGGTTCGTTTGCTATTGCTAATTTTGTAGTAGGCTTAGTTTTAAAAATAGTACTGCATATTTTATACAATTTTCATGAGTTTGGTTTATAAGAAATTAATTTTTGACAAAAATTATCTCTTGATGGTGATTTTACGGAATTCCATAATACGATAATTTTTTTTCTCTACAATATGCATTTATTTCGTCAGACGAGTTTGGGAATATAGCCCAACTTCGGTGACTTTTTTATATAAAGTGGTTTGACGGATTTTTTACACTTTTTTAAGTTTCAAAAGTGGATTTCTGGACTTGACGACCACTCTGTCATGAAATCATCTTTTGAAATTATAACAATCTAAAAACATTTCAAACCACATTATTTGAAAAATTCCCTGAAGATAATCTATGTTAGTCCCAAACGCCTCTGACGAAATAAATGCCTAATGTGGACAAGACGAATTATTTTCTACACATAATTTTAAAACGTATAGTCATTAATTATCTCTCAAGATATGACAAAGTATTTCAAAAAGTTAATTTAATTTTTTAAAATTTAAAACAATGAGAAAATTCTTGGTCCAACTCAACAATAACAGTTTATCCTGAATGAATTCTAAAATTGGGTACAATACAATGAACAAAGCTTTTTAAAGTTTGTTAAGCATTCAGGGAATATATTTCGCCTTATTCAAGGCATTACAATAGGCAAATACATTTTTTATTATTAAAAGTACCATCACGTTTTTTAAAAAAATATTTTAGTACAATTAAAAAAAACTGAATGCAGTTAAGAATAAGAAAATTTTTAAGACGTGTAGAATTAACAACTACCAGTCGATCTCTACTCCCAATTTTGTTTAAATTGATACTTCAATTTTACTAGTGACGTTCTAACAATTTTAAACTGATCTACTCTTTGTTTTTAAATATAATGTTAATTCCACAACCTTGATGCTGTTTAAAAAGAAATTCAGCGACTTGTGGTCTCGCTAATTTTGCAATTAGTATAATTACAAAAATAATTAATATGAATATCGCCTCGATAATGTATTCCGTTTTTTCGCGGCCGTATATATACATGAAATGATGCGATAACAACTGTTTCACAACTCAAGTCATAAATAAACAAAGGGATGAGTAATTGTGATCAATCGGACGCCGTTGCCATTATCGAGAGCAATTATCCCTGTCCTAACACAACAAATAAAATTACACTGCTCTGTAATTGTGTCAAACAAGTTTATAAAGTAGCACTTACCAGGAGAATTAAAACGAGAAGAAAAAAAGTTTACACTATCAATTTCCCAATAGAAAGTATATTTAGTTACAAGTTATGTTGTTATATAATTAATTGAAATTAAAGATTCGGTGGTTTAAAATTTCAGAATTTTGTATATTTTTTACACATACAAAAAAAAAACATTCCCACGCATGCTTTTTTTTCAATATCAAATTAAAGTTTAACCAAGCTCATTATCAACTCAACTTTTACCAAGGAAGCAAAATTCCTCAACTTTTTTTCAGTCAACTTCAAAATATACACGGACAACTTAGCCAATAATGTCGGGAAGTGAATATTGTGACAGGGTAGCTATTCAGGATATTAACAGCTACATCATACAAACGAAGGGGTTCGATCAGGTGGTTTATGGTACAAGATCAAAACATGAGCAATATTAATAGAAGCCACACTGGAAATAAAATCCTCGTAAGATCCTCAAGAACATGTTAAAGTATGAACGGAAAAAATTAATCAGTGAATGCATACAAAATCACCAAATCCTTGGGAAATAACACCCCTAAGATATTTGAATGCAAGGACACGAGGGACTTTTGGCTAACAAAAACCTACACACACTGACACTGGCAGGAGGAGAATCTGCAAGACTGTAGACTCTGAACGTATCCTTTAGATCATCCTCCATCACAGGATGAATAAAGAAAAGAGAGAAAGATAGAGAAAGAACTGAATGCTAAAACAACTCTCACCAAGACTGGTAAACTCACTGCTGCAATTGGATAGGGCCAGACTCAGAGGGGCGATAGGAACAGCACCCGTATCATTTTCGGCTCTTAATAGAGAGGAATATAAATAAAACCCAGGGACATAATCATCACGTAAAATATATGAAATTGCAGGTGCGACATTAAATGACTTAATACATCTGAGAAGGATTGAGTCGATTGCGCTGAACTAGAGATCTGGGTAGGTACAAGAAGCAAGACCTGATAGAGCCTGAGGAGCACAGACGCTCATTTCCTTATATCTGTCACTATCGCAATGGTGTCCGTATTGATTCATTGAAGTCAACTCCATCAAAAAGCGGTTTCGAACTTGGTCACCTTTTGAATGTTTCTATTAATGAAAATTGATATTGACTGAAAGATGTTTCATTACATTCAGCACAAAAAAATCTTGTAAATTTTCACTACAAATATTCAAATGGTGTTGTTGAGATACCATCCACAACCTTCATTCTTAACTTAATTTTTGTGGGTCCGGAGTTGATTTATAGGGGGAGACCTGCACTGCCGTGACTAACATATTTGTATATTGCGTAAAATAGCTTGCCTGTAATAAGTTTACTAAATTCTTGAAAAACCTAATTAAAACTAAATTCATGATTAAAAAGCGTCCATCGATTTAAGATTTTTGTGTGTAATGAACAATTGTCAAAGTGGCAATCAAGTTTAAATATAAGCTGGCAGTGTTGACGCAATTGATTGCATAAAAAGTGCTTGCCAAATAATTATGTCATTTAACCTTCCTTATCAAATACTCTCAAATAGTACAAAATGACAGAAAAATAAAAAGGAAGTTTAGCCTAATTTGAAACTTGTCCACACTTTTGCCTTTCTGCGCTAGGTCCGAATTCTTTGAATAAGTGGATGAAATATGACAACGCTCTCAATTAAATTTAAGGGCCGGAGGGACTTCTAATTATCGGAAGGGATGGTTTGACAAAGGGGGTGGGTTTCCCGTCGTTGGGAATTTTTCTCCCCTTTATTTGCTCCGCGGGTTTGCTTAGTCCACGTTTTCACTTGGGCCGGTTGAAGATGGGGGTGGAGCGAAAGCACCGCTGGTAATATATTGATTTATAGGACGAGTCCTGTCCTCTAATCCCGGAGTCGTTTATAATTTGAATTGTTCAATTGTATATAGATGGGGTGGTGCGGTGGCAGGATTAAAGGACAATTAGAGTGGAGGGCAAGAGGGTTGTGAAGGATTTAGGGGAGGACCCGCTCAGGGATTAGGTGGCTCCGGCTCCACCAATTACACAGACTTACCCCCAGGGACGTCTATTACCGATGCATTACATCCCTTTCCCGTTCGATCACACGATTGACAAAAAAATGATAAGGGTTCGAACATTTCCAATTTAAATCCGAGCTCGTTAAGCCTACGAGAGAATAGAAAAAATACATCTATTTTGCAACACGTATGATCACAAAAGTTTAACTATCTTATATATTCATGCTAATATCAAATCATAAATTTAAAAAAAGCTTTCTTGCTTCTATCCTTTATATAAAACTAAATTTAATATCTCGTATCATTAAAGCTGGTAAAAAAAATTAAAAAGAAAGAAAAATAACTATAAAATCTTATATAATAGACAAATTCTCTTTTTGCCACCATTATTTTTGAAAATTTTTAATGGAAACTTTTTGACGATTTAGTCACTAATTTGAATATGTGTTATCTAAAACGATTGTTAAAAATTTTCATCGTACATGTTTATATGGTTCATTTTTTTAAAAACAATTTGTTCTCTTTTGAATTGTACAAATTCACACAGACATACAACATACAATTAGAAAAAACGAGGTCTTTTTTTGAGTTAGGAATGTTGCTGAGATTTTTTTAGGGATTCTGCTTCTGAGCGTGAAAATAAAACGGGCGCATTTGTTTTCACAAATTTTTAATCTCCTTAACTTGCTCAATTTGGCTATTGGTCGGACGGGTGCCTAGAGCTCCTCCGAAGCGATGGCTGCTGGAACGGGATCAGAGGTAAGCACAACTGTGTCGTCTGCGAAGGATGCAAGTAAGGTAGTCGTCTTAGTTATGATGTCTGAGGTGTAGAGGAAGTACAGGAGTGGTCGGACCACATTCCCCTGTGGCACTCCCCCTCCCATGGGATAGTAGTAAGAGTTGGCCGCCGGGATGGTGCTCGAACAACCAAGCTGAACTGGTTGCTATCCTGAAAGGCTCTTCAATGTTTCGCAAAGCGGGATATTGAGGAAGTGAACAAAAACGCGATAGTGATTTCAGACATTGATAACATTAAAACTTACAAAAAACCTGATGTATCCGACATCAGAAAAATGATAAAACCATTGCGTGATAATGGCTGGAATGGCAGTATTGAAACACGCGGAGCGAAGGTAATGAGGAAACCGACGCAGCAGCAAAGGAAGCCACAGAAAACGCTTAACCCGAAACAACTCACAGTACTGCCGAAAAGCTACGTGATCTCCATGGCCTCGAAAATGACATTGGCCCAACGGGAAGAACGTTGGAAGAGAACTACTAAAGGTCTTCAAACTAAAAAGTTCTTTGCAACGGTAGAATCGAGGATGACAGTAAAACTGAAACACCACCATATACTTATCAATTTATAAACGGCCGTGGACTTACCCGAGATATCTCTGTTCATTCTTCACAACACAGGATTCGGAATGCTACTGTCCAAGGAGACCTCAACAAACATGAGACCATATCTTATTCGACTGCCCCATTAAAGAACCATGCCGAAAAGCTCTAATAAGCGACGTTGTATGTAAAGGGGTACAATGGCCAGACCAATACATTTTATTTAAAGACCACATTGAAGTTTTAATTAATTTTGTTAGTAAAATTGTAATAATCTCATTGTAAATAATAATTGTATGTGGATAGGCATACCTGACATGATTATAGGATCATGTACTAAAAACATTCTCTAGTCTAAGGGGGTCTACTGTAAGAAAAAAGAGTAGTACGATGTAATAAATGGTATACAGTGTTTGGAAGTACGCGCTTTACTTTCTACAGAATAGCTCGATCCAACGCTTGTGACAAGTTTAGGTAAGTCCCATACGCTCTAGGTGAGGGTATGTGGTTTACAACGCGATGCACCTGGTTGGTTGTAGAATGTTGAGCGCAAAAACCATATTGGTGGTCTAAGAGAAGTTTGAAAGGATTAATAGTTTTTGGAGGATCTTCTCGAATATTTTTAAGAAGAGAGGTAACAGGGTAATAGGAAGATGATCGCTCCCGATTGGTTAAAGAAAAATAATGCTTTCACTATTTCCAGAGCAATGGGGGTTGTGTGTATATGAAATACATTACGGCTCTTATTTGGCTATTAGCGGAGGATTCGAGACGTGATGAGGGGCCAAAGCCAAAGGACTTGCGATCCAGCAATCGGGTTCAGGACATATTTAACTTCAGAAGGACTGCTTTGGGAGTGGGTGACAGAAAGGGGGATGGGTATTCATGAATATCTGCTTCGTTAGGGGAGGGGGTGTACAGTCTCGTTATATTTATATCCCTACCACGTTCAAAAGATTCAAGTATTGCATACTGGTGACAATTATCGTAGGAAGGAATTTTGTTGCTGGCTTGTACAATCTGACACTGAGGAACATCACTTCTTTCATCGAATTTTGTGGTCAGATGAATCAAATTTCACCCGAGACGGAGTATTTAACACCCATAATCTGCACCAATACTCCCATCAAAACCCACATGCAAGTCGTCAGCAACATTCCCAAAGACGTTTTTCAATCAATGTTTGGGCGGGAGTTATTATGTATATGTTTTTTCCAATCTAAAAAGTTGAACTCTCAAACATTAGCAATCCTTGAACCACCATTTTTTCTCTTTTTGTCATCAACATCTTGGTCTCACAACCACTAAATAAGAAAATGACGAGTGCGTTGGAAGCGTTATTAAATCAGGTAGTTTTCCTCAAATTTGCTGCCTTCTGAGACTAAAATTAGAAACTCTGGATTTCTTTATACACTTTCCGATTTACACAATTTTCCACTCTTTTTGTAGTTCTGGCTGAAATAAAACACCAAAAATTAGCCCAAACGTTTTGCCACCTTCATCTTCTTATTGAAAAATTAACGGGAATTTCAACGGTGCTATTAGATTTTCAGAGAAATTTTTAGATTAAAAGATATCACGATTTTCCGACCCCAGGACGTGATATCTTTCAAAATCGATAAAAAGCGAAATTACTCTGAAATGGTTGACCCAATAGTATTGTGGCAAATATTGCAGTTAGTAGAACATTAATGCATGCGTGTACATAGAAAATACATTTATCTATCTACTACATAATTTAAATAAAAACGTGACATCTCTTAGTATTAAAAATTTCAATATTTGGATATATACAATTATCGAAAAGAAATTTTTTTTATTTATTATTTGTTTCATTGTTTTTTTGTTTGTTTTTTGAATAAAAAAAGAACAAAATAAACCTTACGACCTATTTTAAATAAGTGACAAATTTTTTCATTTAATTTAATAAATTCATTAAACGTATTATATATTTTTTATATTTTACAAAAAAGCTCGGTAATGAATGAAATTACATTGAGTCAGGAAAATTTTAGATTTAATTTTTGTACAGCAGTATGCACTACCATGGTTGGTAATTATATGAAAAGAGAAGGAAAAGCTAATCCCAGAGGGGTTCGCAATTTCCCTAAGAGTCGTTTAAGGGGAATGGGCCCGGAGGATCCAGATTATTATTTTATGTATTCGCATTATGTTTGATAGAGCGGAGTCGACGGTTAAGAGGAGCCGAAAAGGAAATAGAAACCTCAATTTTTCCCCCCTTTTTCCTTGTAATCGTCACAGATCATTTATCCTCCCTTGCAATTTGGGACGTGATGATAATTCTTACTCCCCTCAGTCTGGCCGGTAATTTATTACCCCGTAGTTGACTAATAAATGCTAATCCGAAAGGCAAATGCTGACTAGACAACTTGCGAGAATATTTGCCCTAAGGCTCAATTGAATTCTTCTTTGGGAAAAGAGTCCTTATCAGTTTTATTTACTCATATTCTTATTGTAAACACTTTATCCTGAGAGGCAATTTCAAACCTCTTGAACAGTAAGTAATAAAAATACAGTTATTATACAAATAACCTTTTCGAGCAATGAGGTTTTATTTGTCATTAAACAATTAACATTGATATTTTATTTATAGTAAGAAACCAGAGATAATAATCTATATAATTCACTAATATATTATAAAACAACCAGGTTGGTGGGTCACGTACTTGGACAAAATCTTTTCTGGTGATTCTACACTGCAAAATATCGGAAACTTATCCTCCACTTTTTGTAAACATGCCCTCGTTCGCCAAAAAATTAAACGTCGAAATTTTCCGTTTTTTAATATTTTTATTTCGTCGTTCTACTTTCACAAATCAACTATGTCAATATATAATTTTTACAGTAATTTTTATGTAGATGGCAATAAAAGTATACTAAAAACTATCAAAGTTTATCTATAAAAAAACAAAAAAAAATGTCTAAAAATCAAATATTTTGCAAGTAAACTAGGTCATAATTTTTTAAACTGTTTTGTTTGAATTTAAATTTATCGACCCACTAACATGATCATCTCCCTGTAAGTAATAAAAACCGAATTACAAATTTTCAACAAAAATACTATTTATTGTAGTAATGTGATTTTATATATAAAAAAACAAGACCGACTATCCAGACACACCACACACACACACACACACACACATACACACGCACACACATAAAGGTTCCCAACACCTCAGTGTGCCGGTTTGTTTGAAAAAGTTTATTTCCATAAAAGGTCTTGGATAATTAACATAATTAATTTTTTTCGATTTCAAAGCCTCCTGACCACCGAGGCCAAAAGGCTGCTACATAGCCAGATTATCGCATACAGCACACAGGCGACTGAAGAGGACAAAGTCATTCGCGGTAGTTTTGTAAAACAAAATTACGAGGTTAACTCAACGATTTAACTATGACACTAGAGAGTTAAGAAATTATCCACTTAGGTGGTCTTAATTGATTAGTTTTAATAAAGAAAATTATTAAAAAATCATAAATCGATTTATTATAATACTGGCTTTAAACATTTTCCAACTATTGATTTCTATGTAAACAAAATTAGTTAAATTTACGTTCCACTCGCTAGTGTTCAAATTAGTTTATTAAAGTTTAAATTGAATTCTGCAAGCCAGGTTGTTTGGTTTTATTTGGTTAATTGGATATCCTTGGTGTCTAAATTTAAACCATTGGGCAAATCGCTCAACCTCAGTAAAGATATCCGGTATCCTTAGGTCCCAAATCAAAATCTTCATTCCGGACATATTATTTTGAACTTTGTGTAACACAGTTATGTTATTGCTTTGGCACAAGCGAACAATTGTACGCCATTGATTCCTTCATAAAAATGAGATTTTCGTTATGAACGGGCAAATAGCAGTTTTTTTCTCAAAAGTCAATACTCTTGTTTAAATATACAATACAATTGATTATTCATTCTGTTAAACTATTGGCTGAGGTAAAAAAGCCGGTGTCACCAGCGGGGTTCGAACCCACGACCTTCGGGCTAAATACGCCGCTACAACACTTCAGCTATCGTGACTTTGATCCTCTCTCGGTCACCAGCGCTCCATCGCAACAAAACATTTCTAAAACCGATCTGCACGTATAGATAATACTGTGGGGTACGCTGGACCTACCAATAACCAAGGAATCCAGTCGATCTAATCTAAAGTCCTCAGAATCATACACAACGCTCTCTCATATGTATCCAATACCATTCTCCACAACGACCTCAAACTTCTCTTCAAAATAAATTAGTCCTACAACGAATTCCCACGATAAACTCTTAGCTCACAAAACCCACTACCCAAAATTCTTGCCCGACATAATCCATTCCTATAATCCCGTCAGACTCCTAAAGCGGAGATGACCCCGGGACCTCCTCGTCAAGGACTTCAATATAAACCCATTTAAAATCCCTTGCTTAAAGCTGGGAGAACAACAAAGGTCGCTAACACCCCTGAAAACATAATGAATTGTAAATATATATAACGTTCTATGTAAATTTATACACACGTCAAATAAATATTTTATCAGAAAAAAATAATGCACTTTTTTATTTATTAATTTTTTAAATAAACAAATCCATTTTTTTAACTTATTAACAATTAAAGTCATACAAACAACTAAAACAACAAAATTATTTTTCCCTATTTGTTTATTGCTTACTTACTTGGTTTTAGACTTTTTTATTTTCTGTAAACTTATCATATGTATTATATAATAACTAATAAATAAATGTATACTATTCTGGCCCCAAATAATGTTATAAAATCGAATTTTTAAAATTAAATTTCACTTAAGATTTTATTTATAGAATTCTATAACCTCTCTAGAAAGTTTGGACGCTTTAAAGTATCAAGAATGAGTCTAATTATTACAATTCGGGATTCTAGAGATGGGAATATTTAGAAAGGGCTTTAGAAGTAGGGCTAGGATGGATCGAGTGGTTGGTGTTAAACTATCGGGAACGGATTAGTTTCTTGACAAAAATTTTTCGAGATTGGTGTGGATTGTGTGGTTATCGATGTAGTAAGGAGCATTGACGAGTTGTCTGAGATTTTTTGACTGGAAGGAATTTATGTTGGACGTCTTCGCCCAAACCCACGGTTCTCATCCGTGTCAAAATGGTCAGAGTAAGGTCATTTATAAGGTTACTATAGTGTTGAAAGTCTTCGATCCTAGTAGTCGTCGAAGTTGTCCATGTATTTCTTTAAATTATTGTCTCTAAAGTCCATTCCATTTTGTTGATGTACTGTGAATGGATAAACTTTTTCTTCGTTCAGTCTTGTCCTTTACTTGTTTCAGAAGTCTTCGATAAGCCTGATTTATTCTTAGAATATTGGCGGCACCTTAGGTTTCTAGCACAGTACAAAATTGAGGACTGACAGCGTAAGTGTTTTAAAAAAACATGATGTTGGAGAAAATATCGAAAAGTTTAATTAAGAAATGCAAATGCCATGGTCATATTATCTATATGCTGCACGAACCGCAGGGTTTTGGTAGCCGATTTCTTTAGACTTCGTGTCAATTTTCGGTTCGAACCAGGTCGAAGTTGGCGATGTTCGAATACCTGAAAATATCGTAGGTAGATTTCCTTCTACGGTCTACTGGCAATGAACCGGCGCCATACCGGCCATACTGGTTTCCCTTTGTTACACACTGAAGAAGATGAAATGCCGAAACATTTCCGACAGGGAGCGTTGGCAGATCAAGATAATCGGCAAGGATCAACATAGCGAAAAATATGTTCAGGAGTTCGCGGAATGCTCACAGGGTCCATAAAATATTCGTCATGCTGGTGAAATTGGAGAAAAGATATAGATCACTAATATAATAAAAATCAATAAAATAGCCCACTGGCGTTAATAATCAGGAATCAGAAAACTCAATAAATTGTATGTTATTTATCGTTGGAATTTTGTCTACCGATATGGATTGATAACAAAAAATGACAAATAATAAATCGCAGAATGAACACTATCGATTATTACCATTTTTTCTGATAACATTCTGTCATCTGTCATATAAATTCCTCTCTTCCTAGCTAACTCAGAATTTCTACTTAGGAAAAGAAATCCATGGAATTGTTTTACTGGTACGATTAGACTAAAATATATTAAAAAGCGTCCAAACTCGGCTTTTTCAATACGGTAGAGTGGTGAAAACAGGTGGCAATTCCCGATGAATTTTCCTCAACCCGCACGTGTTTCGGATAGGGTTGACACCGGACTCATCCTTGTGATGATTCATTAAACTGGGATGAAAAATACCAGAATTTCTTGTATAGCTGTGTCGAGATCTTATTTTTGTCCGCTTATAAACCCCTTGAAACATCTAAATGAATGTTGTAATTATGATGTAAATTAACTAAGAAACACTCTTGACTTTTGGATATATTAAATTATAAAAAATAAATTCACAATTGACAATCAAATTTACACGATTATGATTTACAGTGTTGATTCAAAGTGATCTCGGCAGCTTTGTTTTGGTTCTTTTATAATATCCCATGTGTACCCTAGTGTTTGTCAGTATTGATTTTTTTTCAGATGGTTTATGGCCGACAGGCGTCTGAATAACAGATGAACAGAGGCGATAGGCGGACCCTACTTATGTAGGGATAATAAAAATTCTACTTAGACAACTAATTAATTCGTTTGGTTTGAAATGATGAATTGTGAAAAAATAATGTATAAACATAAATAGGTTATATAAATTGTAGTGTTACGGCTTTTTTTCTCTCGTAAAGATATAATTCTTAGAATTTATTAACCAATCGAGTAAAGTACATAGCGAATCCTAACCCAATTAAATCCTTTTAAACGGTTGTTGAAGCGAAAAATACTATAAGCTCCCAGAAATATATACGTTATGCGAGAGGCGACATAACTCTAGGCCCTTTCCCTTTGTCGCTATAAAGTTGTAGATTTTATAGACGAATTCGGCCATAAAGGGACAAAGATAGCGTGGTATATAGTGTCTCTAACGGCTCAATAAAAGAGAAATATCATTGAGCTAAGTGTTCCGATAAGGATGGCACTGTGGGATAAAGAAGTTGAAACTAAGCCGGGACTTGATTAGTTCCGGAACAATTTAAAGCGGCCCTTGTTAGCGATGGCGATCACCGGGTGGGCGTTCAACCTATACCGTCGATTCCTGTTGGAACTTGCCGAAACAATTCGAGAGATTAATTACAGGTCAGACGACAAGGTGGATATCTTGATTAATGAAATCTATTATCCGGCCATTTTTTGGACCCCCTTGGTGCTTGCCCTGTCAAAGGAACCCTTTAGTGCTCGGTCGTTAATGCCTGCTTTTACACACAACTCGACTTGTGCAACGTTGCAGTGGGTAAAAATCAATAAATCACGGGAACCACAAAGCAAGGTTTTAGAAGATTATTTTATAAAATGCATTTTTACTATGAAAAATGGAATAACAAAACAAATTATGAAGAGATTTTTTTGCCAACTTCAGTGATTCTTTTTTTGATAAAAGCAGAATAACACCTCAGTCGTCAAAAGGTCACTAGAGCCTAGATCACACACAACACAAATACTTGTTTTGAATGTTTTAGTATTTCGCCATGTCGTAACTACCTTTTTACATCACTGACCAAATTACTGAAGTTAAAAACCTCAAAAATCATGGTGTGCTATCAATTTTGGGCAGAAAAGACTATATAGCATATTTTACTGATATTGATAATTTTTTTAACCAATTCCAGGGCGTAGAAGAAACATCCCGGCTTAAGAAATTAAGCCAATGAGCCGCAGTGAACACAGCTGATCCATTTAGAATAGCTTTGGATCGAAACCAGTACAGGTCGGCGAAAAAAAGCTATATATCATATACCAAAATATCAATTTTTTATTAATTTTCAAATGGGTTTTATGGCTTTAGTTACCAATTTTGTATATTTTGTCGTATAAAAGAAAGAAGAGAAGAAAAAAAAAGCATTTTGAATTTGTTGAGGAAAGAAGGAATTGATAATTTATAATTATAATTTAAACACTTAAGAGTCATGCGTATACAATTCGATATACTTTAACATAAAAACCACAATCTACATTCGGCACGTTTTTGAAATCATGTCTGCAGACATTATTTTACGAATTCCCGTCCTGCTTCAAAAGAGGAAAAACGCTTACATTCGAATAAATTGAAAAAAGCTTGTTATTTGTTACCTTTAATAACTCTCGCTGAAACCTTCGGCTCGACATTTCTTTATTTCGATTGAAGCCATTATTATAAGCAAAGCACTATTATTGGAAATTGAATAAATGGAAAATGGACGGCCCATTCATCTCCTTGACTTGACTCTTTTGCTTTTGAAGTATTAATACTTTTTTTTAAAAACTTTTCTTATCAAGTTTGAAAAATTGTAAAAACAATTTAAAATTATATTGGGTTGTCCGGAAAATAATGCAGGATTTTGGTATTAAACAAAAAAAAAGAAACTAGTTACTTTAAAGCAATGTTCTTTAATCAAAATAATTTCCCATACTCTCAATACATTTCTCCCAACGTGTTGGTAACTTATTAATTCCGTCTGAGTAGAATTCAGAATTTTTAGAATTGATAAAGTCAATAAATGCATTTTCCAGTTCCGTTTGATTTTTGAATATTATGTGTTGTAAGTAGTGGTCCAGGTGTCTAAAAAAATGGTAGTCAGTAGGCGAGAGGTCCGGAGAGTAGGGTGGGTGAGGCAAAGTTTCATAGCCAAGCTCCAATAATTTTTGTGACGTTACACGTGACACATGTGGTCGAGCGTTGTCATGCAACAAAATGGGCCCTTTCCGACTGACCAAAGAGGGCTTCATTACTGCCAATTTCTGATGCATGGTATTAATTTGGTTACAGTATGATTCAGCATTGATGGTTTCGCCAGGATTTAAGAAGCTGTAGTGTATTAAACCAAATGAAGCCCACCATACCGTAACCATTACCTTTTTTTGATGAGTTGGGGGCCAACTCAATCGCCTTGAGGTGGTCAGCGACGGTCGTTTTACTGACTTTGAGTTGCTCTGCAAGTTCTCGAACAGTTGTTTTGGGGTTTTCTTCCACCACTGATCGCAGAACATCATCATTAAGAGAGGAAGGCCTTCCACGACCTTCTTCATCTTCAAGGCTGAAATCTCCCTCCCGAAATTTTTTAAACCACCTTTGCACAGTGCACTCATTAACACAACCCTCGCCCCAGACTTGGTTAATGTTTCTAGCCGTTTCGGCCGAGTTTAAACTCGTAAAAGAAAATCGTACGAAATTCTCGCTTTGACATTATAAGGATGACTGAATTATTTCCAAGTAGCAGAATGCTACAGAGGTAAACAAACAATATCATTTGGAAGAGGATTAATAAGTGTTGACATTCATACAAATGAGTAATCCTGTAAACGTAAACAGAATATTTTATATAGATTTTTTTTAATGAAAACTTAAAATCCTGCATTATTTTCCGGACAACCCAATAGTATAAAGTAGGTTTCGTTGAAACTATTTTTTTACCATTGTCTAATTATTGAATATACAATTTCATGTGGTTCATCCCACAATAGCCAAGCACACGAGAATTTTAAAGCAACAAATATTCATTTTTCAATTCATTTATGGTTAACTCATGGGAACCTGCTTTTGGGCCAAAGCCCGTGCAGTTGCCACTTATGCAGAGAATGGTTGCTTGATGTGTCCAACATAATAGAGTCGTGTCATGCCTTGACTCCCTACAGAGATCGTGTAGGCATGCCACCAGATTTAAGAAGAGTTCTCGACCTCGGTAGCGAGTTTCAGAGTCCCCTGTTCCCTTTTTTTTAGGGGAAATTGTTTTTTTTTTTATTGAATATAGTATTGTCTTGTGTTGTGTGTCTATAAGTTTTATCTGAGTGCATGTATTTATTAGCATGAATGGCGAGGGTGCAATATAACGTCATCATCGCCCCCTCGAACGTCGGGAGTGTATGGGTGTGTGTTCGGGGTCGATGGCGGAATATTTATAAAAGTACCCCATCGACCGGGGTCCGCGGTAGCCGAGTGGTTAAGGCGTCAGACTCTCGGCTAGTATACCCCGCGGTCGTGGGTTCGATCCCCACCGTCGCCTCTGGAATTTTTCTGACGCCTAAGGGGACCGGTGGCCGCAATTAAAAGAAATTGACACGGCACTCATCAATGGAAGTGGCGGGACCGGATCTCAGCGACCCTTAACCTGGTCCCAACCCCCTTCGAAAATGAGTTTCTTCGATGGAAGAACACCGGTACAACGGGGGCTCAAGTTCATATTTCTGTTGCGAGCCCTCTCCCAAAATATGGAGCCAAGGATATAGTACAATAAGCTGTACAGCTGCAGTGCTCAGTCCCTGGTATCCATTCATCCACATCCACACACACCCCATCGACCCCAATCTAGTATAGGGTACTCCACCGACCAACGGAATGAGCGTACTGTATTGATGTATTTAAGTGAATGATGTAGTGTTTGAAAGGGTAGATAAATTATAAATTTAGTTAGGGGCTGAAATGACGATGTCGGAAGCTCCGTGGAAAAAAATCATCCTGTTCAATTCAAAATGAATAACCTTCTAAAACCCCGACACTTCATTAAGACGAAATTAAAATAAATTCCTAGACACAAAAATTATGGCAACTGGGTTGATATAAATGTATGTGGTGTACATGCTTTTAATGAAACTATGCATCTAAGTCCACAAACTGCTGGATGCTAAATGCTAAATTACTTTTCCGTAATTTCTAAATACTAAATAACTAATCAGATTTATTTGGTTTTTTAACCAAATTAATATTTATTTTTATGCAAAATGTGATAGTGCCATTATTCGCTATAGCTACTTACTTCATTATGTAATATTTCATTCGGATTCATCACATTAACGTTGTAAGAATTATGTGCAGGATGGTTTAATATATTTGGTACTTGGAGAGCTATTTGTTTAATCAGTTTTGTACCTACAGCACACTAGGGTGTCCTAGAAGATCAAGGAATTCGATTGAGGCCCAGTTTGAAAAGCTTACTTTCTTCTATGATTACTTACATCCCAAAGCAAATAGTTGTATTTTTATGTATCTACTAGGGTTCGCAACAACAGAAGTTATATCAATCTTCAGGGTGGCGATATTTTTGAAAAAAAGCCAATTTGTAAGTATTGCAGGGCTGTTGGATTCGAACTCGGGACCTTTACCTTACAGTGATGAGCGCCGTGTCAAAGACTAAACCTTGCGGCCACCGACGCCCCCTGCCACAGTTGATACTAGGTGAGTTAATTTTTCTCTCCTTCTTTACAGAATCTTCATCAGACGTGCCTTGTTAGATTATAACAATCATTGTCAAATTTGTGTTTTGAAACTGGCTAAGAATCTATTGCAATATTTGGGTCTAGAGAGTGAATTCAACCGTCGCACACTTCTCATTTGTTTTTTGGTTTACGAATATTATTGAATTTTGTGGATCGCTTTGCCAAAAAAGTGCTCAGGAACTGTAAACGGCCTGGTACCCCCATTTTTTTTCAAAAGCGGCCGTTTTCTCGTTTTTCTCTTCTCCTTTATCAATAATTTTTGATAAATCTTTATGAAATATGATAAATCAATATAAGAAGAATAAAAAGATATGATGATGCAATAAATCTATGGTTTGATATCCCTCAAACATTTCAACCTAGTGGCCTATTTATTACGTTGTTACATCTAAAATTTCACCATGAAGTTTCCTAAGTCATTGATTTTATTCAAATTTCAAAACGAAAATGTCATTGAGTATTAAAATTACTGATGGAGTCTGCAAATTAAATCGGGTGTTCACGCGGGTTTTTGACGTTAGGAATATTGGGCCATCATCATAAAGGCAAAATAATTACAGCAAAAATTCTCAACGTTTGTGTCCATTGAGCATTAAAAATAATATGAATGGAATTTTGTTTCTCAATATTGCATAACCTAAAAAAATAGGGTCATTGTGCGTGAACGTGTTTGACCTATTACTACCCTGAATTTAATTATGTTTATCTATAAGAAATGCGACTGATAGTTTTGCCGAGAGTTCCATAACTATGAGTTTATGTCAGGAATATTCGGAGTTTATTTTCATTTTAGTTTGGAACTTTTCTGAGCTGGAGAACAACGGGTAAATCAGTTATCCCAGTTATTAAATCTGGCCAGTTTGTCTGTTTATTCATTAGCCCAAATTAATTTGTGCCCCGATATACAAGAAATTTTCAGGTTTTGGATTTCCGCTTGACTGTCTCATGGTATAAGTATATTTTGTCAGCGTTATCTTTTTAACTATTTTTTAAATTTTCTATGGCATTATTGACTTTTAATTCGGTGTGAAAGATCAAGGTTCTATACTGAGCAAGGGGAGGTCATTGGTTCTGCAGTCATCTGTATACCATGTAAGATGAATTGAATTCAATACTTTTACGATAAAATAATGCGTGTCCTTAATTTTCTGCCACTCTTTCCCATTAAGGCTTCATTTAACTTTTTGAAATTAAAAATGGGAATTACAGTCATGAAAAAGTTGAAAGAGAAGAAAACGAGGACTGGCTTCGAGGAAAATGGGACCGTTTTAATTTCGTTAAGTAAAACAGTGGGAAGAGGAAAGCAAACCGGTCTGGCTAGAGTAACGACTATTATTGTTGTATTTCAACTGAATATATACATAGGCGGTGGCAAGCATGCCTTAGGGCAGGCGAAGGCAATAGCTCAGTTTAATTGAATGTAGGACGTGAGTGCTTGCATTACATAAAGGGAGAGTGAGCTTGTATAAAGTCTTCGCCCGAGGGCGAGGTCTCGGCGAGCCTTGTAATTGGTTTCATTTCTGAGTGACATGTTCTGACTAACCTCAACCGGAGGCCCGGTCCGTTGCATGCTCAGCCCGGCAGATCCGATAAACCCTTATGTTATTTACAAATGCAATCAATTATGAATAAACATTTGACGCTGCCGGTTCCCGGACCGGGCCCCTTTTACCTTTCCCATACATGATTTAGTTCTTCAATCTGAGATAAAGCTATCCCCTCGCAACGAAACTACCACCTGATAAAAACAGAAAAACTCTTTTCTATTTTCATCACAAATTAAATCGGTGATGGTGTGCTTTAACTTGTCATTGCTCCTTCAATTCTCGATATTCTAAAAACCAATTACAAATGTTTTTTTATCTAAAAATATATAATCTTTATCGTTAGGTGGATGAATTTTTTTCTTCAAGTTAATATTGTACAAAGCCTTGTAGGATAGAGTTATATTCTAAGAGCAAGATTTCTGCTTATTAGGAGGGAGATAGGGAGAAAGAGAGAAAGAGAGAAAAAGAGAGAGAGAGAGAGAGAGAGAGAGAGAGAGAGAGCGGGAGGGAGGGAGCAAGAGTAAACACTTTTTATTTACAAAAATACAAAACTTTAATCAAAAAACTTCTCTCATACAATTAACGATAATAATAAAATAACTATATGTATGATGTTATATTATTATGATATCTTGATTACTTGAATTTAAGTGAGGGTGAGTGAGATGAATAGACAGACAGATAAATAAGGAAATAGATAGATAGATGGATAAAAAGCTGGATAGATGGACAGACAAACAAAAAACAGATAGGTGAGAGAAGAAAGAAAGAAAGAATGTGAGAGAGAGAGAGAGAGAGAAAGGATAGGTGAGATATAAAAACGAGAGGGGGAAAGAAGGGATAGAAACAGTAAATAGACTCAGAGAAAATGGGAGAAAGAAAAAGAGTAAAAAATAGATAAGGTATGATATTGGGAAAGGAAGAAAAAACAGATAAACATCGTGCTAACAAAAAAAACAAGGAGAGAGACTGAGAAAACGAGAGAAATTGGGAAAAAAAAAGATGGAAAGAGGGAAAATTGAGCGAGAGAGAGAGAGAGAGAGAGAGAGAGAGAGAGAGAGAGA
>CM077108.1:14342053-14358363 GCA_039619505.1 Cimex hemipterus
GAGAGAGAGAGAGAGAGAGAGAGAGAGAGAGAGAGAGAGAGAGAGAGCGATGAATGAGGAGGGAGAAATGATAGGTCGATAAAGATAGATTTAGATAAACACTCATTCACACACACACACACACACACCCACACACACACACATCACAATATATATATTGAGAGAGAGAGAGATTTTTTCTTTGCCTCTTTGTCTATCTCGCCTTTACAAACATTATACAAATAAGAGATTAATTATGTGTACATTTTGTACGAGATTCGGTGACGGTTGAAATTTTTTCATTTGCAATTTGCATTTTAAATTATAAATGTAAATTATTACTTAATTATCCAACCAATATACAATTAATTACGAATGCAAAAGGGCCCTTTCTCTCACATTCTCTCTCTCCCTCTCTGTCTCTTTTGCTCTGTTTTTCTTCTTCTCCCTCTCACTTCTACTTATATAATCGCCAACTCTCTTTTCCAAAGATATTATGAGAAATTGTGTGCCGTATCATGTATAAACGTTCGATTGCACTAATAATGCAGGAGGGGAAGTTTTCTCATGGGTAATTTTAAGTGTGTTTTACAGCTTCCGTGTGTGGTAAGGCGAACATTTTATGCTAACGTTGTAAATTATGAAAAGCCCTCCGTGTAATGCGCATTGCTTCCTTTGGGGCCGATAGGCGGAAGACGTGCTTTTCCGGTGATAATTTCTAAAGGGAGCCCGCCACCTGTTTCTTCGTGATGTCCTCGGACCGAAGCCCGTAACGATCCGTCCCCCGACCAGAGGCTCATTACGATCCCGATTGTCATTTCCCCTTTTTTACAAACCCGCGGGACGAGATATTGCATTAGTTGTACGATATTGCGGGGGTGGGGTTTCAGATTTTTTTTATTGTTTAGCTAAGATAAATTAGATTTGTGCCCCCCGGGGAAGAAAAGAAAAGGCGTTTCTCTTCCCCGTTTTTAATATTGTATTTACATTTCATCGGTGAATTTTTTTTTTCACACTGATGTATCCGCGGTGGGCACAATTGAGATAACAACAGCCCTCGTAACTAATTTATTACAAAATTTTTCCTCGCGAAAGAATTGTTTTAAAAAAACCCGTACAACGCCTTGGGGGTTTAAAGTATCCGTGTAAATTTTAATAAAGTCTGGATTTAAACGAAAAAACACAGCTAAACACGATTGATCATTTTACAACTGCCAACTAAACCTCAACCTCTGAACATAGTAATTTCCGTTTAAAGTAGATTTCCTCCAAGACCATAAGAAAATGTACGTTTGTAACTTGCAATAAGTTTAAAGACTTTTAGTCATTTGCTTTTTTCATTAGGAAGTTTGGCCAAATCAGTATCACTCAATATAGAAACGTTCAAATTACTAAAGAGATATCCAGAATTTTTGCTTTTGGTGATCTTGTTAAACACTGAAACATTTCAAAAAAATTCTTCATTTATGTAAATATAACAAAACCTTATTTTTACGCATCTATATTAAAAATATAAATGTATTTTAGGGCATTTATGCTTTATCTTACAAAGTGTCATAATATAATTGTTTAGCTTGTTATTTTAGTTAAAAACATTACGTTTTATTTTGTGAGGAATGATAAACCTGCACTTTGGCCGACACCCAATGTACTATTATACTCGATATTTTGGTAGCATATTGCCGAATTCAATGGACGATCATTGATATAGGGATAAGTATGACTCAAAGAAATCGAGTAATTGATATTTTTAACAAAACAAGCTGTTATATTGACTGACGTAATTTTACAAACAATGTGTGGTCTTTGGTGCCCGTTAGTCAGTGATTATTCGGACATCATGAGATGTAGGATTAACGAGTGATAGACGTATGTAGAAAAGTCTCTCGAAGAAAAACAAATTTGTTCTGCTATCTTCCTTGATGTCTCGCAAGCTTTTGACAAGGTATGGCACGAAGGACTCATCAAGAAAACTAAAAGGTATGCTACCAAAGTAGTATGTCGATATTATCAATTCCTACCTAAATGACAGACTGTTTAGAGTCAAACAAGAAGATAATTATTCAAAATTAAAAACAATAAATGCAGGAGTGCCACAAGGTAGTATATTACGTCCACTGCTTTACTTGTTATACACTAGTGATTTTCCGAAAATAGAGTAAAAATTGCAACGTTAGCAGATGACACATATCACTACGACTGACTATCAACCATTCAACCAAAAACCTCCGAAATGCATGTAATAAGATAAATGAATGGACAAAAATGGAAAAACAAGCTAAATCAGTAAAAAGCAGTTCATTTAATCTTTACAAACAAAAATGTGGACCATGTTCCGTCGCTTGCAATCGATGGAACTACTATAACATACAGAAATACAGCTAAATATCTGGTATGACCCTAGACGTCAAACTGAGATGGATAGAACACGTGAAGAAGAAAAAAAGAACAGAAATAAGTTTAAGGTATAGACAACTTTGGTGTTTGATAGGACGTGGCTCAAATCTTGCTATACAAAATAAAATGCTATTATATAAGCCTATTTCGTATGGTATTCAATTATTGAGTTGTACCAAACACAGCAATATCAAAATCTTAAAAACACTCCAAAATAAAATCGTACGTAACATGGTCAATGCACCTTGGTACGTACGGACTTACATTGGGATCTTAAGACCCCTTAAGTCACGGCGGAAATACGAAAATTTGCCACCGAACACCAAGCTCGCCTCAGCCAGAACGAGAATGTGGAAGCGACCAAACTCTTACATAACCGAAACATGGTCAGAATAATAAAAAGAACAAAGCCGTATGAACTGGTGTAGTTAAATGTTAATAGTGAATAGTGAAATGCAAATCATATTGTACCAATGTGTTATTAAGAATGTAAATATTTATTTATTCTATGACATTATTGTAAAATTAATGGTTGGTCTAATAAGAACGGTTTTAATAAATTAATTTAATTTAAAAAATCTTGTACTCAAACTAAATCAACTGAAGGAATTTAATAAGTCGATTTTTTAAGTGTGGAAAGGGAACGAGAGATGAATTGAATTATACACATTTCCTTAGAAACTAATTGAAGTAAATAAACAAAAGAGTTTATAATTCTTCATCGTTGCAACTTTCGGTAGAGTATACTCGAAAGAATAGAAAAAACATTGCCTACTTTGCTTATCAAATATTTAAATTAAATAGATCTGTTTATTATTTTGATTGTTACTCCTGAAGACACCTAGAACGCAAACAAATGGAAATTGCCTTTAACATAGGAAGCTCCTAAAATGAATAAGACTTAAAAATCGTATTAACTATTCAAACTTGAAATTGAACGGAAAAAATATAATGATACGACGCAATACTGAAGGTTATGGCTCTTAGTCTTTCGGGCAGTAAAAATACCAAGGAGGTTCAAATGTTAATTACGCATGTTAAAAATCATAAAAGTAAATCTTTGGCCACAGGACGATTAAATATATGTAGCAGGCTGTGCAATTATTCATTTAATAACAAAAAAAGAAGTTGTAGGCGTTGAAAAAATAGGTTAAACAATCAAAGGAAATAAGGTGACTCACCGTTCGACGATTCCGCACAAACAGCGAATCTTCTATGTTTCGGGTTCCAGGGCAGCACTCGCGTACTTTTCGGCATAACCGAGTAAACAGGAAAAACCGAGGAGTGGAAAACAGAAAGAAAAATCGGAAAATTACACCCGCGGCGCATGGCGAACACGGTTTCATTAGCCGGAGCGGCCAGGCGGGTGTACCAACTTAACAACAACAGGTGAACGGGCAAACGGGTGAATTTCTTTTCTTCGGGAAGGGGCCCCCAAAATTATAATAAAAGTGAAAATTCATTGCCTCAAAAAATATGTAGAAGCATACAGATGATACAGATCTTCCATGAAAATTTGATAATTTACATAAAATTATAAGATTCACATTAGAAAAATAAAACAATAGGAAGATTTTTAGATTAAGAGACTACCAAGAAATGGAAACCAAAAACAATTAATTTATTAAAAAAATGTTCCAGAATTTTTTTTATTTAATCAAATTTATTTTTGTAAGTTGACTTCTATTAATTTATTGTATGATAATAATTACGGCAAGCCTAAATTGTGGAAGTTGTCTGTAGAGCCCTGAAGTAGACTGTAATAAAGGTCAAAAGAATGGCCTGAAATTACAATACTCAATTTTTTGTGGACGCATCCCTGAACAAAAGAAATTGGTGATATTTAGAAGGTCGGTAGAAAAGATGAGATGTAGGCTGTAAAAAATATATAGAAAACAATGCTAGAAAATTCATTTTCTAATCAAAATATTTATAGCATGAATAAATTATATTTTTTACAAACTCCATAGATTTGTAAAATTTGAATAATGTTTACAAACCCCAGGCCGTGAAGATGATCTCAATAAAGACCGAAACGTTGGCATGCTAAAGAAAATGTTTTTGTTTTGAATCTAAGTCATTCCAGACCGCATCTCACGATCTCCAAAATTTACATAGGATATTTGAAGACAATTCCATCAAAATTGATTTCACTGTTCACAATTCGTTAACTATTTCAATACCTGGTTAAAAATTACACGGCAGATTTAATAACTTAATATTAATAGGGTTATTATTTAATTATACTGAATTAAATCTGACAGAATTGTATTGGTTTGATAGGTTTCACATTTTCGTCAAGTTCAGAGGTTGGCTTGTGCAAGGTACGAAACGAGGGTGAAGGTATAAGTTTGTATTGCCAGGCCCTATTTATGTCCCTAACCAACTAGCAAAGATGACTGAAACGCGTGAAGGTTTTGGATGAAAAGAAAAAATTAGTGTCACGAGCGAGATTCGTACCTCCGACCTTTAGTTTAATACGCCGCTGCTCGTCGACCCACTCATTTCATTCGTTTTGGTTGAATCCTAGATCATATGGAATTTTATGTGTATCGTTTAATTGTAGACGAATTTTAAATTGAACATTCGAACAAAAACGCCTGTAATATAGATATAAATGCCCCAGTTCAATTTTCTTGTAGAATATCAGAGGGATGTCACTAGAGTCCGAAATGGAGGTATTCACTGTTGTATGAGACGTTGGTGAGTTAGGACGGAAGGCGTAAAGAGCCGAGATTAACTGAAGTTAGGACGCTCAAGGCTCGAGATTAGTTAAGTTTGTTAGAGTTAATGAAAGCGAGTATATTGTTAGTGGTGTAGGGTCTCCTAGCCTAGAGGAGACTGCCTACGGCAAAAGCCGCCATTATATACTCAAGTAGGCGCAACCGATTCACTACCCATTCCCATCCGTCACTTCTGTATTCGACGGACTCAGCGTAGTCTGAGCGTCATCAACGCTATAAGTGTCGATGGTTCGATACTTCCTACTCCGTGAAGACGATGGTGAACGCAAGTCTCGGGAAAAAGTAATAGAAGCGATAGAAGAACATCCTCTTCTCTATTTGCCCGCCAGGGTATTCACATCATTCGCCTCGCCACAACTACAAAGTCCAGTCCCAATATGGCAGGGGCTGAACTTTGGAACATTTCTGCTACCCCGTAGTACAGATGGTTATGCACCCTCCCCCGTCTGTGCGTACAGAATCTGATACCATAACATTCGAGTGTCTCTGATGCCCGCACGAGGCCGACGCGTGTACAGCTTGTGCTTAAGACAGGCTATCACGCCCTCAAGGCTGCACCATTATTTTGCGCCTGGGCACCCCTTTTGTAACCAAGGGTTGGGAGAGGTCGTGGACTTCTGACAAGGCACTGCCACGCGACCGGATAGAATTACAGACTCTAGAAGAACCGACCGCAGAACACGTTTTGTGTCTTGTGAGGGTCTATATAGGTGCAGATTCTTGCAACTAGAAGAGGAAAAGCCTCAAGGTCCGACACTAAATAGCTGCTGGCAAGGCTATGGACTTGATTAACAACATGTTTCTAGCCAGTGACTTATAAAGAAACACAATACACTCAGGTACAATAGAGAGATCAAAGATGAAACACACACTCAGAACAAAAGGATCTTAACGTATTTTGATTTCTTGACACGACAGGATTTTCTTTACTTTGCTTTCCTGCTTACATTTATAAGAAAGCAAATTCAAGTTTTTAGAACATAAGTTTGTTCAAAATATAAAATTTTCTTACTGCAACTTAAACAAAAAATTACAATTTATAAAAAAAAGGACAATGCACTTTTCCTTTTCATTTTGAGTTTAAGACGCTTAAATAAAGACAGGGAGACTAAAAGGAAGAAGGTTTCAAAGGGGCGGTTTTTGAAAGTGTGTTCTTTGCTTCGTCGAAGGAGGATAATTATCTGCGTTTTACTTGATAACCGAGCACAAAGAAGAAGATACGATTACTCCGGCTTGGGAGATGGGACATGCTAAGTGAGGCTAAGCCCTCTTTCCGCCCATTCCTAGTGGCATATAATGAAAGTGGAGCAACACAATAAGGGCGGCCGGGCCACTGCCTTCCTGGATTAATGCCTGTCAAGATTCAATTTCCAAAGTCAATGCCGAGTCGAAACTGGGCCTGGATGGAAAGAAGGGTCGTCGGAAGCGGTGCGGGGGTGCGGCAGAGAAAACGGGGGTGAAAGGGGTGATCAAAGGGAAAGTAGAAGCAAAAGAGTCCCCCAACCCCCACCAATCAGTTCCCCTGTGTGACACTTCACGACAGGAAATATTCCAGGTCGCTCCAGTACACCTCAATACTTACCGCTCCGATGAACTCCTTAATGCAATCAATGCTACCAGGATTCCCTCCTTCTCTCCAATATTAACCTCCCCTTTTCACATCTTACTCATCCAACTAGGAAAAAATCAATAAATATGGTCAATAATAACATTATTACTTATATAACAGTGCAGCATACCTCAAGGGGACGTAATTACAACAAAAGATCTCTTTTCAAAGCAGAAAGCTAATAAACAGGAATTAAAATTATTGTAACAACGCTCTTTACAAAACGACTAATAAGTTCGGTTTAATTAATTTTTAAACTTTGAGAATCGCCATTCAGTCAGTGCATAATTTTAAATTTAATATTCAAAATTATATCAAGTTCATGTTTGAATAGCACTAAATAAACATAGCAATATTTAGGAATAATAAAAACTACACTGTCGAAGAGTATAAAAAGATTATAGTTGTATGATTATCAAGAACTTCTCGCATTTTATACATCTATATTTTCTATCTACAAAAGTAGATATTGCAATTATAGTATTTGCTCTCTACTACAACCATTCTCCCTCACCCTCTAAATCTAGTCCTCCTCTTAAAATGAACAACATCTGCTTATGCGTTTACGTTTCGTTCTTTCTATGCCTGCCCATTCTTCTACATGTCTTTCCGTTCGTTTGTCTAGTTTTTCTACTGTTTCTGATCAATTTGTTGACATTACACCGTTATCATCTCTCCTATCATATTTCTGTCTATATGATTTTTGTCGGCTTTGTACACCCTTCTATGTACGCCTATGATGTGTCAATGTAGAAATGTTCCTGCACGTCAGTCAATTTGTTTCCCTTGGTTCTTTTAGTTTTTGTTTCTTTCCCACTCTTTCATATATGTATCTGCCAGTTTCCTTCTTTCCCACTCTCTCTCACTCTCTCTCTCTCTCTCACTCTTTCTCACTCTCTCTCTCTCTCTCCTAATTGTTATTATATTTACCAGTACGTTTTTCCCTATATTTCTTTTTCTTATGTTCTGTTGTTGATTTCTTGCTTACACGTCTCATTTTTTCTACTTGCTCCATTTCTAGGCCAATCTGTATGTCAGTATCACTCATCTCTCTCTTTCTTTCTCCCTCTCTCTCATCTCACTCAATCACTCTCTCCTTTTTTTCGATGCAGCTATTTGCATTACTTTTCTTATGTGTAGGTTTTATTTTTTTCTCAACGTTCTTGCTTCTCAATGTTTCACTTTTTTATCCCCGCTCTATCCCTTTGCCAATCTCTACAAATCTCTACGTGTCACACTCAATTTTTCTCTTTCGCTTTCCTAAATCCACTTATTCTCTCTCTCTCTCTCTCTCTCTCTCTCTCTCGCCAATTTCTTCTTTTCTACGTAACTATTTATCAGTATGTCTTTTGTATGTCGGTTCTCTTTTCTTACATTCTCTGTGTTCCTGCTTCTCTTTCTCTTCTCCTTCCTCCATCCCTTAGAATTGGCTGTCTGACACTCCCCCATTTCTCTCTCTCTCTCTTTCTCTCACTTACGCAGTCTCTTTCTCTTCCTTTCTATGTAGCTATTTGTCAGTTTACACCGATTTTTCTTATGTGTAATGTTTCTTTTTCCTACATTCTTCGGGTTCCTCTTTCCCAATGTCTCTCTTTCCTCTCACTCTCACTTTCTCTGTAACGTTATCTTTATATTTATCTCTACATATTTATATTTTTTATATAGCTATTTGTTAGTATGCATTCTTGTTCTCTTGTTTTCTCTTTCTTACATTCGAGTACCGGCTTCTCAATGTTTCACTTTCCATTCCTCTCTATCAATCTCACTCATCAATGTTCCCCCTCACTCTTCTTACTCTCTATATCTGTTTCTCTTCTATTATATCTTTATCTGTTCTCATCTACATGAATTAAAAATTAATGTGCAATCTTAATCCGTTTATAAATTAAACTTTTTTTCTGAGAAATCTGTACAATTAGATAAACAGTAAGTGAAGTCGTTTTGTGAAATTTCCACTTGGGGGTGTTATGGGTTTTAACCAGTAGTTTCGTTTGCTCGGTGGGTTAGCCGGTTAGACAAATATCTGTATATTCACTAGTGGACTTGTATAGTAAATAATGTACAGACATAATTAGATATTTGTAGAAATGATGAATGGTGGAGTGAGTGAGCTGTTAAATCCATTAAAAAAATCACTCTTGCATTTGATGTCGAGAGACGTCGTTGTAGAACTCCTTCACTCTGATGATGGGCTAAGGGCTCGAAATCAATATCGATACAAAAAAAAACCTACTGTGAGTAGGAACTATCTTTGTAAAAAGGATTAATTAAGTATTTAGCCTCACCTTGCTTACATCCCTACATAAAACGCGTAGTTGAGATCAAAACTGTGATTACTATTAGAACAAAATTATCAAAAACTACCAAACTAGTTTAGTTTTATGTATTAGTTTAGTTTATTGAATCTTTTAGTCCTGTCAGGATTGTCTGAAAAATATTAAACGATAATGAGTATTTTATATGCGAGTATGTATTTAAGAAGAAGTTAATATTTTGTCTAAAGCATTTAGTTTAGGGAGACTTTATATAATTAGTTATACATTTGCGAGTAGTTAACCCCTGAGGGAGGAGAGTTCTCCCGTTACAAAACTGGAGGGTACATCATCCCGGAGGACGTGCCCCGAATGGAGGAGGAAAGTTAACCTCATATTCGGAAAAGAGACGAAATTCTCTTTTCTTGTTTTAATTTGAGTAGAGTTTCTCGCCGGGCGAGGGAGGAAAGGTGTGAAGAATGCAAGTTTGGCCGAGGAGGAGCCGCCGGGACAAACTTTTCCCAAGACACAGATATGTCTCCCGTGTCCCACCACTCACGGATAAACTTTGCCAAGTTCAACAACAGACCTCTCCTTTTATGACCCTCCATCCAACCCGTTTTCTTTCACAATTGGTTGAAACATTTTACTTATTGATGTCCGCCTACAACAAATACTTTAACAAAGAAGTTTTACCTTTTATTCTTTGTTTGATAAATGTGCGTTTATTTTCAGCATATTAATAATCACAGGTAACAAATTAATCTCAGAAACAACTTGTCACACAGACACAAAATCAATATATAACAACTCTGAACAAAACGTAAAAACGCTAGAAACAAACACTTTGAGCCCTGAAGAGGATCTCAATAGAGATCGAAACGTTGGAACGATAAAGAAAATGTTTTTATGAAACTTACTCACACCAGACCGCATCTCACGATTTCTGAATAATCAATATTCAATAACTCAAATTCGCCAAATTAAAACAATTAAATTCTTTAAAAAAATGAGTTAAATTTCTTTCGCTTTTTTAATAAAAAATCATCACATATAGTTTTTTAAAATCGAATTTCAAAGGAAGAATATTTAAATAGTACAATTGATTGAGTCCGCAGAAAAAATAAAGAAACGGACATGATCAGTCGTTTAATTAGCCAGAGTAGGCTATAAAATAGATGATAACTTTATCACTATCGTCAAGGCACGAACAGGGCACAAAATAATTAAGTCACCGGAAAATAGTTCGTACCTGCTATTTATTCCATTAATTATCAATTAATATTTGTGTTATATGGGAATTTGATCATAATTAAGTGGTTTGTTAGATATATTTCTAATTTATTAAATTATATTTTATTATTACGTTACTGAAATTTTTGAAGCAAGTAAATACTATCATGGGTTTTTGAAAAAAATGTACGTGTGGTGGTTAGTGACCGTTAAACTATAATTATTTAGGAATCATGAGAAGCGGTCTGGTGTGATGTAGGTTTCATACAATCATTTTCTTTATCGTGCCAACGTTTGCGGATGCAAACAATGGTTGTAATTCCCAGGCCCTGAAGATGATCTCAATAAAGCTCGGAACGTTGGCATGATAAAGAAAAAGTTTTTCTGAAACATTTATCACACCAGACCGCATCTCACGATATCTGAATAATCATTTAATTTAATTAGTTAGGTTCGGAGATAAATGTATAGAAATAATTCTACTAGATGATCGGGCAGTGACCCGTTAAATTGTCATTTTCTGTAAATATGGTTTAATAGAAAAAATACCCTCACAGTTTATTAAATATAACCACAAAACATTCATTATATGATTAAAATATTTATACGTTTTAAGGTGTTTTCTATGTTAACGTTTTGAACTAGCTGTTTTAAGCTAACAAAAGAAGATTAAAAAACTTCTCATTTAAGAAATTGGAAAACAAATGCACAAAACGAAACAACGTACGCACAACTTGTCGGACGACAATACTAAATAACGAAAAAACATGAAAGAATGGCCGATTAAAAGAGAATAAGGAACACACGGTCTTGAGATTGTGGTGTACGCCTCATTCCGTGCCCACTCTGAAATTCATACCGCGCCTGTGGGGTCATGTGTGCAAAGGACAGAGGGGATTAGATATTTGGATGTGGCTAGTAATGGTGGGCATTATCCGAGGGGAGCCTAGGCCCCAAGAAACTTCCCGGGAGTAGAACATTTTAAGATCTAAGTGATGACCGGTATCCGTCCCCGTCAGTAGCAAATCCACTAATGCCTGCCACTTCGCTCCGGCCAATTTTTAAAACCGAAAGGACTTACTTGTGCTATTGTTTCTAACGTAGATTTTCTTTCTTTTGTACATTTGAGAATCGAGTGTTCACAATCACACCAATGGTAATGCATATTTATCGATATGCAATATAAAATCAACATGGTTTTCAATTCAAAATGAAAAACCTTGTCTTTCTGAAATTAGAGTTGATACTGAGCGTTATCCTACGAATGGACCAACTTGTGCCCACCCGGCACTCGGTCACTAATTGGGTCCGTTTTCACGTGTGTTTGTCCAATTATTCAATTCGTTTCGGCATTGTGCCCTCTTCAGTTAGGAACCCTCTTTTGTCTTTGTTAACGAAACAAATGCCCCAGTGCGGATACAGCATGATTTATAATAGTTTATTCACGGCTTATTAAATATTTTAAAAATAATTATTGCTAAAAACATACGTCAAAATAGTTAATTATTATGTGGTCATAATTGACCTTTTAATTACTTAAATTAATTTTACTTGTTATCTAAGGATTTGGTTGAGGTACAAAAAGCTCTGGTCATGAGCGGAATTCGAACCCACGACCTTCGGTTGCTCTACAAAAGGGGGAAAATTCGAAAGGTTGTAGCTTGAGATGAGGAGGTGGTGTGAGTGGATCGAAGTCACGAGGCAAGCTCAAGTCGTTATCGGCGTATTGAGCCAAAGGTCGTGGGTTCGAATCTCGCTCTTAACCCTAAATTTTTCACCTTAACCAAGACCTTAGATAAAAAACAAGATTAATATTACCTATTAAGATTGATTTTAATTTATTTTATTATCTATTAAAAATCGCCATGTTTTATTTAAAAAAAGTTTTTCTTCTTGTTAACTCGTTTATGTATGTTTATTTATTTTTAAATGAATTATTTAATGCAATCTGTATATAGGTCTGTAAGGGGCGTTATGTTGGACAGGAGGGCCGTGGTAGCCGATTGTTTAAGGCGTCAGACTCTCGGCTAGTTGATCCCGCGGTCATGGGTTCGATCCCCACCGTCGCCTCTGGAATTTTTCTGATACCTAAGGGAACCGGTGGCCGCAATTGAAAAAAAAATAGACACGGCACTCATCAACGGAAGGGGTGGTATCAGATTTCAGCGACCCTGTATTTGGTCTCAACCCCTTCAAAAATGAGTTTCTTCGAGGAAGAACACCGGTACAACGGGGGCTCAAGTTCATATTGCTGTTGCGAGCCCTCTCCCAAAATATGAAGCCAAGGAAATGGTACAATAAGCTATACAGCTCCAGCTCTCCTACAGAACCTGGTATCCATTAAAAAAAATGTTGGACATACATTGGGTGAGAAGTCATTTTATTGTAGAATTTGGGAAGTTTGATGGGGATTAATTTTTATTTATAGGGTACTTCGATGTCTTTTTGAAAGATGGCATCGCAGATAGTATTGATTGGGGACTTTGAATTGGGAGGAATAGATTCATTGGATATCGGAAGGTCCAGCTGACTTCTCTAGTCTACATGTCCAAATCGGTTTCAGTATATTTTGTAGTGTTCGTTTTTGTTGACATGTTTGATTTCCGTACAAGCAGTTTGCAGGGAAGACCGAAGCATATGTTCATTTCCTGTCTTTTTGTTTCTGTTCTTTCCAGGTACGGTTGAAGAACATACTCTTCCGATGCAGGATCGGGATCAGAGGAAAGCAAGACTGTACTGTCTGCAAAGTTGTGTCTTGAGCAGTCGGGATCTATGTTGATTAATGATTTTTATTTCGGAAAGATAAATAAAAACTAAGAGCAACGTTTCTGGCCGAGGGGAGGTTGTGGGCTTTTGATTATGTAGAGGATCTATAAGATAACGAACAATGGACTAACGAAGGGAGATGGGCGGAAGAGCGAGGGTAAAAAAGGAACTTCTACCTGTTGCCCTTTCCCCTCGTTATGTTTGAACATCTCCACCAGGACAAGGACTCGCTCTTTCCACTACGTCCAATTTGGAAGTTCTCACCTCCTAACTGCCAGTTATAATTTATAAAAAAAAAATGTTTGCAAACCCTTTCAAAAGACGCCGGAGCTTCGCTACTGAAAAGAGCGTGTATCCGGAAAAGCCTTTTATGATAACCCTATAGTCATGAAAAAACATTATGAATGTCGGACGTGGACGGGACTTTGTAAACTTTCCTTTAATGGCAGTCAATTACCGTCTGCTAAAGTTTTTAAACTTAAATTATTAGCGAGAGCATCGAACTTAAATTAAATTTACGATGACACTTGACGATAATTACACTAATGATGGAATGAAAAAACACAAGGTGGATGGAGTAAGGATATCGATTTACAAAAGTGCTCGGCTCATAACTTTATAATAGATGTTACGTGTCTAGGCGTAATCTTTTCCCCGATATTTGCTATGCGTCTGTTGCATATTTATGCTTGTCTTACTTTAACAACCAGTAGCTGGAAATTAAATTTCTCCTGCTCAGAAAAGCTTAAGAAAAATGAACACATGATTAATTTTTTAAAAATTCGTATTATCATAATTTTTGTAATAACTGAAATCCTATTTTTGTTTATTTACACATTTTTCTTCCTTATAAAGGAGCATTTTTTTTATAGGGCGTTTAATATTGTGAATTTCCTATAAAAATGTCAGAAATGGTGAATCTTACACCTCTTCACCTTCTAACTTCGAAAAATCGCCAAAAATAAAATTTTCGGCCGATCCGGCTTCTTTTAAACTCATTCGACGCAGAAATATATATATTTACGCCATATATATTTAGCCTGCACATAATACGTATGTTTCTACTAAAATTGAGCATTTTTTCACAAATGGCTCCATGAAATTAAGGAATCTGAAATTGGAGGTACTGTCAGATATTTTATTTCTCTTCCGTCCGATCTTTTTTACTCTTTCTAATTTTGATTCCGAGTGGGATTTTCCTTACTTTTGGATTAAATAGTTTTCTAGTGCTTCATTTGTTTTTGACTATTTTCATATACATTTATTATACGATAACCGAGGAAAATATGATGAGTAGTTGGACATAGATGAGAAACTTGGTATTTTTTCAACTACTTGCCACATAATGTTTCTACTACTAAAAATTGCATAATTTTTTCACAAAACAAGATGCTCTGAAAACAAAAGGAATCTGAAAATGAAGGTCCTTTGAGATTCCTTTTTTTACTAACATTCTTTCAGAGCTCTTTTCTTCCCCTTTAAAACATAGTTCTTACTCAAAGTTTGCGCTTACAAACAGTTTATTTTTAAAGCCATTTCTACGCTTTTTCGCTATTTATTTTTATCTCAGTTAATGTTTCTCTTACTTTTGGATTAAGCGTTTGACCATTTTGATTTTGTCCCTGGTGGGTTTGTAATCCGTAGTTTGCAAAGGTGGGAAACTTCATCACATGCTAAAACCACTGTTTTTTTTCCCAGTCTCGGCTAATAAATGCTTTTATTACCAACCGTACTTTTTTTAATTGATTTTGCAAAATAACATGACAATGCAGTGGTAAACGGATGGCAAACGGACTATGTTTGATGTGAAGTGATCTGTAAATGGAGTTTCTTCTAATTCCTTTTTAACTTTTGCTGCCAACTGACTTTCATTTTTTTTTTTAAATCGATTGAAAATTTCACGAATTCATCTTTTTTCATTGAATAAATTTTATATTGTGATGTATTATTTTTATTTTATGCTGAGATTTAATATGGTATAATCCAATAAAGTGATAATGAAATAGCAATTCAATGCGAATTATGAAAAAAAATCTTGTATCTATTCAGGACGTATATTGTCATTCTTGTATGTCTGAATCTGAATGGCTTTGAACATATTGGATATTATGAGATATTGAAGGATTGAAATACAATTTGTTAATAGCTTTTCAACGGATCCAATTCTACGCACGGAACGATTAAATTCGGTCACAATGGGTGGAATAAGACTGTGCAGAGGAAATTATTTATATTCAACAAAGGATTTGAAAAATTCAAATATCCGAGTAAAAAGGGGCCCCGGATTCCCTTTGCAATAATAAAAAAAGAGACTCGGGTTCGCAAGAATTTCCATAAAGGTCGGAATTTTCAAATATAAGCTCCGATCCATTCCGAAGATGTTGCCGTTTTAAAAGAGCGTCCTTTTGTCGATAACACCCGGAATCTTCAAGCTGAAAATCAGACGTAGAACTAATCTAAGAAAGGTTTTTTTCTCTTTATTTTTTCTTACTTTCTCTTTGGCCACGGACAGAATAAGTGTAAATATTGCACTCCCTCCTGTTCCGAACCTCGCCCGTTTTCCTTTTATGTTCGTTTGTGATTTCATAACTCCCCTCTTTACATTTGAAAGGGATCCTTCCTGGTGTAATTCGGCTGATATAATTGCCAGCGATTTATATTCATAGAAGAGCTTAAAGCTGTATTTGCTCGCAAGGAAACAGAAGTGTAATCCAGAATCGTGGGCCCAATGGCTGTTTTAAGCAGGTTTTCAGACCTAGCCCTGTCGAAAATAAAACCGCCTAATTTGAGAAGATAAAAGAAGATTCTTGACGTACGGACTGGAACATTTGGTTTTAACCTATAAAGAATCCTATTGCTCCGTTCTAAAATCATTCGAACTATTGTCCAACATATCAGTCCTGACCGACCTTGAATGCATCCATATTTTCGAAACTCCGGGGAAACAACAACTAAATTATTTTATGTGTAATAAGGAAGGGAACGATAAATAATGGAGTGAGGGTGGTGTTCAATCCTTTTCAAAACGATAATTTCTACTCATAGTAAGTTGTTCTGCAACAATCCGGATTTCAAGCCTTTTAGCTCATCATCATCAGATGGAAGGATTTCAACAACCACGTCCCCCACGTCATAAATTGTCAAAGTGAACCCGCTGATACCTCCGCCAACGGGACCTTCCAACCAACAGCCGGTTTTTTTAATGGCGCTCAATTTGAACGTCCGAAAAGCGGGAATCATGACACAAACAAATATTATAATAGTAAATACTGTAAAAAATTATAAATTAGTGATACCTTAATATTATTAAATTATTATAAAAATAATAAA
>CM077108.1:14400275-14445199 GCA_039619505.1 Cimex hemipterus
TATATATATATATATATTAAACAGTTTTGGCTTACTAGTACAAAACCTTCCTAAAAACGTAAAATGATTTTAGTACCTCTGCTAAAAACGAAAAGTTGGGATAGCGAAAAAATATCGAAAACCCTTTGTTAACATGATGCTCTTTCGGTTAGGACCCCGTGAAAAGTCGGTTGGCTTTATTTATCCTCGTACCACTTCAAAGCTGACCTGATCTACGGTAAACCGTAGGAATATCCAACGGCAGATGACACTCGAGCAAAACAATGCGGTCGTTTTTAAATATTAACAAAACTGTATGGGTTAAAAAAATTCCAATGGTGTTAATTCTGTAATATTAGATGAATGATTGTAATTATTAAAGGAACAGGAAATACTATTTTTCTCGCTGATATCGTTTAAATGTAGTTTCTACAGGGTTATTGTGACTCAATTAACTTTTTTAACTTAAACTTTATTAAATCGCACACTAAATTATTATTTTTTAAATATCAAAGTGTAGCTATTATATTTGATATTTAAAAGACAAATATTTTAGTACAAGAGTGATTTTTTGTTTTTGCTTGTTCAAAATTTCACCAGTTTTGTACAACTGACATTTCATTTTAAGGAAAAACATGGAATGAGGTAAATATAGACATCAGGAGTTTTCTGTACAAGTTCAAAACATGAGCAATCAAACTCATTAGGGTCTGTCTTTGAACCGGAAATACATGCCAGCAATGCTTGCGCCCTGGACAATTTAAAAAAATTTAAGCTGGAAAAAAATTATAGGATCTGATAGCCAAGGAGCCAGTAAAGCATTAGTATGTCACAGAATCACATTGAAATAAGTCAGCGAATGTATTCGAAAATCTCCAATACCTGCGAAAACCCTACAACTTGACGATATCGTGGTTGCCAGGAAATTCAGGTAATGAGAAAGCAAACAGTATGGCCAGAGGAGGATCTGCAAGACCAAACATAGCCCCTGAACCTATACTTGGAATTAAAAAAAAATAGAATCCTGCTTAAAGGATAAAACTCTAGGAGTGCTAGACATAGTGAACTTATGGTGAAACAACCCTCACCGAGACTGGCAAAAGCATTGCTGCAAGTGGAGAGGGCCAAACGCAGAGGAGTGGTTGCACTACCATCCGGTCAACAAGACATTGAGTATTAGCGGAGGATTTGATTCTCAAGATGAGAGGTGACGGGCGCACCTAGACCTACTAGCCGGTCAGTCTCATCTGAGAAAATAACTACACAACATGGGTGTATACAACTATGATACCATTTGCCGATTGTGTAATGAGGAGGAAGAAACAGCCACTCATATAATTTTCGAATGAGAAGCAACAGCTCAATGGAGATTTAATCTTAAACAGAAAAAAAACTTAGGGAATAAAACTGCACCTGCGACAGTCAATGACCTGATACTTCTAAGTAGAAAGATTGAGTTTATTTTGCTGAACTAAGGGCCTAGGAAGGTACAATAAGCCAGAAAGCTGCAGTATCAGGGAAGTGCAAACCCTTATTCCTAGTATCCTTTTTACCATACCATACAAAACATAAATAAGTTTAAGAAGCAATTTGTTCGATCCTGATTTTATATGTAAAGTCCCCAAATAATTGGAAATAGTTTAACATTTTGTTCGAAATCGCGTTACCTTTATTTAATAATAAATCGAATTATTGATGTACCCCTTACACCTACGGTGTACCATCCATTTTTTCCGAGGAAAGTGATATTTTAACTGACTTTTTATTCACAGTCTTAACTCGCAATATTAATTTTCGATTCCCAAACGTAATCAGCCCCAGTGTGATTCATTTTCCCACCATCCAGTGAGTCGATGCGATATCCTCGGTTACGGAAAACATGAAAGCGTTCGACCGAGCGTGGCGCCCGACGGAATTCTTTTGAAGTTCAAACGTATTCTCCCTCACCCCTACCATCTCCTGATGTCCTCTGGGATCCCAGCTGTAATGTGATTATCAGCTCAGATTTTTTACACATGGTACCAATCAAAGCGGGTGTCGGCAAGGACGTGTTCTAGGGCCAATTCTGCAAAATTTAAGCATAACCATTCTCTCAAACAATTACAACTTATGTGACACCGCGTTCTAAAATTCCTGACCCTACCATCATCACCTAGATCTTTTACATCGAATGATGCATTAACTATAAAAAAAGCTAACAAATGCTGACAACGCCCGCCCACCATTCTCAACAAACTCATCTCTACAGTCAAGCAACACCATTTGGGCTTTTTTGATAGCGGACTTGGATGGAAACCACACCTACGATAACGACAAGAACTGAGGCTGAATTAATGTCTAGTAACATCTCACTAACTGCTTAGAAATAACCTCACTTGATCAATTTACGCTTACGAAATCGAGGAGTGAAACCAAAAGAATAATCCAACAGCTTCCTCTAATCATACCCTGTTTCCTCAATTCTTCCTTTTAATTCACCAACCTAACAATTCAGAAAATCTGAATATCCCAATTGTGGAAGATTTGACGCCAAGTTTATCTAACCAACTATATTTTGTTAGGCCTGTCATATTGGTTCATACGATGTAATATTTGGTTCATTTATATTTTCGTAGACATAGCAATAAAACAACAAAATTATAGCTTCTTCAATAGCTTTGTTTTGTTTGGCCACAGTTGGCATAATATAATTCATTATTGTGTAATTTTCAATATGAAAAAATACATTCTGCGGAGGTTAATTGCAATATACTCCATGTCATCAAATAATTACAATAATGAGCTAATAGAGCACAAAATACATTATTTATTAAAAAGTATAAATACGCCAAATGGAGTTGAAATAGAAAAATGCCTTATAATTTTTTACGAATTTTTGGATCATACGAATCAAGAGGTTTTTATGAATGTATTGTTTTAACAAGATAGATACAAAGCTGATCATTACAGATTTTCTGAGTCAACGAAGGGAATCTCATTTTCTATGAAGTTTAATAGAAAGATTAAGTCGAGTTAAAATTGAATTAACTGTTTGTAATATAATAATAAAAACGGGGGCATCGGTGGGCGTAACGGTTTAGGCGATGACACGGCTCTGATCACTGTAAGGTAAAGGTCACGGGTTCGAATCCAGCGGCCCTGCATTCGAACCCGACATACTTTCAAAAATCATCGGCGCCTCGAGGGCTGATAAGATCCTAGGTTGCGTACCCTCATAAAATAATGATTAAACGGCGAAGAACTTGTCAAAGTTTAATAACACGCAAAACCGGTCGGTCTTGCAGGTTTAGTACAACAGCTGCCCCGTATTCTTTCTCCACTTCTCCTGCATATCGGGTTTATAGGATATTCACTGTTGCCAACCATCGTTAGAAACAAGACTTTGTAAGTGTAAACAAAAAAATGAGTTTGCCAATATAACTACTTGCTGTAATGAATAATGAATTAATGATTATTTGGAGATCGTGAGATGCGGTCTGGTGTGACTTAGGTTTAAAAATATTCTTTATCGTGCCAATGTTTCGATCTTTATTGAGATCATCTACAGACCTGGGATGTATAAATATAATGTAGGTATGGTGTAATCTAAACAATGTTTATCAATCCCAGGCGCTGAAGATGATCTCACTAAATGTCGAAACGTTGGCATGATAAAAAAAGTTTTTGTTTTGTCTTTGATATGACTTCTGCTGTTGCGAAATCTCGTTAAAAAAAAGGGAAAAAAGACCCATTTGGGGGAGGGTGGGAAAAATTTCTTGGGTCTATGTAGGGAGCGAGTCAGGTAATAATAATAATAATTATGTGGGAAGTTAACATCGAGGTTATCGCCAGCCCTTTACCTGCTTGAACACATTTTCGAATGTTTCATCCTGAAGCCATTTAATCTTCTCCATTACTGACGCTCTGCTTTTCCATGAAAGCTAAATCGATTTTATAAAATGGTAGCATATCATTTTTGCTTTAGGTTACCAACTATAGAATCAACCATACACTACATATACCTTGTCCTAGAGAAAGTGCGAAATTTTTTTTGTGGGTGATAGTACATCCTAGATAAATCAACTGCAAAAGGATAAATCCCTACTAGCTTCACTTCCTGAGAAGTTTCAATTTTCATGGAAACGTTACTTTACTTGAGAAAAACACGAAGGTCACCACCTAGGTTTTCGGTTCAACAACTGAGGTGGCCACGAGCTTACTTCTGAAATATTGCTGGTTCAACCAGGCACAAACCTTATGAATGTAGGATTACAGTTCAGTAATGATTAGTGCTGAAAATTTAACGATTAATTTCACCGAAGCATCCGATAAATTAGTACGAACTTATCCACACGCATCATTCTAGATGCAAGGGAAAAGCACGGATCCGTGTCAGTCATAGTGCCCATCATTTTGAAAACATTTTGTAAAATCTAATGCGAGCAAATCCTTCAATAATTTTCTAAGGAGAAAATTGTAAAACTTGAAAACAAATTTATTATCATCGTCTGAGTAGTGATCGTTGATCACATGTCACTCTCCGGAAGACACGCACTTCTCCCAGAGTATTCGATATTTCTTGGGGGAGAATGGGGGTAAAACAACCCCTTCCTTTAGCTTCAATTAAATGAATTAACATTAACACAACGGAAACACACAACACCAAAACACACGAAAACTATATACACACAAATAGCCCTAAGCCCTGAAGTACCGGAAGAGCCATCGGTGCCCGCTGCCTAACCCCGAGATTAAGCACAAGTTCGTAAAGAGATAAAATATAACAAAAAGCGGAAAGGAGAAAAATTGTAAGTATGTCGGTTTCGAATGCAGGGCCGCTGGATTCGAACCCGGGACCTTTACTTTGCAATGACGAGCGTCTAAATCTTTGCAGCCACCGATGTCTTAATTAACTTGTCAGTTGTTGTTAGTATAAATTCATACAACTTCTAAAGTTTAAACGAATAAGCGTTTTAAATTGAAAATAAATAAAAGAAGACAAATGGGGCCGTGCTGTCTCATGACTCCCCAAGAGCGAGTCAAACAGACAATCGAAGATGATACCATCGCAGGCATTAACTTTAAGTCTATGTTTTTCAGAGAAAAAGGTTAAAATTAAAATATTAATTATTTGTGATAATGTTTGCTGGGTTCCCTTTATCGCAGTTTATGTTAAATGTTAGTTTTGAATGCACGAGGCCCATTTGATGGAGTACATCGAACGGTGCGGACACGAATCGCCATTTGCCTACTTCAATTACATGAAAGAACAATAGTGGTCGGGAAAAACAAATATTTGCGGTTTGAACCGGGGGGAGGGAACTACCCCATACACCCTATACCGACAACAGCATGCTCACAATCACACCTCCCTTTGATCCAGAGCCAATTTTCTATCTCTTACCGCGACCCTCACCGCCATGTTTATATTAAAATACACGGGTGGGGGGCAAACAAAGCCTTTTCCTGTCACTCACATCAATGCTAAATTTTATTACGGTCCACGGGAGAGATAACAAAACCTCAATAATAGAGGACAAAGGGTTTTGAAACAACAACAGTTTTCATATGAGTGTAATTTTGAGCTCATGTTGTTCTTAATTAAGGGAAATAAATGTGCGGTCGTGGGAACAAGCGATGCTTTCATTTCCTTCTGGAAAAACGGCAACACATATATTGATGTACGCCGTGATGACACGACAAAATGAGTTTTTAAGAACACATAGTAACTGATGTTTGCTTAGAGTCTCCAGAGTTCAAATTTGTTATAAAAATATTTATCCAGGAGAGAAAACGACTTAATTCTTTAATTATTGCTGTTTTACATTTATGTTTCAAATCGATCAGCAAGAAATTAAGCGACTTAAGTTCCTTTTTTCCCGATTTGTCTTACATAGTAATAATTATACACAATATTTGCAATATTGAAAGATTTAAAAACACCAAGATTTCACTTAAAAATCGGAACAATGGACCCAACAACCCACTATCCTACCCGAGGACTGTCTTTGTGTCGTCTTGTATGTGCAAAGGGGTGGAAACCCTTCGACCAAGTTTGACCTCTAAGCAATCTTTCTCTTCAAGTGGTAACCTGTGGTTTACCCAAGAAGCGCAGGTGCCCGTGTGCCAATCCTATGGCCTATCCTCAAACGGGTGATCTATCACTTTTATGACTTTCAGATAGTCGATAGGCCATGGGTCGTGTTCTTTAGACGCATGAGTATCTTTGACGTTCGGCTGCGTTGCGTTCTTTACTGCACGTACAGAGTCACCGGGCCATACCGCGGAGTTCTCGTAGCTGCTCGTTCGTTGCCTACTTCGTTTTGCCACTAGGCGCTAGGGGTCGCCTACGGACATGCTTAGGTAGGACAAATATGCCTTCCATCCAAGAAGGTAGGTGAAGCAAATTTCGTGAAAATAAAGGACTCGGCTCCTGATGTCTGCAACGGACTGATCCTGGCTTCTCTAACTGGTCAAACCGTAAGTGCTTTTTGTCTTACTTTTTGATTCTTTGCTCTTTCATTTTACCGAACTGACTTCGGTTACCTAAACTTACTTTATGTCCGGGAAATGGCTCGCAGTTCCAAACCCACGTATAGCGAAATTAGCAGAGTGCGCTGTGATGAAAGCGTGGAGGAATTTATTAAGTAAAATGAAAGAACAAAAAAGGAAAAAGTAAGACAAAAAGCACTTACAGTTTGACCAGTTAGAGAAGCTAGGAACAGTCAGGTGCAGAGATCAGTAGCTAGGTCCTTTACTACCCCGAAATTAGTTTCATCTACCTTCTTTGATGGAAGGGGCATTTGTCCAACCTAAGCATCTCCGTAGGCGACCCCTTAGCGCCTCGGGATAGCATACCCGACGCAGACCACACCATCATCGTTTCTAGTCCCCGTCGGTAAAGACGAAGCGAAAACCAACGAACCCCTTGATCAAACTTCTAAGGCCACAGGACAGTAAATGTTCAACGGTGTACGCCACCTACTTGGCTACAACAACGAGTACGGCCGATAATAACCCGAATCGCGTTATTGACATGATGAAAAGCATATTCACTTCTCACTGCCAAGCCTGTCTTAAGATCATCACCAAGACAAAACTATGTTAAATATATCATCAAAAAGTATTTTGTTATGAAACTTTTGAAATAGATTTATGCATATTATTAAAGTTCAGTTTTCAGTTATTGTTCTTTTTAGAAATGCATTATTAACGGAAATTCTGTAAAATAACTCAATGAACTATTTTTTTAATGGCCTCATGAGTGGCATATTTAGCCAGACTGCTGTATATATTTATTCCGTTATTCGTATTTTGGGGGAAGGGTATCATGAAAAAAGGGCCAGAGGCGACGGCGGGAATCGAACCCGCGACCGCGGGGTTTACTAGCCGAGAGTCTCTCACGCTAACCAATCGGCTACCGCGGCCCCCCATTATAAAATGATTGTGAACGAATAATTTTTTTAACAGCCATCATTTTTTATGGTTTATTTTAATTTCAGCCTTTCTTAGAAGCCGACAGTACAAAACAAGAAAAAACATGGGGTAGTAGAAAAAAAAGAAAGAAATGTTTTTCTCGTTGAATCAGGATCCGTCGGCTTGAATCCGTTCGTTTTACTTTGCCACGTCCAACCTTTTAGCCACCTTTAACGGCGACACTGACATTATATACCGTTGAGTTTTATAAGCTTTGTGATTTAGGTTCTTCGTGAAAATTCTTTTATTAACAAAAAAAAAATCATCCCACGGATCGGGAAAAAGTTCAAGGTGAAAATGTTGAAGATTTCCATATTTCACCGTTGCTGATGGTGCACCGTTCAAATCTTTTTAAAATGTTATTTAATTTAGGTCTCAAAAAGCATGGCCCCCACGTTATTTGAGATCACTTCATGCAAAATATTCAAATTTCACCGGTGGGTTTAAATGTAAAATTTAATTATTCGTTTTGTATGCAAGATTTTTAAAAAGGATTTTTCCACAAAGGATATCCGGCTATTTTTAAATCGATTTTTATTTTTCCAATATGACAGAGGGCTATCGTGCCATTGATGTTAAGATATTTATGTTTGTATCAAAACAATCAACTATGTATAATTATTACGAGATCGTGAGATCGCGAGAACGTTTCCTTTATTGTCCAAAGTTTCGATCTTTATTGAGATCATCATCGAGGCTCAAAGTGTTTCTCTTCTGTGTACTTGTACCATTCTTGCGTGTCGTGTGTAGACCCTGTGAGCCCTGAAGATGATCTCAATAAAGGTCGAAACGTTGGCACGATAAAGAAACTATTTTTCTGAAACCTACATCACACCAAACCGCATCTCACGATTTTTGAATAATTTTTGATATTCCTTACACAAACTACAAGTTTGTAATAAATCCTTAACATAAATATAAAATTGGTGGATAATGTAATACAATAGACTAAATCTTTACAAAAGCCCTTTATTATATTTAACTTGTCGTTTCTGGTAGTTAATGATTATTTTTGATTGTTTATAACATTGTAAAAGGGCGAGAAGAAAAGCGGGTTTTGCACAGACATTACTCTGAAATAACAGACGATTTATAAAATGGAGACGATAAAACAGGCCATTTGCCGCTTATTTTCTTCAAAGCTCGCCGAATCAATTAGCCAATGGGCGACGTTAATGAGATTCCGCCAATTTAAACTATTCCAAAGATCTTTAAATAAATTATGAACTGGAAGTCTTGAAAATGGCAAAATCACTATGAAAATAAAACCTTACAAAGCGAGATATCACTCTATTTCTATATTCTTTCTCTATTCTTGTGTATACTAATAATTGAACTGGTAATGTAGGCCTGATTTTAAAAATAATAATCCTGCATATTTATTATATAATAATGCATTCTTTTCACTTATTTTAACAGTTTTATTATTTTATTTTTATCATCTCTCTTCTATTATCTTTATTTTCCCTCTTTCTCTATCTATCTATCTCACTCTATCTCTTTCTCACTCTCTCCCTTATTTCTATCACTATCTCTCTTTCTTTCTCACTATCTCTCTCTCTTTGTATCAATCTCTCTTTCTCTCTCACAATCTCTCTTTCACACTGTATTCCTCTCTCTCTCTCTCTCTCTCTCTCTCTCTCTCTCTCTCTCTCTCCTCCTCCTCTCTCTCTCTCTCTCTCTCTCTCTCTAATGTAGCTTCTATTGGTTAAACACAATATCTATTCCGAATTTCACCAAACCAAAATATAATCCACCGACACTTAAAGAAATTGTCCACACCTTTAAGAAACTGTACATCCCTGTGCTAAATCCGTCAAGATAATTAAAGTAAATAAAATATTATTATTAAAGTTTTTATAGATTGTATTTATTAATTCATTTACATTTTTGTAGCCAACTGGCCAAGTTAATTCTTTCAATTAAATATTTTTATGTGAAGTCTTGGTTGAGTATAAAAGTGAGTGAACCAACGACCTTCGGCTCAATAGGCGTTGCTCGAACCACTTCGATCCATTCGGACATCAACTTGTGAACTTACAGCCGTTCATATTTTCCCTCTTTTTGCCATTTTGAAATATGTAATCAGGATTCGATTCTCAGCGATTTATGAAGTGGCCACGGGGAGCTGTTTAGAGAAGCGATTTTCTTGTACTTATTAAATATTAATCCATTTATGTTTCAGCAGTCAATTGACCAAGTTAGTTCTTTCAATTAATTTATTTTATGTGAAGTTTTGGTTGAGATAAAGAAAAGTCAGCGTCACGAGCGAGATTCGAACCCACGAACCTTAGGGGGTTCTACCACTTGAGCAATCGTAACTTCTATCCTCTCCGACACCAACTCTACATCTGAACTAACAACCGTTCAAATTTCCCCTCCTTTTGCCATTTTCAATTCTTTATCTCAACCTAGAATCTTACACGAAAAAGAAATTAAATGAAAGAAGTAACCTGGCCAATTGTCTACTAAAATAAAAATGGATTGATATGGATAAAGTTGTTATATTATTTTAAGCATGGAAAGTACTGTTGCTTGGTCCACGGAGTAAACAAAATTGCTGTTATTCTATTGAAACATGCAGGTCGAAAATACTTCATCAGCATTTTCTGCTTTTTCTAATTTAAAAATAAATCAACGTATGATATTCGCCAGATCTCTTAGTTAGGTTCACATGATGCAGCCACATTTTTCTGTTCGTTTCAAAAGTAAACAGGAAAAAGTTGTGTCCTCAATTTCTTACATGTCTTTCTGTTATTCTTCCACAGAGCTTTCCATTTCACGAATACCCTACGATGCACATTGTGTCGTATTTCGCAGTGTACTAGCATCGATCAGATGCCCACAATTCACCAACATGCGTTAATGTGTCGGGTAGGCCACTGATAATTTATACCATTTTATAACGAAATTCAGAAAAAGTATAGTTTAAAAAAATCTCTCCTCTATCTAATCCAATTCGTTTAAACTAGCATTTTAGCTTTTGACTGTTTTGTTAGGTTCATTGAGTTAAACTCTAGTTTTAATTCGTTGGACGTTTTCTCTATCCGTTGGACAAGACCTCTTCAGATATAAACCGTTCCAAAGGATCCCGGCAGTCGTTTTATTTCACTTTCCCACCTGAGGGTTACCTACTGGAAAGGCTGATCTAAAATTTATATGCCTCCGCATTTCCGTTGACAGTCCCCCGGGGTCATAAACGTTTAATTAAAGTCCAGGGTTTCCTTTAACGGTCGGCCATCCTTTGAGCCGTGGCCGTAACGCCAACCGCTAAAAACTATCAAACGGAATCGCCCTTCTCCTAAAACTCGCATTTAAGCCGAAGCCTAGGTGGAAATCAGCTCGATTCAACCATTGGCCTTTTCATCGTTTCCATTAGAAGTAAAATATGATCTTGACAAACTTTCTGACTACTACTCAGATGGTCTTTCTAAAAATATAGTAAAAACAAAAATTGTGCCCTCAATTTTTTATTTATTTACACCAATGCGGACATTTTCATTTAATGATCAACAAATTTAAGTTCCTATTCCGCGGAAGCATGCTGCCTTCTTTTCTATCATGAGCATTTACACTCAAGAACGTACCTGCTGCTCTCGCCTGAACTAAATACGCACAAACATCCCTCCATGCTTTCTCAGTTACTTCCAAGTCTCCAGTAAGCATCAACATCTTTCTTTCTTCTCTTGCTTTTACTCTCAAGTTGCAAGTACCCACGAATGCACGTTCTCCTCTCTCCGTTTCATTCATCATCAAATTAATTCATCGAACGCGCCTCTTCATCAAATTTAGTTCGTAATTATCTTATTTTAACTACATATTTCAAATCTTACAAGAATTCAATTTTGTTTTCATTTTCTTCTTGGTCGTTTAGGTGTTTTTAAATTATAGTCTTTAAAGACCGATACTTATTCTTTGGAAGTGCCCGGACTTGCAGCGTAGAAATTCGATAGATTTTTTCGTCGTGTTCATAAATTTGGTCGTCTGGGCTGAAAAATGACTCTCTTTTCTCTCCCGTGTGTTCTTCGCGCATTTAAAGCAATTATTCCTAAATGAAAAAATGTACAAATGTAAACTATTAATTACCAATGAAGCTTCATTGTTGGCATAGTTGCTTGCTCGTTTTGGACTATGTAATAATAAATTTTAAGATGGGGACGGTAGCCGGAACGGCTTAGGCTCTCACCACTGTAAGGTAAAGGTCCCGTGTTCGAATCCAGCGGCCCTGCATTTGAATCCGACATACTTAAAAAAAAAGAGGGTTGATGTAAATCCTCCTAAAAAACAAAGGATCAAACGGCGATGGATATTTGACAAGGTTTTATAACACGCAACACCTCTCGGTCTTGCGGATTTAGTATAGCGTTTGCTCCGTATTCTCAGCCCATCCCATGAAGAATCGCTAGTGTTCTTTAATTTTTCTTAAAAAGAAATACAGCTCAAAATGGCTTTAAACCATATATTAATTAATAATAAAAAGTTTTAAAAAATTTGGATCCATCAGCATTCCAATAATTCACCGATGGAATAATCATTTACGTTCTTTTCAACGCGTTGACAATTCTCTTAATCCCAATGCTTCTATATAATTTTAGGTCTGGTTCTCGTCGTTGCAAAAAGGTCGAAACGTGACGACTTGATTGTTAATTTACGTTTAAATTTTAATTTTACAGTGTACGATTAAAGTAGCCCCCCGTTTTTTAAACGCGACGTGTTGATAAGAGGCTCGCGTGCCGATTGAAAAGTGATTTGATTGTGGAAAAGACTTTCAACGCAGGCGATACACATATTCTTGAAACGGTGAGCAACAAGTGCCAGGGACCCCGCTCTGAAAGCATATTCCATTTTTAAGCAGTCGTCGTTGATCCGCCCTTACGCATTTCCTACACAAAGACTTTACAGAATTGAAATTTCTCTCTGATCCTTAAACGGTTAGGACTGATTCATCATTTTAAATGACTCGTATTTACGACTTCCCGAAAACTTTAAAAAGGCCGGATTTACAACGGAGATTAGGCAGACAAATGGAGACATTATACGACATTAAAGATTCTATTGAATCCAAACGCATTTACAATGATTTTTATTCCTAACAAAGCAATTGTTTATTTGAAAATGTAATAACTTTTTCAACCCAAATTTTTCCAACAACTAGCAGATTTTATAAATAATTCAAAATATTAAAAATTGTACTACTGGCATTTTATTGTTGAATACCATCTGGTGAACCGTGTGAGAAATTCAATTCATAACAAACCAGGTTGAAAACGTCGCACATGTCCACCCGGTCGTTGAATTATGTGCTCTGTCCAGAATTACAAAGGTTTTCCATCATAACAACATCAACTATGAAATATAACATTTACAGCTCGGTAAAATAAGGCGAAACACTGTCACACTTATTGTTTATAAGTGCAAAGAATAAAAGATAAAAAAAACAATTCAACGTTCAATCAAACACCTGTATAGGATGTGACTAATTTTAAAAAAAAATTGAAAATCAACCTTTTAAGAAAATGTTATAAAATTCTTTCACTCGCGGGTTTTTTGTTTCAGTCTATCGTTCGGCATTACGCCATCTTCAGTTAAAAACTGTCTGTCATTTAGTCTGGGTAGGGTTTATTAAGTGTTGCGTCTGTCGCTTGTCGCTGGGGGCGTTGCGTTAGGGGGCGTGACCTCCGTGTCTGTTGGTCAGTGTTGGTGGGGGTTATTTCCGTTGTGTCGGTTATTATTTGTGCGACCTTATTATTTAAAAAATAAAACCAACGACGCACAAATTATAACCGTTAATAACAAATAATAATTCGTCGTTTTTGGTGCACAAAGCACTACAATCTTTGGGTCATTTTTCCCTTGAGTCTTTCAAGGGTGGGAGAGTCACATGTTCAAAAGTACGATTGGTATTTCACTAGCAGGAAATGAAAGACAGCATCTAAATATGGGGGTTGATGATAATAATTCGGATATGCTGTTTGGGAAGTGGTGTGATGTGCGAAGAGGAGCATGACATAGGGTACAAATAAACTTTTCCAAATTTAAAAAAAAAGTTAAACATTGGCAATCCTCAATTTGAACCACTAGAAAACAGCAAACAGTTCTAACAAGACTCGGACAAGGACAAGGATCGGACACACCCGCCTTACCCACGGCTACTGTAACACTATAGCGTTTTGTGGCTTGTTGTACTTTCCTTGTTCCTAGTTCAATCCATGGGGTTTTCGGTTTTTACTCTCACCCTCTCACTCCATTGGGCGCTTGCTTTCCATTCAAAGAAGCATGGGGTGATCATTGAATACGATCATATTTTGAAGATTGTTTTTTCAGAAGCCACTGAGCGGTGAATAATAATCCTCTAGTTCTTTTAAAAGTATAGTTCTCTTAGAAGTAGAAGAAGTTTCTCCTCCTCCTAGTTAAACCAACTCTAAATATAACGGGCAGTTTGCCTGTTTTGGAGTGATTTCTTTTCTATTGTGTCAAGCAACTGTAGAGTGTCCACTTCACCTTTTCCCTTTTAAAAAAATTATTTCTGAGATGGATGATTCTATGTTCATTTCTGTTCAGGAATAGTTTCAGCGCCTATGGTCTTGCACATTTCTCCGTCCTCTTAACCTCAGATATTAGGGCAGTTAGTGACTAAATTTGATGTAATTTTTTTTTCACATGGAAGACTTTTAATTGCATGATTGACTACGGGATAGCTGATTAGCGTATCACTTTTAATATTTTCTAAGGCACTAGGGACGATGGTATTTAAAGAGATTGATATGTACTTCCCAATGGGTTACATTATTTTGAGCTTGTACAGGAAAGACCTGATCCGGTTCGTTCATTTTTTAGAACCATCTGTATAACACATAACCACTCTGATTTCCTCCCGAATTATTTTTCTTCTTTGTAGGCTGTTGAGACTTTAAAGTTTATAGAAAAGAGTGTTTCACGATGTATAAGTCCCCAGGTCTAAGAATGTTTGTCTGATTTTATTAATTACTGGTGTACATCCTAAGGGTTTAGTTCCAGTTTACAGGAGCTGAAACGGTAAAAGGGTCGACCTTTCTTAAGCTTCCAAAACAGTCCGGAAGTATTATAAATAAATCTCGTCAGGTTCAGTTTTTAACCTTTTATAAAATCCGTGACGTGTAGCGTTAAATTTGTACATGTACATGTCACTCAATATATACGATAAGTTCCATACTTTGAAAATCGTACTTTGTATGGTAAGTACTCATATTTTCCACATATCCATGGAAGAAAGGAAAACCCAACTCGAATTTTTTTTCCCGTTTTGCTGTTAAATTCTCAGGTTGAATATCGGAATTACGACACAATTGCCGATAATTTTCAACTTTTACAGCGGTCGTTTGCTAACAAGAGGCGTTATTTAGCACTGAGAAACATAACATTACAACCCGCGTCTAATCACCGAGAACAACAGCATGTTTACGGGCTAATGGGCCTCGTTAAAACGGCTCGAGGGCCATTTTTTTATACAGCCGCCCCTTTGGGGCCGAATAGTGAAAAACCATCAAAATCGACTTTTATTTTGAACACATAATCTCTCGCTCTCTCTCCACACTCACACTCTCTCTCCTCTTTCTTTATATCTCACTTTTTCCATTTTTCAGCTGTTTGTCTCATTCGCGCTCTTGCCACTCACTCATTGTCTCTATTTTTCTTTCTCTTTCAATGTTTCATTGTTTCTATATTGTTTCATTACTCCAGTCCTTGTATGATTTTTCTCCTCTCTCTGTCCGTCTCATTATATCTAACTTTGTGCCTGTCTATTTCATTCTCCCTCTGTCTTTCTTTTTCTCTATCTATCTCATCATCTTTCTCTCTCCATCACTTCTTGTCCGCTAGACTCTTTTTCATTCTCTCTCTCATTTTTTGTCCGTCTCTTTCTTCTTCTTTTCTTTCATCTCACCTTCTCTCTCTCTCTCTTTCTCTCTCTCTCTCTCACACACACACACACACACACACACAATTTTTGTTCTTTCTCTCACTTTCTCTCTTTCCTTATGTACAAATGTGTATATATTTTTCACAATTTCTTCAAAATAGATTTATTACATTTTTTAATAAGGTGATGAATATGTAATCTTATAATTTTCTTTCTCTATTGATTTGGTACAGTTAAATGAACGTAAATGTTTTTATTTAGTCATTATTACTGCTTCAAATTCAGCTAAAAATTTCTATTTTTATGGGTTTGTTTTTTATTGTTATATGCATATAATCATCTTTAAGCGCTTATAAATAAGTTAAAGTTTGTAAAATAGTTTTTTTCCATGAGTATAATAGAGGTCAAATTTACCAAACTCTGCGAGGTTTGTAAAAATAAATCGTTTATCACATAAATTCAAATTCCTTTCTTCGGCCTAAACGTTATGTGTATATGGCTTATAGGTATATTGTAGATATATACTTGCTTATGTATATATAGGGCATATATATAGCTTGATGAGTCATTCGTCAATTTTATAAATGCTGATTATGTGACGTAGATTTAACAAAAACATTTTCTTTATCGTGCCAACGTTTCGATCTTTATAGAGATCATCTTCAGGGCAAAGTGATTGTTTTCTGAGTAATTGTGTCATTATTGTGTGCCGTATTGCCCTACGCAAAAATGACACAATTACGCAGAAACCAAACACTTTGCCATGAAGATGATCTCAATAAAGGTTGAAACGTTGACACGATAAAGAAAATGTTTTTCTAAAACCAACCACACCAAAGCGCATCTCACCATCTTCGAACAATCATTACCTAACGGTCCCTACGGTCCCTAAACACCACACATTTAAAAACACTGAAAAAATTATATAATTTCGTAATATAAACATGAAAACATGTTATAAGAATGGGCTTCTTTCAAAAAGAATGAATTTAGAATGGAAGAAACCAGATTTGGACAAATAGAATATCGACTATTCTGCATAATACTCTCTGGTTAAACAACCATCTATTTGACACTGATTATATCTAATTGATATGGTAAAATAAAGAAGAAACTAAAATAATAACATGTACGATATTGTTTCCCTCTAACGTTTCCAGGATTTGAAGCTACAAAGGGCAACAGATTTCCACTTGGGCGAGTGTACATCCAAAGATTAAATCCACCAACTGCTTCGTATAATCTTTTTCATTTTTAGAATAGGTTCATAAATAATAATATAAATTTGATTGTTATCTTTTTAGATTTGAATAATATCATGGGGAAGGAGGAATATGATGAAATAGACGCTTTTTGCAGAAATTTGTTCAATTAATTATTAGTTTGATCATCAGATTTTGATTACAAATTTCAAATACGGTAAATATCTTTGGCATTTTTTATCACTTTAAAATAATCGAAATATGTTTAGAAAGAAATGTAGAAAACAGAAAAACTGATATTTTTTGTATTTATATTATTTTTCAAAAAAACAAATCAATTATTAACAATAATTATGTTGATGAAAAAAAAGATATATATTATTTCAAAAATCCAATTGTCTTTCGGCCTAATTTAGCCTTAAGTCTAATTCCAGCAGATGCACCTAATGCAGTAAAGAGGAGGCGATGAAGTGGCCACCCGTTATGGGGGCGGTCTGGCCAAACTTTTAAAGAAGGGGGTGAAAGTCACACTGTTCCAGAGAACAAGTTGGGACATAAGACAAATAAACGTCTGCGGCCATTTTCCCATAAAAGGCTGGGAAAGAAAATAAACAATTTACCCGTTTCTAACTGAATCATACGTGAATTAGTATAAGACTGTATCATTGCGTGCGAGTAAAATTAATAACCGGCAGAGATCCTACTTTTGTCACAATTTGTATTTAAGAACTGTCAAAGTTGAAACTATTTTGTCTGTAAAGGGCATAATTTTATTAACAGTACAATGTATTGATTCACTGACAATAGTAATACAGTGTATTTATGATTTTTCACGCCGTGTAAGGAATACAATCAACTAGGAATCATGATGGATTTCAGAGTCTGATCGATGATGGCAATCTCTGGTCAGCCGATTTTCGCTGTCCGCCTACGGTCAGAAGCGCTCATCGAGAATGGACTTCAGGACAATCAAAGTTGATCAAACTGTTACTGACAGTCAAATTAATCAGTTTGGTTGATTGTTAATTCGATTACGTCAGGCCATAAAGGGCGTGTTTAATTAATATTGGAGACTCATTATTTTCGGTTTTGCCCAATAACCTGGACGCTAGTTTGTTTTGATCCATTTTTGTTAAAGGTATATATAAAGTGTAAATATTGTATAGGTCAGGCAGGGTTTGTTCGGGACGGAGTTTTCCACCCGACCCGGCTGAATTTCTGAGTATATTAAAACAACAGACCAGAGCTGACAGGGGCCCTTAGTAGGCGGAAAACGGTCCTGGTAGGCGAAACAAATGAAATTACGTTCGAGGGAGAAAGATGACGGTTGCAAAAGCACAATTTGTCACGTAGATCGGTTCGGATGTATTTCTCTGGGGCGGTTAATGTGACATATGACGGGAAAGAGTTAAGACGTACACAAATGCAGCCGGATATCACGTGCCATATGTCTTCGTTGCGCGCACCATCTCTCCTCTTTTAAATAACCGGGCCAAATATAATTAACCAGGCCGGTGAGTGAGATAACTTGAGAAGAAATGAGTTTTTTTACGAGTTCTTACCCGCCCCCGGGATCGGGGGGAGGCCTAGAGCTTATACCGACTTAAACCTACTCCAGTAATTTTGTTAAGAAGGGCAGAGCCTTCCAGCATTTTATGTAATTGAAGAAAGCATTATATGACTTATGGAAATGAGATGATTTTTGAAGAAAAGAGTTACAAGAGCACTGCAAAATATTGCCTACTCTCACTAATTAATAGATGATTAATTTAAGAAGATTAAATTATCTTCCTGAATGCTTACTACTTTCTAAATTAATTTTATCTAAGAGGTAGCCTGATATTATATCGGAATTTTTACCCATAACGAATAATCTTATTAATGCTTTTTTACATTAATCAACATTTCTGTAAAACAGATTAGCAAATCAAATTCTATTCAGTATAAGGTAAAAACGAATATAAATAAAAATTAATATTTTGTACATTCGAAAACCAACCATTGAACCTATACAATTTGGCCAGAGGGGAAAAATGTCATATACAGTAAAATGAGCAGATGAAAATTAATTACCGAATTTTATGTGCCACGCCAGTGGTTCTGAGTTTCAATTCCAGCATAGGACATGAAATTTTGCTCAGAATAGTATATTAAAAAAAGGGGCGTAGGTGGCCGGTACGGTTTAGGCTTTGACACGGCGCTCATCACAGCAAGGTAAAGGTCCATGGTTCGAATCCAACGATCCTGCATTCGAAACCGACATACTTACAAATGGCATTTTTTTTTTCAAAAACACCGGCACCATGATGGTTGATATGACTTCTGCAGTTGCGAACCCTCGTACAAAAAACGAAAATAGAAAAGTCGTTTGGATCCAAGCAAAACGTAATCCACCAAAAAGGTAATTAGTCGTTACTCACTACTGCACTACCGGAATACTAACTTTCCCTTAGATACTTAATTTGTTTTCCGGACCAAAATTCTTTTTTTAACACATTGAAAATGTAAGTTATGCAAATGTGATCACATTGTTTTAACACAGTCACAGCACTAACAGTAATGCCAACGCTGCACGAGAACACATTCCATGGAAACCACTAATGCCGGCACCAAGTATAAGGGATCTGGGGGCAAAGAGGGACATCGGAAGTGACGATTAGAATGGTTCGAGATGTTGGTGTGAAGCTTTCGAAATCGGGAACGGATCAGTTCCTTGATTAAAGTAACGTTGAGGTTATTGTTGATAAAGGACGGTTAGATAGTTAGTTACTTACTAAACAGAATTCACGATTTGTCTGAGGAATTTTTGATTGCAAGAATGCATGCGCTGGAAAGTGCGTGGCGTGGCAGAATCACGCAGTTCCACTCCGTATGTCCAAATTATTCGCCGTAATGTCTTGTGTAAGGTTAGTTATGTTTTGATGGCCAACACCCATTTCGGTCCTACAAGTGTTTGCAGTTATTTGTATCTTCTGTTATGTCGTTGCCTCTTAAATCTTGTTTCATGTCAAAATACAGTATTAAGTATTTGACTTGAATTTGGTGTCTCTTCCCAGGTGATATACAGTGGAAGGCCAGAGAGTTTATCAAAGAGAACTTACACTGCGAATATTTTTCTTCATTCAATCTCGACATCCGTTTATTGCACCAGTAGTCGATTAGTTCATTGTGTTCTTAGATGTTAGACGCAGCTTAGATAAGATCCGACTTAGAGGAGACAATTGCTGTATCGTCCGTAGGTGGCGGTAATTAGGATGGGGCCAATGCTCCCTTGTGGGGGCGCAGACTTGTATCTGTTCGATTTCCAAGAACTCTTGTTGAAAAATGCTCGAAATAATTGTTTGCAATTTGAGAAATTCTGTTGTATCATGTGCCATGATTAACTTACAACTCATCATCCTTTAAAATGTTTGAAGAATTTCTGTCTTTTATTTAGATTATCGATCATCAGCTTATCAACTTTAATGTCGCCTGTTAGGTATGGTACCATAAAACAAATTTTGCTTGAGTAATAAGGGTCGCTTGAAAAAATTCGATCTCGATTAGAAAATCGTTTTTCCCGAAGAGTTGTAGCCTACTCTCAACACGGCAGGCAAGAATGGCACAAGTATACAGAAGACAAACACTTTGAGCCCTGAAGATGATCTCAATAAAGATCTTCATAGTTATTGAAATAATAATTAAGCAAAAAAGTAGAGGTTACAATAGACTAAATAATTTTTTTATAAATGGCCTCCGGAAACGTTTTGTCTTATTTTAACTAAGTTTCAGGCCGAAGGATTTCCTGAAATACGGTAAAATTTTGAGGTTTGATGCTTAAGAAAAAGTACAAATTTTTAAAACACTAACAAAATTCTAATTCAAAAAGCAGTAATGGATATAGAAAATTTGAAAATTCTTGTTTTCGTTGTACAAACGTTCGCTATTCCCTTAATTAATAATAAAATGAAAATACGACAATTTTTTTATATTGGTTCTTCTTTCAGACTTCTAACTTCCTTTCAAGATTTGTCAAAATTCTGTCTCCCGGAAATTTTCATATATGCATAATTAATTACAAATGATTTGTCAAGAGTGAAGGGGTGATGCCTTGTCTCACCTGATTTTGCCTTGTTTTTTTTTTTTGTCATTAGGCTACAGACAACTAAAAACGTTAAAATTGAAACAAATTACATTGTGGAGGTAATGTTATTCAATGTGAAATAGAAAAATCTGATTCAGGAGTGAGACGAATGTATGAAAAAAAAAATCCAGAGGACATTTCTCCGAGAGGCGAAGAGTGTAGTAATACCGATATTTCTGCAGTATAACTTTTTATGTTTTTAGGGGGAGGATTTGGGGTTGTGTCCCACATGGCTTTTATCTCAAATGTTTTTTTTTCTTATTCCTCGATCAATATATTTGGAAAGGCGAGCTCTCGATATTCTGCTTCCGAGGTGTTGAGTGCACCGTCGGCACTTTGTGCAAGGAGCCGTGGCTCTTGTTTGGTGAATTTTCGGCGACACCTCAGGCGTTTGTATGGTTCTCTGCGGAGGGGGTGGAAGGACGAAGCTGTCAAAGTCAGCCATCTTGGATCCCCGTAATAATTCCAGAGCGCCCTCCTTTTCGCGAAAAGGGGCTCAGAGCCATGAAAGCAATTTCCCCCGTCCTCCGTCTTCCCAAGGCTTAAATCCAGAGGGAGACGCGCCCCCAACAGGCTCAGGTCACAGTTTAGTCCAATTGGTAAATTTCGAAACCCCTGTGACCTTACTCAACACTGAGAAAATAATAAGCTTTTATTTTTGGACTTGGGCCCACCTCGCCTCTCTCGACCTTAGCCCCCCTTTCAAAGGGGGCCTTTCTTTCTCTTTCTTATACTTAAAAATCCCCTTTTCTATAAATGAATCTTTCAGGAAGTTCTGAGAGCTAATTAACCGCCCTCCCCTTCTTGTCGAAACTTAATTAAATATTATCGTTTGAAAAATGTAATTTATTAGCTTTGGCAGTCTAATAAAATTAAATCCTTCGGCTAATTTGTAACTTAAAGGCCCTGTTGTGAAACATTGTTCTATTAAGGATTCATTGAGTTGTCGATAAACGACGAGATCACAGATCAAAAAAGTTTAACAATTTGGAATATTGCATATTCAATAATCCATTTCTATTTTGAAATTTACTGAACTTTGAAAGTTATTCAAGTTTCCGAACTAAGCATAGACATATTTATGATAATTTTGCCGAGATCATTAGGTGAAAATAGGACGAAAGATGCAGTCACAATTGATTTTTATTCTTATAAAACCAGTAAAACTGGGAAAATGACAATAAAGATCTCTTTAATTATTGCATTCGTGCATTGCGCGTAATAATTTTTTTTTAAACGAAAGTTCGCGGTTCGTAACAGCAGAGGTCATATTAACGTTCATGTGTTTTTGAAAAACAAGCCCATTTGTTAGTACGTCGGTTTCGAAAGCAGGGCTCCTGGATTCGAACCCGGGACCCTTACCTTACAGATACTAGCGCCTGAACCTTGCGGTCACAGACGCCCCAATAATTTATAATTATTTGTCTATTGTTAATATCATATAAGAATATTATTTAAAAAGTAATTAGAATATTATAATATTTAGAAATTCATTAATTAGTAATTGTTTCCTTTAAAAGAAAAAAAAAAGAAAAATCACCCTAGAGAATTTTTCAAGGCAACAGTTAATACGAAATTTACATTTTCAAAAGAGAAAAAATGGATTTTTCGAAATGTAAATAAGTTCGCTTGGAAAAAATAACATTATTTTCTTTAAAAAAATGGTGCGTCGTAAGAAGCATACGCTAGTGGAAAATTTATTGTCTATACAATAGGATTTTATTTTTTGTGAAAAGTGCTTTCCTGATTAAATTCTCGTTTTTAAATATTCCCTGTCTAGAAGAGTTTTATAAACACTCAGCTACCATATCCTTTATTAAAATTTTAAAAGACGCTTTTAAATAAAATAAAAATAACGACTTAGACCCAGCAGGAGGACTCTTTTTCTTCTTTTTCCGCTGTTAATAATAGAAGAAGGTTTCTCATTTAAATTGCATTCGTCTTGATAACAATATTAATAATAATCCAGACGGCGTTTAATGTAAAAATCCTTATTGGACGGGAAAAAGCTGAAAAACTCCCGGGCCTTAATTAACTCGTCTGTAACAAACGGAAAATCCAATTCGTTACGCAGCCCACTGATTTGCCGAGGATCCGGCCAATACGACAGGTGATGTCGCATCCGTCATTTTCAGTCATATTTGATAAATACTGTCATTTCGTCGGCCTTTGAAATTGCAACCTGCTCAAAATTTAATTCAATATTTTTCGTTATAAATAAAAAAGTTTGCCATAAAGTGTTATCAACCGTATAGAGTAATGAACCAAGAGGTCAACTTCAAAATTATTATCTAATTGATCTGTCATATCAATTATAATTTTTTTAATTTATGTAGATATAGAGAAGTGTAAAATTTATGAAGGTAATATTGAATACTTTCCCCCATACATTTTTCTAAAAGTTTTATTGAAAATTGTAATTTCTGACTCAACAGTTAATTTTTAGCGATTTTAGGTAACGTGAAAAAAAAGGCTATAGAAAAAGTGGGCCGACCAAAGTGATCGGAAAGTACATAGAATAAATTCATCCCTCAGCATACCACAAGAAGAAATTTCACAAAAATACATCAGTGTAAACCAAATTTTGTCTGTATCTTGAAGTATTCATAAATTAAAAACAGCGCTCAGATTTGTAAAGGGGTGAGCCTTCCCTCTTCCCGTTCAGCCTCCGGAATTATTTATTTAATAAACCCGAAGGGGTCTGAGGGGCTCGGCAAATGAATGTGGCGTCTAATCGCGTTTCGTGCAGTCGAGTATTCGCCCGTTCCTAATTCTGAAAAGAGCCCGTTTGAACGGCTCACATCGACCAGAAAACCAATCTTAATTCGACCGTTTGCTGCGTACGCCCGTCTGAAAAGTTGGCGAGTTTAACGGTTTGAAGTGGAGCCACTTGAAATGATACGATTACGTTTTTAGCCAGATATATCAAACGGAGCCGGCTCGTGGAAGGATTTCCCTTTCACCTGATCGACAAAATAACAAGTTCCATTAAACCAAAAAATATTTTTAAACTATAAATCATAACAAGCCTGTTAGGGCAGTTATTCAAACAAATCATTCAACATAGTTTTGCATTACAGAGACGATTTTAACAAATACCAGCTTGTTTTATTATAAACATTTTCTGAATTTTCACTTATATGATGAATATCTGTATGCATTCCCAGGAGCCTCCTGCTTGATCATTAAGGGAGATCATGTTTAACGTTGGTTTAGGTTATTACTCTACTTACTTCTCATATAACAATACCGCAGCAAATCCATTGTAAATCATACCCGTCTGTATTTCCGATCTATACCTAAAACTATTAATAATTTGAATGAACATAACAAAAATTGTTTTTAGCTAAATAACGTTTTTCGATAATACTACGGCTGATAGGTTAGGATAGTTCAAATAACAATAATATCAGATAACAATTAATCACCTTCATTAATTGAGATTATGTTGGATTTGGGTTACGTCTCCTTACTCTACAGTTAACACAGGTGCAGAGCTATGTCCTGTGATATAGCGGTAAAGGATAGCTTCCTAGCAGTCTCATTATATTCAGGATAATATTACGTTTATATTGTACAGAATAAGTTATAACTTTCTACTAACATATTAAGCAGTTTAATTTTGTGTTTGTATGCCCGAAGTTCTTTGAGGTCTTTCCTGCTAACCAGATGAGGATCATCACTGTAGAGTGGATTTCATTCAATATATTTACAAAGCTATTTACGTTTTAGTGGTCAAATGACAAAGTTACTTCTTTCAATTAATTAATCTCTTTATGAAAGGTTTTGGTAGAGATAGAAAAGTCAGTGTCGCAAACGGGATTCGAACCCACGATCTTCGGCTACTCTACCACTTGAGCGATCGTGAAGGCTATCCTCTCGGACACCAACTCTATCTACCTAGAAAAAATATTTAATTGGAAGAAGTAATTTGGTCAATATACCATTAAATATAATGGATTTAATGTGGAAAACGAAGTATAACTTCGCTAGCAGTTCCTCGTGGCCAATTCATAAGTCGATGAGAATCCGGTCCCGATTTTACAACATTTGAAAATGGCAAAAAGAGGGAGAATTCGAACAGTTTTAAATTGAGATGGAGATTTGGTGTCCGAAGTCTTGATAGCTCAAGGAGTTAAGTAGAGGCGAATTGAACCGAAGGTCGCCGGTTCGAATCCCACTCGTTACACTGTCTTTTCTATTTTAACCAAGACCTTACATAGAGAGAAAAATTAATTCAAAGAAGTAACTAAGCAATACGTTTGTTGATATAAACTTTGGTTTGCTCTTCATTTTTGTTACAAAGTTGCTATTCGAATCATTTAACAATAGTGCAAAATTTGTTAGACGACTTAAAGCAAACAATAAGAAATGTTTTAGGTAGTGAACATATTGAAATAACTGTAGGTTTCCTTTGTACCACCAGTCGGACGTTAGTTCCTTAGGAAACAAGCCAGCAGTTTGCTCATGGATTCGCTGGGAAATAGTTGGAAGGGAAAACCAATAGTTGGACCATTGTTTGCTGGGAGAGACGGCGGTTAGATGGATAATTTGTTTGCTGGGAGAGACGCATGCTTGTGGGATCACTGATTTCTTGAGAGACACGCCGGGAATGGGATCATTGATGTGCTGGGTAACGAAGCGGCATGGTGATCATTAGTTCCCTGGGAGACACGCCGGCAGTTGCTTCGGTTGTTTTCTGGATAACGAACTGGCAGTTCGATCATGGTTTCCTGGGGACGCGCCGGCAGTTGGGTCGTTTGTTTGCTTGGTAACGAAGTCGCAGTTAGATCACTGGTTTCCTGGGGGAAACGCCGGCAGTTGGATCAGTTGTTTTCTGGGAACACATCGGCAGTTGGGTCGTTTGTTTGGTTGGTAACGATGAGGTAGCTGGATCTTGGTTTCCTGGGAGACACGCCGGTTATGGGATCATTGGTTTTATGGGAGAGTGGCCGGCAATGGGATGTTTGGTACCGAACCAATAGTTGGATTATTGGTTAGGTGCGAGAGGAAACGGCTGTTAGACCATTTTGATTTGGCTAGGTTTATTTGCAAAATATTCTTCATTATAAAAATAATTGCTAAAATTCTTGACTTTCCTATTGTTTAGAGATTTTATGTTAAATTTTGTGATAGAACTGTGTGTAATTGTGATGTACCATACCTACTGTATGGTCGTCTATGATCACAACGATCCGTCAGATCGTTCGTTTCGGCATTTCGTCATATTCAGTGGTGAGTTTGTGTTAAAGGATTAAAGTAAGGATATAGTGGGTTAGTTGAGGTTGGATGGACTCTGGCATAGACCTGAGTAAAGAGCAAATGCAGTAAGACGAGGATCATCGCATCTTTACAAACCCACCACTGTCAATTATAAAAATTGCGTCTGTCAGATAGAAATTTAAACTGTTTATTAACTTTATTTATGAAATTTTTATATACCGTATTTCCTTAATTTGTGTCTTGTCAGTCTTGTATATTATTAACTTTTGTGAGTAACGTGGAAACAATTAACAATATGATTGCAAAGAAATAAATTTTTTGTTAATGCGTTAGATTAAAAATTGCATTCTTGGTCAAACCTTTAACAGAAAATTAAACAAAATCCGTTCTACCATCCTCGGTTTAAAGTTGTTCGGGAATAAGGAGGCGAGTGGGTATTTACGACGAAGGAATCGTGCGAGAAATAACATTGCACACGTTTTCCCACAAAGCCAGGAGATTCCGGGGAAATGTCTAAATTAGAGGGTGGATGTGGTGGAACCCGAGGGGAATGTGGAAGCCGGCAGGTTACATAATAAGGAGGAGATGTTCGGATGGAGCATTGTCCGCCTTCACACCTGCCTGGCATCTCTCCCCGTACGTGCACCAACCCCCGACCGCCGCCTTCTTAACAATTACTGGAAAAACGGTCACGCACCTCTGCTTCTTCAGACCTCAGAAAATCGGCGACCACTTACCGACGGGGGGAAAACGTGCATGCATGAATAATATTTTACAATGAACGTTTTCAAAAAAGAATTCTATTTTATTATTCACCGTGTTGACGTTATTTTTTAATCAGCGGTTAAAGGAGTTGGAGTGTTAAGTAGATATGATAAAAAATGGTAACTCATCTTAAGAATGATTACTATTTCTAGAAGAAAACTATATTAAATTAATTTCTGGATTGTTTACTCTAACAATAATATATATATTATATTACATATTAGTTAGGACGATGCCTCTTTCTTTAATTGTCCCATTGGTTGAGGGCGTCGAGGGGGAAGTCAGATGTCCTTTAATCACCCACAGGAGAGGCAATAAAAGTGTACGTGACGTCACGTATTGCCTCGGGGGTGCCAAACATCGGAGGCGCCGCCCCCAATGTACCGGCCGGGGGCGGAAGAGGGTCATCTCGGCTCTCCTTGGACGATTTCCGGCCAGTCGATACCAGCGGAACTGGGATGATTATTTTGACAAACGGTCCATCTTCAAAACCCCATCGGCGGTATTGTTTCCAAAAAATGATATAAAACATAAGGATAACATTAAAGATAACATCTTCTTATAACTTGTCATGAAACTTAAATTATAACTTGTCCTTTTTGTAACTATATCAGACGAATTGACTATTTCTCGTGGTTCCCTCGACCAATTCATATCATTCAGTTAATTAAGGTATTAAGTTGATATAAAACAATCAGTGTTACGATCAAGATTCGAATCCACGACTTTCGGCTTAATACGCCGCTTCCCTACCACTTTAAGTCACGATTGTTCAAGCCGAAGGTCCAGGGTTCGAATCCTGCACATAACACTGAATTTTTTATCTCAACTAAAAACTTTAATTATCTTAGAAGAGTTAAACACATATTCATTAAAATATAGAGACAATGTGGGTCATTTTAGTTTCATCTCATCTTTCTACTTTCATGTTCTTCCATGATTTCAGGGACACTTTTATTCACCCAATTCTAGGCTTTAATTCACCCAAAAATATCAAATACCTCGAATTTAATGTCCCTTTTACAATTTTACGCAGTTCCTTGATTAACACGTTGATTTGGTTTGAAGAAATAAATCGTGTTTTTACAAGCTCAACCATAATTCTTGATGAGCGTTGTTTGTCTATAAAATTCCTCGCGAAGCTTAATAAACATAAAAATATAGTTTACGAGTTAAAAAGGCTGGAAACTAAATAATTTTAAGTTCTTTGGATCATTTTCGATCTTTCTAATCTCCCTAGTCTAGCCGTATTGGCAAAAAAGTATATTCTTAACGATGATAGCCAAATGTATTTTATTTGGAAATTGTGAAATGTGTTCTGGTGTGATGTAGGTTTCAGAAAAACATTTTCTTTATCGAGCCAACGTTTCGATCTTTATTGAGATCATCTTCAGGGCCTGGGATTTATAAATATTAGTTAATGTAAACAATGTTTATAAATGTAAAGATGATCTCAGTAAAGATCGAAACGTTGGCATGATAAAGAAAACGTTTTTTTGAAACCTACATCACACCAGACCGCACCTCACGGTTTCTGAATAAATATAACCAAAATCCCAAAATGGCCACCGAAACAAACAAAATGAGCCAATCCTGTGAAGAAATATTGCTCATAAATATTTTTAGTCAAATTAAAACTTTCAACATGAGAATTTAAATTATCTGTAGTAATTGCCATATTTAGTAATATTTAGTCATTTGTTGCCAATTCTCTAAATTTTACTTTCAGGTCCATTCTTGAACAACAAGAATCATCCTAACATAAAGTCGCTCCAGGTCGACCGGTCTTTTCATTCGAGGACAAACAACATTATTCCGTGATTTGTAGCAAAAGGAAGGGAGTTAATGGAAGGAGCCAAGTAATCAGTCACGTTTATACTTGGCGAGCCGAATATTAAGTGTACAAAAAACTCATTAAGCTCTTTAATATATCGCCAAGTTCATCTGCGAGTGCACAATACACCACACATCCGTAGGCAAATATAAGAGAGAAAACTAGGAGTTTACTGGTAGAAATAGGAAAAAGATGGCTGGCAGGAGGGAACTGATGGAGAAAGGAAAAGTAGCGGCGAGAGATATGGGAAATATGAGGTTTACACGATAAGTCTGGTCAAATACAATCCCAAGTTTCTTGACAGTGGGACAGAAATAAATAGGGTGATGGTTAATGGTAAACGGACGGATAAAAGTTCTTATAATCCTTATCGGGGGGCTGAACGAGATTCAAACACACTTGTCAGAAACGTTTATACATTAAACTTACGCTCATTTTTTGCAGCCTAGAAGCTAATTGAATTTAAGACTTAAAAAAATAATATAAATATTAATGAAATTTGATTTTTCGGTACTTCGATGTATAACAAATCAATCTTAAACTTACAAAAAAGACAAAATGCTTATATTCGAAACACCAAGATATTCTGAGCGAAGTGACAACCCAAAGATCAGTTTTACAATTTGGTTTCAAAAGAGTGTTTTTCTTTTTTTTTCAAATTAGCAGAAAATTCCGGAAATGCAGGTTATGCCTTGCATTCCATCGGGGGTTTTCTCGACAAGCTTCGTCTCATTTTCTCGGCAGAGTTAAATGTTTCAGACTACTCTCCAATCTTCCAAATTCCAGGATCTCCATTATTCAAGATCCTCTACCGACCCTGCCTTCGTGAAAAACAGTTGGCAAAAATTGGCCAAATGCTAAAAAGAGAATGTGAAAGACTAAAAGAAAGTAAATTATTGTTTAAATAAATCGAGTAATATATTTTTATCGGGTTTTTTAACAACCATCAATGAGTTGTACACTGTGGATTGAAGTATCACCGAACGAACAATGAAGAAAATCCCTCCCTTAACGGTTTAATCAAAGAATAGTTTATTTTGTAATGAATCTGTAGATTAAGCAGGAGAACATTTCCAGCGAGTAGGTCGGCCGGAAGTTAAACCTCGCCAGTAAAATGAGAAAACCGTTTTATTTAATGTGAACGTCTCTCGAGGCAGCAGTTTATCTGAGCGAGGAAAAGCCCAGAACTACAGACAACAAGTTCACACGGCCATGGGAATTAATGAAAAGTCACATGCTAGACTAAGACGGCACCTTCTAACATCTCTCTACTAAGTATCTAAGGCGTTACATGGTAAAAAAACTTGTTTATTTGTACTAATATATTAGTACTTGTGACTGAGTGAAATACGGTGAGTAAAAATAAGTTATTAGCGAGAATAAGGTGGGTTCAACCTCGCCCTGAGGAATATCGAGGTATTCTGGGGGAATGAATGTGACGAGAATTCTACATTTGTATTGGGTTTTGTTTTTATTAATTTGTTGAATTGAGTGTAATTTTCAGCGTGAAAGGGAGATGTGCTGTAACCCCAATCTGAGTAATATCGAGTACTCTAAGGGAGAGAACGTGGCAAAACGTCTGTTTATTGCACCTGATGATGTATAAATTTTTGTGTTTTGTGGTGTTTGACAATCAGCATCCTGATCAATGACTGCAGTTTAAAAAAATTGGCATGAAAAACAGAAAAAGAAGAAAAACCTTCAGAAGGCGAGATGACCTAAGGTGTTTGCCGCTCCATACACTTCTCACGTCTACTTCTGTGAGATGATGGAAGAGCGGTTAGGCACCGAAAATCTTGGCCTACCTTATCTCGCCTGTTCGGTTTGTAGGTTTGTGTCACTTCAGTAGTTAATTATATAAACATGGACATGCAACAAAATGAAAGCGCAAAGGCGAAGCTGATGACCATCTAAGACAGGAGGAAAGATTAAAATGACTTGACACGACAATCTATGAATGTGATTTTAACACATTCTAGATAAAATGAAGTTATAGAAAATTTGTCCTGTCGGTTAATTTTAATCACTGAATGCTGATTTATTGTTGCCCCTTTGAAATTTGAATTGAATTCTCTTGTGCCGAAACGTATAAGCTGTTTAATGCAGTTTCTCTTTAAAAAAACAACAACACATTTTTCGTTTCGGATTGTATTAAAAATCCATACAGACTCTAAAAGAAGAGATTCCAGAGCCAATGAAACAAGAAGAAGGCCGTTTACCAGCTTATCACGGATCATTTTTTCCAGCGGTTCGGACGTGAGCTAAGCCCTTATCTTTTTCTGTCTTAGGCCGTAAAGGAGGACATAAGAAAAGTGTGCGCCCTCGATGCGGCGGGGCGGAAGGGGGTTTTGCAATTACCAGGCTCATGATAACGGTCGGGAAGAGAGGATCGTAGTTTTTGAGTGTCCATCAGGAAAGTGGCCCTTCCTCTCCCAAGGGTTCTCGCCACCCTAGGCACTTTACCAGCAGCCTACTCGCAGTTCGTTTCCAGAAACTAAACAAAAAACCGTGCTCTGCTCATTATAACAATCCGTAACGGGGATTTGATATTTTTCTTTCTCAAATTGACAACTGGCCACATCTCTTTTTGCCGACGATCGTGATTTGGGATCGTGATGACTGGCAATTTTTTTTAACCGGACCAATTTTTGTTTTACAGCTGACAATGAGAGGCTTACACGTTAATACAGAGGTTGTGATAATTTCTACCAGTTTTAAATTTAAAAAAAAATTCCATAATGTTTAAAATTCCTTTAGTATGAGGTATATAAAACAACTGTCGAAAATAGCTAGAAACCATTATAAGTATTGAAAATTCACTCCACAAAACACGAGAAAAACTGATGATGTTCGTATTTTTTTGAACAGCGTTAAAACAAAAAAAAAATGTAAATATGTCATTGCATTTTTGTGCTTTTGTAATTCGTGAGTATCTTTGTGGCCAAGTATAAGTTTTTTTTTTTTTTTTTTTTTTTTTTTTTTTTTTTTTTTTTTTAATTGAGAAATCTTTGGTGTTATAAGGGTTCAAATAAAGCCAAGTTGCATTCATATGTTTCTAACGTTTCTGTTTTCTTTTTTGCCATTGGTTTATAGATTTATGGAGTATATCGACTTGATATGGGTAAGCGATCGGAAATTATTTTTCTCCTATTAGCAACTTACAATGTTGGTTTGTGTGGGCTACACGTTTTACATCGCCATTTTTTTTTTAAATAAATTTTATTTATTAACTACCATTGAATTACTTTATTATCTTTGTACGTGCATTGAGAACACCTTAAAAAGGGCATTATCCGTTTAAAACACCGTTTCTGTTGGAATAAGCGCTTAAAATGCACCTCGTTTCTGTATTTTCTTAAGTCGGTAGGCGTTTAAAAGTTGTGGGCTTTACCACTCGAATTGCCCGCCCTCAGCTACAATAACTTGATCCCGATAAACTGTTATTTCCCTCGGCCTCATAGCCAGTGGTGGCTCCCATGAGAAGGGAACTAGTCTATTAACTACTCCCACCACGTACCAGGGCACAATATCCAATAGCTCTGCGCCTCCGGTTTATTATATACCGGCCTCCACAACACTCTTGTCCATATATATATCATACAAAATATATATATATTTTTTTTTTTAAAGGGAAGGGAAAAATATAAGAGAATAAATGATTATCGTTTCATTTCTTCGTTTTACTTAAAACCTCGAAATTTTAATCGGCGATGCCCTTTCTTATAATTATCGCTTGTGTGAGAGAAATATTGGGTTGTCCGGAAAATAATGCAGGATTTTGGTATTAAACAAAAAAAAAAGAAACTAGTTACTTTAAAGCAATGTTCTTTAATGAAAATAATTTCCCATACTCTCAATACATTTCTCCCAACGTGTTGGTAACTTATTAATTCCGTCTGAGTAGAATTCAGAATTTTTAGAATTGATAAAGTCAATAAATGCATTTTCCAGTTCCGTTTGATTTTTGAATATTATGTGTTGTAAGTAGTGGTCCAGGTGTCTAAAAAAATGGTAGTCAGTAGGCGAGAGGTCCGGAGAGTAGGGTGGGTGAGGCAAAGTTTCATAGCCAAGCTCCAATAATTTTTGTGACGTTACGGCGATCGTTTAATGAGTGTGGAACCCAATTTTCGAGTTTTTTCACTTTTCCAATCGCCTTGAGGTGGTCTGCGACGGTCGTTTTACTGACTTTGAGTTGCTCTGCAAGTTCTCGAACAGTTGTTTTGGGGTTTTCTTCCACCACTGATCGCAGAACATCATCATTAAGAGAGGAAGGCCTTCCACGACCTTCTTCATCTTCAAGGCTGAAATCTCCCTCCCGAAATTTTTTAAACCACCTTTGCACAGTGCACTCATTAACACAACCCTCGCCCCAGACTTGGTTAATGTTTCTAGCCGTTTGGGCTCCGCTTCGGCCGAGTTTAAACTCGTAAAAGAAAATCGTACGAAATTCTCGCTTTGACATTATAAGGATGACTGAATTATTTCCAAGTAGCGGAATGCTACAGAGGTAAACAAACAATATCATTTGGAAGAGGATTAATAAGTGTTGACATTCATACAAATGAGTAATCCTGTAAACGTAAACAGAATATTTTATATAGATTTTTTTAAAGGAAAACTTAAAATCCTGCATTATTTTCCGGACAACCCAATATATATGTATATCCTATATTTTTAATCTGGGCCATCCTGGGAATGCTGGTTCCTAATAAAGGTTATATTTCATGGAATCACTGGATAATTCCACCTCATACGCGACCTGTAAAACCGCTGGTTCAAAAGTTATTAGAAATTCCTAAGCAATTACCTCCTAGCAAATTTATTTTACACTCTTCGACACCTTTAAATATTCGAAATTAACCACCTCGTTTGTTATATTAGTTTCATGGTGACAAATATAACGTTCCAACTGTGACGAACTACGGTAACATTCTTAAAAGAGAGAAAAGGAATCTGAATAGGTAAAAAGTGTGATAGGGACGAATTGGGTCGTGAAGAAAAGTGTGACCAAAAAAAAACCAGCATATTTTTATATATTTATTAAACTATTATATTTTGTGAACCGATTGACCAAATAACTTCTTTTAATTAATTAATCTTATGTATAGGTAGTATCTAATGTACTAGTTGAAATAAAAAAGCGAGTGTCACGAGTGGTATTCGAACCCACGATATTTGGCTTGATACGCCGTTGCTCAACCACTTAACTATTGTGATTTAAATATATCAATTAGCCACGCGGACCACGAAAACGGTGAATTTATAAATTACGGTTTTTTGTGACTGATGTGGGGTCGTTAATTTTGCAAAAAAGTGTGTGAATTGTTGTATAGTTTTTCTAAAACCTATGTCATAACGGACCGCACGATCTCCAAATAATAGTGATTTAATGATGGCATAATAATAAATAATAATTTTATAAAGAAAACTAATTACAAAAATGAAACCAAAATATCTCAACGAAAACAATTTTTTGCTTTGATACTAATCCTTCAGCAGAGTTGCAATACTATTTTTTACAATTTATTATTTATTACTACAATACAAAATAAAAGAAGGAAAGCACTAAGGAAAAAATAAATTCTTACTAATAATTAAATTTTTAACAAATAATCAAGGCGTATCAAGCCGAAGATCTTGGGTTCGAATTCCGCTCGTGGCACTAGCTTTTTCATTTCATCCAATACTGTTTTATCGATGTTGATATAAAAAAGTAAGTTTAGGACTGTATAAAAATATATTTTTTATAAATAGAGTTCCTTGGTGGCCGAGTGAGATCTGTTTTTGCTACGTTACAAGTTCATTTTACAATCCCGGCATAAAATAATTATATGAATTGCTTTAAACCCTCCTAAATGATAAAAATTAATTTACTTTTAAGTTCATTTTCTGATAATCAGTTTTTTTTGTAGAAGACTTATTTTGTCTTTAAAATACGCATTAACTTAATTATCAATTTTTTGTATTGAAGGAATAACAATATTTTTCCAGACAAATAAAAGCTTTCGGTGATAATAGGATTTGTCGATTGAGAAATTTGTACATCGGGTCGTGAAAAGGCTCTGGGGAAAAAAGATTGAAAGTGCTGGAAATGGCACAATGGACGCTCGAGGATGTGGGAAGATAATTTCTCACACAAGTGACAATACGGGGTCAGGAGTTGTATTGTCCTGCCGGGGGACTTGTTCTGATTATATCGACCAAACCGCATGGCCAGTGTCCGAGCGCAAGTGTTCATTCACTTTCCGGGCACATCGGCATACACGTGCGCACCTACGCGCCCACAGGGTGACATTGTGCTCATTTGTGCCTTTCCGAGAAGCTCCACGCACCAATTATTCACCCGGTACAGACAAGTCTTGGCCACCTACGGTCTGTTCGCACCCTCTTCGATTCGAGAAAAAAACTGTGAAACTCTCGTTTTCTATTTTCTAAAAATACTTGAATAGAATTTTATCTTTACATTATGTTGATGGATCACTGCTGATTAGATCTTGATTTTGTGAAAGAAATCTAAAAACCGTTGAATAGGGATGGTTTCAGTTCAACGGTTCGACTTCAAAAGTGTACTGAAAAAGCACACGCCCGTGCAGCCTTTTATGCCTATCGTGAAGTTCAATGGGGACTAAGATAACATCGGTTTGATATTGAGCTATTTGATGTTACTGAAATTAGAAAACTGCATGTATACTAACGGGTTTTTTCGGCTTCTGAAAATGCAATAAGTACCCCCATACATACGAAGCATTCAGAAAAACAAAAAAGCAAGTTAAGGCAAAAGAAAACAACATGTCAAAAGGCACTGAAAAACACTTAATAACCAACACGTTATCACTCAGTGAAGTGTAAAACAAACAAACGCAAAAATCGGTTCACCAGAGTGCACGAATATTGGGTGGAGCCAGACCATTTTTCTAAACGTTCTAAAATATATTAGATTAACCAGGTAAGACAAATACATTTAAGACCGCTCATTTTACCTAGGTTTCCTCTAGGCAACTCGAAAAACCATTCCATCTATGCGAATGGATGCTACAATAACTAATTACTGTGTATGTCCAACTGAAGAACACGAGAAACACAATAATGTATATATTATTTATTGGAAAGCAAAAACAGCGCATAGGCGTCTGATTAAACAGAACCAGATATAATTTTACTAACAATAATAAAGAGCGTCGGTGGCCAAGGCGCTTAAGACTTTGATATGGCGGTCATCCCTATAAGAAAAATTGTGATTTTAAATTTTCAATGTAATGGGAAAAAAAGAGAAAGAGTAAGATGGAACGGAGAAAGAGGAAAGAGAGAGAGAGAGAGAAAGCGAGAGAAAGCGAGAGAAGCGAGTGAGAGAGAAGTTGAGAGAAAGAGAACGTGAAAGAGAGTGAGATGTAGGGGTAATGGGGAAAGAGGGGAACGAGAAAGGGAGAAAAAGAGAGTGAGAGTGGGAGAGAGAGAGAGAGAGAGAAATGAAAAGAGAGAGAGCGTGAGGGAGGGGGAGTAAAAGAAAAATATACAGTGTAAGAAAAAGAAAGAAATATATTAATAAAAAGAGAGAATGAGAGAGGAAGAGAGTGAGAGGGAAAGAGAAAGAAAGATAGTGAGTCAAAGAGAGGGAGAAAACGGGAGAGAGAGAGGGAAAAAGAAAGAGAAGGAGTGAAAGAGATAGAGATAGAGATAGACAGAGAGCAGAGAAAGAGGAAGAGCGAGCGTGAGTCAAACAAAGGGAAAGGGGAAAACGGGAGAGAGTGTGAAGGAGAAATAGGGGGAGTGAGAGAGGAGAGAGAAAAGAGAGATATTTAGTTGAAGGGATAGATACATAGATAGAGAGTGAGTGAGTGAGAGGGAGAGAGAGAGTAAAATACATAGCGTGTAGTACCTAAAGGCGTAGTCCATTTTCCTAATTACGGATTTTCATAACAAAAGCAATATTCTTGTTTTTCATTCTGCACAACAACACCGGTTAAAGCTCCAATCAACCATTCTGACAATTATTATGTATTGTTTATTCAATCAAATTTGTTGAAATTTTGAATATTTGTAAACAGGTTATTGTAGTCGTTATTATTATAGTTCTTAGTAAAGGGGCTGTATTATTTCGACATGTCGTGCTTAGTCATGCCGCTTCAGTTGTAAAACAACTGCCTTTTGTCTTTCAGAATTTCGTATATTTATTATTTCACGCAATGAAGGACTTCTATTTTACGGTGAAACATAAAAGAAAGATTATACAAAATACAATAAATCATTCTTCACAATAGTTTTTGTAGATGGTTTCAGATAATTCTTTTCTGAGGAATGAATAAAACTAGTTGCCATCGGAAAAATAAAAGCATCGAGACTGAGCTGGTGAATCACGAGCCCGAATAATATTTCCTACCTCGACAAGAGCCGGACAATACTTTGTTCGCAGTTCTCAATAAATTGGGTCCTTTGTACCATTGGATAAAGGGGAAGGTTCATCGGTATTGGATTAAGGTAAGGCGTTGTTCCAGGCTAAGCTGGAAATGGCTGGATGTGGGGGGAGGGGGACAAAGAAATTGTTAGAGAAGCACCTGGTAAATTAATATGCGAAGCGTCGGAGGAGAGCAATTCGGAGAGTATGTCCGGATGAGTAAGACGAAGGGAGCCGGAGTAACTCAATACCGACTGTCACAAAGAGAGACGAATTGCTCGCCAAATTGAATAGGCTTGCTGCCGCATTAAACGTGGAAAGGAGGAGAGGGAGCACCCCGGAATGAACTGGTGTAGAAGAAAAAAATCCATGAAAGATATGAGCTTGATGACGCAATTCGTCAAAAACGGAAATGATAACGTTTGAACCCTAACGAATTTTTTGCTAATTATGTCAACCAAACGATGTTTGTATTTCCTATCGAGTTATTTTTGCTGGGGGAAATTTTTTCCGACCAGTGTCACTAAAATGCACATATCGAACTTGGTATGAAAATGTCACTAATGACACATCAGAGATCGCTGATTTTAATAATTAATTTTATTTGAAATGAAATCAATTGTATAAAAGTAATTTGAACCCTAAAAATTCATCGTAGTTTAGAGTGAGTTTCAACTCGCTTTGGTTTGGTGAAATTTAAATTTGACTGTGAGGGAGAGATTCAGGGATGGATAGAGAGAGAGAAGAATAAATAGAGTGTAAGATTAAGAGAAAAATGAAGAAAGAGATAAATAGACAAGTAGAATGAGAGGGAGACAGAGAGACACAAGAATATAAAGAACATGTACGAAAAAGAATGAAATAAAGAGAGGAAGAGACACATAGTTTAAGAAGGGGGAGCAGGAAAGAAATAGATTGTTAAGAGGAGAAAGAATGAAAAATACAGAAGAAATGGAAAGAGGGAGATAGATAGGAAGATAGATAGAGAGGGAGGGAGGGAGAGAGAGAGAGAGAGAGAGAGAGAGAGAGAGAGAGAGAGAGAGAGAGAAAGGGGAAAAGTTAAAAGAGAAGGAAAGAAAGAGTAGAAAGGAAGAGGAAGAGAGTGAGAGGTAGAATAGATTTATCTCTCGGCATGAGAGTTATACATTTATTTAATACTTGTCGGTTAGGTGTTTCTTTCTTTTGTTCTTTGGTTAAGTTAATGTTTCAATAATTGTAATAGCTGACGTATGCAGCTTTCTTTTTCATGTTTTCAATCTTGCTTGTGTTTTGCAATGTTGGTGTTATGTTAGCGTTTTAGCACTGGACGATATAAATTTCGCAAAAAATAATTGCTGTTTACTGTACCTCAGGACGAATGAGTGGAAAGGAAGTAGTCCCGGTAGGTGGGATATGAACCTAAATGGGAATCCGTATTAGACATAAACACCAAAAACCTCCTACTGAGATTTGGAAAAAAAAAAGTTTGTCAAAGAACTGGTTGCTCTTCGGGCTATGTTAGCGTCCAAGATTAATTTCTGTCAGTAAGGTTACAACCAGTTTGTAATATTTGAACTTCCTTTTCGTAGTTTTTACTATGAGCTAGCTTAGGTACAATCTTTTGAACTTTCCAATCTTCTCCAAGCCGTACTACGGTTTATAGGTCGCGTCGCAGACGAGAAAGGTATCGTGAAACACCTTCTCCAATGTTGTGTTATCGATATCGATTTTGGATAGCACTGCTCTCCTCCTCAAAACCTTGGTTTTGCTGGGATTTTTAGCCAAATCTTTTCTATATCCGGTTTGGAATCCTGGAATTATCTTGTTCTTTCTTCAACTACCTGGTCGTCAGCAAAGAGTAGGATATGAAAGTGGGTTCGTTCGGACGTAAGGTTAAACCAGAAGATGTAGATCGCACTGCTATCAATGGACTAGATCGTGTTAAACAACATCATTGTCTTCCACTACGATTAATATCTACTGATCCATTCAATTTCTTCTCAGTATTGACGAGAATTGATGTCTTCTCATGTAAGCTTTTTTTTTTAAAGGCGCTTTTCGATTATACAGGCTTTGGTTCGCACATATAACCGATTTTTCGTAATCGATAACGAGAGAAAATTATATATAAAGTTAAATTGTCAAAAACAAAAATTAATACTGCATGCACTTTTATAAACTACAGATTGTATGTTTTGGAATTTTGGTTTCATAAAGAAATTAAAAAGCAATTCACAATTCAAAATTGCGATATGCGATCTTTCCTAATCTGATATCTTAAAGATTTTTTGCTTATTAACTAAAAATTATTGTTTACCTACTGTCTATTGAACTCAAAAGTAAACAGTAAACATGTTTTCATCTAACGCAACAATTAAATATCATTACACAATAAAATTAAACAAAGTCATAAATGATAACGATATTGTTTAAATGAGATAGTATAATTTGTTTTTATCTAATTACTATTTATTTGAGAAATTAACTACATTTTCCGTTATAAAGTTGAAAACAAAAAATAATTAAGTTAAAATTAATAAATGAGATTATTTTTGTGTGATATTCTCTTTCACGTGTTAAAATCCTTTTTAGACCTATAATTTGCTAGGTTAAAATTCTACCCTTTACGGCCAACCAATTTATGATTAATAATATTGTTGTAGCACACTGGAAAGAGTGCCGGACTAAGAATAGGTCATACGCGGTTGACAGATGGTTACTTGCTGGTGGCCCAATTCCTCCCTACGTGTCCCCTAGGCTGAGAAAGGTTGCTCGACTTGTCCCATATAGTCGAAGCATGTCTTGCCTTGGCTCCCAACAGGGCGCGAGTAGATATGTCAGATTTAAAAAGTGTTCTCGAACACAGCAGCGAGATTGAGGGCCACCTATTCTGCGTTTGATAATTTTTTTTATTGTATGTAGAACTTATGTGTTTCTGTCTCTTGTATGAGTGAATGTATCCATTAGTGTGAATGGGGAGGAGCTGAAGGCGAAGTAGCTTCTCCGTCGCCTCTCGGGCTGTGTGTACGACTTGGGCCGATGGCGGATATTTTATAAAATTACCCCATCGACCCCAAATTAATTTAGTAATTATAGGGAACAGTTAGATGGAGGAATATCGAGTACGCCATCTACCTAACAATAGGAGTGCGGTCAATGTATATTGGTGTGAATGCATTTATTGTTGTGGTTGTGTGTAGCGGTAGTTTGTTAGTGCTTCAGGGCTGAAATACTAAGCTGCTTTTGATGCCTCTGACAAAATAATAAAATTTATCCTATAATATGTCTTTTTTGGAAGAAAACGAAATTAGGCTGAAAAGCTTAAAATGAAACAGTATCCAGTAAAAATTAACCATACAATGAAGTCAAAAACAGACAGTAAAATGAAGCAAACAAAACTTCAAAAAGATTAATCTATTATCTATTATTAATAAAGCATCAAAACTATCGATATAAAACAATTAAGCTTACTTAAACGTTTCATTTTTGGGTAAATTTTGTCTCAATTTATAACAATATTTTTTCAGTATTGATTAAAAGATAAATTATTAGTGTTAAAAAAAATATTTCTCATTACATAAAGGCATATTGGTTTCTTCTATCTGACATAACGGTGTATCCGTGAAACCGAAATCTCCGGATTCGCCCGTTCCACGTCAGAGGACTGGGAGGAGGTCAAAGTTTTTGAAGAAATCCAAAGGCGTCCGGATGCGAGATCGTATTTCGATTTCGTTCACGTCGAGGAATCACTCAGTAATTCGACCTAATCCAATCAGATGATTTAATCTGGACCCTATTGCATTATTTCTTTCCCTTTCTCCGATAGCCCCCACGGATAACCTCCGATAAGTTATCAATTTTGGAGTTAGGCAACCCGCACTCTTTCGCCTTTCGATGGAGCGTCGTCGGTTTCTGGACGATTTATTTATTAGATCCATAATATTGTTTTCCTAAAATTTAGTTTTATCAAATTTTATCTATAAAAACATTTTTTTGCCTAATATCATTTCTTGGGTTATACAAATAATAATAAACCATACTTTCCAATAAAACGTACAATATTCATTTGATATAAAAAAAAATTAGAAAAATAGCTTTCATATGTCATAAATTATCTACAAATTTAAGTAATAAATATTATAACATTTCATGCTTTTCAACAGTGCCAAAAAAGCAAAACAATATACATATTTTATTTAGTATTGTAAATAATAACAATACGACATCGTTTTGGAGCCAACGAACAGATAAGCCAATGTTGGCCCTGCTGCGTGTTTTAATTTTTTTCTGTCCTTCCGCGTGTATTTTTCAGCCTGCCGTCATTTAAAAGACTCGCTGGTCGTCAACTACGGACTAGCGAAAACACATACTATCACTCTGCAGGTATCACACACTCATCCTAGAGTACTCGATGTTCATCGGAGAGGAGCTGAACTCTTCCTTCATTCTCGCTAATAAATGACTTTTACTCTGCAGGTATCACACACTCATCCTAGAGTAGTCGATGTCCATCGGAGAGGAGCTGAGCTCCTCCTTCATTCTCGCTAATAAATGACTTTTACTCTCCACATATCACACACTCATCCTAGAGTACTCGATGTTCATCGGAGAGGAGCTGAGCTCCTCCTTCATTCTCCTAATAAATGCCTTTTACTCTCCAGACATCACATACTCATCCTAGAGAACTCGATATTCATCGGAGAGGAGGTGAACTCCTCCTTCACTCTCGCTAATAAATGACTTTTACTGTCCAGACATCACACACTCATCCTAGAGTACTCGATATTCATCGGAGAGGAGCTGAACCGCTCCTTCATTCTCACTAATAAATGATTTTTACTCTCCAGATATCACACACTACAGTGCTCGATATTCTTCACTAATTACGTTTACTCTCCAATGTCACACTCATCTCAGAGTATATTCTTATATATTCCTCAGGTCAAGTTAAATGACCAGTTCCTTTCACGCTAATAAATTACATTCATTCCATGAAATTAACATAAATCAAAGTCTGACCACATTCACTTATCCCACAGCGCTGCACCATCCTCGGAGCAGTGGTATAGACCCCTTTCTTTCTCCCCAATAGACTACATTCATTGTATTATGTTAAAAAACAACACAGGCAAAAAAAAAACACAATTCCTTGCACTCCTGAGATTCCAGAAAAGCGATCTACTCTCGCCACTGTATCACAATTCTACGCACAAGTAATATATGACTAATATGATAATCGCCTTCAAAAGTCTAGCGTTTTACAATTAAAAATGTACTCAAACGTTATTCAAACCTTGCATAACGGGTACCTACGCGGTTGTTTTCCGGCCAAAAAGTAAGTTATTTTGGTATGATCTATGGGCATTCTTGTCCGTTTGTCCTTTTCACTTTTCGACCAGGGAGTGTTTCCTACCTCGCCACAGTTTTCTGCAGGGTTATTTCTATTTTTACAAGCTCGGCGTATTTACCATTCTCCTTTTACTGTATTTGAAAATATTAATAATGCGCTAGTCGTCCAGGTTGGGAAGAGCCGGGCGACATCGTGGAACGCCCTGTTTGCTTTCCCGTCCCTGGCTATCCCTATGTGGCTTATAACCCTTGCCACCGCGATATTTTCTCAACTGATTCGATCCCCCTTAATTTTATATTTTATTGGGTACACGGAGACTTCTATTTTATCATCTGGCCAGCACTGAGCGGAGTCGGTAGATAATAGAAAAGTGATTTGATTTTTACGTTTGATCATGCCCAGACCTATAAAATATATCGAAAAGTAAAAATTTTCTAAATAATTTGCTGCATCGTAGCTAATGTTTACAAACATCGTATCACGTTGAGATAATTTGCAACGACGATGAAATAATCGTCCATAAATCCGGATGATTTAAATTACGTCTATTTTTAAACGACGGTTATTTGCGGTTCTGTGCGTTTAGATTATAGTGTAATCAACTATACGACTTGTCGTCGAATTAGAAGGCAAATAGACTAGTAAAGTTATTTCAATAGTGCCATATCAAGCTCAGAACTATTTTGTTCTGATAAAGCAAACAAATACTTTCTAGTAATCTGGATGAGTTACTATTTTTGGAAAGTTACGGGAAAATGAAATCACATTATATCGCAGTAAAACATTTCAGTGTTATTCTTTATTTCCTAATGGAATTTATGAACAGAAATGTATATCCGAGATCAACGGTCGTACAATAGATCATCGTAGAAATGTATATCGATTTTTATACATACCACAGTAAGATATCATAAAATTGATGTAGTTTTTAATATCATTCAGATAAACAAATTTTAGTTTAAGTTTCATTGACGTACAGGTTAAGGTTGTCAAAGGGAAAAGGCAGTAATCGAGAGAAATTTTTTCTAATTTCAGATGGTTTCCCGCTAAGTCCCTATATTATTGTAGATCTGTTTTTTATTAATTATAAGTAAGTGGAAAATAATTGCGACTCTACAAGGTATCCGAACCAAATGCACATTTCAAATATTTGAATAGATTCTTTCAAAGAAAAAAAAAAAGTTCAAAAATTTAGAAATTTATGCAAAACTGTATTATCTAAGAGTCATCTGTTGCTGAAATAGCTCAGTTTCTGTTGGTGGCAGGAACGTTCAAAACCTGGCCAACATATGTTAAAGAAAACCCTGGTAAAAAAATTTAAAAAGGGCTAAACGGCGTGTTGGGGTGTAAACTGAAGAAAGTTGGCCAGTTGGCCCGGGGGTTGATTAATATAGGGGTGTTGTTTTGCGGCTCGGGGTTGTAAGAGAGGCGCCGCGTGTGTGGATAAGCCTCGGGGGATCCTCAACTTCGACATTTGCATTTATGTTTGATAATTCAAGTGTTGGTCCGTTTCCTCTTCGAGTTGCTTGGGGGTTGCTGTATGAGCAACCGTCCCCCGGAGCTTTGAGAAGTTGCTTTAACTAGGCTCATTATCTCAGGGGGGCGTCTATCTCTCTCTCTACACCTTCTTCCCTTCCGCGTCCGCAGCGAACCCTTTTACCTCCTCACCGTTCTATTACATTAGGGCCCTTTTATCAACGGTAAACAACGTTTCCCCATTATTTGTCCTTTCCTTTATACAACATGCGATGGAAATTAATATGGTTGTGACCGTACATGCACTGCCGTCCTTTTCCCTATAATAACGACGAAACTAAATCCACCTCAAAGAAAGCCTTTTGCCACTAACCTCATTTTATGGAATACCAGCTTTACATTAATTAATGTTTTTTTAATATACACTAAACATGTGAAATAATGGTTAAATTATTTAAACTTTTAATAGTGAAATGTTTACTCACGTACATCCATCCCACTTAAAACCATTCCGTGAACTGTACTCACCTAGAAAAACAAGAAAAGAAAATATTAGTTTTTATCCTCTTCCGTACAACAAAATACAGAACGACGTTCACTTGGCAAAATTAAACAATAAATATTTCATATAGGGTCAATTATAAAAGTGTCGTCAATTGAAGAAATCCATGAATACATTATAATTGTACATGTAATTAATTCTCCTCTTCGTCTACTGTCTGTATGCATCAAAATGAAACTATACGAAGGAATAACAACTCAAAACCGATAAAATGTTGCCGGTGGAAATGGAGTGAGAAAGAAAGGGAAAGAGAGAAATGAGAGGGGCAGGAAGAGAGAAAGGTGAAGGAGGGAAAAGAATAAATAAACTAATGATGAGATAAAAAATGGAGAGATAAAAGAAAACAAGTACAATAACAATAAGGGAAAAGTGATAAATCTGTAGATACATATAGAGATAGATAATTAGGTAGATACATAAATGAATAGAGAAAGAGAGACAGATAGATAGATAGAGGTAGAGAGAAAAAGATATATATATATATGACAGATGAAAAGTAACAGAAAAGGAGAAACAGTTCGGTAAAACAAAGGGAAAACCGAGAAAGAGAATGAAAGAGAGGAACATACAAAACGAGCGAAACAGTTCGATAAAACGAATGGGAAGAGTAAGAAAAAGGGACAGAAAGAGTTACAGCTACAGACAGAAAAATAGGTCGATAGAGTGAGAGCAACAGAGAGATATAGA
>CM077108.1:14445209-14534681 GCA_039619505.1 Cimex hemipterus
TGAGAACAACGGAAAGAAAGATAAACAAAGAGTAAAGGAACAAATAGTGGGAGCAACAGAGAGAAAGAGAGGCACAGTGAAAATAACAGAAAGAAACAGAAACAAATAGTTATTAAAACAAAGGCAATGAGAGACAGAGTGAGATCAACAGAGAGGAAGAGGGACTCAGTGGGAACAACAGAATGAAAGAGAAACAAAGAGTGAGGAAAACAGAGAGGAAGATGTAAAGAGAGAGAACAACAGAGAGAACGAAAAACACAGTGAGAACAACAATAAGAAAGATAAACAAAGAGTAAACGAACAGAGAGAAAGAGTAAGACTAACAGAAAGAGAGGAGAACAGAAAGATTGAGCTACAGAAGATAGAGTTAGAATCATTAACAGAGCGTTAAAGAAATTGGAAGAAACAAATAAATTAAAAAATAAAAGTGACACATAATAACCATTAAGCAAGACATAGAGGTAATAGAGGTACACAGAAAGAGAGAGAGAGAGAGAGAGAGAGAGAGAGACCTAGAGTAAGTGTATATAGGATATAGAAAAAATAGACATATGAACATGTAGAATGTATGGATTTGACAATCAAAAAGAAACCTTTTAGTAATAATCTAATAAACACAATACACATAGCCATTAGGTTTAGTGGTCTGATTGGCCATATTACTTCTTTAAATTTATTATTCTTTTTATGTAAGTCTTGGTTGAAATGAGAAAGTTACTGTCCGGCTCGTGATTAAATGAGAAAGTTTTTCGTTTCAATCAAAACCTACCATTTTAAAAAACATTACTGAAACAATACCTACATATAGAATGTAGAACCTTTACTTTGTATAGTTGGTAATTGTAATTGTTAATCTCGGCACAGGATAAATGGTCCATAATGGATTATAAACTTATGGACTAAGAACAAGAACTTTCTGTTTTCAACTTAGTTGAGCGACTCAAAAGGTAATACCAGCAAGGAACAAACAATTCAGTATAAACTATCGCGGGTTTTATTCAAATTTAATATAGCGGAATAGTTTTCGAGTAAACAAGAAATAGTGTAATCCATCCTGAACGTTGTTGGGCAGCCAAAGAAAAAATGAAATAATTATGTGTTTAACATCGTTGTGGGTGGGATAATTTTGGTACTAGTTATAGGGTAAGTTTACTACCGTGGAATCACATCGTAGAAAACGCCGGCGTTTAAAAGCGTTCTAAAATCTCAAAATTCCCCCGTTTTATGTTGCGCAGTGTTGATGTCGGATTTCAACCCCTTCTTACCATTAGGATTCATTACGGGTAGAGGTCGACCGAGTCAAATTACTGGAATACCTGACCGGTAGTAATACCCACCCCGTTCTCCGTCTTCTCACCCTATATTACCCCTGTCCCGGGCTCACTCTCTCATTTCCTTTAACTATTCTTTTTCCTCGCCACCATTCCCCTTGAGTGTAACAACAGTTGTAAACATGAATTCGGAATTTATCTCACTTTGTCCGCACCGGCTGCCCCCATTGGCTTCTAGACTGGAACGCTTTGTAACACAAATAACGTCGAAATAATATTCGGTGATTATGATGCAGAAAAAGAAATTAAATATCAAATTAAAGCAAACAGTTTCAAAAATTGTCAATGTAAAAATAGGACAATATATTCAAAACTAACTTGATGCTTCGTGAAACGAAGTCATGGACTTATTGTAATTCAAGATGATCATTGAAGTTCTTTTCTGATCACGTTAATTAATGAAAATACAATAAGTAAATATAAGTCTGAAATGTGTAGAGATTAGTGACCGTTAACGGATAATTATTCAAATATCGTGAGATGCGGTCTGGTGTGATGTAGGTATCAGAAAAACATCTAATTGTCCAACAATCTAATTTTCCTTTTCCCATTTATCCCTTTCTACATAATCCTGAAAGAATAAAGTGGCTGAAACATTACCAACACATTGTTTCCCTCTGTCGGCTCTTTTCACCTCAAAGAAGCCGAAGACCTATACAAAATTGTCTTTTCTATATCCACTTCCTTCCCCACCACTTCAAAATCAAACATATATAAACATGAAACAGTAAAATTTCACTGGCACTTTCAACACGACATGGCACAATTACACAGAAGACAAACACTTTGAGTGAGTAGAAATACTTTGATAGAATATAAAATATAATTTTTGCATTGTATAAATTCCATATTCTATATGTATTTTCTAGATGTAAATTATGTTTGTAAATCCCAGGCCCTGAAGATGATCTCAATAAAAGATCGAAACGTTGGCACAATAAAGAAAATGTTTTTCTGATACCTACATCACACCAGACCGCATCTCACGATATTTGAATAATTAATAAGTCTGAAAGTTTTCTGTATGAATATTATTCTTTCATTTTTCGACATAATCAGATATATTTATTGAAAATAAAACTCACAAAGCACTGGTATAAGTACACGGATAATGGAAATTTTTTAAAAAGCCTTGTGAAAAATCGACTAATATGTTTTCAGAGGTGAATTAATTATCCGAAATTTGTTTTATCACCGAATGAATCTGCAAAACAAATCCGATAGCGATCGGCCAGCCCAATTTGATTTGTATAAAGGAACGTGTTTAGTGTTTGATTTGGGTTCTTTGGGTATACAGCCTGTAACTACGACCTCTCGGGGATTTGTAAACGTTTCAAAAGGGTGGCTCAGTTTCCCATTGACTAAAGGTATATATATTTCTTTCTTAAATTAAAAAAAAGACCTTAAAACAGTTTCATGAAATCATGAAAATCGCCTAAAACTGAAACTCGTCGGACAGACTAGAACAGGAAGAATGATATAGAGTTTCGCCATCATCAGTTGGAAAGTACATTGGTGAGAGGATTACTATTAGCCCTGCTTATAATTATTACCAATCCACCACTGAAAATCACACAAAACACGCCATTATACACGTAGTGGAGCGGCCATCATCATTAGTTGACCAGAAGACCAAAAACCAACACACATATTTACGTATGTTATGTGTTATCTACGCAACAAAATCAATACATCCAATGGAGGGTTTTGTGTAATTAAAATATGTATGTTTTTTGGCTGATATCTTATCTGGTACTGCATATATACCGACTTGAATCGCATGTATCGAGCATACGCATTTTGTTAACTTCGGACCGGTTCTTCAGTTAAGTTCGTTCGGTGGGTTTGTCGGATTAAAAAAATTAAAAATTCACTAGTCAGCTTCAGGCTATTAACCAGCGTCAATAGCTTTGCCGGCGGTTCCTTGGCGTAGGATATTCCTTGGGGTTTCCTAGTTGCAAGAGCCTGCACATACATACACCTTCACAGAAAAATAAAATGTGAGCATGGGACGGCTGGTGCTTTATCAGAGACACGCGTGGATTAGGGTACGAGATGCTGTCTGCATAGATAAAGGAGGGTCATACATAACAATATGTACTACGACGAGGTTCTAGATTTATTCCAAGGTTCATCCCCTGTTACAATGGGATTGGATATGTAGTTGGCTTTGGCGAGGCGGGTACTTAGAAGCTGCCTTCTATGTGTGACCCTTGAAAAGTCCTTCTAATGCATGAGTAGTGCGGATGGGAAGTAGTGAATTTGTTGATCCTACTCGAGTATGCCTTTCACGTAGGTGTAGGCTGAACTCGATTGGAGGCTTTTACCGTAGTTGGTCTCCTCGGGGGTGGTTAGCAATTCCACTTTAAACAAAACCGCGGCTGGAGCGGATCGGGCAGTTTCTACGCTAGGGAAGCTCCACTGCTCTAGGAGGTAGAGTGGCCTTCTCTACCTAGGCAGTCCGAGGGAGACCGGGCTGATATATTTCTGCTTTGGTAGCCCTTTGCGCGCGGAATACCGTTCAATGCTTAATGCGGGCACCAATGCTTAACACCATTCTGACTTATGTGGAGGTAGGCTAGGTACGGACATTTAAGATCCTGATTGCCCGTTTTACGACTCCAATTTACGGAATGTCGGATTAAATAAAAATATACGCAGATGGTACCTTGTCTTTACTTGCTGAGAATAGCAAAAAAGCTTAAAAGCGCTTATTCTCTTAACAATCATATTACTGAAGATGGTGAGAAGCGGAAACACATCAGACAATTCTCCTCCCCCACCCCCCAAAAAAAAGAATTACATACAAAACTTCAGGTTTTTCACCCAACAGACTTAAAGAAGAAATTCCACAAATTCGTTTTGATTAGTACAATTTTATTTTAATGTTCGGTTCATAAGTTCCGAAGATAATTATCAAACAGACCCTTTTAGTGTCACAAGTAACATAATTTCCCTTATTTTCTGAAACAGGCCCAGGAAATGTTCAGATGTTTTTCTAAAGGACTTCCGTTTGACAGAATCTATTGTGATTACGAGACCTTTTTGAGTGCAATCGAATCGATTTTATTTCCAACAATTGTCCACTCTCTTCAACAATCGATCCGGTTTAACGCCGGCCCTCTGTGCCTACGGAATTACGTAGCCTACCTTGATTTATTACCAATGACAGCTTTGGATAATTATATGAGTGAAATGTAGATATTAGAGCCGGTGGCTAATGTCTTTGTGGTAAAGTAATGGGCTAGCTCGAAGGGCTCCCCTGGCCCTCCGCCGGCGATGACAGTTGGGAAATGGCCCCTGTCCGCCCTTCTCCAACGTAATTAATCATAAATATTTGCTCACGTCATATCTATTCTATCCGTACTCCCTCTGCACATCCAACTCCCCTTGTGCTCTTTTGTTACGTTTTTGTTTTGATTCAATTACTAAAAGGTTGGCAAATATGTCGTAACTCTTGTTTTTTATGAACAACAGAGACTAACTTTGAAATGTTACTACTTATTCAAATTCAGGTATACGAAAATACCAATCATCATTAATAGAAATCTTTCCACTCATCGAAAGAAAAGTATTCTAACTAAAAAACAAACGCATAAATAAGTTAATATTGACATTTAAAAAAAATATATTTTCAAAATATTTTGGTTAGTGAAAAACCAAGGACTGATTTTGACTGGATAGAAAAAACTAGTCCGAATGGTGCAAGTATGCAAAATTGACAAGGTTGACAGGAATTTTCAGAAATTTCCATTGAAACAATGCAGATAAAGATAATCGACCATGACTGCAAAAAATATAAGTATAAGTATGAACCACACCATTTAGACGGTTTTCAGCTTTTTGCCGTTTCTAGAGAATAGTCAGTGCTATAAGCGGGAATATGCAAAACACCAAACGGTTATTTTGTTATATTTAAGAAATCAGCAACTCGTGGCATAATCCGTTTGAGAGTCCAAGCAAAAAACACTTAAAAGACCAGGACAATAGGTCAAATAGTATAAATTAGTCAAATACTTTGTTCGTTCTCAGGAATTTTTGGTGGATAGTCAAGGTAATAAGCAGGGTAATATTAAAAGCATAAATATACACCTTCGTTCTAATAATTAATTATTATTTTTATTTAAGGTCTTGGTTGAGGTGAAAAAGTCAGTGTGAACGGGATTCGAACCGATGACCTTCGGCTCAATACGACGATGCTCTAACCACTTGTAACGTGACTTCAAACCAATGGGATCCTAACTTCCCATCCCACCATTGAAAAATGGCAAAAAAGAGGGAAAATTCAAAAGGTGTGGTTGAAATGGAAGTTGGTTTGTCGCTGCTCTACCACTTCAGCTATCCTGCCTTTATCTTCGTGAACACCAACGCCCCATCACAACAGTTCACATTCCCCCCCTTTTTTTACCATTTTCAACCCCTTTATCTCAACCAAGACTGTAAATAAAAAGAATATTTAATTGAAAGTAGTATCTTGGACAATTGACCACTAAAACGTAAATTTATTCTATTACTTGCTTCAACCTAACACTGAAGATAGCGTTCTGCCAAACCAATTTCGCTTGTTTTATTATTTTAGACATTTTATGACCTGTAATTTTCAGTCAGGAATATATGTAAGTTGAGCCAAGGCAGTTTCTACGTTATTTTATTTAATCAATCACCAAAGAGGGCAGAATACATATGCAAGACGAAACGATCTATATAAAGCGGAACAGGATGATCGGTCGTAGCACAAAAACAGATTAACTAATTTGGTTGTTTGCGATCATTTTTAGTAGTTATTCATGTTAATAAGAATGGTAAAGTTAAAAACAACCATACATACTTCCTTATAATCAAATCAAACACAACACTGAAGATGATGGTAAGCCAAAACACGCATGACAGACTAAAAACCGGATGATATGCTTAAACTAAAAATATTACAAACAAACAATTGGCAAAAACACACATACCTACTCTACAATGGCAAATTTCCTGTCTCCGCCCTAACTGGCAAGACTAAAAAGGTTAAGCCAGACTATAAAAAAATTGAAGCAGGCTTGCTGGCAGTAGTTTACTTACGGATAAAAGCACGGTAAGCCAAACCATTATATGTTTTTAGTTTTAATGTTAACTTAAATTAATCAAGAAGTTGCCACTTTTAGGCAGGTGAAACAAAACACCATTAACTTTCTTATTTTCTTTAATCCAAAACAAATATCTATCTCTAATGCTTTCCTTGACAAATCAAACCTGACTAGGCAGTTCAGGATGACCACCATGATGCACACAACCGGGGTTAAAAGACTGAAGCTTGTCCACTAAACAACGCACTAAACAATGAAATTGGAAAGGAACCAAACAATTCGGGTACACAACCATAATTAACAAAATCAGACAATGATACGGTATACGGATGGCTCCAAAACAAATGAAGGAACCGGATCAGGTGTTTTCTGCACAAGCCCAAATATGAGCAATCAAACTCACTAGGGAAGTACACCTCGGTCTTTCAAGCAGAAATACAATGCTTGTGCCCAGGAAAATCTTAATAGAGGTTACACTGACAAAAAATCCTCATAAGATCAGACAGCCAAGCAGCTATCAAAGCACTGGCATGTACAAGGATTACATCAAAATTAGTGAGTGAATGCATCCAACCTCTCCAAAACCTGGGAAAACACAACAAGGTAACGGTAGCCTGGGTGCCAGGGCACAGGGGAATTTTGGGTAATGAAGAAGCAGACAGACTGGCGAGAGGAGGATCCGCAAGACCATACATAGGCCCCGAGCCTATCCTTGGGATATCAAAAACAAACATAGAATCCTCCATCGCAGAATGGATCCAAACAAAACAACGACAGAAGCGGATAAACTCTAGCAGTGCTAGCCACAGTAAACTTATGATGAAACAACCCTCACCAAAACTAGCAAAAACACTACAATTGGAGAGGGCAAAACTCAGAGGAGTGGTGGGATTACTAACCGGCCACTGGCATCTGAGAATACATCTACATAACATGGGTATATATAATAGTGATCCCATTTGCAGACTATGTAATGAGGAGGTAGAAACAGCCACTCATATCATCTTCGATTGCGGAGCAACGGCTCAATGGACGTTCAACCTGACGCATAAAAGCGACTCAGAGAACCACACTGAAGCAATAGCAGTCAATGACTTGATACTTCTGAGAAAAAGGATCGAGTCTATTGACTAAACCAAGGAACTAGGAAGGTACAATAAGCCAGAAGGCTGCAGTGCCTGGGGCACACAAACCCCACTTCCTAGTACCCTAGGCACCATTCCATTCCATTCCAAACAACGCACTTATCTTTTAAACCACCACTGAAGATGGCAAAGAGCCAAAACCCCAAAAAAGCAAGAATAATAAGAAAACATGAATGATCAAGGATACTAACTAATATGCTCGCTATTTTCCGTGGTAATGTAAGCTTTTTTACAAATTATTAAATCAATTAGGAAAAAAAGAAACATGCTATTTTCAGAGGATGAATATTTGAAAGAAAAAAAAGACATGAAAACGCGTAAAAGGACGTAAAAGGTTTGTCGGTGCAAAAGAGATCTGTTAATAATTTATAACTGAAAATGGCAGCTTTGTAAAACACACACTCACACACTTAAAATACTCATCCATATAATATTTTAAGAAGGCCTTTTTATGGATTTCCCTGGTGTACGGAAACGTTTTAAAAGGTTTTATGACCGCCTGAAAGTAGTCGTGTTATCAAATCAGCGGGCTACTGGAATATTTATATATTTAAATAAGCGGAGGAGGAAGAGTTGTAAGTAAAACAGAAGAGGGCTTTGTGGTTAATAGAGGGGAAAAAAGCAAGGCAACGGACCTCGCATCAAAAAGAAATAAACTGCAGGCAATGACGCGTGTAAAGAACGAAAAGCAAAACCCAAAACGGTATAATAGAGGAATAATAGTCGAGAGAATGTAATCCGAGCCTTTCTGAATTAATTTGGCATTCGACTCCGCGTTCCGTTTCCAAATAATCAAAACAATTCCTCGGCTCCCGAAGGATCAATTTTACTCTCTGGCATGGAAAAGTCAGAGGACTGGATAAAAAAGATCTCCTTTTTTACATGATGGCTTGTGCATTATATATTGAAAGCTTCAAACAAACGGTTCCAGGTGAAGTACTGGAGATTTAGTTAAACAATCGATAAACATCAGAAGTACGAAAACGTAAAAATATAAGGCCTTGCAAGAAAATCCTATGCCTACTATATTGAACGTAAATTTACACTGCTAAGCACGTTATACAGTAAAAAGACAATGTAAAAACTTTAACTTAAAAATTAAATTTCCCAATTTCGTGGCCTGCTTGGCCAAGGTTGTTGCATGGATATAAAATATATATAAAAAGTGGATATAAAAAGACAATGGCACAAGCGGGATTCGATTTGGAAAATGGTAAAAAGTATGGAAAATTCAAAAGGTGCGGTTGAGATGGCAAATTGGTGTACGAGTCGAGGTCACCGTAGCTGAAGTAGTAGAGCAGCGGCGTATCAAGCCAAAGATTTTTTTTTTCTTTTTTTATGGCCACATGTACTTTGCACATTAGCCAGACCAATATATTGCATATTCGTTTTTTGGGGGAAAGGGTATCGTGAAAAAAAAGGCCAGAGGCGACGGCGGGAATCGAACCCGCGACCGTAGGGTCTACTAGCCGAGAGTCTCTCACGCTAACCATTCGGCTACCTCGGCCCCCAAAGAACGTGCGTTCGAATCCCGCTAGTGCCATCGACTTTTTATCTCAACTGAAAACCTTAATTTTAAATTTAACACAAAACGTTTTTATTATCAGACCACAGTTTACGATTATGGTATGATAAATCGATTTGTACAATATATTCCGATCGATTTTGATGATATTTAATGGAATGCTTGCGCGGATCTTTCTCCTCTAAAATTAGGGCAAATAATAAAAACGTATGCTTAAAAGAATTGAATATTTCATTAATAAAACAACCCGTTGTTAGACGTGTTTCGGCTTTTAGCCATCAAGCTGGTCAGGGCTATAAGAAGGTTGAGACGAACCAACCCAACTGATTCTTTTAATCTTTACACACAACCACCACTGTTAAAGAATTTTAAAAAGTCGTTCAATTTTAGAGGCAGTGGATTTAAATCTCATTAAAACAACCTACTGTTAAATGCGTTTCAGTTTGCAGCCATCAAGCTGGTCAGGGTTATAAGAAGGTTGAGATGAACAAATCCATCCGATTCCTTTTATCCTTACACACAAACACCACTGCTGGATCATTTTAAAAACTCGTTCAGTTTTGGAGACGGTGGATTTTAATCTCATTGAAAAACCTACAGTAAACGCGTTTCAGTTTGCAGCCATCAGGTCGGTCATGGATATAAGACGGTTACCACCAGGCACCGAATCAATTCGTTATTAATCCTTAAAAAAACCACCATTATATATGGTCCAAATTAAAGTCTCTTCCAATTTAGGAGGTTGGTTTTTAGTCTCAGCCCGAGGTTATATTATATATTATATATTATAACCCTGCCCAACTAATGAACTAATGATCACGAAAAGTCGTATCCCGTCTGACAATTCAAACCATAATAGATGTCCGTACAAATAGAAACGAACTAAATGCACGTTCTTCACTCCACCGACGTCAGGAAGAAACCTGTTTTTCATAAAGAAAATACATTTACATAACATTTTTATGAGCCATATAATATCATGGAGTAATGGAAGGACTAAATGAAATCATAATATAAATCAATTTTTTCGATTGTTTTAAACGTTAGAAGAACAGAAGGGGGAGTTGATTGTACGATAACAATAAAAATAAATAAAACCTGTAACAAGGAAAAAATAATATGCCCAGCTACTCTGGTAGGTTTTCTTACATTGTTTTACTTCAAAACAACGTGCCCAGAATCAATACAATCCCGCAAATAAAACAATTAACATTAATAAAACTTGTTGAATGATATTCTAGAAAATTTTAAGCAAAAATTTTTCTATTCCCATCTTGATCTTTTCAATTAAGTAGATTTTGACCTATAAATGTTTTTGTTGACATTCTATTTATTAAATTTTGAGCCAACCTCTTGTTTATTTTAAGTTTTCACGTGATTTGTGGTGGGTTTGTAACATGGGGTGTGACCTATTTTGGCTAAATTACACCACCTAAATGGCGGATCCATCAACCATGTGCTATGTAACCTTAAGGTCAGAAAGGACGTGTTCGATTTCCTGCCAGAATCAATAATTTTAAAAGATTTTCGTATGCTCAATCTAGGCAGCATTTCCCTGTCTAAAGATGAAATAATTATAGGGGTAAACTCATAACTGACTCCCACTTGTAAAATATTTCAGACATGCAGGCAAGTATTTTTGTTAAAGGACTAAATATTTCATGTTAACAGGAATTAAGACTCCTGCGGACGGAATTTTCCATGCCGTACCGCACCTTATTAGGACTTTTACCCCGAAGGGTCGTCATTCCGATGCACCCCTCTTAGGGTCGATACCTCAGGGGAGTTCACCTACCCCATTTTGCGGCTGGGTCGCAAGTATCTCCCTAAAGCCTGATGCCCAACGGGGGCATTGAACGGATGGTTATGTCAGCCCCAAATGCATGTAATCTACAATCTATCGTAAAACTGTCTTCTGTTCTATAATAGAGTTGCACTAATAAATACATTCACCACTTTGTACATTGTACCCCAGAATAGTCGGCCGAGTACGTTGCAATGTCACTGTAAAAGGGGCGATGATGACTGTATTTCACTAGCAACGCCTTACCTCTCACGCTAATAAATACACACACTCAAGCAAAACGCTAAAACTGTAAAAAAAAAACACCATGTCTCCAAAATGCGGGACAATCAATCCAGAAACTCACTTTTGTGAATCATTTTTGAATTCGGCGACTTAAAAAAAAAAGTTCACAAAAGTAATAACCTTATTACTTTTGAATAAAAATTCTGATACCATGCATTATTGACAATCGCTTAAATATGACCATGTCTAATTAATCTCTATTAATTTACGAAAATGATTGTTTTTTACCTGATGGGAAATTAAAAAAAGACGAAAATAAAGGGGAGGAAATCCGTTGGGATCTATAAGAACCCATTCGATTGAGAAATCGTGGGACCAAATAAATAATGTCGAATGCATTAGAGAAAGAGGATTTGGTCCATGCATTATTTTCACAGTTCCAAAGCCTGAGAGTCTCTAATCCTAGCTTCCTTCACTTAGCCCAATCAGACCCCCGGCTCGGCTTATAGTAGTTAATAATTACTAACACATGTTGAGTCTGACATCGTTTCAATTATTCAGTTAAGTCATGACAGTGCACACGGCGCTCAACTTGCCCACTAACTTCTCCTAATGAGCAGAACCTGCGACGCCTTCTCCCATTCCACATCCACGGCCCCGAGCCTTTGATTCGATGAAGCTCCTTCGTCATACCCGCAAACCGCCAACACGTTTGATTAAATAACATGAGCTGTTAGGTCTTGGAAATTTGGAATTTTTCTCTTGAAAACAAACAACAAAATGGAAATATACACGTTTAATAGATGACGTTACCTATACTTTTGGCGTCCGCCAATTTTCTTTTACATAGCTAATTAAGAAGTCATATTAAATAACATTGAATCTTGGTTAGAGAAATAAAGGAAAGAAATCAGTGGAATTAAAATTGGAGGAAAAGAGAAAAACAATAGCAAAGAAAGAAACGTCTGGTCAAAAAGACGACCAATGTAGCTCCCACATTATTAAAAATAAAATAAAACAAAAATGTCTATGCACTATTAAACCAATATACTTTTAATCATTTATTTTTTATGTACATATGTACATAATGTCATGAAGATTTTTTTCGAAATCTTCATAAATTACTTAATTGTACAAATAATTGTAAGTAATTGTACAAAAAATAGTCCACAACTTTGAACCATGCATCAATTACTATTGAAGATATTGAGTAGCCAAAAATCATCTTTTAATATAAAAGGGCAAACGGATAAATATGAAAACGTTCAAAATAAAAGCTGCCCTGCAACTAAGAGAGCAAAATTCCACTAATTATTTTGTCATTTCTGTATTCAAAGCATAATTTATGTTCTGTAAGCAAAATATAATTTACAAGTAATAAAAACTCAATTTCTGTGGTTAGGCCTCACTTATGGGATATACATCTAGTTATGCCAAACAAAATGTTCCTAAGATACATACTTTTAATTTGAGACGAATTTGAATTTTGGACAAAATTGTCAATTTCAACCTCCACCTTTTCTATACATTAGGCTTTACAGTTTTGAATATTTTCTTGAAAATTAATGGGTCGCATGTTCCCTTCTTTTCTGGTGAAATTTTGAATAGATTTTAGTAAACTCAGAATGATAGGTTATGATGATTAAACAAATAAGATAATAAGGTGTTTAGCTAGTTCATAATTTGTACAGAAAATCTGCATATTGTGGAGAAAGAATTTATTTGAGTTAGAGAAAACAGAAACGATGGACGTTTCGGCCCATTTAAAAGGAACTGGAATCAAAATAAGTCGCCAAATAGGGGGGAAAACATCCAAATTTGCCCTAATAAAAAGCCCGAGGAGGTTGAAGAAGGGGGCTTTCATTAGTAAATAAGAAAAATCAGATATTTTTCCCTTTGGCAGTAATACGGAGCCAGTGCGGATATTTGTGGAAGGGGTTTCTTATTGGATTGCTGTGTCTCTGTGACACAGTGGCATCTAACAGGATTACCAGAGAACTCACGCACTCCTCCCAATCCTCCACTCCCATGATTACATTACTACACCCTTCTTCAATCCTACAAGAATATTAACTAGCTCCCACGTGCGCCACCTTTTTTGTCCAAGATAATAACTTTCAGGCTGAATTTAAACGAGTCTTTTTGCCCTGTTACTACTTCGATAGTTATTAGGGATTCGACAATAATTTTAGGTTTTAGCGACGTGTAATGAACTTAACTACTTGCCATTTGAAATTTCCTCACTGAAGATGCCATGAAATCGTAATCAGTCAACTAATTAACATTAGTTAGAAAAACAAAAATTATTGCAAATTTTAAAGAATTTTGTCGTTTTATACTAAGATGAATTTTAATAAGACAGCCAGAAAAGATGTTTTTCGATATTTTTTGGTCATTGATAATAAACTGAAAATATTAACTGTGTGAGTCATTACACAGAAGCAATACTGACAAATTTGACACGGAAGTTATGACCAATTGTTTACCGGTTTATAAGAATATGGAGAAATTGACTTATGTAAATATTAGATTGATACTAAAGGACATATTTAATGTTTGTTGATTTGTAAGTTTATATTTTTTTTATTAGGTAATCTTTTTTGATATAGGAGAAACAGGACCAATATTATCCATATGGGGAAAAACCTCCACAATGGTACGGTATGTTCAACTTGGCTCTCAAAAATTATGAACATTTCGAACTTTAACTTTTCTTTCTTACACGTCATTTGTTTTTTAAATTTCTTAGTTTTAACTGTATTAAATCATCTTATTAATAATTTGAAAAATTAGTTAACACAATATTTACTCAATATTTTGACGAAGGAAGGATGAATGGACCATCGGGGTATCACCAGTAAGTTAGAGATCAGGGATGAGGTCATCAAAACAAGTAAGTTTTGTAACTTATGCCAAGCTTTCAACCTTCACTGAGATCTTCATCAGTCCTGAACTTACTTCTTACTTGTTTTAATGATCTCATCCGTTATCACTCACTGACAATATTTTGAGAAAAACGTATCTTGGGTATTGAAAACGTGAATATTTAGAAGAAACAAAACGTTGAAAATTCGCATTTCGACTAGGAAATCTGTCAATATGGCATTACTATCGAATCGTGGGATCTTTTGAATATATTAAAAAATAAGTACGTATCGATTTTACGGCAGAACCTCATTAAAAACATTTCGAATTCAGTTTTCGACGCATTTTCCTTTTGACATTATGCACTTTTTTCGGGTATTTTCGTTGAGGCCGGTCATGTTCCACGGCTTTGCAAAAATGAAAAATTTACTCATCATTTTTACCCATCAAGAAGCCCAAAAAAGACGCGCAAACTATAGCCAAAAATAATTTGGAGGATACAAACCAGAAAATTATCGGACGGAAGTGGCCGAATGATTACGGTGTCCTATTCGTATTTGCCACGCTGGCTCTGGGTTCGAGCCCCAACTGAACCCACGGTTGTTGAATTAGGAAGTCGGACAATCTATTTATAGATCTGAAGCTTTGTTTTGAATATGCACAGTGTATCTATTACCTATACTAAATAATCATAAAATGTTTCCCACTCACCAATTCCGCTTCGGTCAATTTAAGTATATTCTAGAGAATGAAGAGAGCTACGGTGCTTTTCTATTTGTATCAAAGCCTTTGACCGTAATTAACAAACGTAATCGTTTTCCCCGAGTGATTGTTATCTTAATATCAAATCCTATGTAACCGACCGCTACTTCAGAATTTAGAGTGCCAACTAGTTCTAGGAAGTCAAGCCGGTTAAATCAAGGGAGCAATCTTTGCACTATCTTTTATATTGTTTATAGTACAATTAATTAAGGTTTTTAGTTGAGATAAAAAATTCAGTGTGATGAGCGAGGTTCGAACGCACGATATTCGGCTTGATACGCCTTTAGCTATCGATACCTCGAATCGCTCGAACATTAACTTCCATCTCAACCCCACCTTTTCGAATTTTCCCTCCTTTTTAGCCATTTTTCAAATGTCGTGTAATCGGAATGGGGCGAAAATGAAATGGCCAAAATGACAAAAGGAGGGAAAACCTATATGGTGGGGTTGAGTTGGGAAGTTGATGTCCGAGTGGATCGTTGGCTCAAGTGGTAGAGCAACGGGGTATTTAGCTGAAGATCGTTGGTTTGAACCCCGCTCGTGCCATTGACTTTTTTATCTCAACTAAAAACCTTAATTAATTGGTCAAGCGGACCACGAAATTAGTGAAATTAAATGTTTATACTGTTACCTACAAACTCTGATACCACCATCACCACCTACACGGAAGATACTGCAATTTCGTCCTACATCGTCCTACATTCGTCCTACTATCCAAGCTATCCAACATCCAACATCAACTTGAGCTTAGTGGCGTAAAAATCCATCACCCCGAAGATAACGTGAGGAAACTCTCACAATCAATTTTCATATTGTTCTACGTTTATGAGTTTCTATATGTTATATTTTACTGTTGGATAAAAAACTTTCCTGTTCTTTTTTTAATGAAGTGTATGATTGTTTAATAAAAATCCGTATTATCAAGTCCCTCGTCAGATCTGAAAAACGGAAATTGGGTCTCAACGGATCGTAGCTTAAGTATAAAAAGGAAAACCTATCCTTTAACAGATGTTGAAAGTTTAATTGATGGAATGATTTTCCTAGAGTCCCAAGGCGTTAAAAGTTGTCGATCAAAGGAATAAAAGTCCTCTCTTGTACACTCTCCCCTAAGATCTGCAATGATCGATTGTCCGCTTCGGCCAATTAGGGGGCGCCATTTGTCTTGATACAGGAGAACCGAGGATTAATCATATATAAATCGATATTTATCGATAAAAAGCCGTCCTTATCCATCACGGGAAGAAGGGTCTCGGGTCGTGATCAATTGCCGATACTTGAGTATTTGTTGTTCCACTCTCCAGTTATAGTTTCAGGGAGTGTGAGTGTGTTTGCTCCGTCTAAGTAAAACTTTTGTATTGATCAACATCACCCACTTTGTTGAACTCCTCGACGCCTCTGCTCCTCGAGAATGATTCATCATGGAGGAACATTAGTTTCAAACAGCGAAATGGAATGTGTCTAGGAGGACATTGTCTCGATCGGGGAAGATTCATTTCCAACAGTGTCAAAATAAAAATCCAATCTCCAAAACACAAGTACTGAATTAACTCTCACTCTCACTGAATATGGGAATGAAAAATAACTAATGATGACTAAACTAAAGAAAAACAAGACAAAAACATTGATGAATTCTTATTTTTATTTGTTTCTAAAATATTTAGATGTTTTTTTCAATAAAGAGTGATTTTAAAACAATTCTCCTAGCAATGGATATGTTTAAAAAAGTTAACAAATGAATAAAATCAACTTAATATTTCTAACAAACTATGCAACATTTTCAACGAAAAATACGTACATTTTATTTGTACTTTATACATATTAGTACATATCACAAATGTAAGCACAAAACTTTTTTTTTCACACGGTAACACCTGTAACACTAATGCCATCGCTGCACTCGGAAGACAAGTGCCGTGAGAAACTAGTCAATCCTGTCGCACAGTGTATTGCAGGGGACTACAAAGGGCACAAGCAGTAAGGTTTGGATGGATGGTGGTGTGGTTGTGAAACATTGGTAAACGAGGTGTGGTTGTTGTGGACAGAAAAGTAAGTGACATAGTAAACCAAATGGACGATTCTTTTAAGGACAGGATGCACTGAATGTGTTATGGTTTGCCATGACCTCAATCATTCTATGTCCAACGACCACTGTCATGGCAACTCTGACAGGAGGTACCAAGGATGTTAGCATACCCTTTGTGAACCACTAGTCCGGGACACCTACTTCATTAAGACTATTTTTTAGAGGGTCCGCATCAGCAGAGGTCATATCAACCCCCAGAGTGCGGTGTTTTTGAAAAGAAGCCCATTTGTAAGTACGTCGGGTAAGAAACCAGGGCCGCTGGATTCGAACCCGAGACCTTTACCTTACAGTGATGAGCGCCTTGTCAACGCGTAAGCATTTGCGGCCCTCCCACCAATTAAGGCTATTCCCACATCGAAATAGGTACGCGAGCCACACCAAAGAAAGTAATTATTGTTGTTCGCATTTAATTAAGTAATTGTTGTTCTATTTAGGTCACAATGTTGGGACGGATTTTTATAATTTTCGATTACCTACAAACCCCTCCAGCCTAAATAAAAACCACAAAAATGTTTTTAAAATTACTGCGTGTACCAATACCTTGACATGTTTAACTATGAAGATGGTGAGAAGCCAATACCCGTCTGATAGGAAAAACACCGATGAACAGTGTTCTAAAACGACACCGAGCTATAAAATATTTAATTAATTTAAATTTAATACGGTAAATTCTCTCTGTCTTGTTAACAAACGGATAAAATTTTCCCAGCAATCAGGGTTTATATAGCTTGTATAAATCGATCACCAAAACCTTATCAAACCGTCCCGCCGGTTTATAGTTGCTTTGCATTATTTTATAGTTAGAAATGAAATTATAATTACTCCATAAAACTCGAGTTTAAGAGTTGGCGGTATCCCTAAAATAAAGATTTACGCCGATATAAATTGTAAATAATTAAGACATGCCAGACTGTATTTACCGTGTAATAGGTGTTTTAAGTAGTTAATAACCTGGTATAAAATTTTATCTCGACCTCTCAATTCTCTTTACAATTCATATCATAGGTTCAATGTTTAAAGAGATAGTTGCTAAAATTTTAAAACTTAATTACATTATTTGTCAATTCTTAATCCTCTGATATGATAGATGGAATTGAGATATATTGGGTTGTCCGGAAAATAATGCAGGATTTTAAGTTTTCATTAAAAAAAATCTATATAAAATATTCTGTTTACGTTTACAGGATTACTCATGTGTATGAATGTCAACACTTATTAATCCTCTTCCAAATGATATTGTTTGTTTACCTCTGTAGCATTCCGCTACTTGGAAATAATTCAGTCATCCTTATAATGTCAAAGCGAGAATTTCGTACGATTTTCTTTTACGAGTTTAAACTCGGCCGAAGCGGAGCCCAAACGGCTAGAAACATTAACCAAGTCTGGGGCGAGGGTTGTGTTAATGAGTGCACTGTGCAAAGGTGGTTTAAAAAATTTCGGGAGGGAGATTTCAGCCTTGAAGGTGAAGAAGGTCGTGGAAGGCCTTCCTCTCTTAATGATGATGTTCTGCGATCAGTGGTGGAAGAAAACCCCAAAACAACTGTTCGAGAACTTGCAGAGCAACTCAAAGTCAGTAAAACGACCGTCGCTGACCACCTCAAGGCGATTGGAAAAGTGAAAAAACTCGAAAATTGGGTTCCACACTCATTAAACGATCGCCGTAACGTCACAAAAATTATTGGAGCTTGGCTATGAAACTTTGCCTCACCCACCCTACTCTCCGGACCTCTCGCCTACTGACTACCATTTTTTTAGACACCTGGACCACTACTTACAACACATAATATTCAAAAATCAAACGGAACTGGAAAATGCATTTATTGAATTTATCAATTCTAAAAATTCTGAATTCTACTCAGACGGAATTAATAAGTTACCAACACGTTGGGAGAAATGTATTGAGAGTATGGGAAATTATTTTGATTAAAGAACATTGCTTTAAAGTAACTAGTTTCTTTTTTTTTTGTTTAATACCAAAATCCTGCATTATTTTCCGGACAACCCAATACAAAACGACAAAAAAAAAAAAAACTAAATTTTTCCTCCATATACTGCACACATAGAATGGTCGCGAATTCCACGTTTACGGTAACAAACATAAAATTATGAAGCCGAGAACCGCGATGCGAAAATGGTTAGAATGGTCGATCCTTATATTCTGCCAAACATGGCGGTTCTAGATTTGAATACTGGTACAGGGGCCATGAATCGGAGTTGGTTAAGATTTAAAAAATTATTGTAGTGTTTTAACCCAACCTTTGGCTCGAAAGACTGTTTGAAGGATAGAACTGAAGTATATACCTTCAACACTTGCCTTAGAATATCTTTAATTAAAATGGTTAAACCGACAAAAAATCTTCATAAGAGGAGATAGCCATGCTGCTGTATTCATGTTAAAGAATTACATTAAAATTAATCACTAAATGCGAAAAATTTTCCAAAACCTGTTGTAACAACAACCTGACAACTTGGATACCAGTACAAAGGGAATTTTTGGTAACAAAAAACTAGAAAAAATTGGCCAGAGGAGTTCAATCTAATATCTTGGGTACCATGACCGAAAGAAATGTTTGGTAAAAAAAAGCCATACACGCAAGCCACAGGGCGAACTGCAAAACATCCCTGAACCTATTAGTCTGATAAAAACAAACATAAATCTTCCATCGAAAATGGACCAACAGAAGATATAAGAGAAAAGAAGGATAAACTCTAAAGCCTAGACCTGGCTAGAGGCAGTAAGATTTGATTTGCATCTTTCATAGGTCAGTAAAGCTTATGTTAAAACAACACCCAAAGATCGACAGGGGGTGATGGTACCATATTCCAGTCGCTGGCATCTAAAAAACACCTACAAAACACGGGCGTATTCAATGCTGACCACATTTGTAGGTTGGTCCATTTCTTCCAAAAGCTATCTTCGAATGAGAATCAACCGCTCTTCAATGGAGACATAAACTCGCATACAAAGAAAACAAAGGGGAAACAGCATAGCAACAGGAAGGCACAAGGAAAATATAATAAGCCAGAAGGTAGCAGTGCTTCCGCATTAGACGACTAGATAGTATTTCAGATGGAGCATTTCAGATAAGACTTTGTGATCGTACAGTAATTGACACGCTCATCACAAGCGTATAAAATACCGGAAAAAAAGAACGCTTCGTTAAACTTCTAACGACCAAAAAACCAACTTTTTCCCACTCAGGTGCTATTAACTTTTTTGAAAAACGAACGACGAAAAGGTCGTAGATAAGTCAATTTCTTTCAAATGGCTAAATACTGCCCTTGTCAACAATATTGTAATAAAATTGTTAGATAAATATGTGGTGATTGGTGACCGTTAATCGATAATTATTTAGAAATTGTAAATTTAAAAATTTACATGTATTTGTTAAATGTAAACAACGTTTGTAAATCCCAGGCCCTGAAGATGATCTAAATAAAGGTACGACAAAAAAAAATGTTTTTTCTGAAACCTTCATCACAATAGACAGCATGTCACGATTTCTAAATAATTCTTTCAAAATCTCAGCATTCATGAAATAAAGATGTTATTATTAGTTTTGGGAGTCATGTGTGGACATCCTTTGGACTCAAGAATAACCTGGATCTGACTGAAAAATTTGGTTTCTCTCTCAGACCACACAGAGATCCAGAAAACCAAAACCAAAAATATTAAATACCGACATTTTTGTGTTTTACAAATTGGTGATAAACCGTCATATATCTCGCCTAGGCAAACTAGACAAATTTAAAGAAATTATAACAAAAAATTTTTTTTTCAATTATTGATTCGTAATGTTCCTAAAAATAGTGCAAGATATTGCAAAAATGTAGAAAAAATTTATTTTATGACCATAAAAATACCACTCACTCCAAGTAACATGGTAAAAAATAATACTCTTAAAACTTACGCTAATTAATAAAAAATTAGTTCATAATACATGAATATGAGTGATGATTAATATTATTATTAATTATTAAGGTATGTAACGTCATTAAATATTATTATGGTTGAAACGGACGTCTGAATATATGAGGTCAGTCTGTACATCAAAAAGGTGAGAGACCTATATATAAATGATTATAAATTATCTCAACTTTTGAAGCCTACGTTTTTAAACGTTTTAGTCTAGGACGGAAGTTAATTATAGAAAAAGGAAAAACAAATATAGAAATCAGGAATTCAGTTTATCATTTTTTCCATATGGACGTCATGTCGTCGTACAACAGGGAAAAAACAAGACTAGGATTGATCATCAATTAACATCTTTCAATTAATTAAGGTGTTTAGTTGAGATAAAAAAGCCAACGTCCCGAGCGGGATTCGAACCCACGACCTTCGGCTAGATACGCCGCTGCTCTACCACTTGAGCCACACTGACCTCGAACTCCATTTCGAATACCGTTCGTGATACATGACTTTTTATCTCAACTAAAAACCGGAATTAATTGAAAATGTAATTGTTTATTAAGAAATCGAAAATTGAATTATAAAGCGGGAAATTGACGTGTGGATAGATAAGGGCAGGTAAGATTTATAAAAAGCGAGAGAAGGAGAGAAAGAGTTGCATACATCATACCCGACCAGCATTTAAATATTTCTAAAAATTTCCAACTAAACGTGTTTAAACGTCCAAACCTACGTTTTTAAACATATCAATCGATAAACAAAAATAATTCTAGGAAAATAATTTATCAACAGTCATTGATAATTCTAGGAAAATGACTTAAAATTCAGTAGTCATTCTTCCCCATATAAGCATTAGGTAGTAGTTCAACATAAATCATTAGTAGCAGTGGTCATTAGTAATAAATTAATGATGCCTCGAAAAGGAAATTGTAAAGTTGGAAAAATACATCTGACTAGATGATAGGTTTTGTATAAAAAGCAGAGTATATGTGACATGAAATACATCGCATCATTAAAGTAAATATATACAATGCTCAGTAAATTTATGATTGAAAATTTTTCCAATGTTGATCTAGACAAGATGCCTAAGTTGGACATAAAACGAAAACATGAATGGTGAAAAATCCGACTTAAAAATCGGTACTACCGTATTATATTTTATCGCCGGCGACGTCCTTACGGCCAGGAAAGTAAAATTAGGAGCTGACACGCTCGGCGGTAAGTGAAAGGGAGAGAAAAATGGTTGAGAAGAATTTCGGCTTGTGTATATAGCGAGGAGGGAAGAGGAGGCAGGAAGGGCTGGGGTATATGGGATAGCCGAGCCTCTCTCGGAAAGCTGTAATGCTATATAGACCTGTCCTACTAAATTGTATTTCACCCCACCTACTTATGTCTCTTCGGGCAGGAGGTACTACTACCTCTTTAGGGACCCACTCCAGCGCCTTCGCCCCAGCCCCACGAATAACCGAAATACGTTTCATTGTCTTTTACAAAATCGATCCCTAGTGCAATAGGGCTGATAATTAATCCTCGACGTTCAACATTAAGCCCTTGTTGTCATATTATAAATAAAATAACATCAACATTCCTTATGACTTTGTTTGTAGTTATGCAAATGCTTCATGGGTTTTTATTCGTGATAATAAACGCTACATTTTAGTATGAAACTGAATAGCAAATAACTTATTCAACGACACGAACAAAATATGTTACAACTAGTGTATACAGTGAAAACAAAAATTATTAGTAATAGGAACTTGGCGAAATATTTCAATCATTAACTTCCAATATTACGCAGGTACAACCAACATAGTTCCAAAAACAATGGTGTTTTCAAACTACAATTGGATATAGTAAATTACAATATTTCCTTCGGTTCGGTGAAGGGAATCTGGATTTTGAAAGAACAATACAAAACTACTGACATAAAATATAATTGCTTTCATTAAACATTTTCAATATTAGCGGGAATAACTTCAACATGTAAATAGTTTCCTATTAGAACGTTTTTACTAATATTATATAAGGAATTGGTAATACGGAGACAGATGATAGTTTAAAAGAAAAAAACTTTAGAAAGCTCGCAATATAGAAATTACATGAAATATACATGTTGTGTGTGTGTGTGTGTGTGTGTGTGAGAGAGAGAGAGAGAGAGAGAGAGAGAGAGAGAGAGAGAGAGAAAGAGAGAGAGAAAGAAAGAGAGGGAGAGAGAGAGAAAAAGAAGAAGAGTAACAGAGAGAGAGAATTGAGTTGGACATTGCATTAATAAAAAAAAAGCCAAAATTATGTCTCATGGAATTTTCTTACATGTAACGAGCGAGCATTCATTCATACAAGTTGACATAATTCAAAATACCAAATACGTATAATAAAAAGAATTTTTTGAAAGTCTACATCTATTTTAAACTATTATTGAAGCTGAAAGAAAAGTTTTTAGATGTTTCTTATGTTTACGTTTAGGTTGGCATTATTATATAACAAAGTATAAATTATTGTAAAATTTTATGTATTAATGAAAGAAAGAATTACAAAAACAGTATTTACGATATTTCAAATGAAGATGTTGAATGAGGCACCGTTCTTGCTGTGGAACCTCATAACGGTAAGAAGAAAAAACATGAAAACGTTAGACCAATGGTAGAAAGAAATAATCAATAATTGTCAATTATTAAAATCTCAAGCTTTAGTGATTCATTTTTGCTAAAATGAGGTTCGCTTTGCTTGAAACCTCGTACTATTCCGGGAGATGTTATGCCGATGAGATTTTAGGCTTTCCGATAACGTCGGCGAAGTTATAGCAAAGAAATGCACGTTTGAGTCCGTCACGTGGGCCCAGGGGAAAATTTCATTTCCCAGTAATCGGGTTTCGGTTTTCCGGCGTTTGTAGAGCGGATTTGAGATTAAATTGAACCGAGGCACGACATGGTTTCATCCACCGGCGTTGCTTTATTAATACGCAGGGATGGACGATCAGTCGCAATCGCTTTGCCACGGCAGTGGTCTCCCATGTCTGACAAATCCCAAGCCCGATTGGCTCTCGAGGTGAGGGAAGGGGGGTTGGAGAATCTTTGAATTCTAAGGCCTACTGGTCAAATTAAATAATAATTGATAATAAAATAAATAATTAATTGTAATATCGTTATGAAAATACTCTGTCCGTTGTAAGTTTTATATATGAAAGTGCGGAATGAGAACATTCGAGAGGTCCAGTGCCAGAAATTGGTCCTTTTCTTCAACAGAGTTGGCCCAAGATACATCTACTCGTTGTAGGGGGTATGAAGAATAAATGGTCTAGTTTCTAGTTCTAGTGAGACTCTGATTGAATGGTCCGTTTATAAATTTTGGTGGAGGTCAGATTATTCGTTTTGAATATCAACTGTGAGAATGACAGGGTTGTAGTCTGAATATTGATCGTTTAAGGTGAAATTTTGGAATAGATAGAAGTTAGTTAAGGTTTTGGTTGAGAGAAAAAAAGCGGTGTCACAAGCGGGATTGGAACCCAGGACCTTCTGCTCTACCACCTGAGCTATCGTGACTTACATCCACACGGGCACTAACTTCCCATCGCAATCCAGCCTTTTGATTTTTCCCTCCTTTTTGCCATTTTTCAAATTTCATGTAATCTATTCGATTCTCGGCGTAAAATTAGAAAGAAATTAGTGAAGTATACTTCATTTGCCTTGTTACATTTTATTAGGCTTAGTGGTCCTCTTGACCAAATAATTAAAGTTCAGATCCGCTTGTGACATTGACTTTTTTATCTTAACCAAAACCTTAATTTTGAAAATAATTTATTTGATCAAGCGGACTACGAAACCTAACATAATCGTTTAGAAGTGTGTACATAACAGGCTATTACGAAAATTATGAAAAATATTGGAATAAAAACCATTGTATAATGTAAGAAAAAGTTTTCTGACGTACGTGCAGAAGTACTATTTGTAGTTAGCTGTAACGTAGAGTGAAAAACATTAAAAAGGCTTCATTGGCTCTGAATCCAAAAGTTTATTTATTTAAAAACTTATCGGCTGTTGGCTGTCTGGTGATTTAAGACTATCGATATTTTAATTTCAGTTCGGTAAACGCGAGATGGCCAATGACCTGGCTTAAACGACAAAACATAAATACAAAAAGTCAACATTTGCACGACCCGAAAGAACGACTAATGAGCAAACGAAAACACCGGGCCGTTCTGCTGACACACACGACCACATAGAACTTTTGTCATGACTGATTTTACTACTGTGCAATCATCATTGACCAAAACGGAACATGTAGGAACTATTGTATTTCAACCAAACGCATTTTCAAAAGTTGGAACGTTTTAGTTTAAAAATGCACAATCCATTTGAAAGAATTTAGGGTGAAATGTATTATTTTTACATACGTGCATAGTTTTAAAACGGTTTCATGAAATGTATGAGACGTTTTTACATTTAATTGAAGGTCTGCCAGATGTAATGATTTTTAATCGCTTAAGGTTCTATATTTTTTAATTTAAATTATTCATTTCATTTATGTTTAAAATAGTGAAAAGTTGTGTCCATTGAGGAACAAGGAACTCTTATAGGAATTCGACCGGGTTAAATATTTAATTTGTCATTTCTTGAGAAACTTTGCCCCATTCCGGTAAAACTTTGCTAATTGAATGGCCGATCTGCGCAGTTAAGTAGGTTAATGTACCGGCCGAGAATACTAATTGTCTTCAGAAATAATTAACCGAATATAATGAATAACTTAAACCTGATTCGAATTTGTAAGAAATCTTGATCAATGTTTGACTGCGCTTGAAAAAAAAAAGTCCAAATTAACAGATTTTTACAATTGTCCATTTCCCAAATTATGGAAAAGCAGAAAGCTCGTTGGATTGTCTCAATTTGACGAAAGTGGAAACTCCTAAGTTAATTATCCGTTTAATCGCGGCGAGAACGTGGAGCTTCTGACAATAAACGTTCCTGGAGGAAGATAGCCGGGGCCTGTTATTGGGCCGGCTCCACTTTATGATTATACGAGAAAATTGCTGGGTGTAAACCATGCGTTTATGTCGGGGCTGAGCAACATAGTTACGTCATGTTATGGCGTGTAAAAGTGTGAAACCGTCCCGCCGACGGCCATGCCTCTCGGATGCCGTTTTACTAAATTACTTTGGCCGCCGACTCGGTATGTCACATTAGAAAAATTTTTCCAACATTTCACAACAATAAAACGTTACCTTCATGCCGACAAAGACATATATTAGATAAATAAGACATTATTTGTCCATCTGTGTAATTACTGAAGAACATTTTGAAGTTTTTAAAAACTCCTATTAACACCATTTATTATTAAATCCATTATATTTAGTGGACTATTGACCAAATTTACTTCGATCAATTAATTAATCTTTTAATATAAGGTTTTGGTTAAGATGAAAAAGACTACGCCACGAGCGGGATTCGAACCCACGACATTCGGCTAGATACATAGCTGCTTTACCCGATCCACTTGGACACCAAATCCCCATAACGAACAATTTATTATTTACGACAATAAGCAAATATAGTCGTCCTAATACAAAACCATACAGAATAAAATACTACAAGAAAGATAATTTAACAGACTCTGAATTCTGTAAATATCGATAGAAACTGGGGTTTATTATTCAATTATTAAATAGATGCACTATATTCAGATTTTTAGTTGAGATAAAAAAGTCAGAGTCACGAGCTGTATTCGAACCCACGATCATCGGCTAGATACGCCACTGCTCTACCAGTTGAACTATCGTGACTTCGGTCCACTCCGACACCAAATGCCCATCTCAACAAATTATTAAGATAAAAGAAAACAAAAACGTACTTTAAGAAAAATAATTTAACAGATTCTGAATTTTGTGATTATCTAAACGGTAGAGACGGGGAATTATTATGTAATTATTTAAAAGATATATTATAGAAATTTATTTATTATTGAGAATTTATTTTTTCTTAGTGCTTTCCTTCATTTATTTTTTATTGTAATAATAGATAAATAATAAATTACAAAAAAATTGTATTGCAACTCTGTTGACGGATTAGTATGAAAACAAAAAATTGTTTTCGTTGATATATTTTGTTTTATTTTGTAAATAGTTTTTTTTTTTCATAAACATTATTATTTGGAGATCGTGGTCGTTGTGACATAGGTTTTAGAAAAACTATACAATTCATACAAGTTTTTTCCAAAATTAAAGATCCAACGCCAGTAATAAATAAATCGGAATTAATTTACAAATTCACTAGTTTTCGTGGTCCGCTTGACCTAAAAATACTTTCAATTAAGATTTTTGCTTTAAATGAGAAAGTCATTGTAATGAGCGGGATTCGAACACAAGATCGTGGGCTAGATACGCCTCTGCACTACCCTTGAATTCTAGTGATTTCCATCCTCTCGGACACCAACATCCCATCTCATCCACACCTTTTGAATTTTTCCTCCTTTTTGCCATTTTTCAAAGGTGGGATAGGAAGTTGATGTTCTAGTGGATGGAAGTGAGGAATAGCTCAAGTGGTTAGAGCAGCGGCGTATTTAACCGAAGGCCGTGGGTTCGAACCCCGCTCAATACCTTACCACAAAGGCTAATTAATTGAAAGAATTTATTGGTCATCGGACCACAAAAGTTAATGAATGGGGAAAAATAAAAATGAAATATGTCTAAAGAATGAATGAATAATCATCTCTTGTATGTGTTAATAATATTATACAATACTTACAAAAACAGCTCCTAATTTTAAAGTTATAATAGTGGCAAAAGTTTTTACATAAAACATAAGATATTTTATTGTTTTTTAAGCAATTAATAAAGCTAAAACAGTTTTTGACTGAATTTTTAAAGAAAAAAATAAAATGTACCAATTCAAATTGAAAAATAGAAAAGGAGATTTACTTCAACAAAAATCTACAGAAAAATATCAACAAAAAAAGCGTTTAAAGAAAAAAATAGTTTTTAATGTGTTTAACACAAGTGCCGACTTTATTGTAAACAATAATTCAAACAAACTTAATGAACAATGCCATCCGTTAAAAGCTAATGAGTTTGGTATTAAGGAAATTAAGGGATTTATAGACACTATTTAGCAAGACTAATAAGAGACGGTGTGAACTGTTAGAGCGTGGGTGTGAAAGGTGGATTATTGCTGGAAGCGGGGCTATCAAGCATATCGCCTATCGCGTCATATGCAGGCACGGGCGATCCATCACGACTGCTCAAGACAGCCGCTTCTGCTGCAACCGCCGCCCTCATCAATGTAACACGCCCAGGAATCGCAACAATAACCTAACGACAGAATGTGTTATTATCGGGAATTGAAAAGGCGCCCCCTCGCCATTTTCACATGGTAATCCCAGTCGTGGGTTTGAAGCATGCTGGGGATATATAAAGAAAAAACAAACACGGTACGTCAGCTGTCAGAGCTTAAAAGGGATAATCAAAGAAAAGGAATTATCGGTTCTTGCCTTTTCACATACTACAAAATATGTAATAACCGTTCAATCATGATTTTACGTGTAAAGTAAAAAATATATGCTAAACATTTCGAATCTTATGTTGAAATACTTGATATTAAATCGTGAGTACGATTAATGTCACTACATACAAAAATAAATATAGTGTAATTTCATTCTTCAACCATTTCATATTGCAAGAGCAACAGATCTGGCTTTTTACCAACGAAAACTGCATTTTTGTACTCAATACGGAATAAAAGTTGCATACATTTAACTTTGCTTTCTGGACAAATAAGGGATTTCCCATGGAGCGCAACTTTGGACGTTTTTACTGGAAGTTTGCTTTTATGCTTGCTTAATCGTTAGTCCATCGATAATTAGGCCAAAATTTCTCCGGGTGCATATAATCATAAGGAAGAGAGAAAGAGAGGGTATGAGTGACAGGACATAAGAGAAGGAATGGAAGGGAAAAATAAAAAAGAAAATACATAAGCAGAAAGAGAAGGAGATGAACAATAAGACAAAGAAAGCAAAAGAGATTCAAAAAAGAGAAAAGGGAAAGAGATGAGAGACAGTGAGAAAGAAAGGAGTGAAAGACCTAAAGAAAAAAAGAGATAGAAAGAGAAAGTAATAATAAAATACAATTCTGAATTGTATAGTTTGCTTATTATTGTATATTTCCTGCGTTTTTCTATAATTTTGCATTTTTATTTAACCTTGGAACAAAATTTTTTTTACGTGATTTCATGTCTTTTAGGAGATTAAGTATTGTAAGAAAAGCAATGATACTGAAAGTATTTACAGCATATTATCTTCGAATGTCATGCTAGAAAATACAAATCAATTCTGTCAGTGGAGCACTGCGGTTGTGAAACAATCTGAGGGTTGGGGGGATGATGTATAGTGCCAGATCATTTCCAGAAATGATGGGATCCTACCCCTCGGAGATATTACCGAAGGGAAAAAAAAATAACAACACCCACTTTATCATCTTTCCGTTCTTCCCGATGTTATTTTAAAATGATTATCTGATAGGCGCCGCCCCGAAGGAAAACATTACTTAGCAAATGAACGAGGGCACGGACGTCTTGCTCTTATTATTTTTTCAGAAGAAGAAACCCCGAGTCCATCGGGTGTCTGTTTATGCACGTCGGGCGTGTCAAGTCAGGTGTAGCCCCTGCATTAGCTGATAACACTCACCTTTACCTCCAGACATGCTACATACTCGGATAATCCGATATTCCCGTTTTACTGGTATGCTTTTATTCTAAAACGACATCGTGCAATCCAATTTCCGCCGGGGCGAGGAACTTACTCGACAATCCGGTCTCAGACTAGACTAAAATCTATCCGATGAAACGCAAACACGTAGTGGATGAAAATTGGCATTCATTTACTTTCTTGGTTCTCTCAATTTTCCAATGTTTTCATTTCATATCATCAACGTTTGAACTTTAAACAACCTTTCAACCAAGATCTGCATTTTCTACATTGAACAAATTTATATTACCGGTAAAAAAATACCACTCAATTGTAAACAAAAAATTTTAATATACCCGACATAAATTATACCAGCTGTAAAATCATTACTGATCGTGTTATGATCGGATTATGATAATTTATTTCTAGTGAAAGTTGAGATTGCTTGTCCAAGTAATGATCGATCTAGGTCCTTGGATCCTGTCACGAGTTTATAAACTCGCCCGGCTTGCTACAAACCTTTTATAATTACAGCTAAAAGCCCAAAGAAATTAAACAACAAAATAGTTTATAAAACTTCTCAATCTTTTAAAACTAATTATTACATTTTGAAATAATTAACATTTTTAACAAGGAAAACAAAAGTAATGAGGGACGGACTTAAGGCTTCACCGTTTAATACCCTTTCATGTACAGGAATTCTTGGGAGGGAAGGAACATTATCTATAAACATCATATCCCAAAGGTATTATAGTATGTACAATTATTTATTATCTGACGAATTTAAAAATGCGTATTACGCATAAGCATAAGAATTTAAAACATTTTGTTTATCGTGCCACGTTTCGTACTTAATTGAGATCATCGTGTTCTATATTTTAGTAAAATCTACGTCACATTCTCACGATCTCTGAATAATGCGTCACGCGGTCACTACACACCGAACGTTAATTTTCATATTTGTAAGCTCCCTAAACAAGAAATGAGTCATATTGGTCATCGAATATACAAAATATTGAGATATATAAATAAACAGCAATAAATAATGGCATTAAGAGAAAAACCTAGGGAAAAAAATATGGATGTATAATGTGTTTGGCTTATATACTGACATGGGTGAGATCGTCGGCCGACTGCGTTTTATCGTTTCTTTCATGACGCGCACGCTTGTTTTTCTGTAGTCATTTGAGCGTCTCGATCTGGTGGTTGAATCCCTTTATCGATATCCTACGATGTTAACCTGTGGTTTGTACCTCAGGCCGTCAACTATCAAATAAATACAAAAGGTGGTGAGCATCGAACCCCCTAACGGAGCACCGCGTCCAATAGTCAAGTTGACACCCGAGTGGTATCCCAAGACAGTCTTTCCCGTATATTCCGGTCGTCCTAAAAAAGACAATGAGGATTTTTCACGACCGCACCTAGGCTATACGCCATTATCGGACGCTTTGATTCTCAAGATGAGAGCGAGAGAATAATTATAATAAATTACTTTCCAGACGTCAAACCCCAAAATACTCGATATTCCTCGAGGCGGTGCTATTCAACGTTTTTCTTTAATCCTTATAAATTGTATTCATTCCTTAAATAACCTGGTTTAAGTCTGGTCATATTCACTACCAGAAATACACCTTGTATCCCCGCGCTTGGTAAGGTCGCTATATGGCCTTTTTTCCTTTTTGACCCTTTCTCAGTGAGCAATGGACCGACAACTTTTTAACTTGCCACAGTTTGGCAGGATGTTTTTCGTTTTTTCGAGCACATAGGTTTCTGCATTTTTATTTTAACAACTAAACTAAACGCCTTAGATATAGTCGGAGGATAAGCGTTGTGAGACCTTCCGGTGGCCTTTTTGGTTACAAAATTTAAACAAAAAGGACATCCTTTTTCCATGTCATTGCCATAGCGACCGACTTTTAAAAATATAATATAAAGAAGATCATCCTGGAGAAAAAAAGAGGAAAATTTATATATATTTATAATGTCTTAACTGTTTCTCCGTCCAGGTCAAACCACCGACGTGATTAAAGACCAAATTAAATGAAAACTATGGATTCATCATTTCTATACAGTAATTAAAATGTTGTTTTGTGTGAGCAAGGTCCTTTTGACGGACCCGTTTGACCTTTACAGAATACATTGTAAAGGGGGTTAATTCCACGCAGAATTTCTCTGCCTACATGCCATTCTAACATATAAACATTCAAGCATGGTGAACTAGCGCAACTGCTCTGATAAAGCAATAATGGAGAAGTGGAGAGTAAATGTTGAAATAATCCAAATTGGTTGAACTACCCTGAACCACCTACGTGTGCCTTTTTGCAATATCACTTACTAGTCTACAACTTTTGTTGTATATAATTGTGGCATATATACAATGATTTATTTTATCAATTAAATTTTTTGTTTTTTTAATTTTTAGCTTATGTTGTACGTAAAATATATTATTTTAAATGAAAGGTATGTTTTATCTATTATATTTAGTGGCCTAGTGAGGAAATTAATTCTCTTAATGAATTAATTGTTTTATATAAGGTTTTGGTTGAAATGAAAAGTTAGTGCTATGTGCGGGATTCAACTCATGACCTTCGGATAAATACGCACCTGCTCTACAACTTGAGCTATGATGACTTCCATATGGGATACGAAGACACGATAGCTCAAGAGGTACAGCAGCGGTACATTTAGCCAAAGGTCTGGGTTCGAATCCCTCTCGTGGCTCTAACTTTTACATTACCAAAAACCTTACATAAAAAAGGCTTGTTTCATGTTTTGTCAATTTCGAGACAATATTTGAAAATAACCTGTCAATACTTTGAAAATTTGACTTGGCAGTTAGATTTACTGAACAATTGATATGACAAAATTGTAAAATCAGGTAAATACACGGTCAATCTTTGCAATTTGTTCTTCGTGTAAAAATCAGCCTCGTGTCAAATGCCGATCGGCATTACTCTTACCGGCTGAGTTGAAAATAATTCTATTTATTCTTGAGCTTGTTATGCGTATCATGGCGATGCGAGCCGGATATCTTTTAATGCAGTTTACGACGTTCAGACCGACGAATAGAGCCGCTTTGATCAAAAACCGTTTATGAGGGCGCGAGCGGGGGCGGTGGAGGCCTCACTGGTAAAAGCATTAACTTCCAGCTCGCTTTCGAAGACAGCAATTGCAAGTTGTGTGCAGAGGAGGGAATAGAGATCTTACGCCAATGAATAGATAATGGAGCGAAGTAATTGTGAGAACCCTCTCCTGCTCTGCTTCCAACTCCTCAATTTACATCCGTCCCTTTCTCCAGCCGTCTTCTTCCAGTTATATAAATACTCCATCATATGATTACATTCATGACGTACGACATACGACAAACAGATGTATCAAAAATAAATAATAGTTAAAGAAAAAAGTCAATCTCTTTAATCTACAATAATTAAACGTTAATTAACTTAAGTACTTGTGGGTTCTTTTCAAAACTGCAGATTTGAATATGTGGATTATAGCAAATCACACTTCGCGCAGAAGTCGTTTTTAGATATAGCTTCTGTCGAAGAATCTGACTGTGTTCTCCCACAATCTTGAACAATTTTTTCCAAACCGATCATCTGAAATTCCATTGATGTGTCCTTTGATGTGTAAAATTAAGAACTTTTATATTCTGAATTCCTCACTATTTTTTCTGTTTTTCAAAACCTGTGGACTCAGCATACGATGAACACAAAGCGAACTGGAGCATCCCGTCGGAAGAGACAATGCTAGTGATGATTAGGGCAATCAGATGAAAAGAGTTCATTCACTTTATTGAACTAGCAGTGAACAACTGTAAAAATGATGGTCATATCCTTTTCTCTCACCAGCGATCGCCGCTTAATTTTGAATTTTGTCATTACACTCAATAAATTGACAAATCCGAGGTTAACTCTCTTCCTTCCGTATTCCGTTTGATTCTGCCGGTCTCTGCTCTTCTAATTCACCTCTCCAGACCGTCCTACGTCTCTGGGGTGTTCTCACCCGTTCAATTTTAAATATTGTTTTTGTAAACTTAAAAAATAATATTATATAATTTTGTATGATGTATACTGAATGTTTTTACATGTGAAACGTTATGCCAACTTCATTTTTTATCTGTCTTTTTAATTTGGAAGCAAGTTAACGTAATTTCAATTCTGTTCATTTTTATGATAGAGCAAAACTTTTAAATAATTATTGTGTCATATGAAAAGTTATAAATATTTTTGCTAAGCAATTTAATATTGTTAATTTCTGACTTCAAAATATCAAATTCTCAATTTCTTACAAATCTATGGAATAAAGGTTTTAACGTTAATTTTTTACGTTAATTAAACTTCTTGAATAATCCTTCAATTAATCGTTAATCGTAACGACTTACGCAGAAAGTAAACGTACTTAATGTTTTTTTAGTGTATTAATACTTCTAATTTTTTTTGTTAACCTTTAATATTTGGTCAGGTAAATTAGAAAAAAATTAATACATTGGTCGTGGGTACGAATCCCACCGTCGCCCGTGGACTTTTTGCTCATCTTCTAACATGAAAAATCATTAAATTACGAAATTAAGGCTTGACTGAGGACAACATTAGGAAAAGTACAAAAGAATGGTACTTTTCGCAAGTTGTTACACATTTATTTAGATGTAAACCAGATAAAATAGATTGTGTTATTGTAAAGCATAAAATTCCGGTCTTTATGTATTATAATTTTAATAAGACTGAGTTTAGAACTAGCCTTAACTTATCTTAAATCTCTCTTTAAACGAACCTCTCCCGAAGAGGTTGAGCTCGGCCATTTGAGACGGTCAGAACGGTTTATACAATCTAAAAAATTTCACTCAAGTTTTTTGCAAAACTGATAAAATTTTTAACCTGAAAACCCAGACGGTTCATGATGGCGGACCTTTTCATTACTTTTTTGTCTTTTACAGGAAATAGGATTGAGATGAGAAAAGGCACTGATCCATGACGGAAGAGATAGCGGAGGCCGATCCGAAGAGGAAGTGTAGATAAGGTTAGAAATGAGAAACAAATCTATTTTTAAGACCCGTAGACCTGGATCTGACGTGGAGGAAATAAAACGAGGAAAAAAAAGCAGAAGGCGGTGTCGCCGAGGGGCGGTGGAACAAAACAAGAACACCCCCGAAAAAGGAGCCCCTGGGAAAACTGGCAGAGAAAGACGAGACTGTCCACTCTGATTTGATTACGTTAGATTTCATATATGACCAAGTTTGACCGACCCTTGTCAGTAAACGTTTAGCAGTTTCCCCGTACGTCAAAACAACTCGACCACCTTTATACGGCCGTCTGATTTAATATAACTCTTCCGCTGTAAGTTTCTGAAATGTTATATTACGCCCTACTTTATATACAATATTAAATGTGAATTGTAATCTATGGTGTTGTCAACTTCACTTAAGTTGGTTCTCTATAATATTAAATAACAACAACCCAGATTTTACGCAATAAGGCATTTCTACAATTTATTCATACCGCAATTGATTCTACAATCTTGGGTTGTAAATATACTTGCCCTGACAGAGTTACGGAAAACATTATCATTATATTTTTTTATTGGGTTTCGTTGTCCGCTTGACCAAATAAATTCTTTTTAATTAATTAAGGTTGCGGTTGAGATAAAAAAAAGTCAGTGTCACAAGGGGAATTCGAACCCACGACTTTCGGCGAGATACGCCGCTGCTCTCCACTTGAGCTATCAAACAAGAGCCGCGAAACCCAATAAACAAACAAGCAAAATGAAGTATACTTCACTAAAGTTCTTCGTGGCCATTTCATTTGTCGCCGAGAATCAAATATTGGGTTGTCCGGAAAATAATGCAGGATTTTAAGTTTTCATTAAAAAAAATCTATATAAAATATTCTGTTTACGTTTACAGGATTACAAATTTGTATGAATGTCAACACTTATTAATCCTCTTCCAAATGATATTGTTTGTTTACCTCTGTAGCATTCCGCTACTTGGAAATAATTCAGTCATCCTTATAATGTCAAAGCGAGAATTTCGTACGATTTTCTTTTACGAGTTTAAACTCGGCCGAAGCGGAGCCCAAACGGCTAGAAACATTAACCAAGTCTGGGGCGAGGGTTGTGTTAATGAGTGCACTGTGCAAAGGTGGTTTAAAAAATTTCGGGAGGGAGATTTCAGCCTTGAAGATGAAGAAGGTCGTGGAAGGCCTTCCTCTCTTAATGATGATGTTCTGCGATCAGTGGTGGAAGAAAACCCCAAAACAACTGTTCGAGAACTTGCAGAGCAACTCAAAGTCAGTAAAACGACCGTCGCTGACCACCTCAAGGCGATTGGAAAAGTGAAAAAACTCGAAAATTGGGTTCCACACTCATTAAACGATCGCCGTAACGTCACAAAAATTATTGGAGCTTGGCTATGAAACTTTGCCTCACCCACCCTACTCTCCGGACCTCTCGCCTACTGATTACCATTTTTTTAGACACCTGGACCACTACTTACAACACATAATATTCAAAAATCAAACGGAACTGGAAAATGCATTTATTGACTTTATCAATTCTAAAAATTCTGAATTCTACTCAGACGGAATTAATAAGTTACCAACACGTTGGGAGAAATGTATTGAGAGTATGGGAAATTATTTTGATTAAAGAACATTGCTTTAAAGTAACTAGTTTCTTTTTTTTTTGTTTAATACCAAAATCCTGCATTATTTTCCGGACAACCCAATAGATTACATGACGTCTAAAAAAAGCAAAAGGGATGAAAAATTCAAAAGATGGAGGTTGAAGTGTGAAGTTAGTGTACGAGTGGTTGAAGTCACGATTGCTCAAGTGGTAGAGCAGCGGCGTATTTAGCCCAAGGTCGTGGGTTCGAATCCCGCTCGTGACACTGACTTTTTCATTTCAACCAATACCTTACATAAAGATGAATTAATTCTAAGGAATTATTTAGTAGATTAGACTTCGAACTCTAATGAATAAAATAGACCATTGAGCAGCGGCGTGGGTCGTGGGTTAGAATCCATTTAGTGAAACTGACTTTTTATCTCAACCAACTCTAAGATTAATTAATTGAAAAAAGTTATTTGGCCAATCACACCATGAACTCTAACGGATTTAATTGATATTATAATAGTTAAATTTAAAATAAACCAAGAAAAGGCACACTCACAAAATATAGTTCTTTCGCGGGAGCTACAAACAGCTTTAATAGTAATAAACGAGGGATTAGTCCATGTTGTCTGGAGGGGGTGATGAACCAATAACCTGGTCGTTACGGTTCATTTTCGACGGCATTTCACCATATGACTTAACATTGTTCCATGAAAATACATAAAGTGGAACTATTTTAAATCTCTTCACTCTCTCCTGTCATGAAACAGATTTACTTATTTAGGTTTGAATAAATATTTAAACAATTTATTCATTTTGTGACACGACACGCACCACCGTAAATAATTCAAGACTATCTCCGAGGAAATTATTTTATTAAGTAAAGTATGATTAGTAAATTTTTGCTATTGCGATATATTGTTTTTGTTTAATATTATTCGATTTAAAGAGGTAAGACAGGTCAACTACATTGTTAATAAGTAAACATTGATGTTTGAAGAGGATGTCGCAGAATAAATAAGCGAAAAACAGTCATAAAATCGGATTTTACCAGAGCAGAGAAAAGTTACGCGGCAAAGTTGAAGAGGGTTTCAAACGAAGATGACCCAATGTTTCAGTTGGCGGGCATAAATTTCGACAGGGAGTTTGGACGTGGGAAGATCCAGTCCGAAAACTCTGGAATAAATAATAAACGAAGGCTCGGAGGCATTAGCACGGTTTTTGGGGGGGAGAAAAATAAGTTGTGAGCCGCCGGGTTTAAGCCGGAGGGCGGTTCCGCTCCTAGGGAATATTAATTTAAATGGAAGGGTATTTGGGCGAAGGTAATCCTGAAGGCGAGCGGGGTGAAAGGTGTGGAACTGTGGTTAATATTACAAGTGGTAGCCACCCCGGGGTTATCAAGATTTAAACAGTCCCCCATGGCTGCCAACAGGTGGAATTTCGAAGTCATCTCGGTCGCGTCGATGGTCGAATTATTTAGGCCCTGTCCAAGGGCGAATCACATCTAATTTTGACAATTGGAGTGAAAATCAAAGTCACAGAAATTCACAATATTGCCAAGATGACGCAACCGGCCTGCAAACAACGAACACCACTGTAAAGCGTATCTTATATATTTTAACTGAAAAGAAAGAAAACTGCACTTAATTAACCATTTCACTAATTTCATATTATCTTTTTTTGTCATGTTTAAATATATTGATAGTATAGTATAATGTTTGATAGTTATCTAACATTCCAACGTAAACTAGTTGAATTAATTTAAGATATAATAAATAATATTTTCCAATTATTAATCTGTGCTTCTTATTCATGCACTTTTCTTACGACAAATTTTGTTATCTACAGTCGTGGGTTTGTTTAGAGATGAATTTTTAAACTAGATCAAACCCATACATATTAGAATATATGATATTGTTAAAGTTTATTTCACACAGCTCCTGCATTAACGCCAGTTTTTCGTCTCAAGTAAAAACCTTAATTCATTGCCGCTAATGCCAACACTGCACCGGGAGGTCATCCGTGTGCTTTTTTGTTATGTCTCTCCTAAGCCATATGTTTGCAGCTTCTTTGCTTGCGGAGGCAATATGGCTTTTTGGATTCTAGAATTATCGGAATGATGTCTATTAAACAGTCGCATCTATACTCAACCTGGCGAGCTCTTTGTCACAATCTACTTCACTGAGGTTCTTGTCAGGAGAAATCAAACAGTGCTAGAGATTAAGGGACAAGGAAGTCTCGAGGTTACCATCCGTTACGGCGAAATGCGACTAGAGGTGGTTGTTTGGTATAGAGCGGGTTCAAAGAAGATCAGGATAAATCGGGAGTTGGGTGAAATTTTTGAGTTAGTTGCCAAAAGGAATGTTGAGGTCGTTGTCGATTGTGAGGTGTAAGTCGTTCATTGAAAATTTGTTTTGATGACTTTTGACTCAAAGGATTGGACGAGTTGGAAGAAAGCGACAGTTCCACTCCTTATAACCTGGTATAATTATTCCTCTAGAAAGGGCACTGAGCCTGTTAACAGTCTTGTGCCATTTGGTCTAGTGTGGTTCACATCAGTTCAAGCCAGAGTATCATTTCCCAATTTTTTGTTCTCCACAGTTTGTTCAAAATAAAGACTTGTCGATAGAAGAACCCTTGTCAGGAGCTTAAACAAATTTCCCAATGAAGCGAACTGGGACCGTGTTGGAAGACAGTAATAAATACTGATAGGAAAAAGTGGAAGAAAAGGCGTAAGAGATAATCAGGTGGAAAATAAACAGTACTTTTGTAATAACTTGAGACTATACATCTCAAGAACAAAGAATACTATGTTACATATGGATAAAATTTTATGATTAACATTATCTACACATTATGGTTATAAAGATAGTAAGTCTGACTCTATAATACAAGCAAGAATTATGGTTTTCATATGCTTGGCGAATCTGAAGAAGGCCCTAGATTATAATAGATAAACGGAAGCAAAATGAAGCGCTTACACGTCCAGTTTCAATTTAGCATATTCCCTTCAGTCGGACATCCTATCAGTTCTACATATACGGGGGCATGAAGGAAGGATGAAATCCTCTTTTCATTTCGACGTAGGAGGCTCATTGAAAACTGGCACCCCCTTTCCAAAAGGAGGTAGTTAAGTAAATTGACTTTTGAAATTGAACTCCCAAATGGAAGCCAATAACTATTCTAAAAAGGGCCCTATTTAGCATTTACGCTCTTCTCCTATCGGCCCAGTTGAGTCACTGGCATTTTTCCCCTTCGCCGACAGCCGAGGGACCGTCCGTCCCTTTTTCCCAGGGAATTTGTTATTATTAGTTGGCGAGGTTCGCATTCAAACTGCCGCCTTATGTTAATGCCGGAGATCCAGTTAGCAGGAGCGGGTGCGGAAAGTTTAACGGCACGAGGCCATTTTATGTATGGGCCTTTTGTCGAAAATAATGCTCAATGGATTAAAATCGTCGATGCCTTTCAACCATAGGGCAACATTTCACCCGGATTTATTTTATTCAAAAGGCCAGAACCTCTCAATTTTCTTCTATCTTAAATCAAGTTTTTTTTACACTTACATACAACATAAATTATACTTTGCCATTACAAAGTTACCGAAAACCTATTTTTATGGCCGTTGAGTGCCATGTAATGCAATAGCAATACTAATCCAATAGCACAAACGTTTACTGTTTGGTCAAATTCGATTAGCTCTTCCCGTAACAGGTGACTATAAACATCAACCTACTTATATCCTTATTTTGGTCTTACTCGATCGCACTTTACGCTACGTTACACATCCAAGAACCCCCTGCGCTTATAACAGACAGACGGAAAAAGTGGATGTCTTGCCCTCCGCGGTACATTAACAACAGAGATATATCAACTTCCATTCAAGTAAAACACTCAACAGATTCCACTTTACACTCAAAGATTTGCAAATGCGGAGATGTTTGTGGGACGTTTCCTCGGAGGAATACAAAGACGAAGCAAGCAAGATGACCCTGTGGCTGAATTAACCCAAAAATGTGAAGCTGGCTTGTACATGAGGCTTGCATATGAGTCTCTATTTGCGAGAAAACGTTGAGTGATTGTTCGCTTGTTGGTAGCAGAAATTGGCAACCTAAAATTCCTACCTAAATATGTGGTCCAACCATTTCTAAAAGACATTCGAAGTAGATTGGACTCATCCGAACAAAATTTCGGAAGCGCATTCAATCTACCAATCTCAGTGTGCTTGACTATCCAAGAATCCACCAACGTAGTGGCTTTTTGTTACCACTATTTTTTACTCCGATACGTAAAGTTCAACTTTGATCCCCGAGATGCCTCGTTCGACATGGCTCACACTCAAACGAAATGAGGACACGATTTCCAGAGCGACAATGTTGCGTGAGTAATAGTCTGGGACAAAGTGTCCGAACGAAGAATTCCATTGTACTAGGCTCGACTGTAAGCAGAGCTAGGCGTACCAAAATGATCAGAAACTTCGGGTTGTATTGTTAAAATAAAGCTCTTTTTCACTACTGAACTTTCACTACTGACGATACCAAGAAGTTGAAACAACTCTAACGGTAGGCAAAAACCCGGAAGTTAAGCATACCAAAATGATCAGCAGCAACCTGAATTGTTTATCACTCCGCAAACCCCAGTATGTAAAATTTTCTTGTAACTTTGTCATTTATAGAGTTATGCGTAGAGATTAGTGACCGTTAATGGATAATTATTCAGATATCGTTTTTCGCGAAAAAATATATTTGATTTGTGGATCGCACAGTCTAATCATTCAACATCTAACTTTCCTTTTCCAATTTATCCCTTTCTATATAATCCTGAAGAATAAACTGGCCTAAACATTACCAACACGTTGTTTACCTTTGTCGGCTCTTTTCACTTCAAAGAAGCCGACGGCTTATACAAAATTGTCTCTTCTTCCCCCCACCACTTCAAAATCCAACATATATAAACATTAAATAGTAAAATCTCACTGGCACTCTCAACACGACACGCAACAACGGCACAATTACACAGAAGAGAAACACTTTGATTGAGTAGAAATACTTTGATGGAATATAAAATATATATTTTTTCCAAATTCTATACGTATTTTCTAAATGTAAACTATGTTTGTAAATCCCAGACCCTGAAGATGATCTCAATAAAAGATCGAAACTTTGGCACGATAAAGAAAATGTTTTTCTGATAGCTACATCACACCAGACCGCATCTCACGGTATCTGAATAATTTATAGTTATTTATGATTTGTCTTTAATATTAGAATAATGAAATTTTTCACTACTGCAGAAGCCGAGAAGCTGAAATGCTAACGCTGAGCCCCAAAAAGAAAAAAATAAGCTGATCAATGATCGGAAGCGACCTGTAATTTTTATCAATCTTCATACTTTAATTCTATGTCCTTTTTCGGGTTGTATTATTAATATAATGGGTTTTTCACCACCGAAAAGCTAAGAGGCAGAAACTATTATGGCAGAATAGAACACCAAATATAGTAACAAAATAATCAGAAACATCTATGCCATGGTCATCATTCTACATACTATATAACAAGGATATTTTTCAATGTCATTTATTATCAGGTTTTATTGTTAAAATTTATATTTGACATTTCATAAAAAAATTAGAATTCACCATTGAACATGCCGACAAGTTGAGACGATTAATGTGTATCGAAACAGCTCGTGTAGGCATATGAAAATCAGCAACGTCCTTCCCAGGTTATCATGTCATATACTGTGATAAGAAAATTTTCTGTGTTCTTTATCGGATGATCTCATCTTCAGCGCTCAAAGTGTCTGTCCTGCATCACACCAGATCGCATCTCACGATTTCTGAATAATTATCGATTAACGGTCACTAATCTCTACACATTTATTTGAAATGTTGGAATCATGACATTTTTCACAACTGAAGTTGTCGAGAATCTGAAATGCTTATAGCGGAGCAAAAAAGCGCAGATAGGCAGATCAAAATGATCGGAAGCGATCTGACTGTGCTGTCCATTCATCACTCCGAACATTTAATCTGAGATTAATCCATTTGACTATAATATGAAAGAGCCTGTCATAGAGTTTGCTTTTGGATTTTAATAAATTTAAGACTATTTTGAAGGAAAACAATGCAAAACCAACGGGATAGACAATATGCAAATGGGCCCGATGAATTTAGTCGGGAAGGTCAGATGTGTTAACTAGTTAACGGAAACTAGTTACCACTCCACTCTGCATTATGAATTCGATTATGCGGCCCTCGCGGCGAAATGAAACGCGACCCGTCAGACGCGAAACCCCACCGAATCAATGCTGACAGGGCAAAAGTTTTCCTTCCGAATCTCGGCCAACGGGATCAATGATAATCTCCCGTTGTAGTAATTAACTTGTCCGATCGTGCATTTGAGCCAATTATGAATTAATTGATTGGGTCGAGCAAACGGATTTCCGGTCATTAAACTGCCAGCAATTATCAACAGTTTATACTTTGTACCAAGGACTTATCTTATGAAGTTTACATTTTCCTCTATACAAAATACGAACTATTTAGTATTAAACAATATAAATGTAAATAATGTTAAACTCAGCCTGAGAAAAGTGTACTTTATGTGGAAAATCGTAATTTTAAACTGGAACAATATTAAAATACAAAATTCGTTTTTTCCTTAAAATGAAAATAAAATCTAACTAGCTAATTCACCCAATACACAGATTGTCTTTTCAAGATGGCCCAGCTGAATTGCTGCTGAGCCAATGACGCTATCAAAAAAACAATAAGTACTGTGTTTAATATTTATTAGTTTAGTTTCAAATTTTTATCTTTTATTTTCAGATGTGATATGCGGTCTGGAGTGATGTAGGTTTCAGAAAAGCATTTTCTTTATCGTGATAACGTTTCGGGCTTTATTGAGATCATCTTCAGGGCTCAAAGTGTTTTTCTTCTCTGTATTTGTGCCATTCTTGCGAGTGGTGTTGAGAGTGCCCAGGGCCCTGAAGATGATCTCAATAAAGATCAAAACGTTGGCACGACAAAGAAAATGTTGTTCTGAACCCTACATCACACAAGACCGTTTCTCATGATATTTGAACATTTATCGATTAATGATCACTAATCTCTACACAATTTTATCTTTTGTTGGAGAAAAATCAGACAGAGTACGTCAAGCCCTGTTCATCTTCAAAATTATCACAAATCACCTCATACATCTTGGTACATAATTTTAAAAGATTTTTCATCTGAAAACGATGGTGCAATCGTATTATCAATTGGTCAAAAAATGACAAAGTCATCGAAAAAAGAATCCTGCAGAGAATTTCTACGAGGAGCTGAATATTTTACTGTATCTTCGCAAAAATCGAAATTCCTCTCCCCCAAAATATTAAAAAGGATTCGAAAACCTAAAGTGTTGATCACTTGATGTTTTGCTGACTGGCAATTGATCTCCTGTTCGATGTATGTTCCGCACCCAAATTCTTTGGAGGTGAGATGAATCGTCATTCCGGGATAGGGGGGCAGCACCTCAAAGCCCGATCTGTTGGCTCGATCAGCTAATTTAAGTCCACATTAAAGGATATATAAGTTCGTATTCCAAATTTTGAAGTCGAACTGGGTCTGAGGTACCCTGTATATTTTTCCCCCAAAAAAGGTAAACATTTCAAACTAGACGAAAAAATATTAAACAAATAATTTTTTGTTTTTTGATAACGACATTTGTTCAATAGAAAATAAGCCTGCCCATATGAAAATGACACCCTGTATATTGTTCTTGTTTATAGTTTGTTCCGTTAAAAAAAAATATCTTCAATATCACATCACTGATCAGGAACCTGAAGGTTGTATCTGTCTATATTATTTGACTGTTGTTTTTATGATGTGTTTATGTTAATTTATCACTACGAATGTAATTTATTAGCGTGAAGCGAACGGGTCTTTCAACCACTCCTAGAGGATACCGAGTACTTTTCGGTGATGGATGGTTGGAGGGTAAAAGTAAGCTATTAACGAGAATGGAGAGGATCGAACAAAAATTTAAACAGTCTAATATTGTAATGAACTTTAGATATGTTCTTGATGTTTTCAATTTATTTCAGTTGAATACCATGTTATAGGCCGAGATAAAGTGTTTCAATCACGTTGCAATCAGATACAATGGTTTTTGTCTTGAAAATTTATGTATAATAATAATTGTTGATTCCAGTCATATTGTATTGCATCTTTGTAATTAATTATTAATTATAGGTTCATTACTGAAGTTTTGTGGAATTTCGTTCTTATACTATTAAAGATAAAATATACCTGATATCATGGTTAAGTTAAACAAGGGGTGAACAAGGCAGGCTGTACTTACCTGAAAATAAAACAAAAACAAATCGTTAAATACATACAATAACATAATTAAACTTTTTAAATATATAAATATAATTTTTTTTAATCTCAAAGAACATTAAATTACTTAAACATTTTTTACCAACATAAATGAATAAATTTTTATCGTTAAACAGGAGGTAAAATTGAAATTTTATAAATGCAAAATTAGTTACAATTCATTATTTTCGTGGTCGCTCGACCAATTAATATATGACAATTAATTACGGTTTTTAGTTGAGATGAAAAAAGCTAATGGCACGAGATGGGATTCGAACCCACGACCTTCGGCTAGATACGCCGCTGCTCTACCACTTGAGCTATCGTGACCTCGATCCACTCGGACATCAACTCCCTATCTCAACCTCACCTTAGGAGTTTTCCCTCCTTTTGCCATATTTCAAATGTCGTGTAATCGGTTTGGATTCTCGACGACAATTGAGAAATATGGCAAAAGGAGGGAAAACGCTTAAGGTGAGGTTGAGAGGGGAGTTGATGTCCGAGTGGATCGAGGTCACGATAGCTCAGATGTTAGAGCAGCAGCGTATCTAGCCGGTCGTGGGTTCGAATCCCTCTCGTGCCATTAGCTTTTTTTCATCTCAACAAAAAACCGTAATTAATTGTCATTAGTTACAATGCATTTATTTGTTGCTTAAATATTAAATAAAATATGATCAGGCAATTCTGTTTATGTTTCATTCATGCTGCGGGAATAAACGTAATTTATTAGCGTGAAATTAAAGGGTTCTGTTTTGTTCAACACGAGGAGCATCGAGTGCACTCTGGGATGAACAAATGAGACCAGACTATGTTTTAAGAATGTGTGTATGTGTGTGTATATATATTTTATTTTCTTATTATCGTTAATTGTAAGAGAGAAGCTATTCGGGATTGCATTTTTATATTTTTGTAAATAAAAAGTATTTACACATGCTCTCTCTCCGACTCTTGAGGATACCAACTTGATAAATTGAAAATACGAAATCCGTGACTGGAGTTGAAGAATAATGCTCAATGACGATAATAAACGCAGGTAAGCACAAAATTTTTACGTTGAAAGTTTCCACTGCGTTGGTCCCAGTGTGGCCTAATCAACGTATTCCAAGCAGTGCATTAGAGGGAAGGTGCAAGGGATAATCTGTAAATGGGACGGAACAGCCCCCGGGGGCTTGCGAGGGGTGGTTTCGGGAGTGTGTTGGACGATAAGGCGTCGGGAAAGGAGAACGGAGAAAGAGGGAACCACGCCGGAGGAAGGAACAATTTGGTTTTAGCCTGGTTCCCAAATAGTGGAGCCGTCCTCTTCGAGATGATTATCACAGCAACTTTGCCAATTACGAAAAGACGTCATTGGAATCCTTGCGGTTTTCGGCAAGAGCACTCTTGTTGTGCCCGACAACTGTTTGTCATTACCAACTCTTAACTAACCACAGCAACAACTGCGACCGGCCTAACATTTACTTGATCACTTCCCAACTAAGCGATCAAAGAAACTTGAATATATTATCCAAATCGGCGGATAGCTTGACTCAGAGAACACACAATTGTGTAAAAACGCACAATTCTACGTTTCCCTTTCACAAAAGTTTAATGATAAATTTGTTTATTCCCCAAATTGGAACAATTGGAATTTAAGATTTTTTTATACTTACTTTGTTCTCGAACATACATGACTTTAGGAATTTTACATTTTTTTAAGTCTAAGTGTACATATTTCTTGGGATTGTTTGTGATTACAATTCTTTTACCAAACAACATAGCGTTATGCGAGTTCCTTGCATGGAGTTGTACCTAAGTAATTGTTCTAAATTTTATATAACATTTTTGCAAATTTGGTATAAAGCTTTAATCTACATTATATGTTGTGGCTGAAATAATTTAATATAATGGCAAATAAAAACTACTTTATGTACCTCGAGGTATGTTTTTGAAAAAAAAGCCCATATGTAAGTATGTCGGGTTTTAAAGCAGGGCCGCTGGATTGGAACCCGGGACATTTACCTTATAGTAGTGAGAGCCGTGTCAATGTCTAAACCGTTGTGACCGCCGGCCTTTTTTGTTATTAATTATTTATTAGATATCTAAAATAATTTTATGTGATCTGTAGTGTGAGAAGAAAAAAATTCTCTCAAAAGCTGGTCTCGAACCCACGACCGCGATCAGTATCCCACAACCTATAGAGACTTCGGTTCTTGAAACACAATTTCCTCGTCTTAACCGACTGCTATTTTACATTTTCCCTCATTTGACGCCATGTTTCACCTATCAGCAACAAATGCTGCTCAATGCTTAATTTTTCATCTCAGCCTTCTCTACATTAAAACTGGGAATTGCAATTGGGATATCAACATGCCTTAATGCTTACACCAACAAAATGGTGACGATGATGAGGTTTACTAATTTTTTAAAATATAAACACAATTTACACCAACCAGCCATATATTTGTTTTATATTCGTTGCATCAAAATAATAAAACTTAATTCGCTCGAAATTTTATTGATTTTTGGATAAACTTGATTTTTTTAAACTGGTAACTTTAAGAGGTCCCCTGCTAGTCTCATTAATTTACTCAACTAACGGTGTGTGCGTGCGTGCGTGCGTGTGTGTGTGCGCGCGTGTGTGTGTGTGAGAGAGAGAGAGAGAGAGAGAAAGTGATTGGGAGGGAGGAAGAAAGAGAACACTTTATTCTGTGTCTAGAGTCGCCTAAGTATAACAATAAAGTCTCAAAATGTTTACAAATCTGCCACTTGAATTCATGAAGGTTTGACGTCAATATACAGTGAAAAAGATTGACGTAAAACACATATTAAAAACTATTAAAAATATATACTTTTAAAAAGAAAAATATTAAATATATAATAAGAATTTATGGAAAAATAATAATGAACAATAACAGTAATACAATTTTTTTTTCATCACAGACTGCAAACTGAAATATTAAGGAAAAGTAGGAAACAACCTTTGCTGAGAGGTAAAAAGAACTTATAATATTGTGGACTGATGTGCTTTCAGATAACATTATAAACAATTTGTTATTCTCGTTAGATCTGGTTTATTTTGTTGAAATCAACGGTCTGGCACCTTTAAAAAGTTTTGTGCTTTAAAGACTTGGTCTTGATATGTTTTTTTACCTACATGACTTTTGGACTTCAGGTCCAAGGGTAATAATTGATATTTAGTTTCTTTGGAAAAGGTTTTGTAGGGTATGAAAGATGTTTTCTCGGGGTTGATAATTGAACATTTTTCTGACACAAGGTTCACTTATTTCACTCGTAACTCATTTCCAAGTTATCAGTTTAAGTTAAGTTTAACGTTTATGTCCCTAGTTTTGTTTTAATTTTTTGCAAAAAAAAAAATACAAAACAAAAAATGACAAGCAAGTTTAATGACCAAGTGTATATCCACTCATCTAAAATAATTTTTAAATGTTTATAATTTATTATTTGTCAATAAAAGTGCATTTTTTATGGAAACGTATAAAATTGTATTACGAAGACATTTTTAAAACTCGTTTTGTGTCCACGCCGTGTTAATGTCGGGTATAAACCCGTTAAAGCCTGGAAAGACAATCACAGGCGTGATCCTGAACGTATCTACTATGATTACTCCGGGGGGGGGGGGGTTAATAAAAGAAATAGTATCGCCACTATACTGTTTATGAGGTTTTTCTTATTTTTGCAAAAATTTCACAATAAAAAATATTTTCAAAAACGATAATCAACTTTTAACAAATAGATGCTGTTAAGTTCTAATCCGGTTTGAACCGAATTAAACTTTTATTAAACGTTTGCAAATTAGTCGGTAGCAATTAGCGGAGGGTGTACGGATGAGTGCGCTGATTCCAATTCCAATTTTGACCTCCTTCAATTTTTTTCCCTACTCGTGCTTAATCCACGGGCGGGTGTAATCGCCCCCGGGTTAGAAATCCGGGTGGAAGTCGAGTGGCATCACCTTTGTAGGGGCCCCGGTGCTCTCCAGTGCATTGAGAGCGAAATCAAAAGGGCCCCCAGTGTAACGTATCCGTTGGAATGCCCTCGACTACAGACACTTCCAAAGGTATTCCTTTTTTAATTAGACCAAAAGGGAATTAATTAAAGTCCGGCAGGCCGCCCGCTGCTGCGACTTGGAGTGCACTCGTCGGCGTATCCATGGTGACTGAGGTCAATCCTCTGCATCGATCCTGACTTGTCACATATCAACTGCATTCGTAATATCGCTACAAAAATCGAAAGCTTATTAAGATTAATGATTTCTGCCACCCTCCCCGGTGAAGAATATTTGAAAGAAGAGAAAACAGCCTCTAAACTAGTATACGACTCTCTTTAAAAAATCACAAAAATAATTTAAATGGCTTGTACGTTGCACGTTTCAAAACTACTTTAATTAAATCTCTATTGACTAGAGACGATTGCATAGATAGCCCAGTTACCCTTGGAGATAGTTAATGTTCTACACACTAAGAGTCACTATTATGAAGATTCCTGTCTCTTTTTTATGTAACCACTATTTTCCATTTAGTGCTAGACTTTCCATGACTTTTAGAACATACTTTCATGATGTTCAAATCTCTGTGAATGGTATTTGGTACCAATAGTAACATTCCTACAAAGAAGCACCTATAGCTGGAATTGTTATTCCAATTTGCACTGGGCGGTATGGTATGGTACAAGACGATACTTGGATGAGGGATTTGTATTCCCCAGGCACTGCAGCCTTCTGGCTTATTGTACCATCATAGTTCCCTAACTCAGTCAATAGACACAATCCTTCTTCTTAGAAGTATCAGGATATGATACGTTGTTTCCTCTTTTTTCTTACATAATCTGCAAATGGGTTCATCGCTGAATCTACCCATGTTGTGCAGATGTCAGATACCAGTGGCCGGTTCGTAACCCTACCACTCCTCTGAGGGTGGCCCTCTCTATTTGCAGCAGTGTTTTTGCAAGTCTCGGTGAGGGTTGTTCCACCATAAGTGTATTATGTCTAGCACCTCGAGAGTTCATCCATTTCTCATTCTGCGATGGAGGATTCTATATATGTTTCTGTTATCCCAAGAATAGGTTCGAGGCCTATGTATGACTTGCAGATCCTCTGCTGGCTAGTCTGTCTACTTTCGCGTTACCCAAAATTTCCCTGTATCCTGGCACTCAACATATTAAGTTTGTTGTGTTTCCCCAGGTTTTGGAGATTTTAGATGCATTCATTGATAAATTTTGATGTGATGCTTTAATGGCTATTTGGCCATCTGATCATCTTCTGGGCTTAGTTATTTTGTAGGTAGCCAGAACACTACACTCAAAGATCAAAACGGAAATCAACAGAATGTGAACTGGTGTTTTTAATATGTAAGGCCATATCCTCACATCTACCGCAACTGAATTTATTAGATTGACCTTAATTTTCCAATTGTCGTTTCAAGGCTTCTTAAAAACATATGGTATCCCCTCAGAAGCCGCTAAATGATTTTTTTAGTCGTTATCAGCTGGTACTTCATAACACATTCTCCAGATAACGAAACAGCTCCAAAACGCGGCCTTGTGGAACTCTAACCTTTACATTACGATTAATTAAGGTTTTTAGTTGTGATGGAAAAAACGTTAATGGCACCAGCGGGATTCGAACCTACGACCTTCCGCTAGATACGCTATCACTTGAGCTATCGTGACCTCGATCCACTCAGACATCAACTTCTTAACCCAAGTTCACCTTATGAGTTTTCCCTCCTTTTTGCCATTTTTCTAACCGTTACATTGTCTCAATCAAATCATGTCATGTTATAAACCAGTAATTTTGTTCTTTTAGGATCAATAGTTCAAGCTATCCTCATTATTTTGTCTTTTGTTATTTGTGAGACATCAAGTTTAGTTCATAGCGGCGATAAACCTGGAGTTTAATATCTGCGATCTGTGGTCACTCCCGTCAGCGTGACGTGTTTCAACATGACTTTTCATAGGACGACAACCCTGGTTTACCCTTATTTACTGTTTCCCGTCACGACTATAAGTAGGGCGAGGCAACAGATAATCCCCACTGTTCATGGCTACCTGAGGTCACATAAGCGATTTGGCTAATACCGATAGACTTAGTTTACCGTAGCTCACTGTTTTTCCTCAGCGTTTGGTTTGTTTGCTGACTGACCGTGCTTACACCCTTAAACGGTCCCGAAGATCGCGAAATGCTGAAACATGTTTGATCAAAATGATCGTTATCTACCTTTTTTTTTATCTTGGTATGCCTAGATTCAGTTACGACTTCAATACATTACAGTATCTTACTGAGGCAGGTTTTGAGATGGTTTAGTAGGTCAGGTTGTAATATATTTTTAAAAAAATTTAGGAGTAATGAAGTTGCCGAAGCACGTTTTCTTTTCGTAATTGAGTTCACAAAGCAAACATACTGAATATATTTTACAGTTGGTTTAACAGTTGATTTTGGACAATAGAGAATATCTGAATATAATACGGATTAATTGTTTCATAACCTCAGAGATCAAAGTGGCAAAGGTACTCGTACAGTGCCATCCTGGAGAAGTGAACCCAACTGCAAACTATTAGCTAGTCCACTCCCTTTCACGCCCAGTATCATCTCCTAATTAATATTAATGAACAATAGTAATTAAACTGGATGCATTAGAAACCCAAATTGCGATGGCGAGTAATTGCCTTCGTCATCCCTCTTCACCGAGGTGAAATTACGAATTGCATCCTGATCGCAGTGATAAAGGGACCTTTAATCAGCTTTTCTTTGATGTGCAAAATCCGCTGAATTGCCGCTTACGGAATTACAAAACTGAAATTGCACTTGCCGGCTGCACCAATGTCACGAGCGACTGCCGTCAAGCCGGAAGACGGGGAGTTGGCAAGTTCGAACAGGTTTTCCCATTACGTAAAAGTTTGAGATGCTATTAAATTGCGACGGAGTATCGAGTTTTTTATGATTGCTTTAACTAGCAGCTAATGAAGTCCCTTTACTCATTTAGGAATATCAACTGAGATCGATTGCCCTTTATCGACATAAATTTACATAGACTGATTATCATGTTTATTTTATTAACAGTGAGGTACATTTTTAAATCCAGTTTTGAACAATAACAACTCCCATTAAAAACATGTAAATTTTTTCAATTTTGTTCTTTATTTTGACGAATTTTACATGTAACTCCCGATATTTTTGATGATGGACTGAGCCAGATTGAATTTCGATATTTAATAAACGAAAACGGGTATATATATAATTATTAAATGATTTAAAATAATTCAGAAACTTCGAAAGATTCTTTCAAAGTTAAGGCTGATTATGTATTTTTCCTCGATGTCCTCTACCAGCCCCAGAGACCCAGATACAGACACAGAAACACACACACACACACACACAAACCCACACACACTAATGTATATATTTATGCCGTATAAATTACTAAAATTTGAATTACTTGTTCCTTTTTATAAAACTCTATAATGTTTGGATTTCATTTGCTTGGATAAAGGTTTCATTTGCATGGAAAATAGTTTTATTTGATTGGAAAAAAGGTTTCATTTAACTGAAAAATGGTTACATTTGATTGAAAAAAGCTGTTATTTGATTGAAAAAAAGTTTCATGTGGTTGAAAAAAAGGTTTCATTAAATTGGAAATCGGTTTCGTTTGATTGAGAAAAAAGTTTCATTTTGTCGGCAAAAAGTTTCATTTGATTGAGAAAAGGTTTCATTTAACTTGTAAAAGGTTTCGTTTGATTTAAAAAAGGTTTCGTTTGGCCGAAAAAAGTTTCATTTAACTGAAAAATGCTATAACTATTTTGCGGACCATTTGCGTATATGGAAATCGAACTTTTCGAAACTTTACAATCCAAAATCCTTTGAACCGGAGTTAATGCTCCTTCTATCCACTCTTACAATTCAAAACAAGGTTAATTTTTAAATTATTCCTGAAGTAACCAAAAACAACTACGTTTATTTATTAAATGAAGACTTATTTTGAAACACAATTTCTCTAGTCATAAAAGAATAAGCTTGAAATTTAATCCAAAAAGTAATAGAAGTTACACGAATGTTTAAAGTTTAAAGTTGGTTTAACTAAGTAACCATTTGTTATTGTACGTATCTCGTAAAAAATCGTCTCCTTTGTGTTTGTCAAATAATTAAATATTTGTAGATTAAATAATTAATTTATCCTGTACATTAATAATAACTAAAACGTTAAATAATTAAAATTGTTTTTATTTAAACGAAAATCTGTGTTTTTATTTTGTTTCTTACACGAAAGTTTTATTCTATCTATTGCACTTATCATATATTATTTTTCTTGAATGGTTTACTGTATGTATTTAGACAAGTTTCATTCGTTACACGTATTGTCGAACATGCACATGCATGCATCCATAAACACGGTTTGCAGTTAAGCGACCCACGTTAATTGTTTGTATCCAGTCTTGCAGCAACCGTATTTTGAATAATAATGTTATTGTTATTGTTGAAATAATGTTATTACAGAGGATACAACATTGATGCGCGTGCTTAAATAGATTTATTTTGTTTAATTTAAAACGCGGTTTAAACTTGGTTTGATATGAATGCCTTATTTTTATATTAAAAAACTACAAGCAAAATTGAATTCAGAAAAGTATAATACCAGTATGACGAACATTTTTAACAGAAATAGGATGGCAGTTGAAAGTCGTATTAAAAAAAAAAAAATTATTTTGAAAACTAAAATTGAAAAGCCCTTTTATCGATTGGGTAATGATAATGTTAATCGTAGCGCAATGCTGCGTTATTTATATTTTTATATATTTCTGTATTGAGAAATTGAACCTGTGTGATTATAATATTTAATTAATTGAAGTTGAAAAATATATTTGAGCTATCTAACAGTGAGATGCGGTCTGGTGTGATGTAGGTTTCAAAAAACATGTTCTTTGTCGTCCCCTTTTCCAGCTTTACTGGTCATCTTCCGGGCCTGGGATATGCATAATGTAAGGTCAGAAAAACAATGTTACCAAATACATGTAGGGTGAGGAAAAAAGTGAATTTATACAATGCAATATTCAATCAAATATTTGAAGTATTTTCATTGAAAATAAAAAAAAATGTTTAACATCGTAAAATTCACTTTTTTCTACATCCTACATGTATTTGTTAAATTTAAACAATGTTTGTAAATCCGAGGCACTGAAGATGATCTCAATAAAGCTCGAAACGTTGGCAAGATAAAGAAAATGTTTTTATGAAACCTACGTCATGAGACCACATCTCAAGATTCCCGAATAAATATTTGATTTGCACAGAAGTGATTAATGATCCGGTTGAATTAATATTTAAAATTCGGTTGAGACCCACCCTCTTGTGCTGCAGGAAATATCAATATAATTGACTTGTATCATCAACAATGGAATTTCTTAATTATGGACGCTGGCTATTATCTTTAGAGGTAGTTGTTAAAGAGTGAAAGCAATGACAAGATGAATAAAAAATTTTTTAAACCATAGATCAAAATTATGATTTCGCAAATTTCTTGATGTTTGACCTGTTATTTTTTAAATAAACTGACTATTGTTACAAACAAAACTGGACTATCATCTCAAAAAAAAAAAAATTGGTACTAAATCTACAAATTGGGTCAAAAATTGGAAAAAGCACGTCAGAGTGGAGAAAATTCGGGTTTTATGTAAATTAACGTGTTTTTCTTAAATAAAAACTAAAAAAAATTTAACTATTGAATGGAGTGACATGAAACCATTGCCACTATATATATGAGGCCGGCGAGGTATTTGGATATTTTGTCGAGAAGTCTGTTTTCATTCATTCCGTTCAACCAACATTCTCGCTAATAAATTCATACATCCATAATTAAAAAACATGAAATATATGATGTTGCAGATTAAATTAGATTATATGCCTTCATCACTGTCAGATAGTATAATAGCGTTTCCCTACAATCACCGAAATCCTTTACAACTTTTTATATAATCGAGAGTAGGTCATATAGAGAACTATGGCTCTTTAAAGTACCACTAGTAGGCGAGTTCTTATGTTGTCGACCGCCTATCAAAAACGGCCATACGTGAGACGCATTTGGCTCTTATCCTAAACTTAGTTAGAATTCAATTAAGGTTTTTAGTTGAGATAAAAAATTCAGTGTCTCGAGCGGGATTCGAACTCACGACCTTCGGCTCATTACGCTGCTACTCTACTTGAGCTCTCGTGACTACCATCTCGTACACTAACTTCCCATCTCATCCCACCTTTTGAATTTTACCCCCTTTTAATGTGAACTTAAAATGTTTTTTCATTTTCTCTACTTCACATGTTATATTTTTTAATTTTTCTCTCAATTGCCGTTATTATAATTAATAATGCGAATGATTATGATTAGTGCTACACACATTAAGATTTCGGATGATTTTACTTTTATTAGTTTACTTTTATTAGTAATGAAACGGTAAACTTATAAACGTATCAATCAAATCATGAAAATGGCAAATGATGATTAAATTGTATGATGAAAGAAAAATATTTTATTTTCACAGACATATACGTTTTATAAGCGCCATTATGTGTTGATTTGCAAGAGTTGTTATTTAATTACGTGTAAAACTTTGACAGATATTGTTTTGACATGTGCTCAAAGCGGTTTGTCGTGGTTCTGTACGAAAAGCAATTTCGAAGAGGAATACAATACACCGTCGAATAAATAATTCAAGACAAAAAAAAGGGCCAAATGGAGAATAAAGATAAAAAGAACTTGAGCCTATTTCGTAAATAGAGGTGTCACACGACCTCGTCGATACATCGCACAATAGAGGACGATATTTCATTTCGTTCCCATCGGAGTCCGGGTCCCTGGAAGAGGATCCACCCCTTCACCAATCCAGAAAGCCACGTAAATTTTTCCAGGAATAAATACGCGCCTGGTTTTCGGGGTGGAGGAGGTTTTCTGGATCGCTTCGCATTAACCCATTCCTTCCCTATTTGCTAAGAAACTGAGCCGAATTGATTTTCCTCTGTTTCTCAACTTTGTCTCCATTCAAACGGGGAATGCCTACTTACGGAAGAGCTTTCAGCAAAATTAGAACAACAGTCTCATAGATTAAGCACGTATGATTTTGTCAGAAAACACTAATCTTTTGTTAACATAAAAAAACTTATATCGTAACTCTTGAGAACATAAATCAAAGTGCAGTTTGATTGAAAAGTTCGTTTCCGGTCAATCTAGCCTTTTTAACTTCTCTGTTAATGTACTTTCCGTTATTTATTTATCAAACTCTTTTCTTAGGTTTACCATCCAATGAAGATGGCAAAATGCTTATAGGCATTAAATAAATTTTACTATATTGTCCATATTTTTTCGTAGGTTGATCCTTTGTTTATTCTCGTCCGTCTGGGATCGCCATGTTTCGTATAACAGGGTGGAAAACTTTTTATCTGCTGAATACTAGCGTGTAGGGGGCGTTGGTGGGCGCAACGGTTTACTTGTTGGCACGGCGTTCAACACTGTAAGGTAAAGGTCCCGTATTCGAATCCAGCGACCCTGCATTCTAACCCGACATACGATACAATGAACTTTTTCAAAAACACCGGCACTCCGAGGGTTGAAAAAAAAATATTAGTGTGTAAACAAGTATTGTTTACCATCATAAACACCATCAAGGGCAAAAGTATCTCTTATGCAGAATGGGGGTCTGTGGGTTAATATACAAAGTGAAGGTTCATCATACTTCAAACTGCCTCATGGATCTAATGTATACAGTAAAATGCACATAAAAATACACACAGTTTCACATTCACACTCCTTTAACTTTTATCTTAATTACTCTGGATAGCCCAAGGCAACATGGTAGGTCCGTTTCTTGTGCCTTGTCTACATAAACGACATAGTTTTTCTACATTGTCAATATATTGTCTCAAGTTGAACCTCTTTTTTTTCCCGATATGTTTAACACATCATAGTGGAAAACATTTTAACCTGCTTAGGATATATACAAGGGTTGAATACCGTCATGAAGACCAACGAGAAACAAAAGTAACTCCATGCACAAAGTGGATCTGTGAGTTAACTAACTGAAGACTCATCAAACTTCAAACTACCTCATAGATCGTACGTATGCAGTAAAATCCCTGAATTCACTCTTCAAATTATATCTAATTACTGTGGCGTCTCAAAGGCAACATGCTAGGCCCATTACACTTTCCACATACAAAAAACCAGACGACGTAGCTTAAGGTTGAACTTTAAAATAAGTTCAACGAGCACTCAAATCACGTGAAGCTGGTGTAATAAACTGGCACACCGTCAGGAACCCATTTAAGTTGACGATTGTAAAATCCGTGTATTTTAATTGGCCAAGGAAAGTTCCAAGGGCACCATATTAGCCCTTTTATGTCATACGAAATTACCAGAAATTTTGGTTCAACAGAGAATTATTTCAATGATGATGTATTCGAGGATGGAGGCAACAAAGTTCATCCAAAGACCATCGCAGAAACTAACAGTATTATTAAAATGAATGAATAGACTCAATCCAGAAGAAACAAGCTTTTTGCCAGGAAGAAGAAGAAATGGTGGAACATGTCCTCTGTTGGTGCGAAGGTAAAATTCCTAGAAGAGACAGGAATCCAGATCTGATGAATACAAAGCAACCTTTATGAAAGATTTGGTTGAGGGCAGTGGCCACTTCGGTTTGATCGTTGACGTGGCGCTCATCACGGTTCGAACCCGAAGAACGAATGGGCTTTGTTTCAAAAACAGTGGAACCCCGAGAGTTAAAATTTCTTCTTCTGTTGTGAATCACTATATAAAAACTAATAATAATAAAGATTTGGGTTGTAGTAAAAAGCTTAGGTTTAATAACGACCTCTAGACGATGATTCATGGTGTCCTGTTATAAAGAGACCAACACATTTTTAACCATTTTTGCATAAATATTTTTTATTGATTCCAAACAACCAAAATAAGCACTTCAAATAATTATAGGGTCGTAGATGGCCGCAACGGTGAGGCGTTGACACGGCGCTCATCACTGTAAGGTGACCTCCCCGGGTGACCATGTGATGACCTACATAATGATTAAGAAAAAATTAACAAAAATTGTGATTATTTCTTTTATAGGGGGGAGAGTCGCCGATGGGTAAATTTTGCGTTGTAATTTTTCTCAGATGTAAAAATTAAACTAAATCAGATGTAATTAAATTTTTGTTTGTCTTAAAAAATATAAAATTTGTATTTCCTATCTATGAAAACATGAAAAATAGCAAAAAATCTCATCTTTTAGTTAGCAAACTTACTTCAGTAAAACGTAAATAGTGAGAACTCCATAAAAAATGTACATTTCCAAGTAAATACAAATCAGGATCGCTGGATATTAATTTCCCCCCGTTCCATGCGACCAGATGGAAATTCTTAAAATAGCGCTTTCATAAACCTTTTGACGCGAAGAAAATAAATATTTCTGTGCCTTCGTCCGCTTTGGAAATTGGTAGGTAAAACGCCTGGTAATTGTGTCTGGGCCAACTGTTTTGCTAATTACGGACGGGACCGAATTCGCTTCGCTTTTTACAAAAGGGCCGCCCTCGTTTCGCCGGCCATTTGCAAAAGCGGTCCTCTGCATAAAACGTTCTTTTGATCGTGTTTTCCAAATTTTTTACGGCCCCGAACACGTTCAATTTTAAAAAGTACACAAACCCGTCTCCATAGATTATCCTATAAAAATGTTAATTAAGATACCTTAATTTAAACAAATGTTGAACAATTAAAAATTTTAGGTTCATGGCAAAAAAAAAGAAAAAGGTAAAAAAAATAAATAGGCTAAATATAGGTAGAAAAATTAATAAAATATCGAGAATCAAAAGTAAGCATTTTCCAATATATCAGGTTTCTTGTACGTTGCTAAAAATAGTACAATAACATAATACATGCAACATCATGAAAATCCAATATATTGAGCATTGTATTTTGAACGGACCACGTACAAGGTTCTGCATTGTTAAAGGATGGATAAAAAATAATTTTGTTCGTAAAAATTTTTTTCTGTATAAATTCTTTTCTTAAGAACAAATTTGAAAAAGTAGATCACGATATGCCCATTGATAAGTAGCACGTCTTGGAAATTATAGGTAATGCGAATGGTTGAAATCATATCTGATCGTTCGCATTGCGTCCGGATCTCAAACTCAATCGAGTATGGTGTTCCACAGGGCTCTGTTTTAAGACCCTTTTTATTTTTAATTTATATAAACGGATATTAGAATTGAAGTCATAATGAAAATGTTTGTTGATTATATTAGATTCAGTAATCTGGCAAAAATCGGGCCGACATACATGTTAAAATGCAAGCAGGCATGAAATTACGTAAATTAATGGGTTTCACATAATCTTCTGATATTGAGTCCTATATATAAATTTACTTCCTTCAGCCCTGTCTGATCGTTATGATTAAATTCGTTCAAATGCGTCTATAATCGTAAAAAAACCTCGAACAAATAAACCATATAAAATACTTGTTGATTGATTATCGCCTAAAGATTAAATTGTCATTACCATATAGATACGGTCCGAAGAAATTTAATTTGGGCCGAGAGAATTTTTTTCGAGGAAAAATGCTCTACTCCTATTCAGTATGCTTTAATTCGCTAGAAGTTCATAAGCCATTCGTTAAAGATCGCATAGTGAAAACACGCAAAATATAATATTTTTCTATTCATTAAGTAGAGTGGGGATGATGCCAGGTAGGTAGAAACGAATTTTCTTGTCGATCGTTCGACAGGACTCTGTACTAACAAAATAACATAAATTTTCAAATATACAATTTTCAAAAAAATTTTAAATTACTCTGATATAGTGAGGTGCTGTCTGGTGCGATGTAGATTTCAGGAAAACGTTTTCTTTACCGTACCAATGTCTTTTATCTTTATCTTTAGTGAGATCATCTCAAGGGCCTGGGATTTAACACGACACTCAAGAATATACGCAGAAAACAAACACAGTGATTGAGTATACAAAATATTTTTTTTACATTGTATAAAATTTCTTTTGCATTCTACATGTATCTGTTAAATTTAAACAACGTTTGAATATTGACTCTCAAGTTTTCAAAGCAAAAAAGAAATAATTATAAAATTCCTCTGCCAGGAGAAATACAGTAAAAAGACACATTTTGTTACTTATATAAAAGAAAGGCGGTTACCATTAAAACCTTGCAAATACATATGCTGTGTACACTATTACTAGTGCTAATTGCAATTAATTAATTCATCATTGTGAGGCTTTTGATCCACCGTCTGTTTCTCATTTACTAGATGAAATGAGCCATGATTTGGCGAACTTGCACCCAAACGGGGCTTGATTAGGCACTGGCGTACAAAGGGACTTGCGTAAGCCCGTGCATTTATGCTGCTATTTCAATTATAGTGTTAGTCTTCGATAACGAGATCTCGGAAGTCTGATAGGTACAAGTCCCACAATGGAGCATTCATGGTATCACCTTTTATATGATTTATACTGCTCACCTATACTCTCTGATCCGATCGTGATCGCCTACACGGTTGTAAGTCGAATCCCAACCAAGCTATTTACAACATCCAAGAAAACCTTGTTCGGACTGGTGCGAAAATGGACGACAAGACTGAGTGAAGAAAAAAGTACTATTTGTAAGTGGAGGTTCATGTTGAAAAACCAGTCTTGACCATCATTGTAAATCAACCACAAAGAGAAAGCTACTTCCATTCAAGTCAATTATTTATGACTACTCAGACGTAGTAGACGAACACCTAACTGCTTGGAAAATTACGGAGAAATCCGCCTTGACCGTCAATACTAAACTAGTCTTATGCAAGACTTTTCTGTTACCACTTTAAACAAATATTCAGGATGAAACTGTGAGGTTCTGCCAAGCTATCAAACATCCAGCGCATTCTATTCAAAAGCCTTCAGATAAATTGGCAAAGCTTACATCACTAACCTCACTATCCTCAAAGATGAACATTCTTATTGTAGATTAACTGATTTTTTCCAGATTCTAAAGTTTCACCCAAACCCTACTGCTCGAACTATCTCTCCTCATTCTCATCCTCAAAACCCGCCATGATTCTTTAATGGATACTTTCCTTTGCACTGACTGTCTGGTTTCTCACGGCACGTGTCCTCAGTATGCAGCGCTGTTGTTAGGTGTTGTGGCCGAGTGAAAAAAAAAATCTGCGATCATTATTGTAATGTGTACACATAAATATAGGAAAAAAATATACCGGTTGGTTTGAAAAACAGAACTGTGTGATTCTTTGCAATACTCTAATCGTGGCTTGTGGTCAAGCTAGATATATAAAACTGCGAGAACACATATAATCACATATGCAAGTTATCCAATTTATCATCAGTGAAAAGAAATGAAACCAAATCTTCCATTATTTTCAAAAATCCGCGAAACTCGTCCGTAACGAACCGATATCCATCATATAAATAACATTCCGCCAGTATGGTTGTTATATTTTTGAGGAATAGCCAAAGCACGACGTCATATCCTCCATAGGGTGAACTTGGCGTGAAACTGAGGGGTGCGCGAGGAGGAGGGCGTAATGGAGGTTTTATGTTACATTTAAAGTATCCACCATCAGGCCCTCATCCATTAATCATTGCCAGGGCGAACCGACCGAAAAATCAGGCTACATTTCCGTGTTTTGTAAAATTCCCCGCGATCCCGCCCGGTCCATTTGATAAATGATAGCTTGATATCGGACCGATTGACAACCGAGAGCACCGGCTATCCCGGTCTGTAAGAACAACCCAGAAAATTGTTTAAACAGTAGTAAAACGGAAGGCGGGTGACAAGAAAGTCAGCTAGAAACTAATATCCAACAGAGTAATTTAAAACAAAATCGAAAAAGCTTCCATGGCTGCTTTCTAATTTGTCAAAACTATTCGAATATTTTTCGTACCTAATAATCCCTCTCTTTAACATTCTACACGTGTACACGAGCGCCCGTCTTTAACGTTTTTGTAAATTTATAACATTTTAACCAAAAGGAAATAGGTCGCTTGGAATGCGTGGTATTCCAAAGGGTAAGAACAAACTCCCTCTTTCTTCTCTACTTATGAAAACATTTGTTTTCTACATTGGTTGTTGTCTTGATGAAACAAGCTCTGTTTTAAGACATCAGTACAACGTCAGGTTCTAAATTAAATTCGCAATAGTCTGTTGAACAAATTCGCGATGAACAAGACTTTTTAATTTATTATTCAGATATCGTGAGATGCGGTCTGGTGTGATGTAGGTATCAGAAAAACATGTTCTTTATCGTGCCAACGTTTCGATCTTTTATTGAGATCATCTTCAGGGCCTGGGATTTACAAACATAGTTTACATTTAGAAAATACATATAGAATTTGGAAAAGTGAATTTATACAATGCAAAAATTATATTTTATTATATTTCTACTCACTCAAAGTGTTTGTCTTCCGTGTAATTGTGCCATGTCGTGTTGAGAGTGCGAGTGAGATTTTACTGTTTCATGTTTATATATGTTGGATTTTGAAGTGGTGGGGAGGAAGAAACAATTTTGTATAAGTCGTCGGCTTCTTTGAGGTGAAAAGAGCCGACAAAGGGAAACAATGTGTTGGCAATGTTTCGGCCAGTTTATTCTTTCAGGATTATATAGAAAGGGACAAATGGGAAAAGGAAAATTAGATTGTTGGACAATTAGACTATGCAAAAAATATTTGATGTGTGGAATGTAATGTGATGATATATGTATGTTATCTGTATTGAATTTGATTAATGATGTTGGTGTTGCTGCGACTGAGTTTGCATGTATCTGTTCTGTAATTGATGCTGTGTTTATCCTTGTTGATGTAAACCATTTCTAAAAAATTACGTTTAAATTTGTTTTGTTCTGTATTTTGTTTGGGTTTGTTTGCAATCGTAGATATCCAAGGTCAAAATCCTACAGCACTCGCTACCCACCACTTTGAACAACAACACAATTTTGACTTCAAAAATCCAAAAATACTACATACAGAACAAAACAAATTTAAACGTAATTTTTTAGAAATGGTTTACATCAACAAGGATAAACACAGCATCAATTACAGAACAGATTGGCACGATAAAGAAAATGTTTTTCTGATACCTACATCACACCAGACCGCATCTCACGATATCTGAATAATTATCCGTTAACGGTTACTAATCTCTACACATTTTTAATTTATGTTTGTAAATGCAAAAACAAATCTAAAACACTCATATGAAGATAAGCCTAGACGTATTGAATCAAAATAAAAAAAACTTTGATGACTGTTTTTAATAGAAATAAATAAAAATTATAGCAATTCTCTTTTTTCGTCAGTTTTTATTGAATGTTTGATGTAATTTAAAGGTAATGTCTTGGTAAAGTTTAACTCATTGGTCTTTTAAAATAGGTTGGTTATGTGTTTCGCCTTTTAAAAATCCTTTTACCCAAATTTTTAAACTAGGTCAAGAAAGAAAATCACCCAACGTTCTATTGATAATTTAATTCTATTTCCGTTTCGTAAATTTCTAAAAAAATCAAACTAATAAATAGAGAACTGTTTGTTGAAATTTTTTAATCTAGCTAAAAAAATAATCACCCAATGTTGATTTTTTGATTATTAGCTCCATATTACTCGATATTTTACTTCTTTCCATGATTTCAAATTTGGTATCACGCCAAGTAAAAATGACAAAAGTTACTAGTGTCGTTCAGAAATTTTCACATTTGCGATTTTCAAAAAAATCCCGACGAATTAAATGGAGAAATTTTTGTTGAAAATTTTTAATGCAGCAAAAACGAAAATCACGCCATGGTTGATATTTTGATAATATAACTCGTTTTATTTTATTTTATTCAAAGATAATTTCATAACTGATTAATAATCACGACATTTTATTTACTTTCTTGTTTTTAAATTTCGTCTCTAACTATAAAAATCTGACAAAATTGATTTTCTACAGTTTCTTTTCAAAAATTTTCGCCATTTTTATGGTTTTATAAAAAAATTCAAACGGTTAATAAATAGAGTAATTTTTGTTGAAATGTGTAATCTGGCTAAAGAAATCAAGCAATGTTGATCTTTTGATTATTAGCTACATATGTAGCTAATAATCATAGCATTTTACTTCTTTTCTTGATTTCAAATTTGGTATCGAGCCACGAAAAATGACAAAATTTGCCAGTGCCGATTCTGAAATTTTCACTTCGTTTATGATTTTCTAAAAAAGTCCAAACGAATTAAATGGAGAAATTTTTGTAATAAATGTTTAATCTAGCTACAATTAAAATCGCCCAACGTTAATCTTTTGATAATTTAATTCTTTCTATTCTCGCTTTATTCAAAGACAATTTCGATAATTTAACTCGTTCCATTTTTATTTTATTCAAAGACAATTTCGTAAATAATTAATATCACGATATTTCCTTCCCTTGCTTTCAAATTTGCTATCTAGCAGCGTAAAACTGACAAAAGTTGCTTTCTACAGCTTCTTTTCAGAAATTTTCACCACTTTGTGATTCTCTGAAAAAAATCCGACGGATTAGATGGCAAATATTTTGTCGTAATTAATGATTTTTTGTTTTTACCAGATCGAAATTATATTTTCTAGCCAGCCATAGTATGGCTATTATTAACTATGTAATTTGTGACCAGAAAGCAAGAAACAATTAGTTCTCGTTTATTATTAAAAAAATGATTAAAAAAAAGTAAAACACCATAGGTTATGCCTGGATTCGAACCCAGAACCGTAACACAATTTTGCTTTTTTTTAAACAATATATCTCTCCTTTAAAAGTGAGTTTATAATATAGAAACAAATACAGAGAAGGAGTGTTTTTCTTTATAGCATTTAAAAGTTTTTATGAGATTTTATTGTCTTTTAAATATTAAATATTTCATGCTCTTTTTTAAAGGTTGTTTCAATATACACAAATATGATACCAAAAGCTGTTTTTCAGTTTTGATGTATTGTATCTCATTTAAAAGTGATATTACTATTTTTTCTGTCTGCTCAGAAATATTTATTTATGCTTCGGGCTTACGAATTTTTTCCAAAATTTTAATCTGGCTTAAAAACAGCTTGCACAACTTGGGGGTTTACTTGTTTTAATTGATATATAAATAAATGATTTCAAAGAAGTACTTATTCATTTTTAATGAAAGCAGAGTTAAATATTCAAAGTAACGTCTATAAAAATGATAAATTTAAAATCAAGCTTATCTTTTCCAGTTGGTTTAAAAAATATAATAAAATGAAATGAACAAAAAATCTGGGAACCAGATCTCTGTTTGAACTTGACTACAAACGGCTTTTAATTGCAAATGAACTTGTACGGCGTTCTTCAAATGTACTGGGCTCCAAAGATAAGCAAACAGATAGCCCAACCGATCTGGATTGAAAGGGAGAGAGAAGAGTCGTATCGGAATATTGACATTTTTAAAAGGGTTTGATATCGGGCTGAAAGTGATGAAAGGGTCGGCAAACAGACACACACGCCACTAGGCGAAGGGTTTTTTCTAAAAAGGGTTTCAGATCATTGTCCTAAAGTGTAAATAAGCAGCGGACAAATAAAGTGGTCCGGAGGTGTGCTGGCAAACAAAATGTCCACGGATTTGTTGACAGAGCCAGATCGGGTTGTGCCCACCGGCCAGACCTGTGACCGGCACGTCCAATTTCACGGGAGGGAAAGAGGAGCCCGAGTGAAGTTCTCAGTGGGACTTCATTAGAGAGAACTCCGCCCGCAGCACAAACACGCTCACGGACGAGCGGACAAATTAATAGCTCTCTTTCGACGTTTCTAACGCAAAGTACTACAAACTATCATGACGTAGCGTTAAATAACTTTTTTACTTATCCCCCTGGAAGGTTAATATTTTGAAGAAATTTGACAATTTTTTTCAAAAAAGCTCGAGTTTTTTTTTTTTAATTTTTACAATATACTGAAAAACTAGTATACATTTATGTTTACATAGCTATTGACGACAATCACAAAATAAATTGTTGTTTTCTCTTAATATGTCGATGAATTTTTGGGAGGTTGGGAAATGGGATAGAAATTCTTTGGGTTAATACATATAATAATAAAATTCGACTACTCATGACTACTCCGCTAACCTAGCTGCAACGACCATTAAGCGGAGAACGCACTGACCCAAGCCTACCTGAATCCAGAGCCCAATTTTCCATATGAATCCGAGTGGACATCTGCCCGATGACACGTAACGCTACCCTACTCTACGTTACGCAAAGTAACCAAGTTTCCCCATTGTCCAGATTTTCATCGAGTAGCTTAGTACAGTCTAAGATAAAAGAACCGGACACTCCTATTTTTTGTAGTTTATTTCAAACTATATTTATTTTTATCGTTATGCTAATTACAATGACCACTTCCACACCGTCTAGAGCATGTGAGCAGTGCTGCTTCGAATCCCAATGTGCGTTTATCCATTCATATCCATTGATACAAAAAAGGTTACCCGACCCAAGTCTTGCCAAAAATTTAAAGAATTTTGGCAGCCAATTATAGAGTGACACATTTTCGAAATCCACCCAGTTCTCTAAAAGAGATTTAATGCTACACAAAGCAGAGATTACAACTATAAAAATATTTTGACTTTATCCCGGATGATATACACGATCGGAGAGCATATTAGATGTTATTTTACGATCCGGTCTTCCGAGGGGCTGGAAGACGTAAACCATTCCAAGAGGGTGATAAAGCAAAATATGTAGCGGGGCGTCGGTGGTAGGCAAGGTGGATCATAAACTATCGTGTTGAGTTATATGAGGGATTGGCGTTGGAGTTGGAGCCCGTCCAAGGTTCCGGGCCCCTAAATGCGCAAGAACAAGGACGGCCCTAAGATAATAAATGGCCTTTCAACAGCGTGTCCGCACGCGGGCCCATTGTCGAACGATGTCCGCATCATCCACAAGGAGGTGAATGATGATTGAGCCGGCGGATCGTGTTTTTCCCATCGGGCTCGTTCGCAATCAATTCACGACCCGGAAGACGACGAGGGGAGGCACCGTCTGACGTCGGGTATCACTCAAAAAGAAATCCGCCAAATAAATCAGCGGTGCGTATCGGGCCGAGACCGCGATCGTTAACACTCCACCCCTCGTTAATAACCGCTTTTCAAAACCCTGAGACAATACTGTCCGACAAATTGTTTTTGATCCGAGGAGGTCTCGCAATGACGTTGACTTATGACTCCCAACTTATAATCCCTTTAACTTTCCATTCAAACGCAAAGATGGATCTTCCTCTCTTCTCTATTCAGGGCAGTATAAATGTTTTAAAATTCCCATTGTTTTTCCCTCCCAGCCGAAGGGACAATCAATATGAAGAGAACCGTACTATTGAAAATACCAGGTGTCTTTTTTTTACAGTTTTTTAATATTTTATTAACTAAAGTTATAAACAATTCCATATATGTATTTTAAGCTAATTAAACTAATGATGCATAGACATAAGTTATAAAAAATCAGCAATATTTAAAAAACTCATTTCATCAATGATAGTAAAAGGATAAATTGGTTTATGGAATTGGTCGTCCATTTGATCTGACATATATTCGATTTTCAGAGTGAGCCTTGGAGATTTTAACCTATCCAAGCTTAGATGTATAAAAAATATGGCAACCTTAAAAAAATATTAATTTTTATACAAGAAAATTTTTAATGCAGCTAAAAAGAAAATCACCCCAACGTTGATCTTTTCATAATTTAACTCGTTCCATTTTTATTTTATTCAAAGATAATTTGATAATGGGTTAATAAACAGGATATTTTATTATTACAAAAATCTGACAAAATATGCTTTTCCACTGTGTATTTTTAAAAGTTTTCACCATTTTTACAATTTTCTAAACAAAAAATTGTAGAAAATTTTTAATCTAGCTAAAAAGAAAATCACTCAACTTTGATCTTTTCATGATTTAACTCGTTCCATTTTTATTTTATTCAAAGACAAGATTCAATTTTCAGAGTGAACCTTCGAGATTTTAACCTTAGAAAGCTTAGACGTATAAAAAATATGGCAAACTTAAAAAGTATTAATTTTTATGCAGGAAGGTCCAGATGAAAAATCAGTGCAAGAGCGGCACTAAAACCAGCTGGAACTTCTCGCTTTACACCCTCGAGCTCTACTTCTTGAGTGTTGTGATTTGGCTGGCTTACCAAGACACCAATTCCTCAACTTAACCGACGATTGTTTAAATTTTCTCCTTTACTGCCAATTATCAAACATAGAATTTCGAATCCAAAAACATTACATATAAAGGGGAAAATTTAAATAGTAGTCGGTTAAAAGGAATTGAGTCTAGGGGCCTGAAGAAAGTGTAGCTCAAATGGTTGAGGAACGGATTATAAAGCCGAAGGTCGTGGGTTCGAGTCCTCACTCTTCATACCATTTCCATTAGTTCAGAAAAAATCTAAGTATAAGTTTATTACAACTTTTATTCCACCAGTTTTCAAGTTAATTATAAAACTAGATAGAATAAACGAAAATTGGCAAAAACTAAAATTGAAAAGTAATGGTTATTAAAAGTGCTCTTCACGCGACATAATCGACTTGCAAAATATTTATGGGATTGCGTGACGGTGTGATTATTCACAACTGAACAATTCGGATCATATTTATTTAAAAAGGGACACGAAAGATTTATGGCTAGAATAAAACCTTTTAGCTGTTTTCCGTCCAGACGGAGTCATTAAATATAAAATTTTTTGTTAAAATATTTCTTACATTTCTGCAAGATTATTCAGACTGTGACATTTTCATAACAAAATAAACTCAAGACAATTAATACGATTATTTCATAGTTAACCAACTAAAATTAGAGGAGGTACCAATGAATTTTATCTCTGGAGATGATCAAAAGAAGTTTAACTTTATCACACGCTGCTTGAATGATCACCAATGTGTTATCTTATCTTGTTAAAGGTAGACGGAAAGGTATTGCTACCAGAGGGTGGAGAGTTTGCCAATGCTTTCTACAAAAGGGCTTCACCTCTATATGCTTCCTGGTGTTACCAAAAGAAAGTATTCACATAAAGCGAACGCATGTAAATATGGAGTAAAAATAGATAGCAGGTTCGATACTGGTGTGTCAGGTGAACAAAACATACAAGCTGTTTGGACAAAACGAACCTAACATAAAATAAAGAGGAATTTGTACCTCAAGGTAGGGTATTGGAATTGATCCGTATTTCCCCTATGCAGCAGGTATCTCAACTTCACCCTTTAACAGCCTTGGATATTTTGCCCGACACTTCTGCTATCCTCTAATTCCGACTCTCAGACCTACAGAAAATTTGCTTCGAATGTTCTTAAGGCATATGTTCTGCAAATAAACAAATAGAACACTGGTCCCCCAAATTTAATGGTGTGTTTATACTCCCATTCTAAAAACAGACTACTTCACCTTCGGTTTCGTCCGGACTCGAGACTAACCTGGATCCAACCACACACACGAATGACACAGCAGAATTAAGCAAACGTTTCGGGTTACTCCACAACTACTATCCTAAAAATTTAACGAAACAACCTGAAATCTACAGGATATTACTAAAAACAATCTGGAAGAACAATTGGCAATATGAGGCAGAGCTAAACATTCCAATACCTAAAGACACCTTTGAATCCAAAATCCTCAGAAGCAGTCAATGCAACTTACTACAATACCCTTCAAAATGAACTCCAGCTCCCTCTTATGTACAAAAACAATGTACAAAACTATTTTCAATTTATTACTTTTTTTAAAATAAGGTTTTGGCTAAGATAAAAATGTCAGTTTCACGAGCAGGGAGTCACGTGGTAGGTCAAGTGGTATACCAGCGGTGTACCCGAGGTCGTGGGTTCGAACCCGCTCTTGACACTGACTTTGTATCTTAACCAACACCTTAATTAAAAATTGAATTAATTAATTGTAAATAATTTATTTGATCACTCACTACATAAGCATAAAATCTCCACGAAATAATGAAAACAATTCTATAAAGGTGAAAAGAAGTAGTTTGAACAAGTGGGCCATCCATGCAAAATTCACAGGCAATGAGAAGGCTGACGAGAAAGCAAAAAAGGTATCTGTCTTACAACTAAACAACATATGAACTGGTACACCAGAAGAACCACTGTGCAGATATTGCCAGGAAGAAGAGGAGCGCACAGAACACGTTTTATGGTTTTATGAATGCCTACATGGTTGTAACTAAAGGACAAAAAGTCGCAAGCAAGATCCTGCTCTAAGGAGGCAAGTAATAAGGTCAGTAAACGTAAAAGGTAGTAAAGTTAATTAACAGCCTGAAGCTGACCATTGAGTTATAAACATAGAGGAGGATACTGAGGTCGAGGTGGAGAAAGCCTTGTGATCACCTCTTTTTTCTATATCTTATTACCCTAGAAGAGAACAAATATTTTGTTGAAATTTGAACAATTAGTAATTAAGTACTTTTTGAAGCAATATGGTTTGTTAGTCCGTAATTGTTACATTGACAGGTTAACAAGTCAGTATAGTTATTGTTAATCAAAAGCAGTATTTCACTGAGAATATATTTGTCCTAATTAATAATAACAAATTAATTTTATTTACTGGGTTCCGTCAAATGGCCGACATTGAAATACAAAGGTCCCTTTGACGTTTCTGCTTTCGGCTGGTAAATGCAGTAAACCTCTTTTGTCTCTCCTCCGCCGTCGCTCAAGTTCTTGGTCTTTCCATTCATTTCTGGTTAGGAGGGCCATTAATGAAAATTAAAGGCTATTCATCTTCCTTATTGTAATAGAGTTAGAATAGCGGGCAGAGGAGTATGCCATTATGGGATTACCTATTGTAAATGTGCATGAAGCGGCATCACACGGAGTGAGGCCAGAGCGAGCTTTGTGCACCGAGAACAGTTCGTTGGATCTAAATACAATATTTAATTCGCCGTCCCGCTCACTGACAGCCGAGCATCCCGGGCGGTAAACAACTCTGAATTGCGGCTGTATAATATATTAACTCAAACTTAACATTCAACTAGAAAGACAGATGGAGAGGAGCTGATTGTCTTCAACGGACAGGTTGCCTAGTTGGATTAAGCTTTGGTTTTGATCTAAAAGCCCCAATGATAGATATGCTTTAAACTTTGTTCATCTGTTCCAATCCGGTTCGCTCAATTAACCAATATTTTTATATATCAATACTTTTCAACTAACTCTTGAGCAAGATTATTCGAAGGTTCTCGAATCGTTTTGTGAATTGTTCAATTGTTGATAATTTAAATACCAAAGCAAGTAAGATAGTTGAGTTGCCAATTCTCTTTTTAAAAGCGTCACGATATATGAAAATGGATTTGATGCCGTTTTTCATGCTGTTTTTTTTTATTTAATCCCTTGCTTCATTCATTTCGATGCTTTTGTGAACAAGTTACATCATATGCATATAACACGCAGTAGTAAACCAAGGTTAATCTTAATCTGAAGGAAAAGAATCCAGTAGCTTCATTTTTAAAAAATGTGGTATCACGCGTGAACTATATGTCACGAAATACGTTTGTATCACAAAACATCTCGACCTTAACACATTTAAGTAAAACATTATCATAGTGTTAATCAGTGTGGCCATCCTTCGTGGGCATGAATTATCAAATAGTGGAGACATTTTGCATATACCATTTTTCAGTCAAATGAGACTTTTTTCAATCAAATGAAACCTTTCTTCAATCAAACCAAACTTTTCTTCAATCAAATGAAACTTGTCTTCAATTAAATGAAACTTTTCTTCAATCCAATGAAATTTTTTTTCAATCAAATGAAACCATTTTCCAAGCAAATGAACCTTTTTTCAACAAAACGAAACCATTTTCCAAGCAAATGGAACTATTTTTCCAAACAAATAAAATCTTTTTTCAAACAAATGAAACCTAAAACCTAATGATTATAAAAAATGATATTATAGTACTAACAATAATTTTTATGATGATTCAATATTATCGAAGTTTAATTAAGTGGGATCGAAAAGTATTTTTGAGCGAGAAACAACTTTCTGTGATAGAAATTATAAACGATTTAAAAAGATAGTTCCTATTCATAGTAAGTTGTTTCGCAACAATCGGGATTTCGAGCCCTTTAGATCATCATCAGGTTGAAAGGTTTCTACAAACACGTCTCTCGACATGAATTGCAAAAGTGAACCCGCTGTTACCCCCGCCAACATTAAAACACCCTTCAACCTGATGATGAGCTAATGGCTCGAAATAGGGGTTGTTGCAAAACTACTTACTGTGAATAGGATCATCTTATTATAGGATTTTTCAGTCAAATGAAACTTTTATCCAACCGAATGAAATTTTTTTTTTTTCAATCAAATGCTTGAAAAAAAGTTTCATTTGTTTAAAAAAAGGTTTCATTTGCTTGAAGAAAGGTTTCATTTGATTGAAAAAACGTTTTGTTTGACTGAAACATTTTATAACGGTTCTACTATTTCATTTTCACCGTTATATTTAAATTCTTTCAAATGACATTGACGCTATTTGAAAAATTTTTGCATAAAGGACATAAAGTTAATCTTAAATTTCCCGGCGAGTTTAGAGCAGTTCAGATATTAGTCTTGTAGTATGTAAACAAAGGCAACTTCAATGGATGTTATGGATTTTCTCCTGATTGCTGACGTTAGTTTCGCTATTACCGAGGACCTGATAATTGCGGAAGTTGTGATGTACAAAGTAAACCATGATTACCTGCGATTCAGGGGGAAATTCACATTAAATGAAATTAAGAACGAAAAGTGTCAAAAATTTTCGCTTTTGTAAAAATTGATTTTTACATCTGAACAACAATTAAAACCGTAACAATGTTTAAGAGTAAAATTGACATGTAAAAATGGTGATAAATGAAAAGATACCTAGGGAAAAAACTTTTTGCAATGGTTCAATACCCATATATATATTTATATATTTACGCATTCATTGTAACCTTTAGAATTTTAGCTTTTAAATAGTTAGGCAGTATAGCTAAACGCAATTGCTTTGGTTATATTGAAGGAAAGATGTTGTATTCCTAGCTATCTGTCATTCTTGCTATTATGTAAATAAAACAGCTAAATGTTTTTATGTCAGAGCACCGAATTTCAGATTACATTCGTGACGTCCAACCTTGTAAAGGCACCTTTCACGGATGTGACAATTCCTCACTGAAGATGTCGTGCAATGCCAACACATGTTCGACAACAAACCCGCGAGTGAAGACCGAATAAAGGTGAACCGAAGTCGGTCCAGTATATTTATATATATATATATTTTTTTTTTTTTAATATACATACTTTGGAATTGGATGGATTCATGTAAATTGTCGGAATAGTCAAATGTTAAGTATAAAATAAGTCAAGATATCTCGAGTGGTTAGAGCAGCGGAATATTGATCCGAAGGTCATGGGTTCGAATCCCGCTTGTAACACTATGCTTTTCAACCAATATCTTAGATAAAATGAATAATTAATTGAAATATTGATCCGGCCAATTATGACGGCTAAATATATAAGAAATTATAATTTAAAAAAAATACATTTTGACGTATATGTGTATTTTAATTCTACAATATCTCCAACAGAAACAAGTCAATTAACTGTATTATCACCAATTAACAAACACACTATTCTAAAACAAATAACGTAGGGTGCTTTTTCGGATAGCGTTCCGTTAAATATGAACATGCTCACTTCAATAAATTTAGCGTTACAGTTCAAGGTAACGTTTTGCCAAATCTCCCTAGTATTTCCTCCAGTTTCGACAATCTTTTTGATTATTTCTTTCACAAACGTTCTTTTTCTCTTTCCGATCCTTTGCTGAACCTTTCCACGAGAAATCATTCAAACTGGTAGTGGCGGATGTGCTATTTGTAACAAAATGATATCTCTACATATAATTTAGCGTACCTACATAAAAATGCAACTTTGATAAAATATCTACAATATTTAAAAGTTCCTTGGTAAAAAGTTCAAAGTATATATTTTGATGGAACATAAATTGTTTAATTATGGGTAAACGTAATTGTAATTTAAACATTCATAAAACTAAGGCAACTTTTTAAATCGAAGTGTTGAAGTGTTCAGTGTGCAGTTTTTCTTTTCCCAACAATAATGACCACTAAATTTAGAAAAATGTCAAACGTTATCTCAAAGGTTACTCAAATAACTAATTTTTATTGAAATCCTCGAGCTTATTTTTTCAATTAAAAAGTATAAATATATTCCTCATTGAAAAATTAATAACGCTAGATAGTTTAAACTGGAAAAGGAAAAATGCTACTAATTTCATCTGGCGTTGGTAGATGTGAAACAAAATTCAGGTTTGCATTGAATTTTAACAAAGCAAAAAAAGGATTTCAACCGAATAAAATATAAAAAGTAAAACTTTAATGTATTCTAAAATGGAAAATCGTAACTCGGATATAATTTAACTGCCTCTTTCCCATCCTTTATGCATCGTTCCTCGAAAAGATGAAAGAGACAAAGGCTTTGTAATAATTCCGAGAGAAAATATGCTTGTGATTATTTCGTTGAGTTATGAATATAATTATAAATTCTGACACCCGTTCTGTTTGTATTTGAAAACCAAATTTTTACAACTGTTAGATTATGCAGCCGTAGCGAAAGTAGTAGTAAGTATGACGATTTAATATTCAGCGGATCGATTTGCCCGTTGACCAAGAGAAAGAGAAACATGACACGTGGGTTATTTCAAGATTGTCCATTTCCGAAACGGCGCGTTCTGCCGAGATAACACAGGGCGAACGGTTCCATAATGGATTTCGTGTCGAATCGACTCACGTCACTGTCCCGTTAATGGATATTGAGAGGGTACACAGAGGCGGACTTAAACCTTCACTAGTAATTGGGACAATAGATCCTGATTATGTTAATTCTCAACCGCCGATGAATAATGCCCAAGGGCGGATTAACAAAGAATCCTGTTTGGACAGGAGTTGCAGTTGGGCTTGCGAACTCGCATATGGCCCCATAGTAAATAACATACTTTTTAGGGATGAAAGAATAATTAATTATAAAATATAAATAAATTTGTCATCAATTTTGTTTCCAAGTTTTTGTTTTGTTCATCGGAAATCCCTGCTTTTACTTTACAAATTGAACAGAAAAACTGAGCCCTTATTATCTAATCTTTATTGAGCCCTGAAGATGATCGCAATAAAAATCGAAACGTTGGCCGATAGATAAAATGTTTTGCTCTCACGATCTTCAAATAATTATTAATTAACGGTCAATAAACATCACACATTAAGAATAACTCTAAGCGTTTTATTTTATTCAAGTAAAGCAAAGTAAATACTTAATTAACGTTGTTAGTTGAGATTAAAAAGTCGATGGCATGAGCGGGATTCGAACTCACGATCTTCCGCTAGATACGCCGCTGCTATACCACTTGAGCTATAATGACTTCGATCCACTCGAACACTAACTTCCAACTGAACCCCCATCTTTTGAAACTTCTCCCCTTTTTTTTGCCATTTTTCACTCAACTAAGAACCTTGGTGTGAATGGGCTTTTTTATATCAACTACAATCCTTAATTAATTGATCAAACGGACTACTAAAACTAGCGAATTTTTTAATTAATCAATCTTTTTATAAGATTGGGATAACAAAAAGTCAGTGTCAAGATCGGGATTTGAACCCATGATCCTCGGCTCAATTCGCCTCAGCTCTACTACTTGAGTTATCGTGACTTCGATCCACGTGAACACTTACTTCCCATCTGAACCCCACCTTTTGAATTTTCGTAGGCACTCTCACCACTAGACGCTAGAATGGCACAATTACAGAGAAGAGAAATACACTTTGGCACTTTGAGCGCTGAAGATGATCTCAATAAAGATCGAAACGTTGACACGATAAAGAAAATGTTTTTTCTGAAACCTACATCACACAAGACCGCATCTTACATTTTCTGAACGAAAATAACAATGAAAAATTAATTTTTAGAAAATGCTATTGATGTATACATATTGGTATTAATGTACAAGAAGATAAAAATAAGATACTCAATACTGATAACAGATGATTTTTGATGTCACTACGTCTGAAGAGGGGAAGCGGGAAGGACCTCGAATTGGTGATTTTAAAAAAATGAAGACTACTTGTGATGAATAGTAACACGAATAATAACGAATAATAACAACATAGTAAATTTTGATAAAATTACAATAATGCGATTTATACTATATCGGCGTATAATTTAATAGTTTTTTAAAAGAAAATATAGACCACACAATTAGAGAAAGGCTCAATTTGGTAAAGTAGCGCAGAAAGTTAGTTTCCAGTGTTTGGGAAACATCTCGTTCGGTTGTACCCGCTTCTTAGCAAGCATCAGATCAAGAGCAAAAAGCATCGGATCTGTTAACAGGAATATGTAAAACCCCGATCTGGAAGGGAAAAAAAAACGAGTGGTTCTTTCCAGAAATGTGTCTAGGGACCCTCCAAATGACCGAGGAACGAAATGAAACCCCAAACAAGAATATTTCTGACCTTTTGCACACAATTGAGATCTTTTTTCATAACCTAAGGTTGAATATGAAATCAAGCAAATTTGATTGTAACAGGTCATGGTAGAAAAAAAAGTAGCTATGCTAATTTTATTTGATCTCAGCTATATAATATATAAACTATCACTTATGGATTATGTAGTTTCATTTCTACAAAAGGAAGTGTCTGAATGATCAATAGGCAATCGAAGAATATAGTGTTTTTTAATAAGTACCTCGTCTTTGGTATTGAAGTGAATATACGTTTCTGGAGGAAAAATGTGATAAAAGTTATTGCCATTGAAATGAAAAAAGGACAAAAGTGTAAAACAATGAGTACTCAGAACTGTCGAATTTGTATGTGAACTAGTCTAACTCGACCGTAAAAACTTCGGATTTATACATATAAATTGTAGCTTTGCCGGACAATATTTTCAATCCGTTCTCAATCAAGAGAGGAATTTTATTTCTTTATAAAATAATAACTAGAATAAACGGGGAGGAAATATTCCGCCAATAAATCTTCGAGTACTTTATAAAGCTGGTCATGACAGAAGCTATTGAATGACTAATCTAAACAAAAACCTTTTCGGGGGTTGTTTCCCTCTTTTTCAGCTCTTCTTTTTTCCTTCTCTCTCTCTCTCCTTCGTCATTTTTCTGACCGATTTCTTTTTTATCCGGAAATAAAAGAAGGGACCGTTCAACGGGAAATATTTCCTTTTTTTGTACGCCTCCGCAGCAATGATCACGCTTTCTCACATTAATTAATTGGAAAATCTGCGCGCTAAGCGGACAGAATTTAATGATTTCCTTTTCTTGCTTGATTGTTTTTGAAGTATACCATTATAAGGGGGAAAATAATTTTAAAAAGCCAATTTCTCAAGAATTTAACCAATTTAGAAGAAGAAATTCCATTTTCCAATATTTCACGGTAATCGACAGCAATTAATTTATAATTGTTTTAGCATGAGTTAATTTATATTAAACATACTGACAGTTCGCATAAGTGGCATGTAGACTTGGCAACTAAGAACTTTACTGACTATTTTAAAATTTAAACAAATTAAATATGAGTAAAGGACTTAAAAGTTTGTAAATCTGCAAAAGTAAAACGAAGATAATATCAATTAAATCATTCTGATTCGAACCCACGACCTTCGGCTAGATACGCCGCTGCCTATACCACCTGAGCTATCGTGACCTCGATCCCTCTCGTGCCATTAACTTTTTTTCATTTCAACTGAAAACCGTAATTAATTGTTATAAATTAATTGATCGAACAGACCACGAAAACAGTGAATAATTCTGAACTTTACTTGTTTCACAGCAAATACATATATATCAAGTTGTTCAGTCCAAGAAAGTATGTAAAATTACCAACAAAAAAAGTTTTGGAAATTTGAAAGCATTAACTTAAGACGTGAAACATTCCAAAAAACCGATTTTAAATCGAAAATTTAAAAAATTAATTAATTAATTAGATAAAATTAAAATAATGTAACATATCCCGAGTTTTGGGTATGATTCCCACCGTTTCCTTTTAAATTCAAAAATATTATGTTCATTCATCAACTTTTGTTGGCTTATATAAGCAAAAAGTGTTATGTCGTATAAAATTTAAATAACAGTCAACAAAAGAACGTAACATATGTCTATTAATACAGTTTAAAAAATGGTAAATCTAATTTTGCAAACATTAAAATTTTAAAAAACTTAAAAAGCTTTAAATATCAGCAGTTTTGAAATCGTTGAAAAATCGGTGTTTTCTCTAATTATGTAATAGTATGAAATAATTTTTTTTCAAATATTCCAAAAATATAAAAATTCTTTCGATTTCAGCAGTTTTGAAATCGATCATTTTCTACCACTAAATAGTACAAAATAAAGGTTTGACAAATATTTAAAAAATACACACTTTTACACTCTAACTCTTTTGCTCCCTCCCTCTCTCTCTCTCTCTTTCTTTACCGTTTTCTTTTCCTCTCTACCTTATCCTATTTCTCTCTCTCTCTCTCTCACACTCACTCACTCACTCACTCACTTTCTCTCTCTCACACACACTCTCTGTCACTCTCTCTCCTCTTACATACTCTCTCTCACTCTTTCTTTCTTTCTTGTCCTCTTTTCTATTTGTAAATATTTTAAGTTATTTTCAATAGAGTTACAGTAATAGAGTGTAATTGTATTGTAGTTTACTAATATTTTTTTATCCAGGTACATCCTATAAAAATACAATTGTTATCGACTTTTGGGGGCAATTTAAACGTTCAAGTTATAAAGTTCATGCAAAATTCGAACAACGTTTGTAAACTTGAATTCACATTCAATTTATTTTTCGTAATGACTAGTGGGAAAAAGACCTGGCGACAGACCGTAATACTTTTGTCAAGCTGTCATAACAGACCGCATTCTCCGACAAAACCCAAAGCGGAACTTTTCCTTGAGAGGGTTTTTTTATTTTGAAAATACTCCTTTTATCCGGCTTATTCTAAAAAGAAAACAGTTCATATTTCCTTTAGAAAGCTCGTTTTTCTCGTTTCACCTCCCATTCTGCTTTGCCGGTTTAATTAATAATAATAATAAGCAACGGCAGTCCACGTCAGCCCCAAGTCTCAAAGGTGAAGCGGAAGAATCCCCGCGCTAATGAAGTGGACAACGGTGGATAAAAGAATATTCGCTAATTAGGCCTAATCATTGTTCAATTGTTAGGAGAAATTAGTTGAAATAACTGGCAGCCTTTCTTGGCTGGACGCCTTTGTGTCGGACAATGGATAGCAGAAGGGAAAGAAACAAAAGGGGAGCCAGGGTCAGTGAATAACCACGGCCATTATCTGATTAATTATGGTAAGAAAGAATATACCACAAAGTTTAGAACGCATCTTTTTTTTCTGCTTTAATTACAGCAAAAATAGCTGCTCCGTTGTTTCTTACCTTTTTACAATATCTTATGTACCCTTGGAATTTTAACAAGGCCTGTCGGGTCATCATCACTGAGCATAATGAAGAATAAAGGCTCTACTGTTTACTTTATTAATCAGACTATTTAATTTGGTTTAAAAGTATTCTTAAGATTTGATTTACGTTCGTCAGATGCCAGAAAGGGGAAGAGGTAACGAGCAACTTTATCTAATTTTGTATAAAGATTCAAAATTAATTCAACGTTAAATACAGATAAAAGAAATTACAACACACCCTAATAACTGAAAAGTTTAACACGTTCTTAAAGTATTGAATTACAATATTATTTGTTTATTTTTTTGTATTGTTATCTTTATATTAAGATGAATCACAATTAATTACGGTTGTTAGTTAAGACGAAAAAAGCTAATGGCACGAGAGGGATTCGAACCCACGACCTTAGGCTAGATAGGCCGTTGCTCTACCACCTGAGCTATCGTGGCCCCGATCCACTCGGACATCAACTCCTCATCTCACCTTACGAATTTTCCCTCCTCTTGCCATATTCCAAATGTCGTGTAATCTGTTTGGATTCGCGTGAAATCCTCACATCCAAACATTCTCTCTTACGTTAGCTTACATCTCTTCTGAGTGCTATAAAGCTCTGACTCCAAACATTCACTCGTAATCTAATTTATCCTATTGCCATCCAAGCTTGAATTTTTCTTTTTAAATTTCTGAATTTGGAAGGCCTAATGTATGCAAAATTCCCATTTCAAATTTATTTGTGGAAATACTACTTCTGTTAATTTATTGATTTAAGGTATGCCTAATTGCAAGCCTAAATTACTGTAATTGTCTGTAGAGCCCTGAAGCAGACTGTAATAAAGAACAAAGTAATTGCCTGAAGTTATAAAACTAAATTTATGTGGCCACATTACTGATCCCCAAGAAATTGGTGATATTTAGAAGGTCGATTCGTAATACCAAACTAAGTCAACTGAACGAATATATTTTTTCTTTCCAAAGGTAGATTGTGGATGAGGCCAGGAAGACAGAAACACATTTATTTTCTTGTCAAGAATAAGTAAATTATTATTACATTTATATAAACTAACCTATATAACAGATATAATATATAAATTAAAGTAAATAATAAATAAATGTTTTTGTCTTCCTAACGTCATCCACAATCTTTCTTTGGAAAGAAAAAACATATTTAAACTGAGAAGGCTGATCAACCGCCAAAGAAAATATTAATCAACTGAAGGAATTTAATAAGTTGATATTTTAAGTGTGGAGAGGGAACGAGGCGATGAATTGAATTATGCACATTTCCTTAGAAACTACTTACGCTATATAAACAATAAGTGGCTATAATTCTTTATCGTAACAACTTTCGGTAGAGTATACGCAAAACAAGGAAAAATGAATATTTTCCATTCAAAGATGTAAATGAAATTGATCTGTTTATCAGCTTGATTATTACTCCGAAAGACACTTTGAACGCAAACAAATGGGAATTGCCTTTAACATAGGAAGCTCCTAAACTGAATAAGACTTAAAAATCTTATTCTATTCAAACTTGAAATTTAACGGAAAAAATATGAGAGGACGCAATACTGCAGGTTATGGATCTTAGACTTTCGGGCAGTAACAATACCAAGAAGGTTCGAATATTTATTATGCAGAAAATTCATCAAAGTAAATCTTTGACCAGTGCACAATTAAATATATGTAGCAGACTGTGAAAATGTTCATTTCATAACAAAAAGGGAGAGATATAGGCGTTGAAAAAATAGGTTAAACAATCGAAGGAAATATGGTGACTCACCGTTCGACGATTCCACACAAACAGTGAATCTTCTATATTTCGGGTTACAGGGCAGCACTCGCGTACTTTTCGGCATAACAGAGGGTAACCGAGTAAACAGGTAAAACCGAGAAGTGGAAAACAGAAAGAAAAATTGGAAAATTACACCCGCGGCGCATGGCGAACACGGTTTCACTAGCCGGGGCGGCGAGGCGGGTTTACCAACTTGACAACAACAGGTGAACGGGCGAGCGGGAGAATCTTTTTTATTCGTGAAGGGGCCACCGAAATTAACATAAAAGTAGAAATTCAATTCCTCGAAAAATATTTAAAAGAATTCAGATGACACAGATATTCCATCAATGATTTTTATCATTAACATAAAATTATAAAATTCACATTGGAAAAATAAAACAATAAGAATACTTCTAGATTAAAACTGACAAGAAATGCAAACGGAAAACAATTAACTTATAACAAAACGTATTCTAGAATTTTTATTATTATTATTATTAACTTTTAAGGGCGTTTTAACGGCTAAGGACATTTCACGCCCTAACATCCAAACATCTTAGGTTAGATACATCTGTCCTGAGTGCAATAAAGGCTCTAATTCCAAACATTCACATGTAATCTAATTTATCATTTTTTATTTAGTTAATATCACCAATATCTGTTACTTTTGCCTTTTTCTTGCTACTGGCACAAATTATTTAGGAAAAAAATTGTGGATTTTTTTTCTGTACGAAAACAATAGGACGGAACAAAGAACAGAAAAGCGGAACCATCATATTTTTATAATAGTCATTTAGTTTTCAAGTTTTTTAATTTAGGTAATACCACTAATTTAAGTTACTTTTATGGTTTACTTGCTTGTACCACAACATAATTTAGTAAACAAATTGTGTAATTTTGTAATGTACCAAACAAGAGGACGAATTAAAGAACAAAAATGGAGATCCATCAAGCTATTTAGTTAATATGTATCACCAATTTCAGGTATTTTTAATTTTTCTTTCTAATAGCACAAATTATTTAGTACACAAATTGTGGATTTTTTTAGAGTTCGAAACAAGAGGACGAACAAAAAACAATAAAGTGTTTTAGTTTTTTTAGGTTATTAATTTTATTATTATTTTCACTAATTTGGTGGTTCGCTTGAAAAACAAACACAATTAATTAAGGGTTTTAGTTGAGATGAAAAAAAGTCAATGGCACGAGTGGGATTCGAACCCACGATCTTCGGCTTCGATGGCTACTCAAGTGGTAGAGCAGCGGCTTATCTAGCCGAAGATCGTGGGTTCGAATCCCGCTTGTGCCATTGACTTTCTTTCATCTCAACTAACCTTAATTAATTGTACTTTTCTTAACTTTCATATGATTAATTTTTTGTTGTTGCCAGCAAAAATTATTTAGTACACAAAAAGGTATTTTTTGGGCAGATTTTAAGTATTGTATATTTGCAAATGGTTTGATTTTTTTGCGTGTTACCCAATAAATTCTTTATTTTATTGCTAATTTTCTGAACAATTACATCAAAGAATTATTAAATTTATGTAGTGCCCCAGGACAGCTCAGTGTAGGTTATTATTTTTAGCAGGATTGGACGAGATAGCAATAACACCACTAAAAACAATACGCAATAAAATCACCCGACAGAGCATCACCTCCCGAATGGAGCAGAATCAAAAGAACGTAAATCTTCCAGATGGACACATATATCCTGGCAGAAATATAAGGGAGGATTTTAAGGTGAATTGAACCCCCTATAAATCAAAGAGGTCGGAGTCTGGGTGATGAGGGGGCAGAGAGGGTAATAAAATTAGTGGTGGACATGTCCAAACTGGGAGTTATGGGTCCTCAAAACCGCAGGGAACGTCCAAGCGGTTACACTCCTCCTGACTAACATCCTATTCCGGACCATTTTAAACCATTGATCCGAATCCCTGACACCATAAGGCGTCGGCCGACCTGGATTCAAACCGGCTCGTTCTTTCCATGGGCTTATAAACTTTTAAATTTATGCAAAGTGTATTTCAACGTAGTGGACAGCTACGAGGTAATCGATCAAAATTGTTGTAGTGTTTTTACAAAGCTTAATCAAACTTTTTTTTGTACAAACAAAAACAATAGTTTAAAACGATGATAAATTCTGCGAACTGCTGAATTAAACTTACAGACAAAACCAGCCATGACACGATGACAAGATTAAGCATCAATATACAAGTTCATCATCTTAAACAATACTTTTTTACGAGACTTCTAATACATCCGCGGGTTGACAAATCTACAATTTAGCAGTTTAAAATAATAATTTATATTATTAATAATGTATATTAGGTGATCGTGAGATGCGGTCTGGTGTAACGTAGGTTTTAAAAAAATATTTTCTTCATCGTGCCAACATTCGAGGTTTATTGAAATCATCATCAGGGCCCGAAGTGTTTTGATCTCTACATAATCATTAAGTAACGGTCACTAAATACCACATATTAATACCTTACATTTCAAACACGTTTCAAAAATAATATTATATGGAAATATAATTTTTTTGCTAGTGTGAAACTTGATGGACGGGAGGTTCGGCCTTCCTGGTTCCCTGCTTTGCGTGACCCGGTATAAACCTTTGACTACTGAAGATGCCGAAAAATGTCTGACAGACTAAAATAGCGAGCCTGGGCTGACAAGATGAATAATCGAAGTGCATACAACTTCATTACATATACAACACCTTCTCTGTGAGATTTCTCATAACTCTGGGGTCATAAATATTGTTAGTTTCCAGTCAGACTTGATGTTAAGATAATGTAAGTTAGTCAAAGATGAAAAAATGCAATTTTATATGCAAATTAAAATTTAGAAAATTTTGTTGACGTTTGAGGGATGATGGGCAAATAATTTGGTTGCTTTTGATCATCCTGGCCTGGCTGCTTCCTCATCGTCTTGAAAGAAGTGAAAAATGTATGACACATCAATTATGAAAAGTGCAAATTCACTATTCTTAACAACTGTTTTTGTTAGAGACTATTAAAGTCTGCGGGGTGATGTATTAACCTGTTGGCTAGCCGTTTGCAATTATCATTTATTTATAAGTATTAATATGTCAATGAACGGAAAAGAAGTTGTATACGGAAATTAAAATTAAGAGAGGTTTTGTTAGTTCTGGAAGTAGGTTGTTTTCAATTATACCGGCATGTATGATTTGTTTCAGCCGACTTATATTCTTGACCCACTACTGAAATTGGTGAGCGTATGCAATCAAGATGACGGAGCAAAATACAAATTCATAATCTTTAAGAGTACTTTTACGTGACGCCTTCTAAAAGGTCGGCTAGGTGATCAATTTTGTAATTTAGTTGTTGATCTCACCATGGTTTAATCTGAACAAATATGAGCAAAAATTCAATTTTATATGCCAATTAAAATTTTCGTATTTTTAGTTGGGGTCTAGGAGGTAGTTCTTAGCTGTTTCAGTCGTTTTCGGTCATCTTGGCTCACTTGCTTAGGCTCACCGGGCTTATAGTCTAGACACACCAGAGATGATGGTCTGGCGTACCAGAAAACAACAAAGAAATCTGTGTCAATACTTCTCGGGGGGACAAATTGATTCCCCGGCTCATTTTTAATCATATTAATAATTATGAAAATAATGCAATTTTATTCAACTTAATTTTTTTTTTAAATTTTGTTCAGGTTTGAGAGGTGATGGACAAATAGTTTCGATTACTTTGTCTCGCCCGTCTTATTCCTTGACTGACGACTGAAACAAAACATGTAGGACAGCCAAAACAATGAGAACAAACAGACAGGAATATTTTTTATGTGGCCAATAGTTTCATTTTATGTACAGATCCATCTTACATGAGAAACTACAAAATTTCTGAAAATGGCGTGTATGGAATGTAGTATTTGAACAACTGTTACAAAACATTCATGATTTGAGCATAGTAAATCTTTCGATGAATTTATGTAAAAAATAAATAAACATCTTCGAAATTTCGTAATTAATTTGGGTTTAATAAAGTCCTAAAGGGGCTGAAATTTAACATGTATGACAATGGCGGGGGAAAGCTATTTATGTTTTTATGCTGGGATTTGTAAGATGTTAGGTGCAATTATCTCGGTCGGTTTACTCACTAGTTACATGAATCAAGTCTGAGTTGCACTTGTTTTTATAGTGCTTTCATAATTTCGATTATAATCCTTTGAAGCTACTTACTAACGGAAGAAGCAATTTTCAATTTCTCAATGACAATGACGACGAAAAAAACTATTTATCGTTTTATGCTAGGCTTTGTTTGTTGTTAGGTGCAATTATCTCGGTCGGTGTATGTACTGGATACTTGAATTACTGCACTTGTTTTTATGGTGTTTTCATAAATTCCGACTACAATCGTTTAAAGCCATTTACAAAACAGAAGAAGCTTCTTTTGTTAATTTCTCAACTACAGCGATGTTTTCGAAGATAAGTCCAGCTCGTCTACCGGTTGTAAGATTTTTTGTGAATATTATTCTGACAAAAGAAGTGTAATCATTTGTTAAGGTTTTCAAGGGGTTTTCACACCAAACTTTTATCAGAGCAGGGAAGTTTTCATGATACGAAACTTTAAAGTAAATTGACGCACCCAACTTCCCCTCTGTTTCATAGCTGGCTGTAGAATTTTGGAATATTTCGAAATCTAAGCCTTTTGTTAAAAACAAATTCGGGACAGCCATGAACAGTCATGAACAAGAATGTGCGGGTTACGATGAACTTCACTTTATGGTGAGTTCAACGTTGGACATTATATGAATGCAAGGTTTGAACGCATTTTAGCCAATAAATATCCATGATAGTTGGATATTTCAGAGACCTTATTAATATTCGCTACTAAGGACTTCAGTACAAAGTTAAGAATCTTAGTTTTCAGCGAACGTGGAACAAGTTATTCCTTCTTTTCTACCCTACGCTAATTTTCACGTAACGTCACTAGATAGAAAATGCATCAATTATGCATGCAGATTGCATATCAGACAACGTGGACGGTTTGAGAGGATTCGGCTGGATTGAAGCAGTTTAGGATTAGTATAGCAATGTTGACTGGGAAGGATTTGTGGAGCTTGTGACATCTGGACAAGATAGCGTCGTGTACGAAGGGTTTATTAGGGTCATTGTGGACCGTTGAATTGTATAAGTAGAACGGTAAAAGTAGGATATTTCTACGTATTCTATTTGGGTGTTTGGATCCGTTTTATGCTGAGACACTTGGCGAAACCCCAAAATTGCACTGTCCCGATAGGTTTTATATTTATATTGTAAATTAGTCGATTTGCTAGATAACGATGTAACTAAGTCTTTGATCACATAGTTTTGAAAGTATTACCTCTCATGACTTCTGTCTTTTTTCAGTTTCATTTTGAGTGGATTTCACGTTAATCGCTGGTCATGGTATATCCACAACAATTTGTAATAGCAAGAGCTATGTTGAGCAGATGGGAGAGCTGGTTCAGAGACAAAAGCAATCTGTGATCTGTTGGTTTTCGTTAATTCCATAAAATTTGCACCGTTGCTATGTTAATCGAAGTCGTTCCTGTTTGTCATAACGTGATTTCGTGAAGGGAGGGGCACAACCTTGCGAGACTAGAATTTTTGATAGGATGGTACAAGGATCGCGTAGTTTTCTTACTAATACATAAATACTGTACATCGACGTAGCTAAAGGTTAGGGTAGTTGGTTGATGGTAATGTCCTTGATTAGAAACAGTAAGCCAAGATAGTATACCTTGTCAAAGTCCTGAGCGATATGGACTACCTACAGTTCGAGCGCTAATGGCACGAACTTGTCAGGAATGACATTATGATAGTCAAGCATAGGACTTGGAAAGAGGCGCATTAGGATTTCCGGAATGCAATTAGCTAATGGGTCTACAGAAAGTTGGGAGTTGTTATTTGCTATGGGTATCATACCAATGTAGTGTTTCCAGAACAAAGTGAGTTAATAGAAATTTTTATCCAAATTAGGTCCATCCTACTGAACAGAAGATGTATATAGAGTACTAGGAAAAAACGTCCACATTAGAAAGAAGCTGTGTGAAAAAAAGTTAATTTCTCAGGTTATCCAAGCTATGTCCATACTATTGGGTTGTCCGGAAAATAATGCAGGATTTTGGTATTAAAAAAAAAAAAAAAAGAAACTAGTTACTTTAAAGCAATGTTCTTTAATCAAAATAATTTCCCATACTCTCAATACATTTCTCCCAACGTGTTGGTAACTTATTAATTCCGTCTGAGTAGAATTCAGAATTTTTAGAATTGATAAAGTCAATAAATGCATTTTCCAGTTCCGTTTGATTTTTGAATATTATGTGTTGTAAGTAGTGGTCCAGGTGTCTAAAAAAATGGTAGTCAGTAGGCGAGAGGTCCGGAGAGTAGGGTGGGTGAGGCAAAGTTTCATAGCCAAGCTCCAATAATTTTTGTGACGTTACACGTGACACATGTGGTCGAGCGTTGTCATGCAACAAAATGGGCCCTTTCCGATTGACCAAAGAGGGCTTCATTACTGCCAATTTCTGATGCATGGTATTAATTTGGTTACAGTATGATTCAGCATTGATGGTTTCGCCAGGATTTAAGAAGCTGTAGTGTATTAAACCAAATGAAGCCCACCATACCGGTGGTCAGCGACGGTCGTTTTACTGACTTTGAGTTGCTCTGCAAGTTCTCGAACAGTTGTTTTGGGGTTTTCTTCCACCACTGATCGCAGAACATCATCATTAAGAGAGGAAGGCCTTCCACGACCTTCTTCATCTTCAAGGCTGAAATCTCCCTCCCGAAATTTTTTAAACCACCTTTGCACAGTGCACTCATTAACACAACCCTCGCCCGAGACTTGGTTAATGTTTCTAGCCGTTTGGGCTCCGCTTCGGCCGAGTTTAAACTCGTAAAAGAAAATCGTACGAAATTCTCGCTTTGACATTATAAGGATGACTGAATTATTTCCAAGTAGCGGAATGCTACAGAGGTAAACAAACAATATCATTTGGAAGAGGATTAATAAGTGTTGACATTCATACAAATGAGCAATCCTGTAAACGTAAACAGAATATTTTATATAGATTTTTTTTAATGAAAACTTAAAATCCTGCATTATTTTCCGGACAACCCAATAGATTCGTAAGAAGCTTATTTTTTACTAAAAATATCTTCATCCACTACCAAATCAATTGCAGCGAGTAAAATTTGTTCACGTAGTAGTTAGTTAAATGAAGGAAATATTTAGTAAAGAATATTTTATGTGGCCAGTAACTTCACAATTCAAATCATCGATATATCTTACATTATATAAAGTAATGTGTTATTTTCGTGAGTGAAAAATAACCGAGAGGCTCAATATTAAAATCAGAAGTAAGGGGGAAAACGGTTACACAATTACTACACGTTGTGGGGTAAAATCTGTTGCTGTTGGGGATGGAAAACGAGCTCATTTTTCACCGAGGCATTATTCAAGGCGCGGCATTTTTTTCTTCTCTTTTTTCCCCCCCGACCTGGCCACCGCACGCAAAACGGCAAAGCATGCAAACCAGTGATTACATCTTTCTTCTTATATGCGTGGGGTGGATCCGCCTCCGGGGGTGAAATTAGCCCTCGGCGGAACAGGATCTTTCCCTAATCGCCCGTGGCTGTTTCGGATCATTGAAAATTTTACACGGTGAGTAAGTGATACTTGAAAAAGTACAAACCAAATGGATCTGCACCATTAACCTTGCCGTAATCGACCCTTATGCATTTTCCATTACCTGACACATTTTCCAGTACATTAATATGATTAATATACCCATGGCATTTACCTCCGAATTAACCTAGAAAACATATTCAACGCTCCGGAATTAATTATTACGACTAAATGTTATCACGCGAGACGTCCAAACATAAAAGTTAAACATAAAGCATGCCAATAACTTTCATTAAGAAGAAAATATGATGTCTCTCAGTGCTTATATGGTTATATTGATATCGTAAAAAAACCCTTTAATTTAAGCCATTTTATGATATTATTTTTCAATATATGCATATTACATAATAAGCGTTATTTATCTCATAACGATTTATTTTTTTAATTTATCAATTAAAAACATTAGAACAGACAAAAAATGAATAAACCTGAAGAAAAAACAAGTTTAGACTAAACATCATTTCTTTTGACGATATAATAAAATTAAATAAAAACTTTAATAAAAACCTGACTATTTGCGAGAATGTACAATCTAAAAAAAGGTAACGTAATTTGATTTCAAATGGAAAGGATTTTGTCATGAAAAAAAAAAAACTGGATTCCTTTATGATATTTTAAAATTTTACGTTTAATAATAATTGTTGATACTAACCATAAAGTGATCTTTTTAATTATTAATTATAGTTTCATTACGTTTGTAGAGTTTCAAACTTGTGTATTATTAAAGATAAAACTTACCTGAAGGTTATCATTAGTTAAAAGTCGGGTGAAAAACGCAAATCGTACTTACCTGAAAATAAGAAAACAAATCATTAAATATATCCATTTAACAAAAATTAAAATCAAATTCTTTTTTACTTTGAAATAACATAGAACTGTTCAAATATTCATAAAAATGAATAGGTACAACTTTACGTTTTATAAATGCACAATTAGTCTGTTTGCACGGTGTTCAAATAATTAAATTTTAAATTGATTTTCAACGATACATAAAGTATTATGAGATGTGGCCGTTATGTTTAACTCATGTTGTTTGAATGAATTTATTAGCGTGAAAAGTGTTCAACTCCGCCTCGAGGAATATGGTGTACTATGTGGGAGTGAAGTGACCTCAATGTCACTATAATGAATAATGTTCAATATATATATATATATATATATATATATATATATATATATATATATA
>CM077108.1:14545485-14588997 GCA_039619505.1 Cimex hemipterus
CTCTCTCTCTCTCTCTCTCTCTCTCTCTCTCTCTCTCTCTCTCTCTCACCCACACCCACTCTCCCCCTCTGAATCTATCTGTCCATCTATTTGTATCTCTGTTTATCTCTTTTTTCCCTTGTTTAGCTGTGAACATGTATATTTTCTTGTATATTCAGTAGTAAGTGTGTAAATAATACATGGGCGTTAAACACTAGTTCAGTAATTTTGGCACTAATTTCATTTTGGTTTTGACAAAATTTCCAAAGACATTATTTTTATTTTTAATGGCATCTAATAAACGTGTTCTTTAATTAAGGCTTGATTTGTTATAATGGGTTTTGTCTCTTTCCTTTCTCTCTATTTCAATGTACTGGGCTATAAAAAAATATATTTTTATGATAAAGTGTGCAGGGTTTGGATTCAATAATCCGAAATTATGATGCATTCATGTGACGCGTGCATATTTGGAAGGAAAATTATTTGTTTAATATGTAGGCTGATAGTAGAATAATATGCCAAAAGTTAGCTCAACCTTTAAATGACGATATGATCCAAGATCGGCCAAGTCAAAAGTATTTTCTTAAAAACATGGTGATGAAATAAATGGATAAAAAACGCATATGTACAGCTGATTGAATCCACCTGTGGGAGTTATGTTTAAAAACGAAAAGTCTTGCAATTAGGAAGGGTGCGGCCGTAAATTAAGTAACTGCGGGGGACGGGGTTGTGTGTGAGTGACAGGTCCGGGTGGGACAAAGCCTCCGGGCCGGGCCCCATTAATCTCCGGTGTCTCAGGTGAGCTTCATTATAAGGAGGACTCCTCCGCCCCTAACCAACCCCCTGGGACACATTCTACACAGTTATCCCGACCAAACTCTATTGATATAAACGCCTCCACGCACCTTGTTAACAAGGGTCACTTCGATCTGATTTCCTTTGTCTCTTGTATCACATTTACATCCCATAAAAGGACCCTTCTTTACGCAACGCACATCAACGGTTTCCTACCCCTCGTCATAAAATATATTTTTAACATCGCCCACTCCCATAATCAGGCTTGCAACCCAGACCTACATGGACATGACTTTTTTATGGAATATGCTTACTAAATAAAAACCCATTTTCAACGATCATAGTGTAAACGATCTTCTGAAATTAAGAAAGTATACAAACATTACACTGTTTAATAAAGCAATTAGTGGAATTTTCCTTGACGTCTGTTAGGGGATGAACCTGTAGTTTGATATCTCTGATCATTTTGGTTTACCTGTTGGAAGGCTATAAATTGGGTCATAAAGTAAGTCAAATTTTATGCCTAACTACGGTTTAGTTAAATAAAAATGTGTAAGGTATTTTCCTGATGATTGGCTTGGTTATGAATCTTTTTAGATTTACAAGGTTTTTCTTAATTCACATATTTTCTGCCATGCGTTTCATTGGATACAGAAATCAATAAATGTGTACCATATACGTTTTCTGACAGTGTGGCTATATAACGTTTTTTCACATGGTCAACATTAGTACCGGCGTAGCATACGGAAGAAGTATACCATGAGAAACCGGCCAATGATGGAACTCAGTGTGATGGATTAAGAATAGGCCAAGGTTAATTCGTTAGCAAAAGGAATGTTGATATCGCGGTGGATAGTGAGTTTAGTGACGAAGTAAGCAACTTTGACGATTTGTCTGAGGACGTTTGATCGAAAGGACGGATATTGTGGATGTTGGATGGCCAAAGTGATCGCATTAAAGTCTTGTTATAAAGATAATAAAAATAAAGTTAAATGAGGAAAAGAAACCGACGACCACTGCTGGTTTGTACTTAGATATAAAATGAATTGTTAGGACCACAAAGCTTACACAATTAGTTTACTTGAAAATCAGAAACTTTTCAAAAAGTGAGCCGAGAAATGGCATTATCGTAACAAATTTGGAACCTCTAACTCGCAAGTTATTTAGTAGCACGAGGAATCATTGAAAAACTCTTTTCCATCTCTGTTCATGCAAATCGAGCCAAGGCTAAGCAGTTTGCGACGAAGAGAGAGAGGCAGGCTCAACATCTTCATATTTGTATAAACTTCTGAATTAATAATAATATTCAGTATATTTTGTGGTCCGATTGAACAAGTAACTTCTTTATGTAAGTTATTGGTTGGAATGAAAAAGCCAGTGTTACGAGCGGGATTCGAGCCCGAGGCCCAAAGCCGAGGGTCGTGGGTTCCAATCCCGCTTGTGACACTAGCTTTTTCATTTCAACAGTTAATAATATTCTCAAAGTCCTGATGAAGGCCATAAATTCCTGGTCCCGGAAGCATTCTTTACATAAATCAAGAAAGCATCAGATACAATGATAAGGCTAGAAAATAAAACGAAGAGACGGGATTGGATATTTTTTTTAATACAAAGAATGAAACATTAGGAAAATACAATTCGGTCTTTCAAGCAGAAATACATGCCATCAACGCTTGCGCCCTACAAAATCTTAAAAAGCGGTTACACTGACCAAAAAATCCTTACAAGATCTGATATATTAGCATCGATTAAATCAGAAGATTTAAAACAAAATCACGTAAAACATTGGTCAGTAAATGCATCCTAAATGTCCGAATCCAATCCGAAAACACAACGACCTGATGATACCATGGGTGCCAGGGAACAGGGGAATTTAGGTAACGAAAAAGTAGACAAACCCAACAGAGGAGAGTCTGCAAGAATAGGCCCCCGCACCTATACCTAGCATGACAAAAACAATTACAGAATCTTCCATCGCAGAATGGATCGAAGCTATACAAAAGGAGAAGTGGGAAAAATCTAGCGGGGCTAGACATAGTATACTTATGATGAAACAACCTTCACCCAGGATGGATAATTCACTCCTGGATTTGGAGCGGGCCAGTCTCAGACGAGTGATAGGAATACTCTTCACTGGCATCCTCTACATAACTTGGGCGTATATAACGCATATATATCCCATTTGCAGGTGATGTAATGAAGAGGAAGAAACAGCCATTCATATCATTTTCGAATTCAAAGCAACAGCTCAATGCAGGTATAACCGAACATATAAAAACTCTAGGGAATGAAATTGTAGCAGCGACAGTCAATGACCTGATACTTCTTCTTAGTAGTATTGAGTCTATTGCTCTGAACTACGGAACTAGGACAACATTAAGTCAGAATGCCGCAGTGCCTGCGGAGCACAAACCCCGCATCCTCATTTCATCATCATCGACATATTCCTGGAAAGTGTGAAGGAACTGCGTGAGTTTTGGAGGAAGGAGTTGCGTCCTTTCAACCTGATCTTGGGCCCGAATTATCAATTATGTCGAGATAATAGACAACTACCGTCATAGAGTGATGATTATGCCAGATTCTGCGGGATGCTCTGGACTAGGGCAGCTCATAATAAAAACTCGAACAAGAAAAGGCTCTTGCCCAAAAATGCGGCAAATTAAAAACTTAAAAAAAGTATGAATAAATTATTATAATAATTATTTATTTATTATTATAATAAATTACTATAATAAATAAATTATTGTCTTAATAAAAATTATGTTTAATTAATTTGCAATCAAAATTACAATTACTCTATTCAAAGCTAATAGTTTTTATATTAAGACTTTAAAAAATGTAAAACAGTTTTTGTAATTTAATTTTGGTAATTTGAAACTATTTTTATGTCTATTATATGTATAGTAACGTATCGATCGTCAAACATATGAGTTAACATCGAACGATATAATCAATGATCATCTTCATATCATATCAAAATTCCACCTAAAGGTCGAAAGCGGGAGCATTAGCCTTTTGATTTTCTTTTATTTTAACGTTAATGAGTGAACATATTTTATGAGTTTAAGCGGCTTTCAAGCTTGAAATAAGAGCCATGACTAAGTATGTTTAGTCATTAGAGCAAGGATGTTTAAAATGCTATTACTGCGTTTTATTTTTTATTTGACAACACAAAAACACGTTAGCCTTGGATGAAGGTTAAACTACGCCTGAAGCTCTTCAATCTTCTTCCGTTGATAATTACACATTTTTATATTGTCATGATGGTACTAAGATAAAAATATCGAATATTCAATGGACTAAAACGAACCCAGAAACTTCAATGTTTCTTTTTTTTTGTTGAGAATTCATTGTTGTAAACTATACAGTTTGAACAAAGAATAATGTAAAACAAACAAACCAAAAACTAAGATATAAATGAATTAAGCATTTTACGATTTTGTAAAGACATTAGTAGACCTAAATCAGTTAGTATATTACATGGAAAATTAAAGTTAAGAACTTCATAAAATCTAACTTATAATAGGCTGGGAAATGAGCGGTCCTAAACTGAATTCGAAACCGAAATTAATTGCAAATATATTTTTTCATATAACGTTTAATATGACTATAAAATACCTCGTCAACACATAAATCAAAAATTAAAAACTGTAGAATCTAAAATTCCAAATATATCAACAAAATATTAATAACAAAAGGGGTAATTTTTTATTGCTCAATAGAGGGATATTAATTTTCATCGAACTACAAGAAACTAAGGACGTACATCAAACACTTAACGTGAAAGAAAAAGTACCAACCGAATTCTGAGTAGTAATTTTTGTCCGTTTTTTGGCCAGTGAACTACAGTTGTTATCGCAGACCTATCTTTCTTACTTTGCCCTTTCTTTCTTCATAAACCTACTAATAGCCATGTTATGACGGTGTGTGATAAAACCAACCGGTAAAACCCTCTCTTTTTGTACTTAATTGATACACTTCTCAGGGTTTCGAAAATGTTGGATAAAACAAAACAAACGCACCGATACATAGAAAGATAATGGGTTAGACTTCATACTACCCGAAATTACCCGATATTCCCCGGGTTAATTGGGTAAATGACACTCCATTCGCGCTAATAAATTACATTCTCACATTCAGCCACACCATATTTATGGATTAAAACGAACTTGTTGACAAAATAAAATAAAAACAACCAATATCTAACAAAAATTAATAAAGTTAAGTGCATAGTTCAATTTTCTTTTATCTACAAGGCACATTAATGTTTTTTATTTGGCCAGAACTTGAGGTCACAATAATGTGAAGAGTATCACAGTAAAAGTCGTACGCATTGTTGAAAAGTAACGATGTAGGATTTCTGAAATAGTCGATATATTCTTGTACAAGTTGTTTTGCAACTTTTTAAAAAAAATTTCTTGGAATATTTGAATTTTGCTAACTTAAAATTGTCATACTGTTATCAGAAATAAAGTTAATGAATCAGAGTCAAGAATAATCTGGATCTCGGCATGATGTCGACACTGAAATAAATTCAGTTATTTCTCGAAAGTTTTCAACCTATTTCAAAATCATCATCCTTAAATGTGTCTAAGATTGTTTTCCTCAGATGATGTTATTACAATAGGTCGAAAGTATGCCAGTTAACAATTGAATTTTCAGTAACGATATGAAAAATTATCATCTTTCCGAATGGTTCCTACTAGAAAATCAAATTCGTGGAATTTTATTAAAGAAAACAGGAATATTTGGCTGTCCGTTCGAAAAATATTTTTTTAGATTTATTTACCACAGAAATGGTGTGTGAATCACAGTAAAAAGTTATTTGGAGAATGTGGTATGCGGTCTTGTGTCACGTAGGGTTGAGAAAAACTTTTTTTTTTTTTTTTTTTTTTTGTAGTTCCAATGTTTAGATGTTTAGATCTTCATTTAGATCATCTTCAGGGCCTGAGACATAGGCTGAATTATACAAATAAATGTAGCATGTGAAAAAAAGAATTGTACAATTCTGGAAATTTTAGACTCAGTCAAAGAATTTTGTATTCACTCAAAGTGTTTGTTTTCTGATTAGATGTATTTTATAATTTAAACAAGTTTATAAGTCCCAGGCCCTGAAGATGATCTCAAGAAAGGTCGAAACGGTGGCATGATAAAGAAAATGTTTCTGTAAAGCCTACATCACACCAGACCGCACCGCACTATCGTCGACATATCCATTTTAAATACATATGTTTACAGATTGTGGGTAAATGCTTTTTTACTCCACGTTTTTTCAGCAACCATTCAAAATCTGTGTAAAATAATTCCTGTCTTACAGGACGGGTAAGGGTCAACTCACCAGTAGTGCCATGGACTAGAATTTAAACTACTTTAAACTACATTTTTCATATTATTAGAACGCACGACTGCTACCAAGGCAAATGCGGAGCCACGCGGTCCCCTCAAAAAATGATACATACACTTTATACAAGAACTTTGTAAACTCGTAAAAAATTATCTTCTAATTGATTTTGTATATTGTTTGTTTATGGATAGGGGTAAGGATATAAGAGGCGGCCACAAGGCCTTACTGCACCTCGACCTGAATATATTTGTGTTTTTGTAACTCAATGGCCAGTTTTAGGTTATTAATCAGCATCCATAGCTTTGCCTGCGGCTCCTTAGTGTAGGATCTTATTTGTGGTTTGTCTTATCATACTTACAACAACCTGCACCTATTATACATTCAGGTGTGTTCTGGGGTTTCCTCCTTTTCCTGGCAGTATCTGCAGAGTGTTTTTTATATCACTACACCTCCGGTGTGTGTCTTCCTAGATGCCAGTGCCTTGTCTGGAGACCACCTGAAATCCTGGTTCAGTTGTGGTTGCCATCCAGTATTTCTTTTTTAAATTCTGCGGATCTTATCGCGCGCCCCATACTTGTGGTATTGCTCGACCAGTTTTTAGATTCATTAAGGATCAATTTTAAGGTGTCCTCTTTTGTGGCATGGAAGCACTCAAGATGGCGGTGTTGAATCTGAGATGTTGGACATAAGATGCTTTGTATAGAAAATGATTTTATTAAATAAAAAAAATAAATAAATAAAGTACACTCTTTGCAATTGAATGATGTACCAGAGAGCATGGAGAAATGAATAATGAAATTTTTAATATGAATAATATGCTCTTTCGACAGGTTAGTTAATAATCGCCATACTGGTCAATTGCATGCTTAGAGGACAAAGAACGTCAAAAGCATTTTAAATTTTCAATCTTTGTGAATTAATTACCTTCATTTCATTTGTTTTATATATAATATTCTGTTTTCTTTATATTTAATACGGATGCAGACGTTGAAGGGTTTGAAAATAGAATATATCAATAACATGAAAGGAAAAGGGTTTAAAGGGTGAATAAATGATGTCGCATCGGGACGAGAGGGAGGAGGGAAAGGATTTAACTGTGTGAAACCGTCTCATTTATATTTCACCCTTTTCCAACCGATGAATAATTAAATCGTTGTCTCATGAACTCGGCGGTCGAGTTCGAAAGTTACAAACGAACCGAGGCGCCGGAGCCGAAGCGGCTTCGAATGCGGTGCGCGCCTTGTAAAATATTGAAACCGGTCGGTCGGACTGAAGGGGGCGAAACCGCCCCCGACAGAAAACCACTGAGTCAGACTGACATATGTGATATATACACCGGAGGAGATTCAACAGATAATACGATCCTGTGTATGAATTCGTTCCAGGAGAACCGGAGGAAACAGGACTTTTTTTTACCCTCTTCTCGCTTTCCGACGAAAACCTGATCGATTTTCCACATCCCGCTTTTTCATCCTTCGCCAACTTGTAACACGCCGAGTTTTACAAACTTTTACTTAAGGCTCAGCGTATTTTTCCCTCACGTATCGGTCCGCTCCTTCTCGCTATTGATAATGCGATCCGGCAACATTCACAGTTTCGAATTACTTGCAAATCAATTTGAAACTTCTTTACAAAAATGTTTATATCAGTTCATTTAAAACAAATTTAAAAGAAATCAATTAAACAAAAATAAACAAGAATGATTATTCGGAGATCGTGAGATGCGGTCTTGTGTGATTCAAGTTTAGAAGAACACTTTCTTCATCGTGCCAACGTTTCGGACTTTATTGAGATCATCTTCAGAGTTAAAGGTGTGATGTATCGCGGTTTTATGTAATGTTGCAAGAGTTAGTAAGATATAAAGATTCTGTGGTGTGTCATATTTGTTTTCTGAAAGTGTTGTTCTAAACTGCCTCATTCTCGACCGCTCCTCATGACTTCAAAAAATTATGAAACAACAGATCATCCGCGCTATTCGTTAGGTAAAGTTTTGCAGACAAAAAACAAAGCAGCGTGACAACTGCCAGGTCAGGTTAAAAAAAATGAAGCACTATACGAAAGGGCAACGAAAATGATAAAAAGGCTGGTCAAGCAATCACGATTAATGGTGCTCCCGATCGTTACATCATAATCCAGTTTTTATGCTTAAATTGCAGGTTATGGATATCGACGACTAGTGGTTTCAAAATGACCGTACCACATGCCAAATAATCTGAGAAAAAATCCGGTTGCTGCATGGGTCTTCCCAGTATACTTTTGTCTAATTTCCCGTTTCTACGCTTAGAATCGGCCACCTTTATCAAGCAATTTAACGCCATTGGAATATTTTCTTTGAGGGTTTTTTAATCATCTTATGCCAACAAAGCCCAAGACCAACCACGCCTTGAAGGAGAAAATTGAGGGATGTATAAATAAAACTTAGCCACATTTACTCAAAACGGTCATAGAAGATTTCAACAGAATGTGAATGTGTCAACAAAGCGGTAGAGGCCATATAAACGATAGGCCATATATACTTTATTAAATAATTAAAAAATTATCCTTTTTAATTATAAATCCATTATATTTCGTGGTCCGATTGACCAAATAACTTCTTTCAATTGATTAAACTTCATGTAAAATTGAAATGAAAAGTTAGTGTCTACGAGCAGGGTTCGAACCCACGACCTTCGGCTGAATACGCCGCTACTCTAACCACTTGAGTTCTGGTGATTTCGATCCACTCAGACACAAACCCTGACACTAACTTTAATTATAAACCTGTGTCGTGACAAAGTAGCTTTTTGTGAGAATTTTCATATACCCTAAATAAATTTTGTATAACACGGTTATGCGTTGACCTAGTTATAACATCACAGGATTTAATTTCTATTTAATTTTTTAATTTTTTTTATGTTCCAAGTCATCGAGGTCGTGATATGTCGAGCATAACGGAGTTTTCATACCTTGAATACGATGCTGAAAAATTCCGCAAATTTCGTGATTGAATCTTTGCTTTATTAATGATATTAATTCATGATCGTATTTTGAAATATATAACTGAAATTCTAAATACAGATCTTTTTATATCGGATATAATATAGTAAACAAAATCGTGGGTAATTTAAAATTATTTTTAAAAGAAAAAAAAATATGCTGACGAAGATTTGTTTGCATAGAAAACAGCGGCAAATAACAAAGTTATTTATCTCCCAGGAAACGTTATTTTCTTGTTAAATTACATTAAAAATTAGATGGAAGGCCGCAATATCCCAGTTGACGGTTGAGGTGATAGCAGTTGGGGGGCGGATTGAAGTGAAATTGTGACAAAGGGGCCCACTATCGGGTAAAATGAGAAAGTACGAGAAGGGTAGATTGCGTGTTGGGTCTAACTTTAAGTTAGTGGTCGCAATAAGTGGCCTCTGAGATCTAGGGACCCCTGCGTGATCCACGGCTTTTAATTGTAAGGTTCAGAAGTTTCGGCTAATCCGGCTTCACGTGCATCACAATGGCAAGAGGAGAGGTAATCCGGACCCACTCAAGAAGGAACGGGAGTCTTGACGAAATCCCCTCCGTGTTTATTTTATTGTTCAAATTGTTTAACCCTTCTCTCGTGGGAGGGGGCTTTGTTTCTTGTCAATATAAATAAACATTTAAGCAACAGGTCAGAACTGCATTTCATTTTTTATGATAAAGTGTTCCATGGGAAGTCTTTATAAATTAAAGCCGTATAAACTTTAATCTTAAAAATAACAAACATTAAAATAACTTTTTTTCAATTATAACCTTAACCAAACAATACGTCCTAAAATGGATCCTTGATGATGCGAAAACCTGGTAGAACAATACCAAAGGTATGAGTCGCTGGAAGCGATTCATAGGACCATCCGCAAAACTTACACAAGAATTACTGGAAGGCAGCCGAAACTGAACCAAGAATCTGGTTGGATTCCTGACATAGCAGATGTTCCCATCTTTATTCTTGGAGGTTCAGACACATGAGGATCTTTATGACCGCGAGGACTTGACCCTTGCCTAGCGAGATGGTGCAATTCTAACCAAGTTCAGAAGTGTTCTTAAAATAGTACATCCATACATGTGCCTTGAAAAAGGCAGTTTTGTGCTTTCTGGCGCAGTCTGTTAGCCGTGCCTTTCACCACCCCTGGAGAGAAAGAGAAGCCACTCCAAACTCCAGCTCCGGTCGGCCGGTACCCTCCAGCTATGGTAGTACACTTTGATTGCCAACCACGACCACTACGAGTCCACCTAAATTAGTAGTGCAGCTTGGATACTCTACTTTCGTGGTTCAGTCTTTTTTTTTAAGGTGGGACTGATGCACACGTTGCCAGAGGAGGGCGGGTTCAGTAACCATCTGCAAGGCGGGGCACATGGCGTACTGACAGAAGAAACACTCTGCAGATACTGCCAGGAAGAAAGGGAGACACCAGAATACATTTTATGTTACTGCGGAGGTCTATGTAGGTCCAGGTTCTTGTAACTAGGACAAGGCAAACTACAAGCAAGATCCTACATTACGTAGTAGCTGGCAAAGTTATGGGGGATGATTAATAACCTAAAACCTGCCAGTGAGTTATAAAAAACAGGAACACAAATATATTCAGGTGGAGGTGGCCGCGTATTATATCCCTACCCCTATCCATAAACAATGCACAAAATCTCTTAGAAGATAAAATTTTGCGATTTTGCAAACCTTCTTGTCTGAAGTAAAAGTAAGATTTTTGGAGGGGAACGCAGTGGCTTCGCATTTGCCTCGGTAACGACGATCCTGCGTTCGAATCCTGTCGTAGCCATAATTTGAAAAATGTATTTCAAATTCGTTTAACATCTAGTCCATGACTCCACTGGTAAGTTTAACTTTTCTGTAGGACAGGCATTATTTTACTTTAATTGATTTTGATGGAATGCTGAAAAAAACATGGCGTATACAAAAAAGTTGCCTTTAAGCACAAGCGTAAACACATGTACTTAAAGTATCAAATGTGTCATAAGTTGAATTGAACTTAATTGAAAAAATAATAGATACGTTTAAAAAATTGAAGTAAATGTTTAAAATGTCCACCTATCGTGTATGTATCGATGTGTCGGTTTGTTTTTTCTTTAAAAAAATATAGTTACAGAACTAACACTTTAATTCAAAATTGAAAGTAAGAAACAACGACACAAACATAAAAAATCAATTAATCGTTTAAAATGTCCACCTTTTTGAAAAGAGGATAGATGCCATATACGGTACCGCGACAGAATTTTTATATTCATTCCTAAACTTATTGTTGTTAAAAACAGATCCTTAACAAAAAGAATCTTTGGTACAAAATATAACGTAAGAAATCGGATTAAAAAAAATAACAAGAAATATTGATTGTTACAAAATTTAACATAAGAACAGAACTAGACGCATAAAAAAACCAAAAAAACAAAAAAACAACGAAATTAAATGTTTAAAATGTTCACCTTTTTGAAAAGTGGTAAACCTTATATCATATCGACAGATTTTTCTACTCATTCTTAAACCTTTTGTTGTTTCTTAAAAAAAAGAAATTTGACAAAAAAGATTCCAGTTAAAAAATTGAACATAAGAAAAAACAAGACATCAAAAATACTAATTTAAATGTTGAAAATGTCAACCTATTTGAAAAGTGAAAGCTTGACGTGGTTTCTCGCCTGATTTCTTATTTTTAAGCTTTTGTGTTTTCTTAAAATATCTAAAAAAACAATACAACAATACTCAACAAAAACACCATACATTATAAATTCGAACATTAAATTGTCAAAATTGCCAATGTCTTGAAGAACGCCAGGCTGATTTAGCTTATTGAAATATTGTTATTGCAATATTTTGTTAAAATCAGAACTGAATCTCAAGGGTAATTTTATAGTGGTTTAATCAAATTTCCAATATTATTTAAATTCCACACGATACGTAGAAAATTAATGGAATAAATTTGTGAAACGTTGAAATAATTTGTAAAGTAAAACATGGAATAAATTTGAAAATCAGATTTGGATAACCGAGAAGTTTTATTTCAATTTGACATTGGACAACCTTATGGAATATTGACGCGGAACACTATGTATGAAGGATCAATTACGCTTAGTTTGATTTTAATAAAATATATATATTTAAATTTTTCACTAATTTATTTAGAAATCGGGAAATGCGGTCTGGTGTGATGCAGGTTTCAGAAAAACGTTTTCTTTATCGTGCCAACGTTTCGATCTTTATTGAGATCATCATCAGCGCTCAAAGTGTTTGTCGACACTTTCTTTATAACAAACAGACTTGTTTGTATAGTTTGAAACATATCACAGACCGATTTGAATGAATTATCTTGGTGTTATGGCTCACTGGAAAGTGCACTCCAGGTCCACCTGTTTCCAGCCCAAATCTCCAGGGCGTGTAGAGCATCGGTGATGGAACGAAACTGGATTTTCAATTTGAGTATTTTAGCGTACATTATACATTCACGATGATTCACTTTCTGATATTCGGTTCGCGCAGATAAAAGTTTTTAGAACGTCAACCCTTTTACATTTTTTTTTTTGTAATATGGAAGTATTGACAGCAAAATTGTAGATGCCAGACATATTTCTTATACTACAAAGTAAAATAGTTCGAAAATTTCTTAGCAAATAAAGGTTCGCAATTGAGGCAATTGCGTCCAGTTATCGCCATCGTTTTTTTTACCATTGGTGTGACTTTTTTTAAACTCAGTACACCGAGTACATTTGATCTAAAAATACGTAATTTTTTTGCTGTACAGAAAGAAAGGTCAACATGCGAGATAACGCAGAAATATAAATTCAGTGGATGTAATAAGAAATATTCAATATCCCATTATCTTAGAAATATGAAGCGATAATAAAATGCGACTGAACCGATCAAATTACATTATATCTTACTATTTTCAACCCTTTTTTCTCGGCTTAATTTTTTTTTAACGAAATATTTGTTTGTAAAGTTGTAAAGACTTTCCTTCCCCAGTATGCTGACCGGTTAAGCTACTGTGTCGCTTTGTAGTTAGGAGATCGTTGTTTCTTGGGATGGGGTTTGCTTCCATCGAATGGAGGATGTCGATAGGTATGCCCTTTCATCCATCAACTCATGGAAAATATAATCTAGTCTAAAACTATTGGGTTGTCCGGAAAATAATGCAGGATTTTAAGTTTTCATTAAAAAAAATCTATATAAAATATTCTGTTTACGTTTACAGGATTACTCATTTGTATGAATGTCAACACTTATTAATCCTCTTCCAAATGATATTGTTTGTTTACCTCTGTAGCATTCCGCTACTTGGAAATAATTCAGTCATCCTTATAATGTCAAAGCGAGAATTTCGTACGATTTTCTTTTACGAGTTTAAACTCGGCCGAAGCGGAGCCCAAACGGCTAGAAACATTAACCAAGTCTCGGGCGAGGGTTGTGTTAATGAGTGCACTGTGCAAAGGTGGTTTAAAAAATTTCGGGAGGGAGATTTCAGCCTTGAAGATGAAGAAGGTCGTGGAAGGCCTTCCTCTCTTAATGATGATGTTCTGCGATCAGTGGTGGAAGAAAACCCCAAAACAACTGTTCGAGAACTTGCAGAGCAACTCAAAGTCAGTAAAACGACCGTCGCTGACCACCGGTATGGTGGGCTTCATTTGGTTTAATACACTACAGCTTCTTAAATCCTGGCGAAACCATCAATGCTGAATCATACTGTAACCAAATTAATACCATGCATCAGAAATTGGCAGTAATGAAGCCCTCTTTGGTCAATCGGAAAGGGCCCATTTTGTTGCATGACAACGCTCGACCACATGTGTCACGTGTAACGTCACAAAAATTATTGGAGCTTGGCTATGAAACTTTGCCTCACCCACCCTACTCTCCGGACCTCTCGCCTACTGACTACCATTTTTTTAGACACCTGGACCACTACTTACAACACATAATATTCAAAAATCAAACGGAACTGGAAAATGCATTTATTGACTTTATCAATTCTAAAAATTCTGAATTCTACTCAGACGGAATTAATAAGTTACCAACACGTTGGGAGAAATGTATTGAGAGTATGGGAAATTATTTTGATTAAAGAACATTGCTTTAAAGTAACTAGTTTCTTTTTTTTTGTTTAATACCAAAATCCTGCATTATTTTCCGGACAACCCAATATCTTCTATAATACATGGAACTAAAAAAACATGCACTCAGTCGATGGAGTTCCTCCGTCGACCCAATCTAAATCAGCCCATCACCACTCACACTAATAAATACATGCAAACAAGACAAACCACAAGACACATAATATAAATCTGATTTTAAAAAAATCACGTCGTCCAAAAAGCTGAACAGAGATCACTGAATTTTTTTTAACCTGAGAACCATTCTTAGATTTGGTGACATCCCTGCACGCTCTCTGTTAAGAGCCCAGACATGACAAACATCTATTATATGGGACAGATTGGGCAAACGTTTTTAGCGTAAGGGCCACTTGCGAGATCTTTTGCCCAGAAACAAGTATCTTATTTATTGATTTTTTATAATATCATTTTTATAAGCAATTTATTCTATCTTAATCTAAATTTATTTTAGTTTAATATTAAGTTGATCAAAACACTTTCAGGTACTTGGTACAATAAGTCTAGATTCTTAGGACGTTTTGTGTTTGAATAGAGGTGATTTTTTTAAATTTGTTTTTTCATTGTAAAGCTGTTTTTCCTGATCAAACATTGGGAACAAGGTAAAGATGATCCTGTTTCCTTAGGATCCACATAAACCAGCCAACAAACAGTGATTACTTTGTGATTTAATCTAAATTGTTTACAATCCAATCCCTCTTTGTAAAATATTTTTTAAACAATGTTTTAAAATTGTTTTTAGTTTATTTCGTTGTTTCTTTTAGGTCAGGTATCCTGTAATATAAACTGTATATACACCCAACATTATTTCAAGTATTAATTATATAAAATGGTTTAAAATTGAGGTGAACTTCTCATGCCTTCTTCAGACACTGAAGCTTATAAAGCAAGAGAAGCAAGGCTGATAATTAAGAGGTATCATCTGGAAATAAGGTTTTTATTAATGGCCATCCGTGATGTAATAAAAGGTTGAGCAATAACGGGCGGTTATTGAATCTCCGGTCGCAATGAAAATGAAACTTTTTGCGAATTGAACGTTCATTGACAACACTAGGAGAGGGTTAATAAAGCCCCGGGGCATGGAATTATTCCACGCTATTCATGGGCATAACTCTGGCGGCTTCAGATACGTCATTTTATGCACGCCGGGTTCTGGCGGACTTAATGACGTCGTAAAAATGTTTCAGCCATTCGACAAGGTAATGGCCCGAATGAAACTCGGTAATTGCATTACTTAGGCGTTTTAATTTACGATTTTCCTAGGTATAAGACTCCCGTCGAGCTGAATGTTTCAAACTGGGGAACAAATCCCGAGAGGCAGAGGAGAGCATGTCTCTCGACGATGCCGACATTGAATAATTATTACTGTCTTTTAAATACTTACCATTTGAATACCCTCCTCGTTCATTTTATATTACATTCACATATTTATGATCAATCTAAAAAGTACCAAACGAGAGAAATTGTTTTATTTAGAACATATAAACGAAAACTATTCATCCACATGATATAAATAGTTTATATGCAATCATAAATTACACGGTCAAAGCACCAGCGGAGGACACGAGATTCTCGCGTGCTCGGTCATCCTAAAAAAGAAGAAGAGGATCTTTAACGTCTAGCCTATTCGGCCTTAGCAGACGTTTTGATTCTTACGATGAGAGGTGACGCACCTCCGCAAACGACAGGATAGTGCACTGCCGCAGGTCATCCCGAAGGCACAAGACAACTTCGCTCCCCGCTTGCTCATTCCGAATGGTCCGGTCTGCATTAGGCATCACACCGTATGCCCCGCCGTATAAGCCCAAATACATCAGCCTGGTTTCCCGCGCACTCCCTAGATAGAGAAGGCCACTCTACCTTTCAGAGAAGAGGCTAGAAGGCTTCTCTTAGCGTCGAAACTACCGGATCCACTCCGGCCGCGGCCTTGTATAAAGTGGAAATTCGAACCACCCCCTATATGAGTACCGCCTATGGTAAAACCCTTCACTCGAGCTCGGCATACACCTACGTGCAAAGCATACTCGAGTAGGAGCAACCGATTCACTACCCATTCCCATCAGCCACTACTCACGCATTCGAGGGATCAACGCGACCTCAATTTGCTGCCGTCCGATCCGCCGTATCCCGTGAGGCTGGGTGTGTACAGGTGGTACGCAAGTTTCGTGCGAAGGTCACAGGTAGAAGACAGCCTTTTTTCTAAGTTCCCGCCAGGGACGTCACCACGTACCGAAATGAATCCATTCCCAATGTAACATTGACGGAACATTGTTAACAGTGATTTTGGAACATTTCTGTTGCCCCTCCCCCTTTCTATGCAGATAGGATATGGTACACTAACCCCTCGTCGTACCGCCTCTGATAAGGTACCCGTCGCCCATGCCGAACCGACGCCGACACGAGTACGTCTTGTGCTTTAGAGAGGTTGCTACACCGTTATTTTGGTTAGCCCGATGCCACGAGAAAAACTCAAGGCACTTAAGTGAGATGGACCTTCTACACTATGGACGATGACAAAGCAATGCAAGAACCCGCTGCCGAGAAGCCAATAAACAATAGAACCCAGCACGGTTCCAATATCCTATGTTCTGCATTAGCTAATAGAGTACATAAAGTATAAAGTACATATTAAAAAAATCTTCTGAATTTCTTGATCAACATTTATTTAATTAAAAGAATAAAATGTACAGGTAGACTTAAAATTGAGTTGGCCCAATGGAACGAATTTTAACCGCAAAATTACAAAACACCGTGATTTAAAAAAAGGTTAGTTTTTGGATGTAGCACTAATACATCATTTTATGTTGTAATTAAATCCAAGGACGTTCTTGAGTACTAGCATGGATCGGATTGTGTCGCTGAGGATGTACATTCCTTAATTAAAAAATAATTTGACAAAGGAAATAGTCAAGAGAAATTCATTTCATGCTGGAACTTAATATTTTCGGGTTTGTCTTCAGCCTACAAAGTTGCAACGCCGAAAGAACATAAATTTCAACATTTTAACTTGATAGAATTAAAACGAAACAGTGTGGTTAGATTAGAAACCGGTTACATTTCTCGGACAGGCGAAGAAAAGGCCGCCGCGGCGCGCACTGCTAAGAAAGAATAATTAAATATTAACACCGGAGCTTCCTAAATTAAAAGTACTCGACGGGCCTCTAGTGTTGCCAATGGGATTAAAGAAGGATTAAAAATTCACCGTCTCTTTCCGGATTGGGATGCAGATTAAGAAGAAACCAGCCAAGCAAACTCATTTTCATCCGTTTCCTTTTATCCCTCATTCGCCCTTCTCGTTCTCAAGCTGCGAATTCGTCTGTGCAGCATTAAAAAAATTGTACTATCTTAGTGAATAATGTCTAACAAAAGATGACGAGGTTACAATTGATTTTTACAATAAAATTGTATTAAATGAAGGTGTTTCTATTAAAAAAAAAAATGTCGAAATACCTACAGAAAGTATTGATTATATTTCACAAGTCTTTTTTGTCCTAATACACAAAATTCGAAAGAGAAACACAGACGTTGGAAAAAAAAAACCCACAAAACTAACCGCTAGCGTCAGATGTTTCAAAGATGTAATTCTCCCCCGGAAATGTTACAGATCCCACTAATGGGCCGAACTGCCTGAAAGTTGGAAGATGAGGCCAGGTGGCCTTGCCGTTTAGCCAGGAGGAGCGAGTGGACAGGAGACATTTGAATAATAACACGAGCATGGATGGGGTTTGCGGTGGCATTACTGCAACATGCACACGGAATGGAAACATGGTTATGTTCTCACATAGAACGCATAGCGCGTGGTCCTCCCCTGCTTTCCGAATGGGATCGTTTATTATGAAAGATAGCGTATAATACCAAAAAAGCCTTAAAACGTTTTCTGATGTAAGAGGTTGTTTTAATGAAATTAATTAGCAAACCAGCCACTGCAATAACAGAATAGAAAAATAAATTTTCGCCTTTCTGGTTCAGTAATTCAGTCACCCTTCGGATTATTTTCCGGATCATTCCTCCTACCCATCCTTACTTTTGGATCTGTATGTGGCCAAACTTAAGATTATCATTAAATTCATTAGAGTTTGTGGTCCAATTGTCCAAATAACGATTTTCAATTAATTCATAAAGGTTTTAAATTGAGATAAAAAGTCAGTGTCACGAGGGGGATTCGAACCCACGACCTTCGGCTAGGTACGCCGCTGCTCTACCACTTGAGCTAACGTGACCTCGATCCGCTCGGACACTAACTTCCCATCTCAATTCCACTTTTTGAATTTTCTCTTCTTTTTGCCATTTTTTAAGTTAACCAAAACTAGTGAATTTAATAAGTTAAATGAAGTATATCTTCACTAAAGCTCTGCGTGGTCATTTCATTTGTCGCCGAAAATCAAATAGATTACTCGACATATGAAAAATGGCAAAAACCTAGGGAAATTCAAAAGGTGCGGTTGAGATGGGACGTTAGTGGCCGAGTGGATCGAAGCCACGATAAATCAAGTAGTAGACAAGTGGCGAATTTACCCGAAGGTCGTATGTTCGAATCTCGCCCGTGACACTGACTTTTTTTATCTACACCCAACACCTTATAAAAATATTAATTAATTCAGAAAGTATTATTAAAATTGGACGATCTTTTTTTCAATTTATGTATATGCAAAGACCTGAACTAAAATAATAAATTAATTATACAACTAATTAAATCACTTATCTAAACAAATGAGGTTTTATCTTGTAATTGTTTTTTTTTTTTTTTTATGCAAACGTACCGCAGTTCTAATGAAATTCCTCGACAATCGAGACGCCACCAGATTCGCGGAAAAAATGGGCCGATATGCATTCATCAAAAGCGAGACTCGTGGATACTCGTATAAATCAGGTTACGGAAAAAGGTGAACAACTGAGAAAAGATCTCAAAAGAGATTTATAGGTTTGATCCAACTCTTCGCGTTAATAATGATAAAATGGAAAAACAACGGCTGAAAACATATCAGCCTATTTGCAGGAAAAAAAACCCGGAAAAATTGAAATAAATTTATATACTCCCAGGTAAAAAAATTCCGCACAATTGATTGTTTTTTTCATTTTCTGTATAAAAGAAAATTCTGTCTTTCATTTTGCTAATTTTTTTACCAATAAATATTAGAGGTAAACACATACAATTTTTGTGTGGAGAGTGACACAGAGTTAGTTGGTGTTTATGGAGGGACTTTGACGACCGGTCGCTATGTCGATGAAATTTTGGTAAATCACTAGTTCGCCTATCCTAGATGAATTCCGGGACAATCCTATTCTAACGCACGATGATGCCCATCCGAATGTCTTACCTCGGCCAGCCCGTTCTCCAGACTTAAACCTCATCGAACATTTATGGGATAACCTCAAAAAACCAAGAGCACCTCCATCCAGATACAGTCCCCGAACAAGAACGGACTCTTGGTGAATAATAGGCTAACCTCCAACATAGAAACATTTCCAAATTGGTAGATGAGTCTTCAAGATATAATGAAGGCAGGAAGAGAAAATATAAGATATTGGAATGATGATTACAAATTTAAAAGAAAAATTTTAAAAAAAGTTTAATATGTCTGTCTTTTTTAATTTTCCTTATATATATTTTTTCTTTTTTAAACAATTACTCAATCACTTAATTATTATCCATTAAAAAAGGAAAACTTGGATTAATATATAAAAATGTATACAAATGAAGTTATATTACAAGTAGTTATTTTCTCCCTGCCAATGTATATATAAATCCTTTATCGTGGGTGTTACGGTTTAAAATTGATTCTTTCGATATTGCTTTGTTTTTAAACGTACGCCTGCTTGGATCTGTTACACCATTATAGAAATATTGGACAAGAGCACTTGCCCATGAATAAAAGATGAGACGCATCTTCGGATTGTTCGATTGTCACGTCATACAATAAAAACGATCATTGTCACAGGACAAAGGTTCAATGGGAGTTTTCGAAATAAGCCTGGATTTTTGCAAAACAAATCCAACAAGATTTCGCACAATTCTTCCTCTCCCTCTTACGAATTCCTATTAATACAATCACCGACGTCCGTGAAATTGATTATACCGTGTTTTTAAGGCGAGTTTGGATATAAGCGAAAGAAAAAAAATAGACGAAGATTATCTTCGCTAAGAGAGAGGGCGCATGCGCTTGCCACTGAGATTTGTTTTTCGTTTTGCCAGTTAGAAGAGCTACTTCAACATGGACCAACGTCTGACGGAAATCTTTCTGTTAATTATTTTAACGATAACGTGTAAGTTTTGATTTATCAATTTTATAAACATCTCTTATATCACGCACCAAATAAGCGCAACACTCAGCCAAAAATATTTTTGACTATTGAAATTTCTAAAATCAAAACAATAATATATAAATTTGATATATATATTTGACAAATTATATTTCAGAGGCTTAACAAAATTAAACTCTATTATTACTAGAATAATAATTTAATAAATACAGAAATAATATTCTGTTTAGAATTTTACAAACATTTCATGAAAATTTTCATTTTCCTCCATCTTGCTTTTTGTTTTGGACTGAGCAAAACCAAACCGAAAAGACCAGAGACCACCGAGCCACAACTTTACCACACCATTTATCCCAATATGAAATCATCCAAATATTAATGGCTATATGTACTATGCGTATTAGCCAATGCCAGACAATATCAGAATGGAATAAAAAAATAGCTTATGCAAAAAGGAATTTTTTTTATAAATATGCACAATAATCGACCGATCCTTGGTTTAATTGGAAATGAAACCGTAAAGGTTTTATTATTTAAATTTAAACGGATTAATAGGAAAGGTCAATATTTGAATCTGTTTCACTTTATCTCGTGATTCTTGGAAAAGATAATAACTGTATGAAACGCAGCGTTATTGAATTCGTCAAAAATGTTGTTTTCAAATCGATCATAGTCCTTGAACCTTTAACTGAATTCTTTCTGGAAACACCCGCGACGGTAATAATCCAATTATGTACGTATTGCATTAAACTTGGCTGCGATACCGAGACAAGCCTGTAGCTTTTCTAATTGTTTAAATAATAAAAACAATATTTTTCTAGTAATAAAATATAATTATATTGGACGAGGAAAAGGACTTGTTTAAACAACTTCCTGTTGACAAGTAAAATAGTTTTTCATATCTAGCCTGCAATCGTGTGAAGCTCAATTTAACGCTTCAAAACAGAAATCACTATTGTTATTACTGACAAACAATGAAAAGGACAGTTTTTGTTCTTTTTACAAGGCTTCAATAATAGACTTTAAATAAAACATTATAAAACACTAAAGATATATAAATGTATGACGTGTAGTGATTGTTGGTTGTTGGCCGATGATTATTCAGAGATCGCGAGATGCGGTTTGGTGTGATGTAGGTTTCAGAAAAACATCTTCATTATCGTGCTACGTTTCGTCCTTCATTGAGATCATCTTCAGAGCCTGGGATTTAAAAATATAGTTTAAATTTAACAAATACATGTAGAATGTGGGAAAAAGTGAATGTATACAACACAAAATATATTTTTCTATATTCAATCAAAATACACTTTTTTCCACATCCTACATATTTGTTAAATTTAAACTGTTTGTAAGTCCCAGGCCTTGAAGATGATCTCAATAAAGGTCAAAACGTTGGCATGATAGAGAAGATGTTTTTCAGAAAGCTACATCAAACCAGTCTGCATCTCACGATTTCTGGGTAATCATAAATGTTTAAATGGATTCTAACCTATTTTACTATGTATTTCAATGTATTCAACATTACAGATTGGTAATGATTTTCCAAAATAACTAGGAAAACGCTAATCTATCTACAGAAATTAAAATAATATAAAAATATCATAAATTATTTATTGTTTAAGGTTAGACTTTCAGTCGTTACGACATGTGCGTTTTGGGATAAATTTTTATAAGTTTGAACGAAAAATAAAAAATAAAAATAAAATATAAAAAAACATAAAAAAGTAACTCTCAACACGGCACGCAAGAATAACACAATTACACAAAAGACAAACAATTTGAGCCCTGAAGATGGTCTCAATAAAGATCGAAACGTCGGCACGATAAAGAAAATCTTTTTCTGAAACCTTCATGGCACCGAACCGCATCTCATGATTTTTAAAATTTAATAAAAAAAAGTAATTTAGTGATCGTCAAACATTTGATATGAATATTTTTGCTGTGTTCGATGCTTAAGCGAATTTTGAGTTTTAATCTCAAATGGTATTCAATAGTGGGAGGTGCGATGCCTCGACCCGCTTATACCCCAAAAAAGGACGATTAGACACGACTAATCTACAGATTCGTTACGATGTTAGACGAAATGCCTGTGAATGGGTGGATATAAAAGCATATCGGCATAACCTGCTTATAACCCTTACGTGAAAGATTGACAAATGCCCAAAAGCTTTGGCTATAAATTGGTAACTCGCAGGTGTTAAAAATAACTAAGCTTGTTGTCAGAAAACCAGTTGTCATTATTTATAAGATGTGTATATTTCCGAACATTCCTGCTCGCGCTCCAGCATCCAACATCCTTATAATATTTCATATACGGCTATTTGTAAAAATTTTATATGGTGATAAGGAAGCCGGCCTGTTTCGCAATATATACATTTTACTACCTACATACATCGGAACGTAATGTAGAAGATTTTTAAAAAGAAACAATTTTTAAAAGACAACAATAAAAAAATTGGGAGAGTCGGTGGCCGCAAAGGTTTAGTCGGTGACACAGCGTTCATCATAGGTAAAGGTACCGGGGTTCGAATCCAGCGACTCTGCATTCGAACCCAACACACTTACAAATGGGCTTTTTTTAAAAAAAACATCGGTAAATAATAACAATATTAAAAAAAATGTAAAACTAAAATTAAACATTTTTAGCGTTATCACATGTACGTACAAATACTTTCATACAATAATATCTAATGTAAATAATATAAATATTAGTGTCAAATGAGTTATTTTTCTTCCGAATTCTCAGAAATAAACATTGTTAATTAATAAGAATGAATAACGTCAATTGCCAATGACCTGCATCAAATTAGATCAAGGGCACTGTCTCTCACGCATTTAAACGACTAAAGTTTAATTGTTGTGGTTTTCAATGTTTATTTTGTTTTTGTTTGTTAAATACGATAATCTGGATCTTGGTCTGGACTGGATGAAGAAGCATATTCAACTGTTACAGCCATGCTTTCGATCAATTTTAACGTCATCATCGAGGAAAACAATCTGGACTACGTAATTAGTGACCGTTAATCGATATTTATTTAGAAATCGTGAGATGCGGTCTGGCGTGATGTAGGTTTCAGAAAAACATTTTATTTATCGTACCAACGTTTCGGTCCTTATTGATCAGTCCTTATTGTCAGGGCTCAAAGTTGTCGTGTCATGTTGAGAGTGCACAATTTCACAGAACACAAACGCTTTCAGGCCTGAAGATGATCTCAATAAAGATCGAAACGTTGGCATCATAATGAAAATGCTTTTCTGAAATCTACGTCGCACCAGATCTCATCACACGATTTGTAATAAAAATGTGAAATACGATTATTCGGAAATCGTAAGATGCGCTCTGGTGTGACGTAGGTTTCAGAAAAACATCCTCTTCATCGTGCCAACGATTCGATCTTTATCGAAATCATCTTCAGGGCCTGGAATTGACAAAGACTGTTTACATTTAATAAATGCATGTAGGATGTGGAAAAAGTGCATTTATTCAATGCAAAAAAAATATTTTTTTTATATTCAATCAATGTATTTCACTCTAATCACCACACACAACCGTAAATACTTTCTTTGGTGATTGATCAGCCTTCTCGGTTTAAATATTTCTCTTTTCAATAGGTAGATTGGGTATGAAGCCAAGAAGACAGAAACAACATTTATTTTCTCGTCGAGCTTTCAGCAAAATCTGATCGATCGCCTTCACCAGGACTTCGAAAAAATCGTTTTACTTTATGATCAGATACGAAGTGGATTGTGATTGTAGTGGATAAGAGTGAGCCGGTAGAACGTAATTCACACGTGTACTTGTTCATAAAGTAAAACGATTTTTTCGGAGTCCTGATGAAGGCGATATATTCTGCCGAAAGCTCGACAAGAAAATAAATGTTGTTTCTGTCTTCCTGGCCTCATACCCAATTCACCCATAGCAAACAACAATCTTAAATACTTTACAAATTTACTTATTTAAGATCGCTATGACCTGACGATGACCTTGAATTAGGTGTAAACAACAATTGAATATGTTTCTTCAAACAGACCATACCGAAATATCGATAATTCGTTAGTTAAAAACGGTCTATCTAACGTTTTCAACATAAATTTACTTGCTAAATGATCCTTTATTAAGGATGAAACTAATATATTTTGCCTTGTTTGTAGATGCAAGTGGCGACGTTTTGAAGCGAGATGTAGGTAAGATTAAATCGTCAAAGCTACTAAAAGTTTATAAAATAGTTATAATTAAAAAAATCAGTACTAAATTGTTTTAATTACAGAAAACATCGGGAGGAGATGCCAAATGGGTGAAACGTGGAGGGAAAAGTGCAATAAGTGTTACTGCGGAAACAAAGGAGTCCCGATCTGCACACGCTGGCTCTGCGTCGGCCCTCCGGAAAACACCATCACCTCTTTCCGTAAATAAAACAATTCATAAAATGTGAACGTCAAACGGAAGAATAATTAATCTATTTATTTTAAACAGACGACGAATTCTGCACGCCTTTTTCCAGATGGAAGGAAGAATGCAACGTGTGCTTCTGCACGGCGGAAGGCATGCCGAAATGCACGGATTACAACTGCGGCACGAGAAAAACCAATCGACTGAAAAGGGATTCACGCGCAGGTAATACATTTTTCACGCCTTCTGACAAATAGTTATAATATTTTCTTTATGTTGGAAGTCTTGAGAAGAAAGAAGGATTCTGGTAAATATAGCTGTCAGACCTGTCCATGTAATCAGTTGGTATTGATATAGTTTTCAGAAAAGCATTTCCTTTATCGTGCCAGCGTTTCGATCTTTATTGAGATCATCTTCAGAGCCTGGGATTTTAAAAAGAACACGTTTTTCTGAAACCTACACCATGCTAGACCGCTTCTCACGATATCTGAATAATTATCGATTAACGGTCACTAATCTGTACACACTAGATAACCTTTGAAGTTATCACTGGGAAAATCTCTATCAGTCGACCATTGTACGGATGCAGGGGTATCACACGGAAGTATCTTACGACGCATACTTTACGCTATGCCGCAGTGTTTGTATTTTCAACCAGAAAACTAAAAAACCATGTTACCTCTCTTGATCAGTGGTTCCAGCGCTGGAAGATGGCAATAAACATACAAAAATATTAACTTACCAATTTCACCCTTTGTAGAGCAACAATTGCCCCCAATGACCATTAACTCTCCCCATCATTTAATGTACTCCGATATACATTGTCAAACTACTTACGGCAACCTCACAAACGACTCAAGATACAAGAACTAAACAGAAGATGTGAATATTGCAAGATAACGATCAAAACTGTCTTTACAAAACAACTCATTTATATAATTGTTTGCAAACCCAGTTGTGCATACGACTGCGAAATTTGGAGTTTCAACAAAACGTCCAAAGTATGCAACTCCTACAATCAAAAATCCTTCGAACCATGTTTAATGGTCTTTTTAATGGTCGAACCATGTCTATGTATCTAATGCTATCATTGACAATGACTTTAATATCTCATATTTTCTTGCAATAGTAAAAAACCGCTACTAGAATATCCAGTACACCAACCATCACGGCAGAAATGGTTCATCCCGCACCCTTGTAATCCTCCCTGAAGACGAATCGTCACTGGACTTCCAACTGACTGAATCATTATCGTTTTCCATTTTCCAAGTCATTCTCAATTATAATCCCATGGGTTATGCCGGGGTTTCGAACCCAGGGCAAAACGCCCGCATGCTTCCTTCAACGACCGATTATTTTAGAAAAAAGAGAAATTTATTACAATATCTTAGTTACATGTTTTGGTGTTCTTTTCAGACCGACGTTACAGATACGCGGAAGAAACGTACTCCTGCCAACCAGGCTTTTCCTGGCATGACGGTTGCAACTTACACGGCTGCTCAGAAATAGGAGTACCGTACTCTACATTGAAATATTGTCCGCCCGAACAAATCAACACAAATGGTTCATATAAAATTCATTTTAAATGTAAAAACTTGAAATATAAACTGGGCGAAATTTTCAGTTAAAATGTGTAGAGAAGGAGCGACTTGGAGATTACGCGGAAGGATGTGTCACTGTAACGAAAGAGGTATGGGCGTTTGCGATCCATACAGAAAACGAAGGGAGGTCTCATCCTATAACAGACCTAAGACAGTTGGTAACCGACTATTTTCTATATAAACTTTCTTAATCCTTACAATTAAACAATTTTAATCTGTTTATCTACTTGATTGTTATTTCAGAACGAAACATGTACGAAAAAGCTTGCCAGCCGGGTTATATATGGGATGACGGCTGTAATTCCTTCGCATGTACCGACGATGGATACTTTGCTTCAAGCTTGAACGTTTGTCCTGAAGAAAAAATCAACCAAGATGGTATAAATTAGACTATTCGTTTTGAAACATTTTCGCCAATGAACTTTTTTTCAGTCCGCATGTGCGCTAAGGGCTCGACTTGGAACTTCGGCAACTGGAAGTGTCGGTGTACTGACCAAGGTTTCGGAAAATGTATTCAAAGTGGCAATAAAAAGCGTACACGCCTGCGTAATCAAAAACAGGTAATCATTCATCATCATAAAAGTTTAGAAAAAAGTGAATTAGATGGAATTAATATGAAATATTATGTTGCAGGATATCCGATAACAACCTGTTTCAATTTCACGTACTATTAATAATTAAGCTTTTTATTAATTTAAGTAATTAAAATGATATATATCATTGTAATTTCTTCAATCTAAGAGGTTAACATAACGCATCAAGTTTATTATTCTGTAGTATTTTATTTCACTGTTCCTTTTTAAAATTGTTTTACTACTATACTACTAGTTTTATGTTTACTACCAACGACTAAATTGAAAGATGCAATAGAAAAAAAAAAGGGGGGGGGGTCGTCGGTGGCCTAAAGGGTTTGACACGGCACTAATCACTGCAAGGTTATCGTCCCGGGTTCGAAACTAATGGCCCTGCATTTGCATTTTTTTAAACACCGATAGTATCTAAATATGTATATTAATTTTACATACATTACTACGAAATGTGATTTTTCATTAATTTAACTCAGATTACTCCAAATTTTTTATTTTTTGTTTAATATTTTTACCCGCATGTTTAAAATGACCTAACAAGTATTGCTGAGTACTGACTTATATAAGCACGCATATGCATACCAAATCATAGGACCTTTATTCATCGATGGTAATTTAAGAAGACAAAATTGCTATAAGTCCGTTGAAGAATTTATTTGCCCGTTGATTGCCGCTACGGTGGAAGTATACGAAGAATTTGTGGAAATAGAAATTATTTTCCAACAAGATAGAGCACCACAACACTACAAAAGAGACGAGATTCGTCGAGTGGCAAGCGAGATCTTCAGATCTCACACCCTTAGATTTTTTTGTGGGGATACATTAAAACAATGGTGTGCCTATCGCCTCCAAACAATCTGTAAGATTCAAACGAAAGGATAAAAAAATAGTTGTAGAAGCATAACATCAGTCACTTTTCGTGAAGTGGCAAATAAATTTCATAATAGAATTTTGTTTTGTGTGGAGATCGGTAGTGCCCATTTTGAAAATTTAGTTTATTGGGATTAACTACATAAGTTAAAAAGAGATAATTGAAATAGTAATTAGTAATTAGTAATTAATTTAAACTTAACTTTTTAAACCTTAATAACTCTTAAACGACAACCTCTACTAGAAAAGTGGCTGAAGTAAAAGCTTCTTTAAAAAAATCCGTAGAACACAATTTTGTATTGAAAATTATACCTTTCCATTTGTAAAAGTTGCTGAGCTTTAGGGAGTACTGTAGGTTTAAAAAAATTGATTTCAGATTCAGATTCTACGAGAACAATTTTGTAATGACCAATCCTATTTTTTAAAAAATTATTTCCAAATAAATAAATAAAAGGGTTGTAGTTTATAAATATTCAACGTAGGGTGTATAGGGTTCAGTCTATCACTTATCACAGTCTACTCGAGCTTTTGCAATTTTCAGTAAATTACCGATAGGCCTCAAGAATTACAAATTCTCGCGTGCCACCAGTCTGGAATCAGACCTGGGACCTATCCGTCCAGCATTTTAAGTTTATCTCCAGAGTGTAGCAACGGCATGGTCATTTCAGCCCAGAGTTAGTGTCCGAGTGGATCGAAGTCGCGATAGCTCAAGTGGTAGAGCGTATCAAGCCGAAGGTCGTGGTTTCGAATCCCCCGACACTGAATTTTTGATCTCAACCAACACAAACAAAATTTTAATACAGTGCTTCTTATTTATAAACTATTCATTCAGGTAGAGCGGGGTATATATTTCCTTAACCAAACAAAGTGATGACAGTGCAGACTGCATCCGCCAACGGCCTTCACAGTGGCACACAATAAATGCGTTCTCTTTCACCACGCAGTAGTTAAACGAAAATTAGTACTATATACTACAACGCTGTTTCCTAGAAATTATGAATGATGGAGTGGTTGGGGAGTTCAATCCTGTTTAAATAGATGGCACCTACATACAGTAAGTTATTTAACAAAAATCCGGATTTCGAGCCCTTTAGCTCATCATCAGGTTGAAGGGTTTCAATAAACACGTCTCTCGACATGAATTGCAACCCCCCCAAACCCTTGTAAAAAACCTTGCAAATTGATGATGAGGTACAAGTCTCGAAATTTGGATTGTGGCTAAGCAACTTACTGTGCGTAGGAACCATCTTTTTAAAAACGATTGAACTCCACGCCCACCGTTTAATAGGATCGGACTCATAGAGCTGTCTTTCTCAGTATGCTTAAATGAAATTGTCGGTACATGTGTGAACCTGGTTTGGCCTGTCTTTAATCAAGTTAGGATGAACCCTCTTCTACGTGTGAAATTCTCCAAGGGCCGACTATCGACACTGCTCTTGATACGTTCTTCTCTGGCGATCTGCCCCAATGACACTGCTTATTTTTTTAATCGTGTTTTTATTGCATTTTTAGCATCAGATAGCCGTATCGCGGTGATTATGGCTGGAGGTTGGGAGGTCCTGGCCTTAGCCGTCTAACAAGTAGTTTTTATATTATTTTATTTTATAGTTGTGTTCAGGTCTAATAACCGAGGTTTAAATGAATTTTCAAATTACGGCTACCGTTCTGCCAATGGCAGGGGTGAAAAACGACGAAAACGAAAATTGGCCCTTGCCCAGAGTTAAACTAGTTTCAACGTTTCTACAGGGATACCAACGAAATGAAAGATGTCAGAACCAGCCCTAGACCGCAAAACACTTATAATTAACCAGTTCAATCGGTAAGATGATAACAACGACTGCTTAATTTACTTAATTGCACGTAAGAGGGGACAACTTGAGCCCAGTTAGTTAACAATCGACGATAATTTGTAGCGTTCACTTGGTAATATGTAAAAAAAGATTTGTATAAATTAAATTTTTTAACCTTGAGTAAACAGTACGAAATAGCGCACGATACGGATAAGATGGAAATAATAATGAATAATTTGTAATAACCGGATCTGGTGAAGTCAGACCTGTGATAAAAAATGTTTTTCGCTTTTTTTCCTAATCAGCAAACGTAGTTTATTTTCGTTTTTGAAAAATAAAAACAAGAAAACCAATCTCACTTCCGTTTAAAAGGTTAATCTATTCAGCAGGATTGACAGCTATCAATGTGATTATTGTGTGTTTTCTAGACCACCTTCCCTTTCGCGATAACAACAGACAATTTAAAAGCCTAGCACTAATTTCAAAATAGAACAATTATTTGTAGACATAGAGCAGTATTAGCCAAAGGAACATTAGAAAACAAAGAGAAATCAACTTACTCACAATATACTTCACTGCTGTCACGTGACAAGCGACTATCAATAATGATCCTAATATTTTACAAGTATTTCCCAGTGTACATCTTTTCTGGTTAAAGGACATTATCATTTCTTTTGATTTGAATACATTCATTGACAAATAATTATTTTCAAATCATTTGGTAATGCTTTTTAAGGCGTTTACCTTACCCATGGTTATCTATGTCATCTGCAGTTATAATAAGAGGGGTCTCGTCGGCTGATAGAGAGAGGGATTATTTTTTTTATCAAGAGTATTGCTTGGATCGTTTACATATATTACAAATAGGAGCAGGCCCAATTATGAGCCCTGAAGCACGCCATGTTCTCTTGATAGTTTAATATATCCCATTTATATTAACCACCCTGTTAAGAAATCTTTACGAAATTAAAGGGCGACACCTCTTTATCGTTAAGACTATGACTTGGCAAACAGATCAGTAGTCAAAATTCAATAGAATATCCTACATATAATATATAAAAAACGCAAATCCTCACTTTAAAGGGACAATTTTGGCTGTGCCCTTGTACAAAATGACGGTAAATTAAGATAAATCTTTTTTAAAATCTACTGTCAATAAGTAACAAAAAAACCATACGTATTTTTTACAATTTATTTATTTGATTTTCTTTTTTTGTTGACAGATGCATCCGGCAGCTAGGTCACATCAGCCCCGAAGCACTAACAAAATACCATTAAATACTCCAAACACAATCATACCCATAAATACATTCAAACCTACATACATTTTTCGTACTCGTACTGTTTGGTAGATGGTTAGGGATGGTACTGGCGTACTCGATATTCTTTCATCTACCTGGTTCATTTTACTTTATTATTACATAAATTATAAATGGAGAACTCACCACGGTAATGTAATTAATTAAATTTATGTTAAAAACCGTCACGAATTGCTAAATTCAGTTGAATAAACAAGAAATATTGATTAGTTCATTGATGCTAATTACATTTAGTTTGATTAAAACAATATTAAGCTTTTTTCCTCGTAACGACTAATTAAGGATTTATTTATTTTAAAAAATCTCAATAACATTGTTAATTTATTCCAATTTTCTAAAAAATAAGGTATATATGTAATAGTAACGTATTCGTCGGCCGTAAACAATATAATTTCATCCATGTGTGTTGTTCAGTGACCGTTAGCCAATAACGATTTGAAGATAGTGAGGTTCGGTCTGGTGTGATCAGAAAAACATTTTCTTTGTCAGGTTACGTTTCGATCTTTATTGAGATCATCTTCAGGGTCTGGGATTTATAAGCGTTGTTTAAATTTGACAAATACGGGTAGGATGTGAAAAATTGAATTTATACAATGCTAGCAAATTTTAGATTAAAAAAATAAATTTATACAATACAAGAAAATTTTAGATTTAAAAAGAGAATGAATTTATAAATACTATTTTTTAATCTAAAATTTTCTATCATCATACAAATTAATTTTTTAATCAAAAATTTTCCGTCATTGTATAAATTCATTTTTGTATTTAAAATTTTTAGCATTGTATAAATTTTTTTGTCACATCCTACGCCTTTCTGTCCAATTTATACAATGTTTATAAATCCAAGGCCCTGAAGATGATCTGAACAACAAATATCGAAACGTTGGCACGAAAAAGAAAATGTCTTTCTAAAACTTACGTCACACCTGACGATCTCCAAATCTTAAATGTTTAAATTGCACAAATACATGTTGGATGTGACAAAAAAATTTATACAATGCTAAAAATTTTAAATACAAAAATGAATTTATACAATGATAAAAAAATTGATTAAAAAATAGCATTTATAAATTCATTCTTTTTTTTATCTAAAACTTTTTAGCATTGTATAAATTCATTTTTTTCATATCCTACGTGTTTTTGTCAAATTTAAACAATGCTTGTAAATCCCAGGCCCAGAGGATGATCTCAACAAAGTTAAAAACGATGGCACGATAAAGAAAATATTTTTCTAAAATCTAGGCAACACCAGACCGCACCTCACAATCTCCAAATTTTTATCTCTTATATTTAGTGGTCTATTAAGAAAAATTACTTCTTTTAATTAATTAATCCTTTCAAGGAAGGTTTTGTTTGCACATCGACGGTTGGGATTCGAACCCACGACCTTCGCTAAATACGCCGCTGCTCTAGCACTTAAGCTTCTTAATTTCAATCAAAACCTTCCATGAAAGGATTAATTAATTGAAAGATACAATTTTATGATGAAAGGCGGTCAGTATGGGGGTATAGAAGCAATACGACTATTGATAAAATTACGCGCAATATTTCAGAACAATGCATATGGCAAATAGAAAGAAGAACATGCAATAAATTTATTTTTCTGTTATTGTAAGATGTCAGTAGATGGCGTCTTGTGTAAAATTCGTATCTAGCATCTCCAAGTTAGTGAGATGTGAGTTCAGAGACAAGACCGAAATAGGTCGGCCATATGAACAACTGACGCAGACCTGCGTAATCCGTTAGACAACTTTTTTCCATTCCTCTCCATTTATTCTGAAAGCTCCCTCCGTTCAGAAACATCCCACGGGGTTTCTTCAATACTCACTCGAAGGTTGTTTGAAGGAGAAAACGTCTTCTACGGGTAATGCCTGTACTTGAGACCGCTTTCGACTCTATCGCTGTCAACACGGTTTTCTGTATGAAGGAATTTTGATCGTTTACGATTATATTAAGAAACGTTTGTCCGAGCAGGTTAACGCTCGGCGTTGGGAAATTCGAGAATTTTCTATTTCTCTCATCCTGTTAATGTTTGTCAAACAAGATTTCGAAGATTGCCGGGTCAACAACCCACATCTTTTCAGTTCGTTGCTAAAGCTAAAGACTCGTTAAATCAGATTGGCGTGCATGTTCCCCTGGGCTTTTTGAAAGAAAGGATATTGATTCGGGAGGGAAGAGGCGTATCTCCTCAATGCCATCAACTTTCCTTCCCTGTCCATCAATCTCTATAGAGGCAGTTATGTGATAGTCATTACTTTAAAGAGGCACCATCCACCCACCACCACCGACTAGAGCCCAGATTCTTTCACACTCCAATTTCATCCCATATCAAACAATTTCACCAAGTCTTTTTTAATACCACAAGAAGGGATTTTGTCCTTGCGGATAAGATATAAAACATATTCCAAAGTGGTTTTACGTTCTTCTTCCTGATTTTTTGATACCGACGTTATGTTTTCCACCTACTTTCAAAACAAATTAAAAATTAAATTAAATACACATATTTCGTGGTTTCCAATTAACTTTATTTTGTGTATACAGAACGATATTTTGTCCTTTAAATATACACCAACCAATATTTTTAAAATCAAATGTAGCCCTCTTACTATGTTGACATACTTGATAGTGATTAGTCTCCAGAAAAAAGATTTTTGTAATAGAAATGCTTTTAAAAATGTATTCGCAATAGTGCGTAAAAAATAGGTTGCTACTCTTAGCTCCAAAGCATTTTTAAAATTCTCAAAATATTCCTAAAATGTCACAATGTCTCAGCAATCTATATTTTAAAAAATATTTCTAAATTACCATTAAATATATTAATCATTAAATCAAATAAAACAAAAAATAGTTAAATACCGTTCGTTCTTGTCAACAATGTGGTAATAAAATTGTTGTATAAATGTTTGGTGGTTAGAGACCATTAGTCGATAATTATTCAAAAATCGTGAGCTGTGTTGCGGAAAAAAGTGAATTTATACATTGCAAAAATTAAATTTTTTAATTTCCAATGAAGTATTTCTACTAACTTAACTCCCTAAACATTTTGAGTGAGTAGAAATACTTTGACTGAATATAAAAAATATTTTTTTGCATTGTATAAATTCACTTTTTTCCCACAAAGTATAAAATATTTGTTATTATGTACAAATACCATGTATTTGTTAAATTTAAACTATGTTTGTAAATCTTAGGCGCTGAAGATGATCTCAATAAAGTTCGAAATATTGACACGATAAAGGAATTTTTTTCTGAAACCTACATCACACCAGACCGCATCTCACGATATCTGAGTAATTATACTTGTATAGAATATTGTTTGTCGCATAAAATTGAAATATTGAGACATTTTTAATACAATTTTGAGAAATTCTCAAGAAGACAAAAGTTAAAAGTTAGTTGAAAATATTTAACTGTTCCTAATCAACTAACTAATAAACTCCATATGCATATTCCATTAAAAATATTTTTACGCTTATCATGCAGTTCTCTCCTCTTGGATTGGTTTGCAAAAAGCCAAACTTATTTTCTATTATTTTTCATGGCCTTATTGCATGACGTTCCCGAGTACTCATCGTCAACAAGACAATGGGACCTTTAGCGTCCGCACCTAGCCTATTTGGCCTTATTGGACGTTTTGATTGTCAAGATGAGAGCGGACGCACTTCTGCATACGACGGAATAGTGTTACCGCCGCAGCATTGGTGTAGAGGCGCCCCAGCTCATAAGAGCCAAGAACACCATCGCTCTCCGTTTGTTCACTCCGAATGGTCGGGCCCGCATTGTGTATCGGTTCGTATGCTGCATGCAAAGGGCTAACAGGCCGAAATACATTAGCCACGTACCTCCTAGATAGAGTAGGCACTCATCTCCCAGAGTATTGGGGCTTCCCCAGCGTACAAACTATCGGATCCGCATTTTTGTTTTTAGTGGAATTGCTAACCACCCGCTAGATGAGAACCGCCTACGGTAAAAAACCTCCCGTCCAGCTCAGCCTACACCTGTCATGCGCATTCGAGGGACGACATAGGCCTAGCCTAGGTGGTCCGATCCTTCGCTTCCCTAAGGGTTCCACGCCAGTCATACTCACAACAATGCAAAGCAAGTCAGAGCAGCCGATTCATTACCCGCTCCCATTCGCTTACTCACGCATTCGAGGGACTCAATCATCGCATCCTCAACGCTTACACGCTGAAGTCCGGTCGCAACGTCTCCCGGGGTAGTAAAGCTGGCCGAACGCAAGCTTCACGAAGGTGACAAATAGAAGACAGCCTCTGTCTAAGTTCCCGCCAGGGGCGTCAACACGAACCACCATGAATCCATTCCCAGTGTGACTAGGGCTGAATTTGGAACATTTAAGTCAACCAAATTTTCGAATGGAAATTTTCTAGATGGGAAGTTGCTGCGAATCGAAGTCACTATAGCTCGAGGGGTAGAGCAGAGGCGTATTTAGCCGAAGGTCGTGGGTGACTTTATTATCTCGACCAATAACTTACATGAAAATTAATTTATTGAAAGATGAAATCCGACCACGAAATGTAATGAATTATCCACATTCCTTGGGCGCGAAGGGCGACGCATCCGGTGCAGATGTTAAACGCGCACTTCAAAGCTAAGTCGACTGGTACCGGTTAAGAGTATTGCACTAATGACACATGTGATTGGTCACACATGTATACCAAATCTTATTTGAAACGACGAGTAAAAAAGTCTAATAAAGAGAACTACGGCCGTGAGCATTTCCAAGCGCAATTGCAGATTTAAAAATAAAATTGTACATAAAAAATGCAATACGCTATAACTTCTATGATGTATAACTATGTACAAGGGTTCTCTTTTCATAATAGCCAGTCTCTTTTATTGTAAGAAAAGCGATATATCAAAATCTAAAAAAACTAGAAATATATTTTATTTCTCTCTCGCCCTTTCACTCACTCTCTATCTCACACACACACACACTATAAAGCTCACTTTCTCCTCCTCCACTACATGTTTTAATAGGATATGTTTAGGTGCGTTTAGGAAGTATACAGGCAGCGAACCAAATTTGTAATTTCTCCCAGAACAAATTAAACAGAATGGTTGTTGCAAGTGGGAAATTGACGTCTTGAACTCACCCGAAATAAATTATAAACACAATCGAGCAACCCGGTGGGCGGAGAAGTAGGGCCGTTTGGCCCGTCGCAATTTGGGGGAAATTAAAGCGTTCCGGGGAGGCGGTGGGCGAAATTTAGTGTTGCCGTCCATAGTAAATAGAGGAGAGGAAGGCCGCAGGCTTAGAGGATTTGATCCTCACGCAGATATTGGAGGGCAACAATTCCACTTGCGGAGATCCTCGGGGATTTCAGCCTCACTTACTACTTCCAACGTTGTACACGGCCGCTTTAAACTAATTGTCGCCCACACGCACACTCACACGCACACAACAAAACAGAAGATTTTATTAGGCATGCTCTCCTACCTTCTTGAGTATATTCCACTGGCTAATTCACGTTTACCATGCCGAGCAATGTAGAAAGTATTAACAACATAATACAAATTACATACCTGAAAGAAAAAAAAATATTATACACTTTGTACAAAAACACAGTTACATAATAGTTGTAATGTTAAATTATAAGCTTAAACAACATAAATAAGGCAATATATAATAAAATTCTTCCTGTACTTTTTAGAAGCAGTAGTCTGCCCTATTCCGCTTGAACATTCGTCTATTATGTGTGTACACAATAATTTTTTTTAGAGGATTTCGGTTTTTTTAATAAATGGAACTAACACAGAACTATTGTATCTATTCTCCCCCCTGGCTTTGCATCAATGTATCGGCCTTGCGTTTTCCTTCGGCGTCGCCGCAGTCTATAGAATTTACTACGCTTCTTTCACTACATGTTGTTGTCTTTTATATTTTGACGTCATTCTTCTGTATAAAGGTCATTAGACTGTCAAATGCTCGAATAATTTTAGTATCGGGCAATATAGTTGTTATATTTGTTGAGAACGCTACTCCGTGCTTTCTTAAATTCTCATATAATTCCTCTCTACCATTATTTCTGCTGGGGCATGCTAATACAACATGTTCCGGGTTGGCATATGTTTTTCCGTCACATTCGCAATTAGCGTTTTCTATAAGGGATACATTTGCTAGATGGTGTGGAAGTTGTTTGTGGTTAAGTCTAAGTCTGATGTTGGTAGTGAAAAAGTTCCTTGGTCTGGTAAGTGTGTGGAACCATAGCTTGTAGGGAATGGTGGGTTGTACTATTGCATAGTATTTCCCTTTAATCTAGTCTTCATTACTCAAGAATGGCTTTTTATGAATCACTTTTCCCGGCTATTTCAGGGCAGGTAAGAAAATATGTGACTGAGGTGGCGCATGATTAAAGTCGGAAACACATCCGATGCAAGGTTATGCGACAGTAGCCGATCCTACCCGACGCAAATCGAAAGTCCAATTTGTGGACATCTGCCCGATCGAGGTCACGATAGCTCAAGTGGTAGAGCAGCAACCTACCTAGCCCAACATCGAGGGTTCGAATCCCGATCGTGACCCTGACATTTTTTAATTTCAATTGAAAACCTTAATAAATTCAGTTCAGAGTTCCGTTGTAATCTCTTAAAGATCCGGTTAACTATTATTAACAACTTAACTTATTAATAACTTATTATTAAGAACTTGATTCTCGGCGAAAAGTGAAATGGCCACGGCGAACTTTAGTGAAAGTAAACTTCATTTTAACTTATTAAATTCACTAGTTTTCGTGGTCCGTTTGATCAATTATATCTCTCTAATGTTAAAACTTATGAAATGTTCTTTGATTGTACCATATGTTTAAAAATTTGTAGTGTAAATTATGAAAAGCTATTTTTGTTTTACCTTCATTGTTTCAATGTACAAACAATTTGAATTTTAATAATTTTATAAATGTTGTTTAAATTTGCTACACAAGATATCTTCCCGAACACGACGGAATTGTCTTGTATAAGCAGTCGTCAGAATGAAAGTACGCCTTCATACTATTCGTTTCAAGACAAACAATTTTAAAAGAGGTGAGATTTTTTTAAATCAGTCGATCAGAATGTTATTCCCTTATGTTGGATTACATCAAGCCGTTAATTGAAAAATCTTCCTGGTTTTAAACTTGGCTTTAGAAGAAATGATTAAACAGAAACAATTGTTTTAACTTTATTGCCCGTATAAAGAAGAATTCTTTCAGGCAGGTCGAAAAGACCGTGGCCTCGAATGTGCGCGTCTTATCTTGGGTTTAATGTTGCATATGACCACACAGGCCATGGCGGCGCAAACCACTTCCAAGCAAAAGGCGCATAAGCACAGCCAGCCGATGATGTTGAATCTTTTTTTCGTTTGCACTCGTATCGCATCGTAACAGGAGACGTGGTACGCCCTTTCGGGAACACAAGGTCCTGTGTTAGTAGGTGGGCAGCAACTGAGTGGAAGCTTAACGGCGCCCCACGTTTCCAGAGAAAATCCGCCGCAGCATTTGAACTTTAACTGGATGAAATTGATCATTTCATTGAAATGAAAGGTTTTATTGTACAAATGTTTGATCTGTTCCTTCATATAACTTTGGGCCTCGGGGTACACGTAAAACGTGAAAAGGCCCACGATCAGTTTCAAGACGGCCGTTATTAGAAACACAATTGCGTACAGCCGCATAAGAGTTTTGCTTTTCTTACTGACTCCGTTGAAGGCAACGCAGGAAACCGGAACTGTTATTATGCACATGACCATGGCGACTGTACAGATGACCATAAATGTTTGTTCGGTTATACCAGACAATTCTTTGGCAAAATATAAATACATGGCTGAGACTATTGATAAGTTGGCGGAAAACATTGCACACACGACGTTAACTACTAAGAGCAACATACTGATAGTATAAAACTTCAGTTCGTCTAACATTTTGAACGAGTGCCCAGACAATTCAACAAAAAATAACAAAAATTTTTCTTTTTGTCTAAAATGTAAGAATAAAAAAAATTTAATAAATAAAAATATCATATGAACAACGATTCCAAACTTATTTTAATTGAACATCAGGTTGATTTTCAAGCGAAACAACAAGGTTGTCTGATAAACCAATGAATTTCATTTTCATTTATTTTTACCGACTGCTAACCGACACACAAATAACATGGGTATTCACGAGTTTTGTGTTAACCCTATTAAGTCCGTGAAAAATGATGGCGTAGACTTGTAAGAATCAGCTGGTTAACATTGCTCGATCGAACAGGCCAGGGCCAATGTTGGACGTTACCAGCGAGATTCGAACCCGTGACCTTCGGTTGACGAACCGACCGGCCGATGGTCGTGGGATAGAATCCTTCTGGTGGCATTGCCTTTTATCTTATCCAACACCTTTCATAAATATTAATTGAAAAATGTTAATTGGTCAATCAAACCACATATTGTAATGGGGCTGGATGTTAGGTCGAAAATGTAGTCACATTGTTATCCGTTAGGGAGTAGGTAACCAACATGGCAACCATAAATTTAACAGCTGTTTTTTGTTTCCAAGTATTTTTATTCTCAAATACGCATTAATTAAATCAGACTCTAATACATTTTTTGTTAATTTTAGACCTTTATATATACTCTCATTTATAATAGATCCATCCCATATCCTATTAAGTTGTAGGCTGTTAGACCTTAGGATGTTAAGTTAGGTTATAGAGTACGTTGATAGCGTTTTGAATGAAAGAGCTGATTATTTTTATTTTTTGATTAAATTCTGCTATCGTATAAACGAGCCTGCAAGGAATGTTATAGTTTTATTTTTGGTCTTACCAATCGCCACGCGCATCACTGCGAAAAAATTAACTTGCTAAGAAAAGAAAAGATCGTTCACTAACTTATTGGACATTTCTCTATTCACGTTAACACGAGTTAACATCTTACAGACATCGTGAATATCCCTGCTGTCAAAACGTTGTGTTTTTCACAGCGGTGAATGGGCTTAGTTTGGACGTAAGTAAAGTTTATTTAGTACTACTTCTACTTCATACACATACATTTCAATGCGGAAAGAATAGATTGATACACGCATCAGTAAGTGACATGTAAAAAAATTTAAACTCTCGACAGAAAAAGGTAATTTGTTTTCGTAGGCAGAACATCTTTTGCAAATGGCTCAGAATAAGTAAGGCCTGATGGCCTGGGTTAGTGAAAACATGCTGATCGTCGATTCTGAAACACCCCGTGTATCTAGTGGGAGGGGTAGTCCCCTTGGTTTTATCCGAGCTAGAAAAAAAAAGGAATTTTTACTTTCAGAAAATATCCTGGGCAATTGTTTATCCGTGTGTATAAAGGACTATTTATTCATCGTTCTCAACAAGACGGTACGGACCGACTATTACATTTCAACCATATTGGATAGTAGGGTTTATGGAAAACATAATGAAATAGTTTTTGCATAATAAAAAATATCATGCCATAGACAACACATTTTTCACAAAAACGTTCTTAGACAATAATATTGAAAAAATCATTATTTGGTGTTCTGTTATGTAACAAAAGCCTCGCTGAGTGGCTTAAATAATTTTTTAATACAATAATTTCCAAGTATGTATAATACTAGATGTTTTAATTTTTCTAACTTAAAAATCAATAGAAACGTTCTTATTTCGAGATTAATGCATAAAACCTCTCTCTCACACACACACGCAGGCGCACACCAATTTTTCCAACACACTCACAGCATCTCTCTTTCTCATTTCCTTCTTTCATTCTCATATTTTCTCTCTTCTTTACCTGTTATATGTGTTTATGTATATGTTCATCATTTCATCTAACTACCTTTTTTTATCTTCTAACTCATTATACAATTTTCTTTCATATCCCGAACTTTCTATCTATCTCTTTTTTTTCTATTTACTTGCTTATACAAAAACCACCTGCCTTTAGGTATGTTGCATCTCTCTCTCTCTCTCTCTCTCTCTCTCTCTCTCTCTCTCTCTCTCCATCTATCTAGCTTAATATCTACCCATTTCTATTTACCTATCTATCTATTTAACCTATTCACTCTCTAAATTTCTCTATTTCTTTCTCTTTCTCTCTACATAGCTTTTTCTTCTATGTCTATCTATGTAGATAGTTCATGAATTGAACTATTTAAAATTTCATTTTTAATGAGTGCAGAACCTTTTACTTATCTATATTTAATTTTGTCTCTTTCATTATCTCCAGCTCCCTCTATCTATCTATCTATCTCTGCCTCCCTCGATCTACCTATATATTTCTATCTATCTATCTCTAATTAGCTATGTATGTTTTTAACTTTTTCCTGTCTATAAATATCTCAGTTTCTTTTGCTTTATCTCTCTATATTTTCCTTTATGTGTATCTCATTAAAATTTTTTTTTTTTTTTTTTTTTTTTTTGGCCTCATGAACTAAGCATATCTAGCCATGCTTCTTGTATATATTTATTCCGAAATTAGATTTTTGGGGGAAGGGTATCGTGAAAAAAGGGCCAGGGGCGACGGCGGGAATCGAACCCGCAGCCGCGGGGTCTACTAGCCGAGAGTCTCTCACGCTAACCACTCGGCTACCGCGGCCCCCCACTTCTCATTAAAATGAAATCTCATTTTCAACGAGTGCAGAATCATGAAAAAAATGTAAAATTGTGTTCATTCCTTGATTTTTTCAGTTTTCAAATATTCCTTTTTTTTCGTCAATTATTAATAAAAGCTTAAAGGGACGAGACATAAGACATGTTTAAGAAATCACCACTGTATTGGTATTTTGGTCCGACGGCCTGAGGCCTAACGGATTCCTGGCCTTTTATTAACATCCGAAAGGCTCCCCACTCTCACCCCATAATATTATCTTTCGATGAAAATTCCACTGGCGAATATCTTTGTAAATATTGTCTGTGAAGAGTAACGGGGGCCTGGCTATCGACTGAACGGATTATTGGACGCGATATCGCTAATATGGATTGGCTTTAAGGAAATATAGCAGGTCCGATACTCGCCCGATGCCCTTCTATCCTCGTCGATCTGATTCTTCTATTTATGATTGGGGCGAGTATTTGTCCCGACTCCTGTTTACCAGGACCCTTATCTCGTCTACACAGTAACGAGTCGGAGAAATAAAGTGGATTATTCGACTCGTTTTGTTTCAGGGCCGGTGACAAATGGACCGGCCGTAAAAGCCAAGATTTGCTCCGGGCAGTAACCCCTACCCCCGCGGATAACTCACGCTTCAACCCTTTTTTTTTTAAACGACTCGGAACTTTTTACCAATATTAAATAACTTTGGGTTTACAGAAGGGAACAACTTTGACTAACCAAGATCATCACAATCCTTGCTCTGTGTAACTAATTATCGTTATCATTAACCTAATTTAAAAATGAAACATTTGAAATAACCGTATTATTCATTACTTTCAAAGAAAACAATTAAAAAAGCTTATTTATTATTTATGCGTGAGGAATTACTTCTGCAAAATTTCGTACTTAAAAGTATCTGAAGACAGAATAAAAATCGTTTTAAACAAATTATCAATATAATCAAAAATTCTTTAACTTTTGTTTTCATACCGGCCGTGATAAAAGATAGTGATGAATAGGCAGAGAGAAAATGAAATAAAGATAGAGTGAGTAAGTAATAAAAACTAGAAAAGGAATGGCAAGAAGGAGACCGATATACCTAATAGACAACGAGAATATACTGGAGATACTAAAGGTTTGATAAAGAATCGAACCGAGATACACACGGTGAAAGAGAGTCAAAGGATAAAGAGAGGAGGAGAATGTTGATGTATAAAAAAGTAGATAAACTAAAACAGAAATGTGTGAAAAATATAGAGAGAGGGAATAAGGAGAGAGATTAAAAAGGATGGTTGATATATTACAAAAATAGATGAAAATAGTAAAAAGGGAGCAGGAGAGAGGTAGGGAAAGATAAAGTTTGGGAAAGAAAGAGAGAAAAAAGAAACAAGAATGAAAGAAAGAGAATGAGAGGGAAGAAAATAGCAAAAATAGAAAAGGAAAGAATAAGAGAGAGAGAGAAAAAGAAATAAGAAAGACAGAGAAAGAGAAGAAGGAAAATAGAAAGCAGCATATAAAGGGGGAGAGAAAGAGAGAAAGAAGAAACAGAGAGAGAAGGAGGGAGTGAGAGAGAGATAAATGGAATAAGAATGAAACCAAGAGGAAAGGAGGGAGGATAACAAAGGTACAAAGGAGAAGGAAGAAACAGAGAAAAATAAACAAGAAACAAAATAAACAGAAAGAGAGAGAGGAATATAAAATAAGAAGATAGAAAGGGAAACAAAGAGAAAAGAAGAGAGAAAAATAGAAAAAAAAATATATAAAAAGGGGGAAAGGAGGGGAGAGAAAAAGAAACAAGTAAGAAAGAAACTGAAAGTGAGGGAGGAAAATGGAAAAAAGATAGAAAGGGGAAGAAAGAGAGAGGGAGAGAGATGAAAAGGACCAAGAA
>CM077108.1:14623997-14670070 GCA_039619505.1 Cimex hemipterus
AGAGAGAGAGAGAGAGAGAGAGAGAGAGAGAGAGAGAGAGAGAGGAATCAGAAAAATCGATGGTGAAAGAGATGTAGTAAGAAAGAGTAAAAAGAAAGCGAACAGGAAAAAAGCGGAGAAGGAGAAAGAAGGAAAACTTAAAAAAATGAGAGATCCGTAAAAATCGATATTTATTATTAGAGTTTACGGAGATAGATAGATTTATTTGTCATTGATTCTACAGGTTGGAAAGACAGAACTATTGAAAAAGAGTGCGAGAGGGAGAGGGAGAGGGAGAGAGAGTGAGAGAGAGAGAGTGAGAAAGAGAGAGAATGAGAGAGAGAGAGTGAGAGAGAAACACGAAGAGATTGCTAGATACATAACAATGGAATCATTGGATAGATAGATTCAAGTAAATAAGATGAAGATGACCACGAAAACGGGATAAATTTTTAAAGTATGAAATTGTTATCACATTAACAAAATGTCACCCTAGTTGAATATCGCCCCTTCCCCATTGTTTTCAGTTTCAGGAAGGGCATCAAATATTCAGGATTCAGTCTTTTGAATGATAGCGATCAACCCCTTTCATTTAAAAATGCAGTTAACATGCACCAGCGTACACCTATATATGCAACGTTTTTCCTTTTGTTTTCACCCTGAGTAATAAAAGAAGAGGGAGGGGGAACGAATGTAATACTGGACGGAATATGAATCATCGTCAATTTGTAAACAGGTTGAGGGGGGTCCGGAGGTTTTCCCCGGTATGCAAATACAGTTGGGCCCTGTTTAAATTTCATCGGCTCGATTTCATGTAGGCCGGTGAATGTGCATCGACTCGTTGTATTGATCCGTGTCCGTCAGATGATGCACTTCCAATAAAACAGGTACGACCGGCCGATGATGGGTAAATGAAAACGACTTCCGCAGGAGCCAATCAGCGTCCGGGGAGATTCGTTCGTAATTGGAATGTCATTGAATATACCATCCAGGTACATATTTAATTTGGATATTTTTACTTTAACTAAAAAGTAATCGGCCTTGTTTATCAAACCCGGGGGAAAAATCCTGTCAAATATTTATTTTTAAACAATATATGTATTAAACCAGCAACCGATAACTTTTGACATGAGGCTAATTAATCCGAAGATAAAGCCACAGTCAATTTGTACGTTATTTACTCATTCGTATCATTTATAGAACAGTAAAAAACTGATTTGAATAACGCTAAAGTGTATCTTATTAGGGAAAAATTAAATTTAAAAATTTATATTTCATAATAAGAACAAGAGACAGCACAGAAAAGCCAACATTTTTGACAGGCACCATGCTCAAATTTTCAAACCAAATAAAACATTAACGGCGCCTTCCTTCGACGTAACGATCACATCAAACTAGCATAATTTTTAAATGTGCAAATATAAAATATTTTCCAAGTTTTTGTTAATTAGACTCGGCTTTTTGGTTTGGCATCGTGTTATCAAAACCAAAAATTTTGACAGGAAGGTTAAAATAAATTCTTGGAGAGGCGGATGGGTTGAAAGAAATTTGAATTTGTTTTTCCTATCTTGAAGTTTTCCCTACCCTTAGGAAGACGACATGAAAAACTTATCAGGATGCAACTACAAAAGTATTATATAAATATTATCATTATTCTCTTTAACGACAAACATTTTTGGACCAAACAAGAATATCGATGTTTAGTACCAGGAGAAATAAAAACTCTGGAGATCTCCAAGGGAGCATACATAGTTTATTAATTTCCTTGTTACGGAACAACGATTTTACAAAAACTTTACAATTTAAAAAAAAAAATTTACAAATTACAAGTCCGATGAAAAGCGTCTATCGAACCGACCATAAAACAATTTTTCTAAACCCCTTCAAATGATGTGTAACAACCTAATTAATGATTAGATAACGAATTGAGAATCAGCTAAAATCGATATATATAAATTTCACAAATAAAAATTAAACATCTCAACCATTATCGGTGAAGCTATATAACCATACATGTAAATAAGCCTATTTATTTTAAACCTGAAACCCACAGTGTAAGGCTAAATGTTTGGGAATTACTGCTAGACGAGCCTGGCTGGAATTAAGAGTAAAAAAACTATGAACTAATTAAACTAGGTTATGGCTTCAATTCTACAATACAAAATCAAATATAAAGGCTATGTAAACATAAGTTTCTAGGATACATGACGAATGTGCCATGTAAAAGCAGAAACTCTTACATAGGAATCTCAGGATTCCACAGGACACTAGTTTCACATAGTTTCAAACCTTCTCGCCGGAATATACACTGTTTTTTTTTTCTAAATGTAAAAAAGATGTAAATTTTCCATATAATACAGATTAACACTTTTTAAAAAGATAGTTCCTATTCACTGTAAGTACTTTTTCAACGATCCGGATTTCGAGTCTTTTAGCTCATCATCAGTTTAAAGCACGTCTACTACTTGATGATGAGAAAAAGAGCTCGAAATCCGGATCGCTACGAAACAACTCATTGTGAGTAGGAACTATGTAAAAAACGGATTGAAGTCCACACTCACTTCATCATTTATCATTTATATTAATACAAATTATATGCATGACATTTGTATTGTGCATAAAAATTGATTTTGAATTTAAAATTTACGGTAATCGTTTCTGATGAATAAATAATAAAGCAAAATATGTATTGCAGCTGTTACAATTTAAAAATTGGAAAAAATTCATAAATTTAGTAGGATGTAACAAAACCTTATAGAGAGTGGGAGATTTAATAACTTCTTCGTCTCATGCTTCAATTAATAACATCTGTATTGCTTTCATTTGCTTTGCAAGATTGTTCAAATCTTTTATCAAAATTAATAAACATTTAAAAAATGAGAAAATCAAGGTGTTGGGTATATTAAGTATTGGGAATATTAAATTTCTATTGATGAAGGCATGTGAATTATCTGAAAAAATTCAGACGTTATGATACAAATAAAATACAGGTAGAGCGCCTGTTGTAATAAAATCTAAAAGTCGTATCTTTTCTATGAAGAGAGTAGAAAAAAAGTCATTTTTCCCACGACATATTTTCTGTCTACTATAACTCAATCCGCTAGTTTAAATATCTCAGTTAAACAAAAAGTCATGTCAAAAGAATAAATCAAACAAAGATTAATCTTTAAATTTATTAGATTTCGCGGTTCACTAGATCAAATACTTTTTTCATTTAATTAATCTTTAATAAAGGATTTTGGTGTGTAATGTCTTGTTTGAGGTAAACATGTTAGTGCCACAAGCGTGATTCGAACCCACGACCTTCGGATAAATACGGCGCTGCTCTACGGATTGGGCTATTGTGACTTCGATCCAGTCGGACACCAACTTCCCATCTCAACCCAATTTTTATCCCAATCAAAAACCTTAATTACAGATTAACTAACAAATACAATCGGAAGTATTTATACCATTTTTCTTCAGACTGTAGAACTCATTGTTTTTTTTTTATATTTCTACTCGTATCGTAGGGTGGTTTTACAATTATAATTACATACTTTTTATGTTTATAAAGAATTTGCCCCCCCCCCCCATGTAGATTTGTTACAAATGTCCTAACAAATAGACCAATTTACACAAAATAACCAACTATAGGGATTTGAAAAATCCAAAAATTCGATGTGATCGGCGATATGATTGTGGATTTTACAACCGTTACAACAGGGCACAACAGACCTTCATTAATTTTACATTCCACACCAACATAATATATGCAAATGTTTACTATTATTTTGTCCGAATGGCTGTTCGAGGCGTGCCTACTCCACGATATATATTAATAAATGTGTTGCACGTGATTATTGATAACATCAAATACAATATCATTATTCAGTTCATTAAATAAACAATTCTTTTACTTGGAAAATAATAGTTATTATAAACTATAAATTTCATATCGATTAAGTTGATCAATTAGAATACAAATTCTGCACCTTCTTAAAGAAGACAACGTAGACTTTTATACAATCTCAATTTTGATTTTAAAAAATAAATAAAAACAGAATCTTTTTTTGTGAACAAAGTTCGTTTTTCCCGTTCAAAAACGTATTTTCTCGATCGTGTGATATAGAGAAACCGTTTGTGCGCTATTTCCTTTTATTTGTAGTAAATTGACGCAAAATTGTTTGCCGCACTCTTTATTTCCAATCTATCTTAAAATTATTAATTCAAACAAGTTTCTTAAGAACAAATTGGGAGTTATATCGGATACTTTATATTATGTGACTCCTGAATGGATAATTCCTAAACTATTTTATCCAAGAAAGCTATTGCACAAGAATATTTCATTTCCCTCTACTAGCAGTATGCAGGTAATGCGCTGGAAAAACATGATTTGAAAAAGCTTATGAAATTTGCTTAGAGTTTCAATAATAATAATTTTTTTAAATGATAGCTTTGAAACTATTTAACATTTCATAAATAACACTAAATTTTAGATTTTATTATTTTTTAAAAATTATTGTTTTTTTTTAAATTGTCTTTTTATATAATTATGTGAATAATTCGAGAAAAAAAATTATTACATGCTTTGAATTTTTTTATTCCATATCAAAAAGTGACTGGAATAAAAATGTATTTTATTTTGTTCTATTTTTATTATTGCGTACAGTTTTTTAAATATGTATTTGTCTAATGACCGATATTGAGTAGCATGAGACGTTAAAGCACGTTTCTGGTTTAGTTGATTTCAGTCTTGTTTCTGACCACATTAAACCTTTGTCCGTTTCTTATATACAGACGGCAATAAATTATGGTTTTGAGATGCTATCTTATTAAAAAAAATCAAGCATTATGTAAGAAGGGTTTGGGAAATAGTTCCGTTCGTACAAGGAAAGGAGGCGAAAACGATCCCCTTGGTCGAGATTTAATCCTGCCTTAAATCCCGTTAAGTTGTTTGAGACTCATCGCATTTCGGATAATGGGATTCAGAATATAATATGTACGTGTGTTACTGAAAAGTTTACCAACTACAAGGGAACGTCGGGGAACTCAATTAACCCAGCCAGAGGCTGTGCTTTCACAAGGCGTTTCGCCCTAGAAATAATATTAATAATAAATAATTTTTTCACGAAATTAGTTAAAAGATAGAAAATGAATTGAGATGCTTTACGTGGCGAGATTTCTTCTTGAGGACAAAAGAAAACAGAAACTATTAGGACTGATAAAAATAGAAAAAATGTAACAAAACAAAGCTTATACACGAGGAGTCGTTTACACTTGGGAAGTGGGTCATAGAAGAATCATCGAATAAGTAAAATGATATGCAGGTTAAAAAGAAAAACAAATATAACTAACTAATTACGTCGCGTACGTAAGAACGAGATTAACAAAATGTATGTGAATAAAACTATAATAAAAATGAGGATGCGTGACGTATTTTTTGCTACCTATAACACACCTTTGAAAAATGTGACGTGCGTCGTGTAGTCGTAAAAACTGGGGAGAAAGGTTAGAAAAATTCCTGCACCTCCCGTGAGATCATAACCGACCAAACCCGGCGGTAAATCATGGCGGACAGTTTTTACTGATTTAGGCCTCGCCATCGAGGAACAGGTGGCGGCTTTGAGGTGAAGAGGGCAGTCAACAAGTGGGGTTGAGAAGTGCGTTGTTTCTCGAAGGTGTTGGATTTAGAGGCATGACATCAACATGCCTCGGTTTCCCCGTGGTCGCTCAGACACCGGTGGAAATTCAGCTATTTGCTTAATGGCTTCAAGGAACATGTGGACCTGTTTCCAAGCACGTAGACACCTAACGGTTTAATTTCAGATATACCCACCTCATTTAATATTATCACCGGGTCGTCGATGATATGCTTAAGAAATTTTCCCTAAATCATATAATCCGCAGTTTTTATCCAGGAAGATTTAATTTGTTTTGTGATATAATTCCTGCATCGCTGGGGATTTTACTCATTTTTTCCCCTCGAAAAGAAAAATCCAGCCTACTATATTAGAAGTAGAATTTGCAACATTCCGCAAATTTTAGGTTTAGTAGATTGAACGTATGAAACCGTATCATTTCACAATCCATATACTACAAAAACAAAAAATTATTAAAGTATTATTAAATCAAATAAGGTGCTGCTTATTTCAAGCATATTCTGTTACATAGTTTACTTTTTATTTCTCATAACGAGTTAACTGTCTTGTGTTTTCCTCGCAAATTCTTGGTTAACTAATTCATTTTTATTTATTTAGTAATCAATATCCTGAAAAAACGTGCTAATTCATTCAATTATCGTAAAGCCTGCAAACCAAAATTTGAGATTGACGCAAGATTAGGATAAGAATTTGATCACGATAGTTTTGTACGTGTTAGAAGGCTAGAATATGAAATTGCATACAATCATATCTTTAACCATAACTGTTCGACATAAATTCACAAGCACGATCGAATAATCTGATAATAATCTGAGTCATGTTGATTGAGTGATTGAGAAAAGTGTTCTACATGATGTGTACCCATTATTATATTATGTATAAAATTCGTCATAGTCTTCCCAACATAAATTTAGTTTTTATAATATCTAATGGTATCTTTTTCACTATCATAGGAATAATTACTAATGCCAAATGGTGACAATTTGTGATAAGTAGGAAGATAGTAACCTCGTAGCACTTGGTTGACAAAAGGGGTCAGCAAGAACTGAAACTGCAGATCAGCACTAGGTCAAAATTTCAAGTAAGTAGGAATACAGCTAAGTCATGCTGGATTAACATACCATCCGGGCCGTGTTCACACGTCGAATTTGGCACAATAGTTTCGTTAATGTGGGGTGATTAGAGACCATTTGTCGATGATTATTCAGAAAATGTTTTTCCCATCATCGGCTCTTTTCACCTCAAAGAATCCGACTCTTTATACAAAAATGTCTTTCTACACCGACTACCTTTCTCACACCTTCAAAATCCAACGTATATAAACATAAATAAGCAATATCTCATTGGACTCTCAACACGACTCGCAAGACTGGCACAATTCACAAAACAAACATTTTGGGTGAGTAGAAATACTTTGATTGTATATAAGCAAATTATTTGTATTGCAGAAATTTACTTTTTTCCACATTCTACATGTGTTTGTTAAATTTAAAGAATGTTTGTAAATTACAGGCCCTGAAGATGATCTCAATAAAGATCGAAACGTTACCACGAGAAAGAAATTTTTATATGAAACCTACATCTCACCAGACAGCATCCAACGATTTCCGAATAATCAGTTTCCTGATTAATTAATCTATTTACTTTTATTAATTGTTAAATGTTTAATGGCACGTATTTGTGTCATTTGAAGTACTTTATTATTTAAGACCACGCAAAAGTAAGGAGAAATACAGTAACCTCACAACAGCTAAGTCATGCTGGTTTAACATACGACGCGCGCCGTGTTCACATCTCGAACTTAGTACACCAGTTTTGTTAATGATAATCTATTTATTTTCATTAATTACTCAATGTTTAATAGTACATATTTATGTCAGTTGAAATATTTAATTATTTAGAAATATGCAAATATTTGCAGAAAAATAATTATAAGTAATAATTATTTAAGTAACGTTTGCTAGTGTATAAAATAAGTTGGCTCTTGGCACACAGCTATTCTATTTGGGCTGCAAAATTAATGTCTGAACCTTTGGCGGACTACATTGCCAAATCCGAAGATCAATCACTAATTTCGAAGTTGTTGACAAACGGGGTCCGCAATATCTCTTGCTGCAAGTCCGCTGTTTGCCGGGTCCATAATGTAAATATCAGTTTGCTAAAGCGGTATTGCTCATTAGGGCAGACCGATTTCTCAGTTAGTAATAAATTCGGACGAGATTGGGCCAGGGGGCCTCAGGTAATCAAGTGTGGGCGCTTTGACCAACCTACCGAGATAATTGACGTGCGGTGCCAGGCACAGGATCATCGCCGGCGATGACTGGAAGAGTAGACGAGATACCCGGCCTGATTTTATCGATTGATTGTTAATTATCGTTTTCCCAACGCGAAAATATCCCGGTACACGTACTAAACATAATAACGAGTTTTGATCCTTATCGGATATGTCCGGCGGGAGTTGGCAGAATAAATTAAAAACTTGGAATATTGGAATCCAATATAAATCTATACAGAAAAGATAACGTCCTTCCCACGCAGAACAATTATCAACTTTCTATGCTTAAACTTCGGAAAGAATCAGAGCTCATTACCATTTCGGTCCATTATTAGCAATATTTCGAGGCCGTTTTCGTCCATTTTTAATCAGACAATTTACATAATACAACAATGTATTGGTAAAATTGCTCCATACTTGTTTCTTATTAATAAATGATAAACCCAAATATATTTATATCCTTTCTTTTCAATCTAATTATTTCATAATTTTAGCTAATGGTATACAAGTAGGAATTATTTATCAAACCATTAAAACTAATGTTTTTTATTTTTATCTTTTTAGTGTGAAATATTTTAAAAATTTCTCAAAACACACGTTTCTATTCTATTACACAGTTTATCAATAATAGACTTAAATTGATTTTATATTAGGGGCAGCATGAATCTACAATCAAATAAGCCTATTCTGAAGTTTAAAAAAAATTCTGTAAAAATGTGTGGTGTATCGTGATCTCTACTTAATGATTGTTTTATGATAGGAAAATACGTATGGTGCGATGCAGGCTTTAGAAAAACAATTTCTTTATCGTGCCAAAGTTTCGATCTATAATGAGATCATCTTCAGGGACTGGGATGTATAAACATTGTTTAAATTTTACAACTACATCTAGGATGTGAAAAATGAATTATACAACGCAAAAATGTTTATAATCAATCAAAATATTTATGCTCACTCAAAGTATTTGTTTTTTGGGTAGATGTGTTATGCCTGTGTGTCGTGTAGAGGGTGCCAGTGAGATACTGAGCTTTTATGTCTGTATACGTTGGATTTTGAAGGGGTTGGGAAGAAAGACAGGATAGAAAGAATTTTTTGGTCTGTTTCCTTTCTGTATAAAATTTTCATATTCTACGTGCTTTAAAAAACTGAAAAACTGAAATCAGCACAATTTTGAAATAAATTGTCTGCCCAATTCTAAATTTTATTGGACAAATACAATTTTTTTAAAAATTAGTTGTCATCGAGGGATGAATGATAAAAAAAAGCCAAATCATGTCTAAACTGAAAAAGGGAAAACGCGGACGATAACCAACCGACGGAAAATAATAAATCAAAAGTTTGATAAATTAGTGCGACTATTTAGATATGTTAAGGCCTGAAGATGTTATCAGCCATAAAGGCGGTTGAAACGAGGACCCGGGATAACATTTCACGGCTTACCTTTTTACCTTTTATTGAGCAATCGTCCGTCGCTTCGGCTAGTAGCCCAGGCCTGAGGATTGGCTCGAAGTGGACCCTTTGCCTCTGTAAAAAACATTCCTGGGCCCTCGATCTTAATCGACCCGACCGATGGAAATGGAGAAAAAATGTGTTTTAATGGTGAACTTCGCGAAAAGAAGAAATGAAACGTGGAAAAATCGTGAAATCGAGTACAACCTGTTGCAGCGGAAAATGTAGGGAGTCAGAAAGCCTAAACCAAAAACCTACTTCCCTTGGTAATATTAGGGTAACAACAAGGCGGCCAATGAAATTTGGTGTGTGTGTGTGTGTGTGTGTGTGTGTGTGTGAATTAATTATCGCAAAAATTGTCGTTTCCTACCAAATCACTCCAGGGATTATCGAGTAATCTAGGTCAGTGTGAATGGACATGTTCCACCTCAGTTATGCAGAAATTACTAGCGTGAAAGGTACGGTTCCCTTTCCCCAATCACACCAAGGAATGTCGAATTCATGAGGCAGTGTAAAAGAATTCTGGTGTGATTTCTTGTCCATTGGCTTAAAGGAATACTGAATTATCTATGGCCCTGAGATGGAAGTCTGTATGTGAAAGAAATAGATTTGGTTGAACGGAGAGCCTCCTTCTTCAATCACTCTGGAGTATGGAGTACTTTGGCGCGATGTGACTGGACAATAACTTATTAGCGTGAATGTAGGATTTTTCCTCTTCTATCACCTCGGGTAATATCGAATAATCTGGGGCTGCGTACAAGAAAATGATTCTGTTTCATGTATTGAATATTAAATCTGAGCTAATATAAATGTCAACTAGGCTAACTTGTTGTTAAACCAGATGTTTTAATAATACGTGTAAAATGTATATCTTACATTATATGTACAATTTAACTCTCACTGGCCAAACCCTGAGATACCGCATAATGGCATGAGGAGAGACAGTCAAAGTCCGTATAATTACTTTTTTCCTAATCTTAACCATCCCTAACTAAAGATATAGCTTGTTAGTCTGTGGGTGGATAAACTCAAGTTGAACTTGATGAAACTAGTCTTATATTAAAAATCCTAAATTAATGTAATTTGGCAGTAAATATTTCTAATATATCTGTTACAATTCGTGATCCGACTGACCAGTCAATTTGTTTAATCAATTAATGTTTACAAAAGGTATTAGCTGAGATAAAATGGCAAAAAGAAGGGAAAATTCGAGAGGTGAGGTTGAGTTGGGAAGTTAGTATCCTAGCGGGTTGAAGTTACGATAGCTCAAGAAGTAGAGCAGCGGCGAATTTAGCCGAAGGTCGTGGGTTCGAATCCCGCTCATGACATCGACATTTTTCTCAACCAATACCTTAAATAATTGATAATTAATTGAAAGATATTTCAAAATCGTATTGAACTGATTAAAGGCATTTACAGCATATTGAACATTGCATTCGACGACTTTGGACCTCCTATTGAATAGAATGTATTATTCGAAATCACGACGAGAGTACTGGGTGTTTTCTTTCTAAATTTCCCTCTGATTATTCAATGTACAGCTACAATATTGAAAGCTGTTATAATGTAGCTCATTTAAACAGATTATTCTAAATACATGTGTAATTCATATACAATGATGCAAAATTTAATACCACAAAATTAAGAAAGTTTGACATAATTTCAAACATCATGGATGTACTGCTAAATTAAAATTACTAGGACAGACATCACTTTTTCCTTTAATTTTTTTCTTTAGCGCAATTAACTGTTTGATTTGTTTCAAAAAGGCTAGTACTATTTTATTATAATTTAATAATGTAGGGCACGAATATCACGGAATACTTACCCACAAGTAAACAATTAAAATTAACATATCTTTAAGCCAGCCGGTTTAATATGCATTAAAAGCTCGTAGGGAAATGTATCGATCGACGCCCGGGGAATAGATAATTTATGTGTCAGTGTCACTCTGGAGAATCGGGTGCCCTCCAAGGATTGGGAAGGGGCGTCCAATTATCAGATGGATTCACTTAGCTGCTTAATCAATTCAGTATAAACTGTTTTAGACGCTCCGATTTCAGCGGCATTAATTTTTACCGTGCAGCTATGAGGATTGAACGCAATTTGAAACGTTTCCCCCAATGGAGAAAGGCTTAGTAGTAACTACCCACACCTTATAATTTCCATTTCAAAGAATATGCTCATTTTTCGATTTTAAAAAATTACAAAACAATTAACCTTTCTCACAATTTGGCTATCCATTAATTATTGTTTATTGTTTTATTAATTGTACAATAAATTATTATTGGATGTGCGAGCGAATTTTTATCAAGTTTATTTATATTTGAGTAAAAGATTAAAGAAAACGGTGGTGAAAGTATTTGGTTGTTTGGTAAACAACCAGTACATTATAAATACAAAATTAATCATTTTTAATGGTTAATAGACTTCCAAATAAGAAATATAGGAGTCCAGATTTGACTTAGGATCTTTTCTGAAATGTTAGACCATAATATTCAAAAACTAATTAAGAACAACCTTCAAAACGCTACAGACAGATGTCGACATAACAGAAAGCTAGATGAAAACGAGAAAGAAAAGAAAGCTTTGGTAATAGATTTGAACTGCAGACAGCATCAGTTAGTCCATAAGTACATTGAAATAATCGACACTAATCACCTAACTTTATCAGTATGTACATGCAGTATGTACATCACAGCGCCGCTGCTGGAGGATGTATGAAAGGCAATAACGTAGCAAATTTTTTGGAGAAAAAGTGTAGATTGGGCAGTATAGTTTCTGTTGTCGAAACACTTGGCCTTAATATTTTGAATCAGCTCATTGATAAAAGGAATTTGGTTATTTGTGTGAATAGAAAAGTTTGCGATAGGATAAGTGGCGCTATAAAAATCGATGACAATTTGGCCCTTGGATTTGGATTGAAATATTGCATGCTCTGGATACAGAGTTTGAATTTCAACGGTCCTGAAATTCAAACCGTACTTATAGAATAAATGGACTTCTTTTAAAAACAACAACACTCTACGCGTTAATTTTAATTTTGTTTCTGTAAACTTTTATCAAAATCAATATTTAAAAAAAAATCAGCATGATATTAACTATTTTTTACTTTTCCACGAAACTAATAAATAGTAAATGTAGTTTTTAAATAAAAAAAATAACGTCTTGCATGTCGACCTATATATTTAACTTGATTAAAAAACTTCATTAATACATTGTTGTTTCCATGTAAAACGAATGTGAAAAATTAGTTTTTTCAGATTCGATTTTTTCCCTCTGCATTGGGCATGACACATCCTGATGAAAAATGTTAAACCTGTACCCCTTTTAGAAAAAATGGCAAAAAATTGTCTTTGATAAAATATCAAACATGAATCCTTTTCTATTTGTTGCACTCATTCAAGAATGGAATATACAGGTTTACTCTTTTTGCATTTAATTTAGACTGCTCTTCCTACTGAAAAATCAGGCATGTTTGTTAATTAAATATTGCAATTACTATTAAAAGCATAAATGCATTGAATAATGTCTGATAGATTGAAACTCATATTATTTATACATAAACTATATTTAGTTGTCTATCAACCTAATTACTTCTCTCAATAAACCGATCTTTTTACGTAAGGTTTTGGTTGAAATAAAAAATTTAGTGACACGACCGGTATTCGAACCCACGATCGTCCGGTCAATACGCCGTTGCTCTAGCCATTTGAGATTTGGAATTGGCGCCCGAAAGGATCGAAGTCACGATAGCTCAAGTAGTTAGAACAGCGGCGCATTGAGCAGAAGGTCATGGGTTCGAATCTCTCTCGTGACACTACATTTTTCATTTCAAACAAAACCTTACGGAAAAAGTTATTTATACAGTTAATCGGTTGTAGAAAACACTCAAATTTACGGAGTAAATGTTATTTATTAATTAGGAAATTTTGTGCTGATAGGTCTCAATGACACCCAAAAAACGAACAAAAATTTGACCTTTTGGCAGAGTGTTGATTTTTGATTAACCACAAAGGCCATTTTTTGCTTTTCTATAATGTAGATTTTAAATTTCCCTAGGTTGCCGCGGGGGCTAACGAATACAGAGTGAGTGTAATTTCCGTTCTTTCTTATATTTTTTATTCGATCCATTTTATGAAAAAAAAAACGAGAAACAGTGGGGAGGGTTTGGAACAGACTCTTTAGGAAAACGGAATGCAGTTAGGAGCTTAACTATTTCAAAATATCAAGATCCTCATCAATGTAAATTTTGTGAAAACTTTTAGACGCTTGATCTAAATTGAATTTAAATTACAGAATTCTCAAATTATACGAAAAAAAACTTTTTTTTTCCAAACGGTGTTTTTGTATAAACCAAATCTTTTTAAACTTCTCGATCAATCACAAATTTTTATTTAGCATTGTAATTAGAATATATTACTTGCTAATTGTACCGAGATGAAATTTTTGCAATAATTTCTTTATATAACAACGGATAGAAAAGATGCTTTGGATGTAGACTATGAAGCGCGATACACCCTGGAGCAAATTTAGTTAGAATTAGAACATTTGAACGATTTGCACAGTAATTCGAAGAATATAAAAACTAACTGTAATGTTTAGTGTGGTGGTTATTGAAACAAGTGTTAAATAAGTTTTAACACCTTTCAATTTTTTATTGATTATTTCAAAGCCTAAAAGTTCAACAATTCTATTTTTATTTACGTTTCGTTTGACAATCATTAATTTCTATATGTTTGTATTTCCGGAAGGAAATTTTCCCCATGCTGAATATTGGTATAATGAGCTAAAACTAAGAGTACGTTTTGTGCTAAATGAAGAAATTTTAGGGAATTTTTTTGATACCACAAACAAGTAATTTTTTTTATAAAAAACAAAGATAAATGAATAAATCGATGATAGGAAAAGTTGGAGAAAATTTCCTTTATTCAAAAAATTATGAACGGAAAATGTTTTTATGAATAGCTTTAGAACAATTTTTTCAAGTTAAAACTGAATATTTAAAGAGTTATGAAAAAATCTGCATTGATGAGTATTTAGAATTTTGAAACAGTTAAATTACTATTCCTATACGGTTATTCTGGAGAGTTAGATCAAATTTCTTTGAGAAAAACTACGTTTACATATTGTCGAATTAAATATCCATTTTTTTGTGTTTTGCAATACTTATCTAAAAGCTGTTTGAAAGTAGTACACTTAAGAAAAATGTATTAATAAAAACGAATAATAATTTTATATTAAGGAACCCAGTTATTTTCAGGATCTTCAAATATGCAAATATTGTGTCAATAAATAAACCGTTAAAAAATATATAATTTTAAATCCTCGTCTTCATATACCGTGCCTGTCATAAATATTCCTTTTTCCATATTTTGCTGCTACTATAAAAATTTTTTACGGCGATTGCCCGCGATATATTTCCGGCATGTGTGAAATCGTGGGGACGTCGACTTTCCTCGGAGATGCGTCCCGGCGGCGGGCAGGGGCGGCGTCTTGTCGGCTACCTGTTGAAACCGCCCCCGTGTGTACATAGCAACCGTCCGAAACCGCCGTTTGCAATGCGATAACATTTCGTTTTATGCTTTGTCGACAGAAAGTGCCAGACTGTTTCAATAAAATATCATATAGTCAAAATTTTACGATAAAATGCATTTTTCATTTGACGTCGTTAACGGTTTTCCATGTATGCAGGAGTACAGATAAAAATACATTTGAAAAATAACATATTGGTAATTTTACCACAATCTCTAACTAAAAATAACTTTCTTAAAAAAAAATTGACGTGGAAAATTTAAACGAATATTTATACACTTGGAACCTTCTCTTCTCAGGCATTTCACATCCTTTTTGATCGTTTCTTTTTCATTCTGTTAATACGTAGTCATACTTATTTTTATAACAAATACATTAATTTATACCACAAAATAATAGTTTTCATTGGCATATATTTTTACGTGTTGTTTGATATTTTTACTATATAAAACATGACATTTTGACTTTCTTTATCTAGTTACAAATATTTCAGAATTCTGACTTTCTTAGGTTGTTCATTATATTACCTTTTTCAGAATAAGTATACACTCTACAGAAATTTTTTTGGATGTATTTGCAATCCTTGTTTTTACAAGCATTTCAATTTAAAAAAATTTCTTATGTTTTAATATATCTAAAAATGTATATTAATTTGATTACAACTTAACCACCCTAATTTATGTACTCATTAGGGAAATATTTGTTTGAATATTTGTTATTTGGGTTTAAAAAAAAACACAAATTATATTTGGTGTTTTATTGATATTATGATGGTTGTGATCTCAACCTACGTAAATTTTTTTAATGTTCTTTAAAAATTAGCATGTCTTCTGTGTTGCAAAATTACATAACGCATGCCTTATATGCGTGACAATTACGTGGGATGTTTAATGGAGTGTGTTTTTTCAGTTTTGTATTGTTTTAAGAGTTAAGGCAATTTTTGCGTGAAAAATACGTGAATTGTGAAAAGAATGACAGTAGATTCTGTTGAATTCAATGTTGTGCCTGTCGGATTGTTTACCTGAACACGTGGAACAGCATGAAAGTTTGTTGTCGCCGTTGTTTGATCGGGAAGTGAAAAGAAAACCACCCTCCGCCTTATCTGTTATCAGTGGATCTCCGTTGGAGTCGCGTGGCCGTCCTGTCACGTCGGCCCTCGATTTCGGATCTTGCGGGTTGTAACTCAATTACACAAATCAAACAGAGGAGTGGATCTGAACTCGGGGATGGTCGGGGCCGTTGGATGGGGGTGGTTTAGGTGGGGCCAGTGACGTCAGCTAGGCGGGGCCACGCATGCTCACCCTCCGGCCCCACACCTGGCTCAGGTAAGGCCGACACCGCTAGGCCACGCGCTCCCAAAGTGCCCAACCCAATTAGCCGGGGATTGCACGGGGCATTTCTTGGCCGGTTGGCCCTTTCATGCATCCGACGGGCCACGCTGTTGCAAGGGGTGCCGGCGGGGCAAACAGTGTGAAACCTTCCGGGGGCGGGTGGACGCCGCTCCCCTCGGAACCACAACCTGTGGCTCTGAATTAACATCCTATTCGTAAATCGTACCCTCATCAAGAAACATTCTTCTTTCATATTAAAAATGTATATGTATATTGCTACGTTTTTCTAAATTTTTTTTTGAAAACCTGTCTTCTAATTTCATGCACTTAACAAATGTAAGAATGAGGACACCAGAGTTTTAAGGTCAATAATTGCCGTTCCCATCTAAATAAAAGGAATCCATGATTTATTGAGTGAAAACGTACATAATTAAATTGTTATTCAGCCTCAACCTAAATCTGTACAATTTTAATATATATATGTGTGTTAGTTAATAATCTGTTTTTTATAGTGTGTTGAAGTCGTGGGTGGCCGTCATCAATGATTTAGAAAAAAACCTTTTTCATTTTTTGCCGACGTTTTGACCTTTATTGCGGACATCTTCAGGGCATAAAGAGTGGTCCTATTCTTGACGTGTCATATTGGTTTTGTGTTAGAGTGTTGCTGAATAAAGAATAAAAATAAAAATCGAAACGTCGGCTAACAATGAAAAATGCGTTTTATTAAACTACCTCATACTTGACAACTCCTCCGACTTCACCAAATTGTAATAGACTTTCATTTTTGTACAAGAGATAGAAGATTATAAAGCATCTAAGATTTGATGACATTAAAACTACTATTAAATTGTTTATATCGAAAATCCAAGTTCACATTCAGAAGTTTGTTATTAGCCTCTCTCTGCTTAATTCCTTTATCAATGCACAATCATCATCATCCCACGATGATAAATGCGTAAAATAAATAATTCTGTCTAGGTATTTACAGATTGTATACTTTTTCAACATAAATAACGTAATATAAAGTCGACTATTTTTGATATTCGTAATTAAATCTTAATTAAAAAAATTAATTAAAAAATTCTAACAGTCCATTAATGATAAACATAACAATCAGTTCACATTCACTGCCCCGGAGTACTCAATATTGCTCGGATCGGGAATGTGAATTGACTTCTCTGTTTCTATCGGGGGTTGTGTTTGTGTTAATTTAGGTGTAATTTATTAGAGGGAAAGGAAAGACTGCTTATAACCACGCCCTGAAAAAGATCAAATAATCTGGGGTGAATTTGTGACGACTGAAGAGTAAAATAAGTTATTAGCTTGCATGGAGTGGGTTCAACCTCTCCCCGAGCAATATTGGTAGAGAAAACGACCATACTTCTATGTTTGAATCGCATATCGTGTTTACGTTTGAAAGGAAGGGTTGCTTAATTCCACTCGGAAGAATATTGCGTACTCTGGTAGAGGGAATATGACCAGACTTGTATGTTTGTGTGGGACGGTGACATATATGTTTTATGTCTATGCTGTAGTTGACAACTTGAGGAGTGAGAAGGTGAAAGACCAGGAAAAGAACAAAAGAGGGCCGGCGATGACCGCAGTTTTTTATCAGACAATAAACCTTCTCATAAGTGTATGGAGATCAACGACTTTGGAGAGGACGTATGAGTATAAAAATATGTGCTGTTTTGTTTAGTGACCGGTAGTTAATGATCATTTTCAGAATCTGGGGTTTATAAACTTTTATTATTCATTTTTTGTTTGACGAAGTTCCGCAACTGCAATGGTATATATATCAACCCTCGGGGTGACAGTATTTTTGAAAAAGGCCATTTGTAAGTTTGTCTTAATCCAGCGACCCCGGGACCTACACCTTACTGTGATGAGCGCCGTGTCAACGTCAACCGTTGCAGCCACTGACGCCCCCTTCAATTTATAACGTATTATAAATTTTACCCATATAAGTAGGATGTGAAAAAAAAAAAACATTAAGTGTATTTCAGAATACATTTTTCCCTGTGTGTCTTTTAAAAGTGGATTTCCTAAATTTCAAAAGCAAGAGATTTATTTTCTTTAAAAAATAGGCGATGAATTTATACAATGATAGAAAGTTTAAACTCAATCAAAGTCCAAAAAATGGTTGTTTTTTGTTTGATTCAGCCTAAAATTTATATAATTAACATTTTTCACGTCCTACATATATTTAATACGATGTTTATGAATCCCAGGCACTGAAGGTGATCTCAGTAGAGACCGAAACGTTGGCACGATAAAGAAAATCTTTTTCTGAAACCCACGTCACACCAGACCGCATCTCACGATCTCCCAACGATCATATGAGTGTAAAGTTGTGATTTGTCTTAATAACCATGCACATCTTGCTGAAAATGTAAAACGCGTTTTATAGAACAACGAAGTTACCGACATTCATCAAATCGCGGACCGTAGTTATCATAAACGACCAAAACATTTCCTCAAAACATTTTTTATTATATTATTATTACCGAAAGTTAATTTTACCGTTATTTAAATTATTGACTTATCGCATATTGTATGTAGCGTATTTGTTCGGTGGAAAGGGTGAAACACGGAGTGGGTTAAAAAATATAACATTAATTTCCAGGCGGATAAATCTGACCGCCCACCGTCAATTTAGCAACTCTAAAATAAACATGCGCCTATGTTAATGCCCTTCTATAGAATCAAATCGATGAGCTGAATTTCACATGCCGGTTGTTTACGAATGCTCCGCCTCGCCCCGTCTGTTTTGCTACTAATTCGTATAAATGCCAGCCAACATCAGGCCCTTCCGTAAATATAATTTTACTCTCGATCGGTGATTTTACAGTTGTATTTATATTATTGAAAAATTCCGCCGGCGGTGTTTATCTTGGAACAACTTCCTGCCCCTTTCCCAATGTTGAAAGTTCTCAGTTGAAAATAGATTTCCGTGTATATTTTTACATCGTTCCGAATACTAAATACACAAGATAAACTGACAATCAGCAAAATCAATGAAATAATAATTCCTAGTTGATCTGTCGGTTATATTGCAAAATCGAACGGTTAAACGTGAATTCCGGCTGAAACTCTGTGACCTTTTGATTTGAATCGACTGTCGAAAGCGAACGCGTTCCGTTTGTTTTCTCTCTGGACCAATTTTGATCAAACTAACGTCAAATTTTTGATTGTTCAAGCGAAAAGCCGGATCACACAAGCCGATATTCAACAAAAAGCCCGTCAAAGAATAACACACGGTGCTTGTAATTTACTTGTAAGAAAAACAAACTATTCGAACTTCATACAAATTATTTAACATCATACGGAAGTTTTTCAGTTGAGAGAAAAAAATCAATGTAACGAGCGGAATTCGAACCCACGACTTTCGGCTATATATGCTTCTTCTGTACCACTTGAGCTATCTTGATTTCGATCCACCCGGACATTAGCTTACATCTCAACACCCAGCTTAGGATTTTTTTTTAAGTTTGAAAAATGGCTAAAAGGAGCAAATATCCAAAAGGTAGGGTTGAGGTGGAAGTTAGTGTCCAAGTGGATTGAAGTCACGATAGTTCAGGTGGCCGAGTAGCGGCGTATGTAGTCGAAGGCCGTGGGTTCCAATCCCGCTCGTGACATTGACTTTTTCCTATACTGAATACCTTAATTAAATGAAAGATATTAATTGGTCAAGCGGACCATGATAACTAGTGAAATTATACGTAAGATTAAAAACCTACATATTTTAACTATTCGACGCAATCCTTTACTGATGATAGGATCCCAACTTAGGGCTTAGCATCTAGAAAAAAAAGATGATTCAAGTTACAATAGATCCTTAATGAGCCCGAATGTGTGATGTTTAATGACCGTTGGCTAACCATTATTTGGAAATCATGAGATGCAGTCTGATGTGACGTAGGTTTCAGAAAAACAATTTATTTATCTTGCCAATGTTTCGATCTTTATTGAGATCATCTTCAGAGCTCAAAGTATTTGCTTTCTGTGCCATTTATACACGACACAAGAATGAAACATCTACACAGAAAAACCAACTCTGTACGATGATCTCAATAAAGATCTAAAAGTTGGTAAAGAAATATTCTTTAAACCCTATGTCACATCTGAGACAACATCTCATTTTCTCCAAATAAATGGGTCCACAGTTTGGTGGAATAATACACAAGAAACCCGCAACATGATTTTTAGAAGGGCCATCCGCAAAACATAGGAAGGAACGACTGGAAGACAACTCCAACTGAATCAGGATTCCGGCTGACTGATAATGCAATGCCACTTAAGAAGGTGAGTATAGATACAAGAAGCACAGTGCAATTACTGCCAGGAAGAAGAAGCTACAAAAAAACACATAATGCTTGTAAAAATTTTTGTAAGCAAAGATTCTTGAAGCCGAACCAGGAGAAGAAAAGCAGTTGGCAAGATTTTCAATGTAGATTACCAATCGAAGGTGGCCCCTGAATTATACAAATATTGCAAAAAAAAATTTAAAGTCAAGAAGGCCTTGTGGCCATCACTTTTATCCCTATTTTTTTGTAGTTTTAACAACATTGCTGATAAGAAAATGTAAAACGATAAATCTTTATTATTATGATAGTTTAGGATTGTGAAGTTGAAAAACATATCCTTCTAATTTGTTTTTATCATATGTCAGAGTATTGTTGGTTATTTTGACTTTTCAATCTTGAACAGCTTCGACATGCAATATGTATTAATAAACTTTATTATATTTGTTATGTTTTTACTTAATTAAATTTATTTTCAATTAAAAGATACCGTGATTAAAATTGGACGTTAAAAACAGGAGTGTCCGTTGTTATTTTTTCCTCTCTCCTGGTGCTGATGCAATATCTCTAAATAAAGCGCTCCCGGATTTCCTTTAATCGATTTTTGCGGCCAATCCCTCCGGCAAAGAGGGAAAAAAGAAGATTGGACAGGTCCCTGCGGATTACGAGCGGAACGGATGCACCTGTAGGGCAGGACGGGCTCTTTTTCTTTTCGCCAAACGCGCCTTTATTAACCGCGGGCCTAGAATCGGCGAATGCAATAAACCGCACTTCTGGATTTTTTTTCTTTTCCACCTCGTCCCGGGATTATTTTTATATTCGATGTTTCGACAATCGGTATCAACGGACAAAAGGATAATCCGATTTTCTCTTTTGACCCTTGTTTTTGTTCCAGATTACCACCCATTGTAGGATTTCCGATGTGTTTTTAACGCATTCAAAATTGGAATTTTACTCTTTTTTTGTGTATGTGTACAGTGCTCTTATTCCGATTTTTCTCCTACAGAAACAAACAAATAAATGGCAATTTCGTTAATCATAAAGTACTTTTACAAATTATTACAATAATCCAAAATAATGTTATTCTTCTAGCCTGTACAACGTGTAAGCGTGTTGTAAAATATACACTGATGGACAAAAAAATTCACCACCCATAAATTATAATACAGAATTATATACATATTCATATATCGTATACCGAAAAAATGTTTCTATATTTTTAATGAATTCTAATTATAAAAAACCATTTAGTAAAGAGCAATAAACCAATGATATTAAAAAATAAATAAAATAAAAATGTAAAAATCAACTTGTTTGTTCTCTTTATTGCTGACTATTTCTCGTAGCTTAAACACTTTTGCATTTCTTAGAAAATATTTCTGACAAAATCTTGATCAATTCTTTTCCATGCATTAAGAACAAAAAAAGAAGTTTTCAAATCGTCAAGGTTGTTAAGGTTTCGCCGTTGTATTTTGCATTTAAGTTGGTACCAAATGTGTTCGATTCAGGATCTCGTTCAGGTATCCACGCAGAATACGTGCTCTAAGGTCTAGTACGCACTGGGGTTCTCTGAGTCGACTCTTTGAATCTCGAGTCCGAGCTGCCTCGACTCATTGTGATGATCTGGCATGTTCGGGCTAGCATTTACCGAAATTTTGTATTTTGTTTATATTGCAATATCAGGATGAACATTTTTCCATGGGCATTGAAAAACCTGAATTGAACAACTCTTGTATGTTTTTACTTGCCTATTGGGCACCGAAACACAATTGTCAGAATTGGCTGAGTATTGGCATTTGAACATATCAACAATTTTACTTGTAGTATAAAAACATTAATAATGTAAAAAACCACCGGACGTTAAATATATATAATATCGACACACTAAAATGATAAAATTGCAACCTTATCACCACTATTCAGATCAGTTTACAGTTTACCCTCTTTCCGATAACCAGTTCACTGTATTTAATCTGCTAATTAATATCCTAAATCAAACAAAATCTACTAAAGGGTTAGAAACTTGGCCTATTTGCTAAGCTTTTCCTCATCCTATATTCGACCTTTTTTTTACGATGGTATATCAACGCTCGGGGTGTAAGTATGTTGGGTTCGAAAGCAGGGCCACTGGATTCGAACGCGGGACCTTTACCTAACAGTGATGAGCGCCGTGTCAACGACTAAACCGTTGGGGCCACTGACACCCCCACAAGTGGATATGTTGAAAAACGTTTTCCTCTTATGACAAAATTATTCAAAATTTTAAAATTAAATCAAATAAAAATAGTAGTTACTGATTTACTATATAAATGGTTGGTATTGAACTTATTTAAAATATTTTCCAATATGTAATAATTTATTTTTCATCGTTTATATTGTTTTCATTCCCACGCAATTTTTGGTGTATTAATAAATCGTAATATTTCCCTGATATAAATAAACGTAAATGTTAATAATACCAAAGAAACAATATCTGCAAAATAACACAAATACTACAAAGTGCAACGATGATGCTTTAAGTAGGAGAGGTCTGGTGAACACCAAACTAAATGTCTTTCAAAAAGATGAAAGTTATCAATATATTTAAATTTTCAGAAGTCCTGCGGTATATAACATTTATGGCAATTTATTGGAAAAACCTTCAATTCATGATATAAGTACGAAAAATGTAAATAAATTTTTCAATTTTTCAGTTATTAAAAAAGTTTTAGGCGGATGTATTCTTCAAGAGAACTCTGAACTGAATTAATTAAAGTTTCAATTGAGATAAAATAAGTCAGTGATACGAGCGGGATTCGAACGATTTTCGGCTAGATAGGCTGCTGCTCTACCACTTGAGCTATCGTGACCTTGAATCCAAGAAAACTAGTGAATCTGAATGATACCATTGAAATTAGACTTTTATCAGTAAAATTTAATTTATTGTTCAAAGTTAAAACATGTTCTATCCACAAATGTTATTCTTTCCGTAAAGAAATATGTGGGAAAAATATAAATTTTCCAGGGGTACATCCAAGCTGAACAAGTAGTTTTTGATCGGTTGGAAATTGCTGGGAAGAGACTATTTGGATATTGTTGACTGAATCGTTGGTAGGTCGGGTCCGTGGGAGAAGAGCAGGTGTCTGAAACAATCACCATACAAGGGTCTACCGGGGCATACATCAACCCGCCCCGTGGCAAAAAAAATGTCTTGCATAGCCCCTCACTTGTAATGTGTCACGGCGAATACGACACCATCCCTTCGGGCACGAATATTCATTACATGTTTAGCAGAGTACCTTCGCTGTTGAAAATGGCTCGATTATTTCATTCGATACGATTCGAGCAAAATCAGGCACAACTTTTCTTATGAATTTTTTTGTACAATAATAAATTAGTAAAATTATTATAAGTATAAATGTTTTTATGACCTACACACTCAAACTTTTTAACGAACGTGTTTCATATCACTCGTTTGAGGATAGGCCATACCCAATTTGACACAGACATGCATTCCGAAATACTTGAAATACTCCGGTCATCATGAAAAGCACAATGCAGATCTTAGCGTCCGTACCTGGCTGGCTCATGGCCTTACAGGCCGTTTTGATTCTCAAGATGAGAGATGACGCATCTCCTTTCATGACTGAATGCATGTTACAGCCGCAAGCATTTGTATAGTAGCTGTCCCAGCTCCAAGGGGCCAAGACGAACCTCACTCCCCGATTGCCCATTCCGTGTAATCGGGTCTTGATGATTGAGGATCAGACCGTATGCCGCGCGTGAATGGCAACCCAAGGTGGCTAAAATGCATCAACCTGGTCTCCCATGCACTCCCTATAGAGAAGGCCACTCTATTTTCTTTAGTATTAAGGCTCCTCCAGCGTAAGAACTTCTGGATTCGCTCCGGCCTCGGAGGAGTGGAATTGCTAAACACCCCCTAGAAGAGATTGCCTTCGGTAAAGAACGCCAGTTATGTACGCACCACCGACCACTATCCGTTCCCATCCACCATTCAACTCAGTTAGCATAGTCTGAGCGTCCTAACGCTATACTTCGATGGTCCGATCCTTTGTATCCCGTGAGGCCGGGTTCTTGGACGGAAGTTCTTGGGCGGAGGAAAGAAGAACAGCCTCTTATCAACATTCCCGCCAGGAGTATCATCACTATTGGAAAGTGCGGAGGCCACGGTGGGGATCGAGCCCGCGACTGCGGGAGCTACTAGCCGAGAGTTTGAAGCTTTAACTACTCTGCCGCAGCCCCAATACACTGACAACTGCTTTTGAGACAAACCTGACGCAGGTTTACAAACCTCTTGTAGACGACATGGCCAAGAGAAACATGGCCCAATGTGTCATACTTGATCGAGACTGCCACGGCTTGAACGAACCCTTACGTGTAGCGATTAGGCATGGCACCCTATATAAAGACGTAGGCACGATTATGGGCTGTTCGGTCCCCTGATTCGAGTATATTGCGACCTTCTTGTTGAAGATGATGGCTTTTCCCTGGTTAAAGAAACAAATGGATTAAAATGGAGAAAAGGTATTTGTTTTCAATATGGGTACTCTTCTTATTTATTATTGGTAATTTCTATTATTAAAAATGAAGATTAACAATTTTTTTGTTTTCGGTTTGCATTTTCTATTTTGTTTTATCCAATTAACAATAATATATCGGTTAATTTGATTAAAAATTAATAGAATAAGAAAAACCTAAAAATACCCCAATTCATTTTTGGACAGTTTATTTTTTAAGAAATGGAATTTTAGCTTTTATGGTTGTTTCGACGCGCTGTTAATTTCGGGAGCCCCTATCAGAAGAAAACGGATTTACACGCGACCCCTGTTATTCAGTTTCCTGTTTACCCATTTTTCTCTCTACTATGCCGACAATTACATCGGTTAATTTAATTAAAATTAATTTAATAGAATAAGAATCAATTAAAAATGTCCCTAACAATCTTTGCGCAGTCCATATACATAAATGGTGCTGGGCAAGCCTGCGGTGACAGCATTGATAGACAAAAAGAATTGGTGATAGGTATCCTTGGATGAAAATTGGAAAAGAAGAAAACATCAACGATGGAAAGACGATCTAGACATTTCGTTCCCCTTTGTCGGCATAAGAAATTCCTTTTTGAATTCAACTTGAAGAAAGCTTTGATCAAAGTTGGGCTTAATTGTCACACACAAAATATACATAATACTTTATTATTCGTGAACAACTATAATGTTTCAATTTATAAAATAGAAAAAAATAAATTATATTTGTTATTATGATTATTATAAACTCCGCATTTCGTAATCAGTAAGTAAAATTTAAATGAAAAAAAAAAAAAAAATCTAAAATGTTTCTTTTTACATTTGTAAAAAATGCATTGAGAAATAAACATGGTGACATGGTTATCTCCTAAAAGAAAATAAAGCTATTTGGATGAACTGCAATTCAATGATAAATAGCTGATTCGTCATTTTTGTAAATACAAGCATAGATGAATATAAATTAAATTTCTATGTAAAACTGGAATCCAACCAGATTTCAGTTTATGACTTCGGTTTACAACAGATCTCTAAAGATAGCTCAAACTACTCTTGACAAGCTTTTTAAATGCATAAGACTTGCCCATTTCCTTATTAGAATCTATATAAAATAAAAAAAATTTGTTTGCTCGCTAATTTTGGTTTAAGTTTAAAAGCAGTCTTCTCGGTTCAACGTTATTTCCAACAATTTCGACAAGGTTATTTACAAACTTGGATGGATTTTTTTGTTTGTTTTTATTAAGTTTACAGCGGAAGTAAAACTTGCCTGTGAAAACTTTTAATCGTTCAATTAAGCCCCATGTTACTAAAAATAAAATATAAAAAATTAAACTTTGATGGCAAAAGGAAACTTTATAATATTTAGTAGCTTCTTAGGGAGTAACTTTATCGTTATTTTTACTGAAATCTGTACTTGATTTGATGTTGAAGTGTAACACGGGAATATTTTATTAAAAAATTTTCATATTTCTCAACAAAGGTGAAAATTGTATATCGAATTAATTATATTTCTTACAAAAGCGATAAATTCCGAAAATATTCATTTCTGTTTGAACGAAATTAAAATTACCAGACACTTCAAAATATTCTTTGAATTAAAATCTCACAAAAAATGAGCAAGCAATTCGGCTTGGAGTAATTTTTCCATTTAAATGTTATAGTTTTGAAAATGTATCAAAACTTGTCTCATTTAACAACCTAAAGTTTATACAAAAATTACTTATTAATATATCATTTAAAAAATGTTTAGATGTATGTAACTTCCTTTTACAAATCTTCGTTTTCAAAAGAAAAGTATCTAAATAGAGACAGCCTGCATGTATGTTATATACATTAATATTAAAACATTCAATATTAATTTCTAGACTCTCTCTATAAGAAATATGTATATTGAAATTTTTTTAAGAATGTATTTCCAAAAGGAGTTTGAACCACCGAAAGTACATTTGTGAGTATATCGCGTTTGAAGTCAGTGCCAAATCTCTTACAAAAACGTTAAAACTAATTTCAGCTTCAATACGTAATATAAATGTTTGGTTAATTGTAAAATGTCTCTCTCAAAATAAAACTTAGATAAATTTCACTAAATCTACCTCTTAAACCAACAATTATGACAACAATTTGTGCCCTGCCTGGTTCTCCCCTCCATGATAAAGGCAAGGATAGATGAGTTCAGTCCAGCCTAGGCATTTCGAATAGAACGATAGTAGAAAAAAATCCAGCTGATAGCCCATCAAAACAGATCAGTATCGTTTTTCTTTCCTTATTATAAAATTTATTTCTGTTGTGAGGCACACACTTTGATTTATAGGTCTGTTTGGCCTTTTTTCCATTATTTTTTATTTAAAGATCAATATTTTTGTTTTTGCCCTTCAGGCCTGAATTATTTCCTTTATGTATAATTATAAGTTTGTAACCAAAAATCATCTTCTGTTCACTTGTTTTATTTTTATTTTTATTTTTTTTTTTTATATAACGTTTTCGATTTCATAAGAATATACATTTTCTTCGAAGATACAAACAGAGGCGTCCCTCTATAATTGTGTTATTAATTTATTCCAAGCTGAAATTCCTTTGATTTTGAGACTGATCTCCGGCCTCCACGGGATAATCACGCCCCTAAAAGAAGGAGCAATCGTTACTTTAAACTCCCCGGCCATACAATCTTGAAATAAATTTGGTTTTACAAGTTCATAAATTTTAATGTAAAACAATTAAACTTCTTTTACGATGATTAATTGCAAGTAAAGATAAATGTAAATACTCATATTTGGGCTTACTTCAATCTAATACTTTTCTACACTATGAGAACCAATTTATTTTCGATGGATTGTAAAAGAAAATTCCTTTCTTCTTATAATTTACTTTGTTTGCATTGATTCTCAGATTTCTGGATAACGTAAAGGGTACCAGAAATCTTATATTCAGTGGGTACATTTTAGCTCAAACATATATATATATGTATGTACAATTCCCTTGTTACAAAGTTACAAATTTGAAACAAACCGCTCATGAACGTGAAATGATTTATTTGCGCAGGTCATTAAATGTTCAGTAATAAAAAGCGATAGTATCGGGTGAGGTGGAGAATACAAAATAAATCCCAGCTCACCATCACAACACCATTCTGCCCGCCAAATTTATGGGCCGGCTCCAGAGATAGGAATTACATGAATTGGCAGTTCCTGGGACGGACAAATTGTTTTTCCGAAGGGGATGCAACAAGTTCGCTTTTCTTATGTGAGATTATTTACCGGCGGGGGAGGGGAAAAATTGATAAAACCGGTTTTTCTTTTATTGAAGGATGACGATCCATCTTTCGACTTAACGGCATTCAACCTTTTCTTACAGAATAAAATAACTCGCACAATCTGAAACGGCGCCCAATCTGTAAGCCTTCTTTTTAAAAAAATCCTTGATTCATAGAAAAAAAAAATCATAGCTCCATAGCAAAATGTCAAACATATCACTATCATATTGACGTGTTGACGTCACATCAAGTTATATTTCACATACACATATATTGTACCAATTGATCGGTGGATCCTCCCCCCCCCGGCGATGGTCGGAAAATGTGTTCTTCTGATCATTTTGGATGGAATTCTTCAAGTAACGAATAGATACAGTTGCAAAATTTATTAACTTCAAGGAATTTAGATTTGCTGTCACAATGCGAGTGTACCAAACAATGACAGAACGTGAACAATAAAGGCAATAAATTTTTACTTTAGTGAAGAAGGAAATTCTTCGAGTTAACAATGAAACAACTGAAATGCGTTTTTCCAAACATTTTGCCATAAACGTGTCTTTTTTGTCCCAATTAAAAAAAAAAAAAAATTGAAATTAGGCGATCACGAAATTTCTAGGAGTACAACTCGACAACTCGACTGTAGGATGCGAAGTACCACCACTATCAATAGAGCAGTCGTACACAACAACCAACTAAAACTTTTTAAACATATATTTTATTGTTCATAGCGTTATTTGTTCAAGAGAAATTTGGTCGGGCCATAAAAAAACCTAGTTTTTAGTTTGTTTAAGGTTATAAGTAGGGTGCGACAGCACCCATCATATGTCCATTGCCACTCAAACTTACCATTGAACACTGTAAACAGCTCAAACTCATCTAGCATACTATAAGGACCATAGTGCAGCAATGCTTTCAGAGATCTCAATGAGAAGGAAGGACGCGGTGGTTTTATGTTGTTGACGCCGACTAAATCAAAACGTCGATTGAAAAATAACTTCGCGGGACATTGAAGAGCTTCGTGTTGACTTTTCTACCGTTGTATTGGTAAAGCAAAGAAGCTCGACAAATTGGTACCGCCGAACTCATCGAAGTCCGAAGAAGTCGACGCTTTGGAATTGCACATTGTTCCTCCGAAATGATTCTTTTCTAGAACGAGTTATGAAAAATGGATTCTGAACAATAACAGGAGGCATGAAGGACAGTGTTTGGACAAGGATGAAGTGCCAAAATACATCCCGCAAGTAAATCTGCACCAAAACAGGTTATGGCGACAGTTTGGTGGAGTTCAGTTGGGGTTGTTCTCTATACGTTTCTGAATTATGGTGAAATTGACACAGCCAAGAAATTGACAAAATGGTAAACCGAAAGGAACCGATTCTTCTTCATGATAACGCCAGGAAACATGTAACAACGCCAACCTTGCAAAAGCTTAAGGATTTAGATCCACTTCTTTAAACATTTTGATCACTTCATGGAGGATACAATACAAGAGAACGTGGTGAAGCTAAAAACAACTTCCAATACTATTTTGAACCAGAATTTTTATTTCAAGAAAATAAAAGCTCTTATTATACGTTGGCAAAGGTGTAGTCTGTGATGGTAAATATTTGGAATGAATTTTCTTTGTTAAAAAATAGTTTTGACTGCCGTTTAAAAACCTGTATTCTTTTGCCCCAGCCCAATGTGATAATATCCAATAACCATTTAATTATTTTAAGAGAAATTTGGTATAGAAATTGTCCAAATATATTTTTAATTTAGGGCGTTTCTTACCTACGTATTTATAGAACTGGAATTTGATGGTCTGCAACCGCCTTACTAGTGTAATATATAGTGGTCGCTCTGTGTAATTAGCATGACATGGCATAAGACCAACCATTTACGTTACACGACTCTACCAATTTTTTCATTACTTTTCGAACTTAACTTTCATCGCCTAGCAGGGTCAACTTCATCTTTCGGTTAAAGAGGACGACGACAAAACAAACCCCTTACGTCCTTTTTTACAATCATACATAAAACCATCACTGAAGATGAAGACATGCGTTGAACAGATTGTGCCCGCAGCAATAATTTATAAGGCATATTTTTTTACCTGGGGGTTCGCGGAGGTCTTATCAGCCATCGGGGTTTTTGAAAATAAAAAAAGCCCCTAGGTAAGTATGTTTGGCAGGAATTGAAGGACGAGAATCGATCTCGGGACCTTTACCTTACACTGATGTGCGCCGTGTCAGCAATGCGCCTTAAGAGTTTGGCTATTTGAAAGGCAAATTTGTTTACATTGTGACCTTATAAGATAAATCTTACTAATCCTTCCATTACTTTCAAGTAGATTTGGATACTAAATCCCAAAATATATTTTTGATAAAATTTATTCTTTACGCACGTTTTACGTACAGCCTGTAATTTGATTTCCCGCACCTATATATCATATTCATCAACTTTAATTATTTTTCTTCATAAAGTGAATTAAAATTAATAACAGGTCCCTAGACGATGCTGATAAATATCGTTATTTTACACTTATCCAATGGAAAGGGGCACACGCGAACGGGCGATTAGGAGGGTCTCTTCATGGCCCCGGGGAGATTCCAATTTAAAGAGTAGTCACCGCGATAAGGGTTAAAGAAAGAAATAATTCGTGAAGTGGCTGAATGCAATATGCAGGAATCTCCTGTTGAATCACCCCCGAGGGGTGGGTGATAAAGGAGGGAGGCCGGCTCAAAACGCTCTTACTCTTCTAACACGCTTAGCGCCACTCACCCCTTTGTTTACGTCAAGAGATTCCCACCCCTGTACGACTCACACCAAGACAAAAGGATGCCCTCCTGTAAAAAATTACCAACCCCCGGCTGGAATTCGTCTCCGGCTCTGTTCAAATTATCTTAAAACGTTCCAGAGCTTTTACTCCCATCTCGAAACAGCGTTCAACTGTATAAACATATCATTTATATCCACAGTTCAAGTATCAAGTATATTGCAACTTACTAAAAGAACTGGAAAATATTGGAAATCAAGATTTCTAAGCCAACACTGAAATACACATTTATTTTAGATTTCAATATTGTACAGTGATGAATTTTGTTCGTGAAAAGTCTAGAGCATTTGCTTCCTATGCTAATGTTTGTAATTTGCTCTTATTCTATCAATTTTAATTATATTAACCGATATATTCTTGTTAGTTGCGTAAAGTGAAATAGAAAATACAAACGAAAGACAAAAAAAATTGTTAATCCTTATTTTTAATAACGGATTTAGTTAAGAATAGTAAAAATGAAGATTACACAATTTGTAAACAAACACCATTTTTCGTTTTATCTTTGATTTCACCCAACTGAATTCTCTTTGGACATCGTCTTGAACCAGAAGTTTGCAATATTATTGTAAAAACGAGTCATCGAGGTCACCACTAAGAAAATATCGCAAAGCAAGGGCCAGCCACCGACAAGCACCCGTCCCCGTCCAACATTCCTCATGCCGGCAGCGTAGTCATAGATCCTCGTTGGCTATACGCTCTCGGCAATCCGATCTGATTTCAATGAGATCGAGAGGTAACTGGGAGGCCATGCGAAAGTACTATGGTTCTTGGCAACGAATGAGACACAGTCTCTTCTTTATGTATTCGCCAGGGGTCTTACTACTAAGCCACTGCAAGTGGCTATTCAGGTTGAACTTTGGAACGAAAAAACGCTGTCCCACAGTACCTTATGCACCCTCTTCCGTCTGTATATATTCGAAATACGTATTTAGAACGGATCTGGCACTTCTACTACGGCAGCCGCCATTCGTGGCCAGCTCTAAAGCCAGCAATTTCTTACTGCATCTCGACGGAGTAGGTAGGCGTAGTTTCAGCGTCCTCACGCGCAATACGCTTCCTTGGTCCTGTCATCCAAATGCAAGCAGACTTTGCTTAAGTCGACTATGCGCGCCAGGAAACACGAGCCAGCATTGCGTTAAAGAGTTCGTATCACTCTCAAAGTTTGGTATTCTCTCTCAAACCTTTATATTGTGCTTGGAAACCCACCTTTCAGTCAGGATATACGGAAGTCGCCTAGGAACACCCCACTGCATAGTACAGGATTTGGATTGAGAAAAAACATTTTTTTTTTCGAGACGCCCTTCCCTCAAACGCATCCCATCTGGTCACTCGACATTACACATTAAAAGCTCGACGGAAAAGATTACCCTTCTTCTACGACACTAAAGGAGGACAGAAATAAGGATTGTCATTGCTACAAGACGGGACTCTTTCTGTAGTGCCCGCCAGATCCTAACTTTAAGAACGTAACAAGAATTGTTTTGGCAAGGCCGCCAAGGAAGTTGGCGTCACGTCGTATGACTCTTTGAGACTACCCCGCCACCAGAACCTCAGTGGAATATGGTGTAGCGAGCACCAAATAGAAAAAAAAACCAATTGGAATGTTGGTATGTTTACTAATGAGACTCGGTTCTGACTGTACAGCGATAGCAGACTACGAATTCCCTCCTGAGAACAGTGGAGGAAACGATGTTGGATGGTCGTATGTAATGGACGGGTTCAGATTTATCAGTTTAAGTAGTACCAATTAATATTTTTGTTATATAAATAGTTTTGTTAATTAACTAGTAGTATTGGAAAGCAAGTAGTACCGCTCTAAATGTTATAATGTCGGATTTTTAATTTTAAAACAATTGTGGAAGATTGAATAGGAGCGGTAGGTAAACAATAGGTAGGGTTTGCCCGGCGAGGTGAAATCCCATTGTGCCCGAACGGTCTGCACCACTCAACCCCTTACTACCTTTATTGCCATAAACCCAAATATGAATATCTTCTCGGAACCTTGATAAAGCTTAACACTAAAATTAAACCGGCGAATATCCCGCGGAAACTCGTAAACTCTAATGCCGACTTAATTTTACGGAAAACTTGCTCAGAATAAGCCCGGGAGGCGTTGTAAAACATTAGAAAGATTGGTATTAGCCGGATGGTTGAACAGCTCGTTAACCTCATTATTTTTATGGACGTTTACTATCAGTTTGGCGTAATTTTTTAATTTACATACCTATAATAACTATGAAAAGCGAGTTTGAAATTAGGTTCTACCAAATGTTTTTAAAAGAAATTGTAAAACAATAACTATTTTTATAGCCTTCATGTAGACAATTGACAAATATATTCTTTTTTCAATAATATAACACTAAAACTAGTTTATAGTACTTTATTTATGAGAGAAATCATTTATTATTGATCCGAATTACATGTAAAATATTGATGTACCGTCAGCAAAGGTATGTTTCAAATTTTAACATGTAGATTTTCTGTTGAGTGTATATTGAGAATAGAAATTGACCATATATGCTTCCTTGAGGAACACCTGCCGTACTGGGTTTAAAAGGAGAGAATTCAGTTTCCTGACGGACTCCGTGTGTTAGACAAGATAATATGAGTTACCATGAGGGAGGATGGTCTTCAGTTTCAAAAGCGAGACCGACTGCGAGACTAGATCAAACCAAATTGACCGGAAAGTACACATAAAATAGAAAAAACGGAACCACTCATTAGTTCATATTAGCGCGTTAATCACTTTAATTGTCAGTCACTATCACTTAGGAGTTCGCGGGGCCAATGACGCTTCTGCCATCGGTGAGGATTATTTGGAAGGGTGTGAGCTGAAAGGTACCTGACAGGAAGGTTTGTGTGATTGAACGATTGTTTGAGAAATTCTTGTGGCGGTTTTTCCCTACGGACGATCCAGAGACTTTTAGATTGTAGGGATTGGATACATCCAAGTCCAAACAGTACTCCAAACGTAGAAATGTGTCTTCTATTTAGGTCAGTTTTGAACGTTATCCAATAATCTTTAAAAGTTACGTGTGTTTAGCTTTTGTCTTTTCAGTCATGTTTGACGATTCTATACGTTTCGTTTAACGTATGGCCACAGATAGCGTTAACATTAGCCGTTGGGATAGGGATACGCTTGAAAATGTGAGCAGTGGTTATTCTCCGAAAGGTGAAAATGGCATGTTAACATTTTTGCATGTTCATTATTCGGGATTCTGGTTGAGAATACTGGATCTATCCGAAAAATAGAACCTAAAAAAGATTTTTCTTTTTTTAAGCTTTCGCGTGCTTAGCGTGCCTACGTATGCTTCGTGTTAGCTCTCGTCGCAGTATAGTAAAAATGGGGCTCCTCAAGCTTACAAAAGAGTTAACTCACTTTACTAAGAGAACTCGGAAAAAAGCCGTTTTTGTGATATGCTCTCCACGATAGCAAGTACTCCCCGTTCGCCAATTAATTTGGAATGTTCTTTTTACCCGCGCTCAACTAATACGTCTAAGTCTGCCGTTCTGCGTTCTCAACCGATAAAGTTTCGACCCTCCTTGATTCCATTCTCAGCATTAATTTATTTCTTATTTATTTATAATATATTCCTAGTTATCATAAAGTCCGATGAACACAGATGAGATCTGTTATGCTAAAATGTGTTAATTTTTTCATGTTTAATAAAAATAGACCAGGGTTGTTAATTGTCATGTAATGAAATAACGATGTATCCAACCGTCTATATTTAATTCTACGTTTTTTAATATTAAAATTTGTTATTATCATAAAGAGATAATAAACCTTTACAAAAGGCGATGGCGCTGACACTCCGAAATTCGAAAAACCCGACAATATTTCAAGCCTATCATTAAGAAGAGCGATTTTCCCTGTTTACACAGCTATTACGAATGCCATCGATATGAAACCCAGCAGAGAGTTTTTCATACTCAAGTTTTCATTTTATGAGGGAACCGGAGCTTTGTTATGTACGGCAAATATTTTGTGTATCTTTATACCGACAGTGAATGGATTTACTAGGGTGAGTGTGAAATGTTTAAGGCCCGATAATGGATGCACATTCAATAGACCCTCGACTAGGTAAGTTACTTAGCGTGTGTGAAAGTTGGGTGAGACATACAGAATACTTCACCAGTTAATATTATGTAAATAGGAAAGGATGTATTTAAGATTGAATGATAATGGGACTGTGTGTAGGACTAAAAACTACTAATTTAAGTGCTGATAAGGGCTGAACACGAAAACGTCTATTTTTTACTGCTTGCCATAAAATTTAAGCTCAATTGTGCAGAATTGTACATACAAATCAATCTATCAATCAATCAATTTTAGGTCCTTAATAATTTAAATTGACAAATAGTTGTTTTCAATGGTATCAGTATTGCTCATAACTTACCTTTGAATAAGTTTAGAAATCAACCGAACTATGTATTAAGCAAATATGTATATATTAAGCAAATAATAGTGCAAAGTTCATAAAATTCGGGGTCAAATTTAATATAATAGTTTTAGCTATAATTGTTAGATAATTGTATTGAAAATCAATAAGAAGTCCATGAGATTTCTCAATGATCTATTATAATAGCTCAAATTTACAAGGGCATGTACACACATAGAAGCCAAAACCTCGCCGTCGACCAATTCCAAGCATGAAATTGTAGCTTTTGGAATTTGAAACAACTTACAGGCAGGTCTCAAGAATCACTCACCACGGGTGTTGGCATTCAGGGGCCAGACCTCATTTTATCCGTCCAGCCACCGAAGTTCGAGCCCCAGGGGCTATCACAGCTAGGTCATTTCAGCCCAAACGCAATCACTTCCAAGAGCCAAACTCATTCATACTCTTACTCGCTCTTGAATTGTTTCTTTTTCTATTTACATACGATTCACTCAGGGTAGTATAATACTCGTAATCACCCTCTACACATATTACGTAATTATTGATCGATGGAATATTCAATATTTATCCCCTCTTATACTACACATATGAATACAATCACACGTTAGGGATACAAAAACAATCACCATTATATTTTATTGCAATAAAACAACCACGAATCTTCCAAGAACACCAAGCTTTCGATTAGCTGCCAAAGAATTGCACCTGTAATTTGGTGGGTTTTTCTTCATTACCAACACGTACGCAGGCTTTGCCCCAAAAGTAAATGTGTCAACCACGCTTGTCCTATACTTAATCGAACGGTGAATGTTCTATTCTACTACTTCTAATTTCTAATTTCAGCAGTAAGTTAAAAATAATGAACACTTTTTTAACGAAAAAAAATTTCACGCTGGTACTTACAGATAATTTAGGTGAGAACTTTCTCTCCGCTATGGTTCAGACGTTTTCCGCTATTTTCCACTATACTAATAATCATTGTGATGAAATCACATAAACAGCCCAACCAGAATGATCTTACACGACCAAATTACATGTTGATCACTTCAAGGACCTTAGGAGACAAAATAACAAATCAGAACTCCCATTCTTCTCAAGGTTTTGAAGCTCTGAGCTAATTGAGTTATTTTTCGATCTGTAAATCATGGTATTTGTCCAAATTCTAATCCTGGGGAATCCAGAAAGCCCATTACAGTGACCCAAAAGTTGAAATCTTACGGGAGATGATAGACCGTTCTGCCTGTTAACGTTCACGGTCCATTCACCAGATGCTCGTTCATTTCAAACGACTTGGCGCACCATAAACTCCAAATGTGCATCCGGCGAATATTGCACAATCCGAAAAGCATCCGATGACGCAGAAAAAAAGGGGGTACCAGAAAACAACCAAATAAAATAAACTCTTTGTAGATTCGACAGAACACTATCAATTGTATAAATAAAATTTCTGCGACGATGATTCGTTCGTAAAGAAAATAGAAATCGAACGATATTTTTAAACTATCATAATTTATTAAAAAAACCCTGATATATAAAACAGGTAAAATAATGCATGCAAATAAAACCAAAGAAACTTACTGGTCGTTGTCAAACATGAATAGTAGATAAAACACTTACCTGAAACAAAAACATTGACATTTAAAAAATCCAATAAAACTAATAATAAATATAAAATATCATTTTAGATTTTTTTTTAATTGTAATATTTTTGGACATAATATGCCATTCGGGCTCAGTGGAGCAAAGCATAAACCCCGAAAAAACGAAGTGGGTTACAGTACATCGTAAATAGAGTGAAGTACATCCAACTGTACTATTCTATCTAAATCAATGAGGAAGTTAAACAAAATTTCGGTTAATTCCTTCCTTAAATTTTTTTTTTCATTGTCTGAATATCTGTTCCAATGTTTAAGCTCATTTTTGAATTCTTAATTAAATTTTCTATAAAAAGGAGCGATTTTTAATTATATCAAACGCCATGTATGGTCCCAAAACGAAAAATTGAAAAAGAAGAGAAACTGTTAATAAAAGTCCGACTGTAACTATTTTTCAACGGACTTAATTGTAGAGGATGCAAAATAAAAACATCTTCATTTCTTACGGCCTACTCGAATTGCCAAAAAGTTATTTCTGCAAGTGTAAAACCAACCTGGAAAGTTAAAACATCGTGCTTCAAATGTGTAAATTTAACGCATATTTGCGATGAAAAGTGATTATAGGAGAAACCCCAAGACCATGAAAGAATGGCAAGATTGCAATCAGCCTGCTCTACCAGTCTCTAAACCAAACCAATTCGACAAAAGAAAATACTATATTAATTTTGGAATTACGAAGGCATAATTCTTTATAAGTTTGTTCTAAAAGATGATTTGAAGAAAAGAAGATGAAACTAAAGCTAGAAACCAAAAGATTGATTGTTTGATGTTCAGCGTCACCCAGGATTAGTAAATAGAAACCAAGTATTGTTTCATCAGGATAATGCCCGTCCTCACACTTCACATTTCACGAAACAAAAAATTAGTGAATTGGATGGAATTGAGCTTTTCTCTCACCATGGTTACAGTCCAGACTTAGGACTTTCCGACTAACATACGTTCATTGGGACATTGTCTACAAGAGAAAACTTTTAATTCTCTGGATGAGGTTCAAAACGGTGTTGAAGAATCCTTCCGTTCAAAACCAAAAAAGGGGTATTGTGAAGAAATCCAGCACCTAGCCTCAACATAAGTACAAATCGTAGAACACAACATGCTTTGATTATTAAAAAATAGTGTCAAAATAAATTTGTTTTGAAAATAGCAATCAAAACGGACATTTTTTTATGAATCACCCTGTTGACATTTCTAGATTGCCAAAAATTGAAATTTTGCAATTAATTAATCTTTATGTAAGGCATGGGTTGAGATAAAAAATTTAAAATAGTCAGTGTCACGAGCGAGATTCGAACCCACGACCTTCGTCTAAATACGCCGCTGCTCTTCCACATGAGCTATCGAGACATCGATCCTCTCGGGTGCCAACTCCTCATTCAAAGGAGTTAGAGCAACGGCGTATTAACCGGAATATCGTGGGTTCGAATCTCGCTCGTTGCACTATTTTTTTTTTTAATTTCATTTCAATGAAAACCTTTCGTAAAAAGATCAATTAATTGAAAGAATTAATTTGGTCAATAGATAACTAAATATAATGATTGTATAAATAATATGACTTCCAATGCATTATGCTTCTAATAGTACTCACAATATTTAATTAACAAATATGACATTCTTACAATAGCAGCAGTTTTAAAATATTATAAGATGCAAGAAGAGTAAACCTGCATATTCCACTCTGACAGTAACAAAAAGAAACGAATTGAAATTTGATGCTTTATTAAGGACCGTTTTTTTTGACATTTTTTCTATAAGAAGTAAATATTTAACATTTTTCATCACAACATGTGACATCCCAATTCAAAGGGAAATAATCGAATCTGAAAAAAACTAATTTTATCACATACGATAGATAGTTTTACATGGAAGCAACAATGTTATAATAAAGTTGTTTAATCAATTTAAATATTTAGGCGACATGCAGGACGTTATATTTTTTATTTAAAATATACATTTATCATTTAATTGTTTTGTGGAAAAGTAAAAATGTTTAGTATCATACTGATTTTTTGAAATATTGGTTTTTAGAAAGGTTTACAAAAACAAAATTCAAATCAACGCGTGGGGTGTTGTTGTTTTTAAAAGAAGACGATTTCTTCTATAAGTAGAGGTTTGATTCCAGGACCGCTGAGATTTAAACTCAGTACCATTGAGAATCCGAGTGAGAAATCTTCATTTCATCGTTCGAACTGCGGCGAGGACTCATTTTACCTCCCCCCCCCCTCACGGATGAAATACATGAATGGTCTCCGGTTTTTCAAAGTGTATCAACCTAAATTTGTAATTTGTTTCGACAATTCCCGTCTTACATAGGGCCGAAATCGACATTTTTTTCCAGTTCGGGACGTTATATTGTTACAACGGCTTCTACTTCGCTTTTGTTGACTGCAAATGTTTGCCTGATATAAGAAAGACTTGCGTAACTCCCTTCCAATTCTTTATTCAAAATGGCACCAGTTACGTAAATACGCCTTGGGCAAACCTTCCAATATACGAGGCGAAACTGATGGTTTAAAACGAGATTGCTTTTCCCCTTAGTTGAATATTCAATATCAAAATTAGTTTCTCGTTATTATTGACCTCTATTTACAAACAAATTCGACAACTACCAACTTTTAGATCATAAAACCTCACTATACTAGAAACGTTTGAACTACTGGAAATATGTCCAGCCACTTAGCAATCAGACGTAAAACGTACTATTTAAAATATTCGTAAAATTAATTAACGATCGTTCAGGAAATTCACCGATCAAGGATATCCATCATATACCCACCGAGCAATCATTTTTTGAAATTTTTAAATGTATCTAATTATAAGAACATTTAAAATGATTTGAATTAATTAGTCTTTATGTTGCGTATTGGTTGAGATAAAAAGCTAGTGTGACGAACGGAATTCGAACCCACGACGTTTGGCTAGATAAGCCGCTTCTCTACCACTTGAGCTATCCTGACTTCGATCCTCTAGGACATCACCTCCCCTTCTCAACCTATTTTACATGTCCCCCCCTTTTTGCCATTATTCGTATTTAGCTTTTAACTTTTAACTATTTCAACTAATACCTTACATAAAGATTAATTAATTGAAAGAAGTTCTTTGGTCAACGGACCACGAAATGTAATAGATTTAATAAATAAAACAAAGTATAAATTCACTAAAGCTAGTCAAAATAGTTAGCCGTTGACAGCTAGGAAAGCAGTAAAATTATATATATTTTCTCAAGAGTGAAAAGAGCCGACTATGGGAAAAAACCAACCATACGTTGGTAATGGTTCGGCTAGATTATTCTTTCAGGATTATATTAACGAGAACAATTATGGAAAGGAAAGCTAAATTGTTGAAAAATTAGACAATATAGAAACGTTTGTTGAGTGGAATGTATGAATGTTTTATAGGTTATATTATATGTTTTGTGAGATTTGGTGATGATATATGATGGTTATCGATATTGATTTTGATTAATGATATTGGCGTAACTGTGACTGATTTTACATGTGTTCTGTAATCGATGCTGTGTTTATCTCTATTGATGTATACCATGTTTTGTTTTATTCTGTGTGTAATAGTTTTGGATTGTGAAATCGAAATTGTCTCTGTGTTCAAAATTGTGAGCAGCAAGTGTTATAGGTTTTTTCTTGCAATAATAGATATGTTGCTTTACTCTATTGTCTAAATATTGAGATGTAATACAGATGTACGTTGCCGGACAGTTGATGACTTTGTAGATTACGTTCGATTTATTTGTTATTGGTGTGGGATATTTAATTTTGTAAAAAGTGTGTGAAATATTCTATAGTTTTTGAAAGCTATTTTAAAGATATCGGAGGAGAGACAGGTGTTTCACTTATGTAATGCCGTGAATGAATGGCATGGGAAAATATGTTAATTTGTCTGTATTTTATGAAAAAAAATTTTGCTTTTAAAATTAAGTTATCAAGTAGACTGTTTCTGCCAGTTATGGGATGAAAAACTACTGAATTTTAAAACAAAGTAACCTTAATATTACGTTGTTTTAAAATTCAATAGTCAATCAATTAAATAAAGTAAAATTCAAATAAACTGCTCAAAATTTAGTTGGGATGTTGCCAATTTTGTAGTATTTACTTACTTTCCCCAACATATTTATTTTTATCATAAACTGCATTACATTGTAACGGAAACTGTCACGTTTTTTACTGAATTAAAATTTAATTAAAAGATTTGGAAACATAACAAAATAATAAAAAATTAATTACTTAATTTTGTTTGTTGTACACATTAATGTTTTTGTAAACAATTAATACCGTGTATAATGTGAATAAGTTTGTCATTAATTTTATAAGGAATTTTGGTCTGTAAATGTTACAACAATGCACACAGTTGTTGCAGTTCAAATGGCTGCGATGGTGATCGAAAAGCTGCAATATATTCCACATGAGCTCAACGGGATTGAGGTCTGCAAACAACGAGGGAAGGGGCAGATATGAAATTACCAGATTTTCTAAACACTGGTGAGCATAAATAATGTAATGTTCGTGTTTATAATTTTTAAGTACCGTTATTAAAAATGAGGATTAACATGTTTCTTTTTGGTTTCTATTTGTGATTTTGTGTTATCCAACTAACTCGGTTAATTTAATTAAAATTGATAGAATAAGAAAAAAATTACAAACATCCCTATTCACTTTTGAGCAGTTAAAAACATGTTAAATGAAATGTAAAATATTTGCACAAATATTTAAAAAAAATAGTATAAAAAACACATTTGCGCTGCACTAGAAGGAAGAAAAACATATTATTTTCATAAATCCTTTTGTACCATTATTACCATTGAACATTGAAATATTCAGTTTTCAACGTTCACAGATTGCTTTCACTTGATTAAACGCTTCGAGGAAAACGTCCGGATAGAAATTTATAAAATCTTTTGTCTAATAGTTTGATCAAGCCCGATTTCATCGGTCGGCCTGTTTTCGCTAATGGCATGTTTGATGCATGAATAAATTTCCGTTGAATACTTTCCAACTGGTAGGGTAAAATGACCGACTGACTGGATAGGCTGAGTGTAGATTAAAAAGTGATAAGTATTATAATGAGAAAAAGGCAATCCTTGTGAAAGAGTAATGTTTAAGATAATGAGTAGTATATAAAAGTAATACATAATTACATACGTCCAACATCAATCTGTTTGTTTAATTAGATAAAATATGTTAAATGATTTGAAATTTAAACAATCGTATAAAAATTTAATTAACATTTCAACATTTGTACGATTCTAGTAACCTTTATATTATGCCAGATTTAGTTTTACATACAAATTTTGAAACATTTCCTTATTTATAGAAAAATATAGTATAGAAAATACAGGTGGGAAACTGAAATTTATATTATTGGTATTGTATATTTATGACAAATAATCTAAAGTTGTTCTTCGTTGTGTTCTTAATGCAAACGATGTTAGGTTCTTAAAAAAATAATGATGTTAATAAAGCCGTGATATACATTGATAATATTATTGCACATCTTTCAACCAAGCCTAGTTTTGTGATACGTCACGAATTTGCGTTGTGTGTCGTGTTTATGTTAAATTATTAGAATAATAATAGAATAATTATTAGAATGAATGTGAAACAAGGGTGTTTGAAAACCCCGCCTTCAGAAATATGGAGTAGTCTGCGGAGAAAAAAATGTCACCGGGGAGTAAAAGAATTTATTAGCAAGAATGAAGCTTGAGTGACCATACTCTTGATAGTATTGGGAACACGGGGGGATTGAATATGTCCAGACTAATATTTTTGTATGGGGTGAACGTGAGTTTCTAGTACTACACTACGGACGCCGGACGAGCGACTACAATGTTCTCTGTCTGTCCACTCCGTGGTGGGATGCTCCCGTGGATAAGGCGCCCGGAGTCTCAAACAGAAGTCCGGGATTCCTGATGGATATCATTTTGTTTTGGCGACAGCCGTTCGGGCTTGGACTGCGGAGTACCCGTTGGACTTAATGCTCCGGCGCGTCATCGGATGAGCACATTTGTTTGTATATTTATATGCTATGTTTATGTATATATTATATATGCTATTTTATGTATATTTATATTTCCGTTTCTATTTTAAATTGATAGCCTGAGGTACGAACGATATATATTATATATCCGTTGTAGAGCACTGAGGAAGGTGAAATATAACACCAAAAGCCTGGTGTAGTTTCAGCACAAGAACATTCATTGGACCCCCGAACCAACCATATATATAAGCACCAAATATTGTCGGACGATTTTAGGATATTGGCGTAGGATACATGTAAAAGCAAAAAGGCAGGAATCAGGTCGAGATGTTGTTTAAATGGTTTAAAATTCGCGTTAAAGACTATAAAAAGAAGTATGAATTCGCAAAGAGCCGGCGATTACACCAGCCGGTTTGCCCATAAACCGTTGACATCGTGTAAATAATTTGACTAATTTTTTTTCGTGAAACTAATATCACATATTCTTTTTTCCGCCTCTAGAGACCACTAAATATAAATTTTTGCTCAAATTTAAATTTATCAATTTTTTGACCCCCAAAATTATTCCGATTTTTGAGAAATCGTTCCCGGAATATCTGATTAAATCAACTGTAATTGAAAAACGGCTTAAAGAATATTAAAGTCAAACAGACTATTTAAAGGAAGAGAAATGTAGCAGTAAATATATTTATGTATAAAATATTTCCATAAGAAAATACACAAAAAAATAAAATTATTTGCTAGATATTAACCTCCTTATTTTAAAATTGTAATAATAGTTAATTTTAATGTTTGATACAATTATAAAATGCACATGACAATTTCTTACAGACAAATTACTTGACACTTGAAAATCGGTGGTGACTAAAAAGTTAATTCTAGGGCACTAAAAACTTATATTATCATTTACACCGATTTCCATAAATGACGGTATCTAAAGGTTTTATATTCTAAAATTACGAATCTGACAATCAGGTCAATTTCTGATCTTTGCTTAGCGAATGTTTGTTGAAATATGCAAAAAACCACAACAATATTTTGTTGATTTATTTTTAAATCATACCAATTCAGAATGTTTTCGTTTTTCCGTTAACCAACAATGAAATTAATTATCTGAAAATAATATTTTTTTATCTCTAAAATAATGGAGCCTTTGTTGACAAGGGAGAATATGTAATTTCATAAATACACACCAACTTCGTTGTTCCCTTGTAAGACGAACTTTGATCCATCGTTCATAGATAAACATTTTATTATCACAATCTGATAAGAATGAAATATGATTGATAAATAATATGATACGATTTATTACAATAATGTAATTGATAATAATTGATTATAACAATTAATGTGTTATTATAATAATAGAATTAAACGTTGGTTAATACCGAGATTTATAGTTGTTCTAATATTGTTTTTGAGAAAGAATTAGCAAAGTAATATAAATTGTTTTTCCGTACTTTTTAATTCAGTACTTCATAATTTTATTAAGATATTTAATTACAAATTATTTCGTCGTATAAGTGGAAAAACACATTTTAGCAAAATGCTTTTACGGATTTTAGTGATTATGAACTATATTTACACTCAAAATATAGATATTTTTATATCTTTTTATAAACTTCAGCATTGATATAATTCAAGGGTGTCCGTTATAGTAATTACACAGACTTTAATAATAATATTTTCTGTTCAAAAAAAAATTTAAAAAAAATAAAAAAACTTAAAAACTTGCAAGTCATGCAGGAACATTACGCTTATTATAATTGGCAGTTTATACTGGAATGTTATCAGACTTTCAAGGCTCACTTGAAAAAGTTAGTTACATCTTTTTATAACCTTCAGCATAGATGCAACTGTTGACAATGCAGTTGCAAAGTTCGGACTGAAAAACAACTTTAAATTAGTCCGACTATTGGAGAAGTGATTTTGAAATTTTTCTCGTCAAACTTTTTGAACTGCAACGTTGTTTTCTTTTTTTTCTTTTATTAAATCTGCTCGGAAATTTTTTTATTTCGTACTTATCCAAACGAATGGTGAAAAAGCGTTTAGTTTGTGAGAGAGAAAAATTTATCTTTGGGCGGGAAAAAAATATCACAATGCCTATTTTTATACAGGTTCTTGGTAATCAGGCTGATGCGCCTGTTGTTCAGGCTTCGGCTAAATGCTGGAAGGAAACGTAAGCTTTTGAGAGCAATTGGAGGGTTTCTGGACCCATTATCTCCCTCCCTGGGCCACAATTTCCTAATAAAACTGGTAAGAGGAGCAGAGAAAATACCGATTCCAGTAACCGAGATAAAAAATAATTTTAATACGGAAATTAGTCCTTTTCATTTTTAAAATATAAAATAATCTGTATCTTCCTAGCAATCATCGTAATGGGGTATATCATTTTATGTTAAGCGGTCTTAATGTATTAAAAACTACAGTGTAAAAAAAAAGCCTGATTTCAAAATGCAGCCATTTAAAATACTCTCATTTCTGTTACTCCTTGTAATATTAGAGATTGTTTAGTTAGCATATTTGTTTAAACTGCATAAATGATGAAACTAAGCATTTATCCATCAACATCGTTTTAAGGTTTTATCTAATTATTTATATACTTATCCCATTGTTTCATCAAAGAAAGACAGCCTGGCGGAACAATCGGTAAAATAGTTACGTACTAAGAACGAAAACGAAATTTAGGTTTTTAATACATTGACTCTTTTTTTATACTAAATATCTAAGAAATATTTTTGTCAAGAAATTATACTATAAAACATATAAACCGAAAACAAAATATTACTATTGGCAGCCAGAAGCTGTCTAAAATCTGTGTCACTAAATTGAAATGTTGCCTATACAGTGCTGTGCTAAGATCTAATATATCCTATTAGTATGTGTGTAGGATGTGTAAAGCTATATATATATATATATATATATAT
>CM077108.1:14670470-14687581 GCA_039619505.1 Cimex hemipterus
GTATATATATATATATATATATATATATATATGTTTATTTGTTTGAAGATCGTGAGATACGGTCTGGTGTGATGTAAGTTTTAGGAAAACCGTTTTCTTTATTGTGCCACGTTTCGTGCTTTTTAGAGATCGTCTTCAGAACTAAAAGTTTTTTTTCTGTGATGATGTGTCATTCTTGTTTGTCGTGGCGCTCTCTACACGGCACACGACAATGACACATCTTAACAGAAAAAAAAATTTTTGAGCTCAAACATTGGCATGTTAAAATGTTTTTCCTAAAGGCTACGTCACAACGGACCCAACTCACGATCTTCAAATAACCATTGACTAACTGTCACTAACCATCACATAACAGAATAAATAAATAATAAGCATCATTTGGAAATCTATGCGTGAGTAAAAGTTTTTTATCTCATCTGTATTCATAGTGATTTCTCTCTTTAGTGCGGAAACATTCGGCTATTGTGCCAATCTCTGATAATGAATTTCCTGGAAGGAAATTCTTCTGATAGAACCGACGTCTGTACAGCTAATGAATGGGTTTCCCACATACCATGAGGCATTTATTGCATAGTACAATTTCAGTTGTGTCGTACGCTTCTTGGCATAATCGATATTTTATCGATCGGATGACAGTTCAATCACGTAGCAGTTAGTGTTTTAATTCTTTTGATAGCAATTTGCCCTTTTACTGGAATCTTTTGGCGAGAAGTCTTATACTTGACACATGCTTTATTTACAATAGTTTCATTCAGAAGGTAAATTTTTTTTTCTCACCGTTGGAGCTATCTTTATAGAAAAGCTTAACAAATCGGTAGTTACGAGTTTTTTCTCTCTTTCTCTCTTTTTCTTTTAATTGTACCGATGCAAGCACTAAATCAGCAGTCAGAACTAAATCTGAATCCTAAGGCATCCATATCATCAACTCGCTCAATGCTAATATACTTGATGACGTACTGGAAGGAAATGATTTGTAGTGTAATTTGGATATTCGAATGAATTTACGCCTACTCAGGAAAAGGGGAAATTGGCAGGCCAGTGGGTAGTCAGGGCCAAGAATTGCTTTAAAATTTTTAGAATCATCAGTCAAAAGCAAAACCTCAGATATCATCAACAAACATTTCAAATAAAATTGGGTCAAGGTTGGTAGTGGTACCTAAAGAAACACCTACCCCATTTGTAGGTTATATGTTACGTAAATGAATAAAACGCCATTTATATTATTATGTTTTATTCCAAAGAAAAGCTCAATTTAGTCAATCACCATTTCATTAAAGAAGTAATCAATTGAACTGACGGCAAAAATTACGTTGCTTGGGGAAGACCACCCCCACGTAGTATCAACACCAATAAAATAAAGTATCTTTGAAATAGATACAATATATTTCAGGTTTTGTGGTACCAAGTAATTGTATAAAATCTGTAAGTCTCAAAAATGGATAAAGAAGGTAAAATATAGGAATTTCAGGTATAACCTGTTCAAGGAGAGCTGTAAAAATTTAAGTGTTTATTTACTGAGCATTGTTAGGTGAAAATCTGTTAAATTCGCAAATCTGAAAACGGTTGAAATAAGTTCGTGCTTGAATTTGCCACTAGCCCGTGAACAGGGAGCTAATTGAATAAAGGAGAACCGGACCAAGTCTATGCAATGAACAATCAATTAATCTCGTCTTAACCATTTGCCAGCCCTTTCCCTTTGACTTCATTTTACGCCCAGTTTGCTCCCCCTCGGCATTGGCTGATAACCCTCTCTCTCTCTCTCTCTCTCTCTCTCTCTGTAATTGGGAAAGCCAATATTTTTTCCAACGACTGTTTTCACCGAGTAAAAACTAAAGAAAACCACGGGCTGGGTTGAGAAAAACGATAAAAGGGATAGCCGCAGTTTGTATTCTACCGGTAAACGAATATTGTTATAGAAAAAGTTCCAATTTTGCACTTTTGAGAATAGATCACTATGTAAAAGTGTAAGGTTTTAGAATAGTTGAAATTTTTTTAACAAGGGTTCGCAACAGCTGAGGTTATATCCCCACGGGGTGCCAGTGTTTTTGAAAAAAAAGCCCATTTGTCAGTATGTCGGATCTGAATGCAGCGCCGCTGGCTTCGAACCCTCGAAGATAACCTACAGTGTTATGCGCCGTGTCGACGCCGTAACAGTTGCGGCCACCGACGACCCCGTAGTTGTTATTGCGAAAGTTTGCAATTAAATGTTAATTGTCGAATAGGTTCTTAAACAGTTATTGCTTTTCTCTTTAACCTTTTCCTTAACGCAACATTTGTGTTTTTACCGTTTCCAGAAGACACTTTTGTAGATTATAACCAATCCACTTCTTCCTAACAGAACTCCGCTTCAGATCAAACATTGGTACCATTTTGAATATTTGGAGCGAGAGACACAAAATAGTGTTCTCAGAACCATCTTGTACCTCATCTCTACATCAGATATCCAAATACCACCCTCCACTCTCATAGATTCATTGCTGACGTCTGTAGCTAACCTCTGATTCTGATCGCAGAATTCCAAGCACACGAGTTGCAAATAGCCAAATTGAGCTAATTCTGTCTTAAGTTCAAGGGAAACAAATGTACCATATTACGAACTAAAAGAAAACAATTAATTTGTCACTTATTATCAAGAACATCACACGTATCAATAAATAACAACCCAACAACTTTTTAACACACTACTGAAGCCGATTTAGGCATAAGGTCTAGAAGAAATAGGAAAGCGCTAAACTTCGAACATCCAAATAATACAGCCATTCCAATCAAAAGCGCTTGAAACCATTGCCAACTCACGTTATTACGTTTCCTGCTCTTCACAACGACCTCCAATACAATTCTTCATTGTAAAATCAATTTTCCATGTATAGACTATATATATTAGAGATATTTCCCGAGATACTTTCGTTTTTTTAAGGATTTTTTGACACAGGTATTCGTTCGGCGAATGCGCGTCTAGCCCATCGTTCTGGCAAACGAGGAAAAAGGAGAATTAAAACGCAGCTTATGGAAGCAAATAATAAAACGAGACAACCGCGTATTGTACGGCTCAAGTTGTGGTCCCTCAAGTTTCCCGTTCATTGTGCGACCCTTCTTCCAGGGGTAGAAGAGAAAGTCCCCCTCTGAAAAGGGATCTGAGGGATAAATGTATAAGACATCGTGGTTAGTTTGAAGAGGTAGAAGGGACGAGGTAGCTAAAATATCAAAGTGCGCTAAGAGCCCTTCCGACTGTGTATTCTAAAGATTGGTTCTAAATCCGCAAAAGTGGAAGAGAGCAAAGCAAACCTGGATTCGGGGCGGAGGGCTGAGGATGACCACAAACGCTCGCCTACATATACGATAAAAGAAAACTTATTCCACGAAATATTTAATCGTTCCCATGATTTACAATGAAATAAACTTATAAACATTAATGTTTTTATGAAGTTTATGTTTTATGTACTTACAGTCACCTAGCTGAACACTTTTTAGAATGAATGCATTCATAGCAATATATTCATAACAAAAATATTTGTTTTTTTATCGAAGCAAAATTATGGTTAGTGATCCATCGACATTTTACAACGAAAATTATCAAGGCTTAATGGAATTATCGTAAACAAGGATTTTATTTGTTGCTACGTTATAACTTTTATTTTAATCTGTATATTGTTTTTATTTAGCCTTAGTTAACTAAAGTAATTATTTTAATTTAGTTATAATTTTCATGTAAAGTAATCTTAAAATGAAAAAATTAGTGTCACGAGCGGCTTTTGAACCCATGTTATTTGATGTCAAAGTTAAGCAAAGTATCGATTTATTTCGATTTACAATTTTTAAGTAAATTTTATTTGAGATGATGAACTGATATTCCGTGGAATAGAAGTGACGTTAGCTCAAGGGGTTAGTACTTTGGAATATAGAACGAGAGTGCACTCTCAACCCCACAGGCAAGAATTGAACAAGTACACAGAAGACAAAAACTTTGAACCCTGAAGATGATCTCAATAAAGATCGAAACGTTGGCACAATAAAGAAAATGTTTGTCTGAAACCTACATCACACCACACCGCATCTCATAATTTTTAAATAATTATTATTAATACACTTGCTGTGTTCAAAAGTTTGTTAGAAAATTATCCAAAGAGCGAAAATTGCAGGGGGAATTGCAGAAAGCTTTGCGACAAGAACTGTGGTTTAAACCCCAGAATGACCATAATAAACCTGATCTAACACCAATGTGGTCATATGGGTCGGTGGTGTGGTGGACCACTCTTCAGACCAAAGCAATAAGACTATTAAGTATCTCCCGACGACAAGCTAGTCTCAATGTCACTTGTGCCATGAACACAACGCCAACTGCGGTCCTGGAAGTTTTGTTGACCTCCCACCACATCACATTTTAATCTAAGGAGAAGCCAGAGCAGCAGCCCGCAGGCTCATAAGTGGACAACCATTTGCTATGAGGCCGAGTAAATAAATAATAAAACCTGAGGGAGGAGAAACAGGCAGATGCTATTCTAGGTACGCCAATTCATGTTACTGCTCCAAAGCACCACTTTATTAAGAACTACAAAGTATTGATACTAGAATGGCAAGAATGGGTCAAAGTAATATCAAGAAAGGCAAATTCCTACTAACCGACGGCTTAAAACGGACAATGAAGGGAGCTGGGGGACAAATGGGGGGGATGCACCCCGAGACCAAACTGGCGTTAAACCTAGGTAAAGTATACTACAGTTTCCAGTCTAAAATCATAGGGTTTTAGCTATAAGCCAGAAAAATAGAAAATCTAGGAAGACATTCCCGGAAGAAAGCTATTTTCTATTACAGCCAGAAAGCAGTCAGGGCTTTAGCCAAGGTAAAGAGTGTTTGGAATAAAAGTCAGCGAGTAATGACCTGACCTTGGATGTTCTGGGCATAGAGGCAACGAAAAGTGGGACATGTTGGCCAAAAAGGGATCCAACATTTTTAAAAACATTTTGTTTAATTTTAACGTTTTTTGTATGTAGATTAAGTAATTAACCTTGTAAGAATAAATCCCAGTTGTGAGGTGAATTTAGAAACTATTTTACGTAGAGATTCCCTATTGGCACAATTATTTCCAATTTATATTAGCATTCGCGCGCACCTAAGAATGTTTTAATATCTCGACAACCCTGACGGCTCTCAATTAATAAAGTGGCGTCGGAGGCGGGTGAGAGCGGGGGCGAGAAGTTTTATCGGAACGTTTAGGGGCCGGGGGCGGGCGCAAGGGGCGGTGTATCACAGAGCGTAGGAAGTCGTTATTGGGCGGAACCTGAAGAGGGAAAAACGCCTTGTTATCCAAGTTTGACACACACCTTCACCCCCTTGTAATTTCTCTCTATTAATTATGGAATAGAAGCTCCGTAGCCGCCCTCGCCCCGTCCCCGGCCCGACAACTCCATCCACCTTTCCCAGGCGCAACTTTATACAAGAGACGACGTTAATGAAGGTAGTGAAGTAAAATTTTCACCGGCTCCACTCTAATCTCCAAAGATTCTTATTATGGAGAAAACCCTTGTGTCTTTTTTTACCAAGGTGAGAGTGTTGTGAGATGTTGGCAATTATTACCGTCATTAAAAAAATTTTCATGTACCCAGCTCCTTATTAAATAATAATACAATTACAATTGTACAAACAGCCTATTTTTATATTGAACATGCTAATATAACTAGTAAGCCAATTCTGGCATTTATTGTAAAGGGTTAACGGAATGTGACAAGACTGGTTCTCGGGAATGCGTAAAGGGTTTGAGCAATGGTGTTAGGATGGTTCGAGAGGTTGGTCGAACGGTCGGGACAATCAATTCGTTGACAAAAGGAATGTTGAGGTAGTTGTGGATAGTGAAGCTTGTGACATAGCAAAGAGCTTTAACGATTTGTTTGAAGACTTTTGATTTGAAGCATTCGATACGTTTGATATTGGGTTCATTAGTACACCTCCGCATTTCCACTTTTTACAGCCGGAGTGGTTCCAGTAAAATCCTCTAGGTGAGTTTAATATTGACGGAAAAGACAGCTCTATAATTCTGCAGAGTCTTCAAAGTCTTATCCTAAAAGTTGTCTCTCGAGTCTGGGACAGAACGTCAATCTGCTGTCTTGGTACAGTCCTAAGTATTTGATTTGAATGAAAGTTGGTATTTCTGTGTAGTTGATGTACAGTGGATAGGAAGATTGTTTTTCAAAGTGATTATAAAAAGAGTAAATTTTTTTAATCAGTTTTGTCCTCCATTTTTTCAGTTTTATTCAATAAACACAAAATCTTCCTGGATGTTAGGGGTTCCTTGGAAAAGATTCGCGTTACGGGATCAAATCGTCCTCAGCGTAAATGATGTCATTAGGATGTGAAGATCGGTCAACGGTATATGTTATATACAGGACTAAGAATGCACCCTTATAGGACGCGGCTTTCTTCTGGTTCAGAAAATTCGTAAACTCGTCGCTCTGAAGCAGTGGGAGGATAGATAGGATGGATGGATACAATGGTCACCAGGGACTGGAGGAGTTCCCTCCTGTGCACTGCAGCTATTCAGCTTATTGTGCTATACCCTGGCCCCATTTTTGGGGGAGGGCTCATAATGCAAAGTGAACTTGAGCCCCCGTTGTAACGATATTCTTCCATCGAAGAAACTCATTTTTGAAGGGGGTGGAGACCAGATTCAGGGTCACTGTGATCCAGTCCCGCCCCTTCCATTGATGAGTGCCGTGTCAATTTCTTTTAATTGCGGCCACTGGTCCCCTTAGGGCCGAGTTCATACGTCGCACTTATTGTAGTACTATAATTTTGGATATTGCTAATTAGGTAATAATGATAATTGTTCATTATTAATTGTAAATGTTTAATGGCATTATTTATGTCATTTGAAGTAGTTTATAGTTAAGGAATATACACTTATTTGTACTAAATTAAATTTTATGATATATTAATTATTTAAAACTAACGTTTAGGTAGCTTGGGAGTGTGTAAAAGGGTTCTTGGCATACCGCTTTTCATATTGGGGATCCTTGCAAACTTGATATTTCTCACCGGAAGATCAATCACTAATCTCTAAGTCGTTGACAGAGTCAGCACAATCTCATGAAAGTCCTCTTGTCTATAGACTTCCACTTTTTAAACATTTTGATCACTTCTTCGAGGATGCAATTTTTAGAAAACGCGGTGAAGTCTAAAACGCTTCCCAAGACTTTATTGTGAGTCAAATTGAGGTTTTTATGTCGGAAGAATAAAAGTGCTTACTACAAATTGGTAAAGATGTATAGATTGTGTTGGAAAATATTTCGAATGAATTTTCTTAATTTTGTAAAAATTAAAAATAGTTTTGACTCCCTTATTAAAACCTCAATTATTTTTGCCCTCAAAAACTAATAGCACTATAGTACGTAGGTAAATGAGAGAAATAGAGATATAGCATAGAGTGGTTAGTATAGAATAGTATATATATATAGAGTAGTTAAATGAGGGAAAAAATGCAACATGCAATTCAAGCTTTCTATCCATCTCATAAGGCGGTTTTAGATGATACAAAAAGCCGCTCCTGAGAAAAATCTGCTTGATGATGGGGTAAAACAGCGACCAGAAATGTCTTATAGACTTTTTTACCTAATGCATTTTTATAAATTAAGTTGCTTAAAATAACCCTAAGATGTGTTGAGTTAGCTGCTGCTATTTATTTTGGGAAAATAATTTACTTTAAAAAGACAACGCAAGCAAAATAGCCACTGCACAGAAAAATTGGCTTGACGAAGAGAAAGAACAGGTCTTAGATATCATAAATTATGTTGGTTATAATGACGCTGAGACTTATTAAGTTGGGGTTAAATTTGTGCAACATATTTATGCATAAGGCAAAAAGATGCTCAAAAGAAAACTCCTTGGTGGGAGGGATAGAAAGATCATCGAAATGCATGGGTGTCTTTTTTTTAAATAAAAATTATGACAAAACATCATTGCAACACAAATCGAAAAGCTCAGTCATATGTTTTTGTATAGTACATTTATTCAGGCTAAGGTTATTACAATTTTTATTTTTCTACGAGGATTCTCAAAAGCAGAGGTCATATTTGCCGGTGTATTTTTTAAAAAGTTTTGAAAAAATTACAATTTTTATATATTATGTTGTCTAAAATACAAACTAAAACTTCCCAACATCTATAGAAAATGTTTAAACAATGTTTAATATTAAATCAACATCAATGTGACTTACAGACGATGATCCTCACGGGCTATAGCAAATGGATGTACTAATGGACGTTTGATTATTTTAAACCATTTGGCGTCGAAAATTTGGCGTTTCATTAATCCCTTTCCGTTCATACAGAAGGGCTTATCTCGCTCTCCGTGTCGGGCATTGGTGGATGTGTACGGGTAAATGGGCCGGCCAGTTGAATATTGGCCGTTCAATGGGAATTAACTATTAAATGAACATTCGACAGGAATTGAATAATGCGACGGCATTCATCTGAAAAGGGGCGTAGGTGGCGGTGAAAGGGGGTGGAAGAGCTGCCCGGACCGGCTTTCGGCCCAAATTAAGAAATACGCCGAGTTGAATAAGCTACAGATGCTCCTGCAATAAAAAAAGAGGAAAAAAGAGAGAGAAGAGAGTACAGCGGGAATGATTGGTCGTTAATTGGCCAATTAAACGAGGATTATTGGAGTGAGAAGGGAGCTCTTGAGATATTAACGAGGCCGCTAAACCCACAATAATTGCCATAAGCCCTTCAAACAGCACCGGCGGTGAAAGCGTACCTTTTTAATGAGAACAGGTAAAGATCTTGTGTATTCTCTTGTTATCATCCTCAGTCCAACCCACGTCGTCTTACGCGTTTATAATTATTGTTAATATGCCAATAGGTCCCTTGTTTAATTTTGCTCTAGCCCCAAAGCTGATCAACCGATTTTGGATCCGGAGGGTACTTAATTATCTAAGATTTCATCCGAAAGGATTGCAATTCTGTAAACAAACCATCACGATAGGCTGTGCTAATTAGCTACATGTATGATGTGAAATCCCTTTGACAATGCAAGTAAATTCCATAAAGGAGATGAACTAATTATTGCTAAAATAATATCTAGACTTAATGGTACCGAGGAATGTTCTTGAGCGAACAGAGTAAATCATGTTTCTTCCTAATTCTTGTTAAGGAAAACAATATAACAAGACGCACATTATTAAATCATTGATTGGACAATACAATTTATAAACTTGGATCGTAATAAGAATAATGATTTATAATTTAGCGTTATGAAATTTAAGACAAAAAATGTATATAGTTCTAAAAACAAAATAATTGTTTAACAAGCATAAGTACCAATTCAATTATTTGCTAATGAACATTTTAGTTGGTTTGTTACGTTATAAATTTGACCCTGATATGCCAATTTGGTTGTTCAATTTATGCCTGATCTTAGCATCTTTTTAACTTGTAGTTTCTTTAACCGTAAGTCCGGCCTATAAGCCATTTTAATAACCTTAAGCGACCGAAAAATTATATTTTTTCTATTTACCTCTCCGAGCTGGATTCCTATGGGGCTGCACTTGGAATTTTTTATACCCAATTTATACGGCTGACTTCTTCATATGGTAGGAAAAAAGGCAGTAAGGCCTACTGTACCTCGACCTGAATAGATCTATTGCACTTCACAAATAAGTCAGATGCTTTTCTAATACTATTGCTCCCCTGCTAATTAAAACTGACTGGCTAGCTTCCACAGCTTTGTCAGCGGCTTCTAGGAGTAGCATCTTGCTTGTGTTTTTGTTATTCTAGTTGCAAGTTCAATAAACATAAAATGTGCTCCGAGGTGTACTCCTTTCGGAAAAGCCCGGAGGCAGAATCTGCACAATATTTCTCCTGTTTTTACTGCTATCTGATGCACGTGCTTTCTTAAGTAGCAGTGCCCGGTGAGGAGTCGAACCAGAATCCTGGCTCGGTTGCGGTTGCCTTTCAGTGATTCTTTTGTAAGTTTTGCGAAAGGTCATTATATGGATATTATCCACCCGGTTTGGACGCATTGAGGATCCATTTTAAGATGTACCCTTGTGGCGAGCTCTTAGACCGCAATAGGTTCTTAGCCGAGAGAGTCCATGTTGGTTCCCTTATTGAGGGGATCCCAAACATATCAACCTTTGGGTTGCCTCTATGCAATTAGCAATTAATAACCTAAAGATGGAAACGAACAAAAGATCAATTTCTTCCTCCATTTACCTGTCCAAGTTGGAGTACCACAAAGGGGCACACTTGATACTCTACTATACACAATTTATACAGCTGAACCTAGACGTAATAAATTTTACCTATGTGAAACTCGGTGGTTAGGGAAAAATTATTATCTAATGGAAATATCAAAATACGGTTTTGGTAAACATATTAAAATCAATATCAAGGCAAAATTTAAAGAAAGTATTTTCTCCTCAATTAACCCGTTTTTTCTGACTTGTTGACAAACATTTCGACAAATGTTTACATTTCCGATTTCCTCTTTGACCCGGGAAACTAATTACCTGCCTCGTTCTGACATGAGCCCCTGAGCAAATGGTAAAACCGTTTATCGTTAAGGTAAACGTTTGAATTCGATACAAAGCACTTAAGAGCGAAAAGGGGTGGGGGATGATACATATATGGACAAGTTGAAATCACAGGCCCAAGTTTGCCCGAGGGAGTGAGATCTTAACGGTCCCAAGTTTAGCTTGAGTGGTACCACCTCTCGGTAAACTCATGCATATGTATCAATCTCAACCGCTCTAACCCCCAAGAATCAATTTTCAGTGACAAATTAATACCAACAATTAGGCAACCAGGACTTTGTGTTTAGGCAAACGTTTAACGACAAAAATAATACTTTCAAACGCTGTAAAATAGACCTAAACAATGTAACAGGTTGAGGTTTGACAGAATTGTTCTGAGTAAAAATGACTATTAAGTCTTTTAGCTGAAGACCTCTACTTTATCCACATACCACCACCCGTGCGTGTGTGTGTGTTACCACGACCGTGCGTATGTGCGCTGTTTACCAAGGATACGCGAGAACGAACTGGTGGGCAGGTATTTTTGAAGCCGCGACGCGATTGATTCTTATGACGCGATGCGATTGACGCTTATGACGCGACGCGATTGATTCTTATGACGCGACGGGATTGACGCTTTTGACGTCTGTGACGCGACGCGATTGTAATGAGCTTCCAAATAAAAACGATTCTCAAATTAATAAATAAACGTTCCCTGATGATTTTCGAGTGTATTTAAACAGCCATCATAAGACATATCCATGTTTAGATGTATCTGCATGCGGTGTAGATACTCGTTACATTTTTGTTATTTTTTTGTTTGCGTTTTAGCTGACGTCTGTCTTTTTTTCGAGGCTATAAACATGGTGATGCAGGTAAAACGTTTGTTCTGTAATAAATAAGTAGTCATTTTTTGTTCAAATTAACAACTAACTTGCCTGTTTGGAATTGCATTGAGCTTATTTTAATTACAATATTGAGTAAAGTAGATAGTACATGTAATGTACAAATATATTTTATTGAGCAAAAGTGTCGAGGCTCAATACATCCTCGTTGCCATGTCTATCATACATCCTAAAATATACTTATCAAATAATAATAGAAAAAGTTCTAAAAAAAAAAGCAATTTACCTTAACATTAATACAATTAATACGGAAGTATTAACTAACTATGTAATAATGAAAGCTTAGTAAAATCCTACAATACTTGCGACCCTCCAAGTTGAACACAAACACAATTTCGACTTCTAAAATCCAAAAATATTACCCACAGAACAAAATAAACATAAACGCAATTTTTTAGAAATGGTTTACATCAACCCAGATAAAAACATCATCAATTATAGAACAGACACATGGAAACTCAGTTCCAGTTTCGCAAATATCATTAATTCAATACCGATAACGTACATCATTACACCACGAAAAACATATAAGATATAAAACATACATTACAATCCACACATTAACCATTTTTACGCAGTCTAATTTAGCTTTCCTTTTCATATTTATCTATTTATCCTCTTCTATATAATTCTGGAAGGATAATCTGGCCGAACAATTACCAACGTTTTTCCCTTCGTCGGCTCTTTTCACCTCAAAGACGCCTCCTTATACAAAAATGTCATTCTATACTGACTTCCTTCTTCACCCTTTCAAAATCCTACGTATATAAACATAAAACAGCAGTAACACACTACGGCACGAAATAATGGCACGTCTACACATAAAACAAACACATGAGTGAGTATAAATATTTTGATTGAATATAAAAATATTTATTTGCATTGTATAAATTAAACTTTTCACCCATCCTACATTTTTTCGTTAAATTTAAACAATGTTTGTTAATCTCAGGCCCTGAAGATGATCTCTAATAATGATCGAAACGTTGGCACGATAAAGAAAATGGCTTTCTAAGGCCTACATTTCACCAGACAGCATCGCACGATTTCTAATTCATCATCGACAAATGGTCACTAATGGCCACGCAGTATTGTCTTTATTATTAATCTGTGTATATACTATGTCGTTTGTTTTGATCATAGATGATTGGCGACTTAACGAGAAGAAAGAGTTTTATAATTATTTTACCTCTCTTTATTAACGTGTTCACCTGCTCAGTGAAGTTTGTAGTCCAGTGTCACCTGTAAGTTTTTAGTTTATGAAGCGCATGGAATGTTTACCCTACTGTGTGACAAACTATCAGTAATAGACTACTTTATGCTTTTTGTATTAAATCCGTTACCTCATCAACTACTTTAGCAAAGAGCTAGTTTTAAGTCAGACGAAAGCCGAATTGCACTGTTTATAAAAAACCTTTTGAATTTATTCTTTTTAATATGATTATCATATATTTCTCTAACTGCCTTGCTACAAAACGCCATCACGAGAAAACATTCAATAAGCACGTGTATGTTGACGATACGTGTTGAAAATTTCTGAAGGCGTCTCTACTCATCATATGGATCAAAAAACTTACTATAAACCCTTGTCCAAATCTCACCTATAAGCTTTACTATTACTGACTACAAAAATCTAGTTTTTGCCACCTGAAAGAACGTTAAATTTTCTGTAAGGGAACCTCTTTGAAATGCTGTTAATGAAGTTAATTCTGCACGAAAAATTAGAAAAAGAAAAATGTGGGAATTTGGATTTTTTTTAAATGTTGGATTGGTAACTGTTAATAACGACAAATTCCTGGAGCTTGCGATGCAATGCAAATTTCCTCAAAGGTTCTTCATTCTAATATCTTCCAGCGGTATATTTTAGGTAGACCCAAAAATTGTGCATTTTTTAAAGAAAAAAAACTGTTATTGATGAAGAGGGGCAAGATCAATTTTTCCAGGACCACCCTGTATATACACAATATATATTTAATGAGGGTTTTTCAACTACAAGTTTTTATATGACCCTTCGGATGGCTAGTGACCGAAAAGTAATTTTTTACATAGTTTCATTCATGTCGTTTCTCTAAAATTTGTTCAAATATCGTACTTTTTTTCAGGCTTCTGAAGCTTTAGGTTTTATTGGCCGTGGGATTTGTTATGTTTTAACACTTTAATCTTGGGAAACCCTCTGAGCCGGCCCATTAAAGTGACCGATCAGTCGAAACCTTACAGAAGGTGATAGACGCTCTTGGCTGTTAACCATTCACAGATCGTCGACTCGCCCAATGCTTGTTCATTCCAAATGACTTGTCGCTCCATAAACTCCAAACATACATCCGGTGAAGATTGCACAAACCGAAAAGCTTCCAATCACGCAGAAAACACCCCGGAGGGCCGAAAATGGCTAAATAAATGAACTCTTCGACTACTTGACAAAATCAATCATCATCTATATTTTAAAAAAATGATTGCTAAGCCGTCAGAGAGAAACCACGAAGCCAAACTTCTTTAAATTTTTACACAAGAATGTTCCATTAACTATAAAGTATATTAATTGAGATAGAGACATATATCGAAAGTAACAAAGTAATCAATGAAAGAAAATAAACTTACTGCATTTGTCAACCACTAAAAGTTAGAAACTCACCTGAAACATAAAAAAGTAGTTTAGTAATTTGTATTAATTTTATTTTTAAATATGAACTAACAGCTTCTTATGCTGAACCGGAATATGACTTAGTGGGTCTGTCTTTACTAAAGGGTTTGTTGAATTGCTCACGTTTCGGCATTGCGCCATCTTAAGTGAGAAATAAGTTACCGTACTCGGTTTCAGACAAACACCCCTTATCAATTATCCAAGCTTCTTGTTTATTGATTTTTATTAATATTAATATTTTATGCAAAAAGACAAGTTGTATATGTGAAGCAACATAATCCTAAAAATGGTTTATGATCAAGGTAAAAATAAGTGTAAAATCACCATAAAAACAGCTTTAGCCTAGAAATAAAGAATACAATTCGTGCCAAGCAGGCGTTAACGTCCAATTACTGGCTAGAAGAGGGGTCAGAGCCATTTTAAAATTCCGTTTACAGTGTTATCAAATAAAAGTGCAAGGGTTGTTCTGGGATTCGAACATAAGGCCACTGGCACAATAAATACACGTTAGATGCCATGACCACATGGCTACGTCTGTCGTCTATTTAAAATGGAATTTACAGATGATAAAGGGTCACTTTTTTGGCTCTAAGAAAACAAATTGCTAGGGGTACTGACGCTACATTCACCATCAACCTTCATCGAATAGAGTAAAATAACCCCAGTTCTTCCAAAAACGGAACAGGGAACAAGAATCTTACTGATGTGTTTGAGAACCAATTTTGAATCCGCCAGTTGCATGCCTACACGTTCTCTGTATGGAGCCACACTTCTATTATGTGGGGGTCTTCCTTCTTCGCATAAGGAGTGCCTGCGCGTGCTTTGGTTCAAAAGTAGGTGTCAACCTCATATCATCCTCAATTGGACAATCCCTCGTTTCCCTTTCAGGTTCTCTGAGGTTGACTCGCAAGAGCCTCCCCGGCGAGCCCAGTTTTTATTTAGCATTTTGTAAACAATTCTTCTAAATTTTCTGCCACTCGATCATGTAAACGATAAACTACGTATTAAAATAATGTAAATTTCGGCAAAGTACTTTCATGAGAATTATGATATTTGATGTGTGGAAGTATTGAGATATTCCATCAAAATGATTCGACGGTCCGTGAAATAAGTGCAGCTGCTATTTGTCTCTTGGGAACAAAGCTTCCCCATTTTTTTTACACTTTCTTATAAAAGACATACATAGAACTGGACTTAAGTTGGAATATTTGCAATAACAAAACAATTGGTAAAGGCGAAGTTTTCATCTTTAAGAACGATTTTCACTTAGTGAAATATCGCCTGTCTGTCACTGGTTTATTTTTTTGTTAGTGCTCAAAGAAATTTAGCTTATAATCTATCCAACGTTTGATCAAAATTGTTACATCTTCATAATCCCAAAAAAATAATTACTAATGATGATTGATGGTTGGTCAGGATTTAAGCAGAATGAACAAAGGTCTACCAAAGGCCTTATATGTAAGCTAAATATAGTGAATGGCTTAAGTGATTAACTTACGAGGTTTGCTGTATTGTCTCACCCTGCTTATATCCGTGACCACTTACCAATACTATCAGACTGAGACATCAAAGACAAGTAGGTAATCGAAAAACAGCCTAGTTATAAATCTATTACTTATGTTAATTCTGCACTTATAGGAGGAAAATCTTTTTAATGTTTTTTACACATTGGCAGTCTGTTTTTTGGTTTTTAAAGTCTGGTTTTTGCTACATGTTACGATCATTAGTCAATTTTCAGCGGATGGTCAGAGAATGAATAATAAGGAAGAGGAAGGTGAGGGAAGATATAAAATTGCTCTTTGCTTCTATTGGGTTGTCCGGAAAATAATGCAGGATTTTAAGTTTTCATTAAAAAAAATCTATATAAAATATTCTGTTTATGTTTACAGGATTACTCATTTGTATGAATGTCAACACTTATTAATCCTCTTCCAAATGATATTGTTTGTTTACCTCTGTAGCATTCCGCTACTTGGAAATAATTCAGTCATCCTTATAATGTCAAAGCGAGAATTTCGTACGATTTTCTTTTACGAATTTAAACTCGGCCGAAGCGGAGCCCAAACGGCTAGAAACATTAACCAAGTCTGGGGCGAGGGTTGTGTTAATGAGTGCACTGTGCAAAGGTGGTTTAAAAAATTTCGGGAGGGAGATTTCAGCCTTGAAGATGAAGAAGGTCGTGGAAGGCCTTCCTCTCTTAATGATGATGTTCTGCGATCAGTGGTGGAAGAAAACCCCAAAACAACTGTTCGAGAACTTGCAGAGCAACTCAAAGTCAGTAAAACGACCGTCGCTGACCACCTAAAGGCGATTGGAAAAGTGAAAAAACTCGAAAATTGGGTTCCACACTCATTAAACGATCGCCAAAAAAATCAGCGCTTTGATGTTTGTGCATCACTTCTTTGTCGAAACAAAAATGACCCATTTCTGGCCAGAATTGTTACATGTGACGAAAAGTGGATTCTCTACGATAACACTAGACGTTCTGGACAGTGGCTCGACAAAGGAGAAGCTCCAATACATTTTCCAAAGCCCCCAACTCATCAAAAAAAGGTAATGGTATGAAACTTTGCCTCACCCACCCTACTCTCCGGACCTCTCGCCTACTGACTACCATTTTTTTAGACACCTGGACCACTACTTACAACACATAATATTCAAAAATCAAACGGAACCGGAAAATGCATTTATTGACTTTATCAATTCTAAAAATTCTGAATTCTACTCAGACGGAATTAATAAGTTACCAACACGTTGGGAGAAATGTATTGAGAGTATGGGAAATTATTTTGATTAAAGAACATTGCTTTAAAGTAACTAGTTTCTTTTTTTTGTTTAATACCAAAATCCTGCATTAATTTCCGGACAACCCAATACTTGTTCTCCTACGCCCATGTTGGTTTCCTTGCCCTGTTTATAACACTGACTAACCATCTCCTGATAGCGCACAAAACTTAAACACGACTGTCAGATCAATGATCGGAAATGATCAAGCTGCATTAAGCCAACACGCCGCAAAATGAAACATCACAATATATATATATATATATATATATATATA
>CM077108.1:14687681-14734308 GCA_039619505.1 Cimex hemipterus
TATATATATATATATATATATATATATATATATATATATATATATATGTATGTATGTATGTATGTATGTATGTATGTATGTATGTATGTATGTATATATATAGTTATTTATAAATTATATTTTTTAGGAGTTGAACTTACCTACTACTAACTAAAATTCTATGGGTTTGACGATAAGTAATAAATTTAAATACATTTATTTATGCTAGTGTCTTTTCTATTCTGCTCTTCCGTTCTTGTTTCAAGTAATAAATTTATATGGGCGAAAAATTCGAAACATTTATATTTTTACAGGCTTTGTTACATGGAACAGGTATTTTTCGATGGCAAATGACCGAGGTTGTGGTAATCTAAAAGAAGTCTGTCCGTGTATCCTGTGAACGGACTCGACCGAGACAAATGGGCACCATATTTCAGGATGACGCTCCTGTTGATCCTCAATATTCCCCCGGGATATCCTCATTAATCAGAATTCGGATTTATGGGCTTCGGAGCGAGCGGATTAACCCCAGGCAACAATTCTCAAACGCTTTATTGCCGGGCAATTTTTGACGGCGCCCCTCCGTTACAAGCGTGTCGTTTACACATTGTTTTGCACCCCCTAGTAATCTATCTAATCGAAATCGTTTGGACATAAAAAAAGTACTCTTTTTATTATATTTTGGATATTTATCACAGGTGCAGTAGGTCAGAAAAATTTTAAAAATTAATTTTACTTTGTTGGGAAAGTTGAAGGGTACGAAAATGTCGACTTTAACCGAGATAGGGTAAAATAACAAAAATAATTTCAAAGTCCAACGTTTATTTTTTAGGATATAATGAATGCAAATTATTTAAAAATAACAAAATGCATTGAACATCTTATCATACAATTGTTAATAAATATACGTTTGTGGCAGTTTTGCCACAAAATTAGAATAACTTTTTAGACATAAATATAGGCTTGTAAATACATTTTTAGAAAATTCGGGCCACATCAAGAAATTATGTATACGATATTAAAACAAATTTTTGGATTAGCGTCAATCTTCTGTTATAAAATATTTTTTTTTATAAATGACCTGTCGTTTCATAATTTGATGATGGGTTGAGGAACGGTCAAGAATGAGGCAGTTTAGAAAAACACCTTTTTCATTTTTTCGCTGACGTTTGGAAGTTTATTCTGATCATCTTCAGGGCATAAAGTGTGGTATTATTCTTGTGGTGTCATTTGGTTTTGTACACAACACTATCACATAAAACCAATATGTCACAACAAGAATAGCAACACACTTGATTCCCTGAAGTTGACGCGGGAAAAAATGCAGTAGGTATTTATGTGAACTATCTTAGTCTTGGCCGTTCCCAAAAGCGTCAACAAATTTCAATTTTTTTACTTTTATTATCATTTAATTTTTAATTTTATATAGACATTCAATTAATACACGATTTTTAGAAATGAAAACTTTTTGTCACAGGTAGGACTTGAACCCACAGTTGGCTTCCCCTCATTCTAAGTCATTGTTGTGGTTAGATAACAAATGTAAATTTTTTTAAAGCTTGAGGAGCGGTCAAGAATGAGACAGTTTAGAAAATACCTTTTTCATTTTTTGCTGACGTCTCGAAGTTTATTCTGGTCATCTTTATGGCATAAACCGTGATGCTGTTCATGTGGTGTCATCTTGGTGTTGTATCCAACCCTATCATACAAAACCAATATGTCCCCAGAAGAGAGCACCGCACTTTATGTTCTGAAGATGAGGCGACTAAAGGTCCAAATGTCAGCAAAAAAATTTAAAAGGTGTTTTATGTAAACTATCTCATTCCTGACTGTTTTCCAAAACTTCAACCAATTTTCAATTTTTTAATTTTATTATAATTTATTTTTAATTGTATAATGACAATGAATAATACATGATTTTTAGAAACGAAAAATTTTTGTCACAGGCAGGATTTGAACCCACAATTGGCTTTCGCTCATTCGAACTCACTGTAGCACAAGTGAGGAAGGGAATGATCTGAAGATCGTGTGTTTGAATTTCGACAAATCGTGTATAATAAATTGAGTATATCCGACATATAATTAAAAATAAAAATTGGTAATATACCAATGTTAATTAAAAGCTGAGTGTAGATTGAATAATTTTTTATCATACTAATAAATTCCAGCAAAAATATTTATAAAATCTGTCATTCAAAAACATCGCAGTAAAATCGCTGTTTTGATTTTACTTTTACATTATTTATACAGTTTCGTAAATAATGAAGTTGTAATTTAATATTATTGTTAGTCTTAATTACAGAGGGAAACTCGTCTCACAAGTGAACTGGAAGAAAGAGTAAATCGGTAGGGCGAGGTGCTAAAAACAGAGGGTAAAATACAGAAAGATATTTGTCGGAGAAGATATTACTGTAAAAATGAAGGGTTTAAAGCCCTGCCTCGAGACCGGACTTAATCTACCAATTACCTAATTGAAAATATAGACGTGCGATCCGTTGCCTTACGCTACTTAAGTTAATAATGTTCGAGAAGCATAAAGCTTTGCTCGACTTAACATCTTCATCATTATAATGAAATGTCGGTGCCTTTCTTGCAAAGGATTATTCGGGAGGTTAGACGAAATCCCTTGGGCCGAATTTATGCTCTACATTTGTTCAAAGAGGTTTTATGTCAACCTCCGACGAAATAATACCTTTGTTTTGTTTCGACTTTCTACATCTGACATCTCTACAAGGATTAAGCCTTCAAATTAGCCGGAAAGGGGAGTCATTCCACTCTTCTCTTAATCTCCGGAAAGACAAGTGTTTTCATTAAAAACACAATGAAAATAAATTTCGGCTTCCAACAGTCCTGTTAATCGGGATGATACAGGGCGGAAAGTGTCGAATTGAAATCAACCCGAAATAACCCCTCTCTCCAGTTTCCCATTTCTTATAAATTTAAACATCTCAAATTCACTCATCTCTGTTTGTAGAGAATATTTTGAGAAAAGGAAAATTCTATCTTGTTAGAGGCGGTCGCTCAGCGTTGCACATGTGATAATTTCCATCAGGATTGACAGTTTATTTCCAGTACTAGCACAAAAAAGGAGGAAGATTGATTTTTCAAGCGGGGAAAAGGATGCTTCATTAACGATCAAAATAAGTATCCGAGCGAATAAGGTTTATTAATAACGTAATTGCTCATTTTGAACTCTTTTTTTCTAAAAAGAAATTAATTTTCCATTTTATAATTCATACTTACAGAGCTTAAGGTTCGTAGTAAAAATACAAGTTTAATTTATTCTCTTCTCTAATATTACGTTTTTCCAATAATGAAATAAAGTAAGTCTTCGAAGGATAATAACCAAAGTTTATTATTTTTTAATTACAAAACACTAATTGGCGAGAGCGAAATGGAAAAGGTAGAACGGGTAAACCCAGCTTTCAAAGGACATTTTAATAATATTAAATTTTAATATAACCTCGGATTCGTAGTTGGCTTCCCCTCGCTTTTTTGCTTTTTCCCCAGTCATTAATTAAGAATTTGGGAATGCGAGTAATTAAATTTGTGCGCATCGGAGTTAATATATGAGAAGGGTCACTTTGAACTCCGGCCCAAATATTTGCAGAGCGACAGCCCCGTATTGCGTACTTCAATCTAATTGGTTCTTACTAATTACCAATCACTATTTACGTTGCAGGTTTGTCAGCCGCAGCAAAGCTTCCACGATGCGGCCGTAGCCAATTTCATTTTCGAAATAGAACCCGGTTTATTACTCGGCCCTCTGGCGCCCTCATTGTTCTCAGTTTAGCCCTGTTCATAAAGGTGCCCATTGGGCCGTCCCTCGACAAAGGGATTCCTTATTAACGTCTCTTATAATTGAATTTATTCCACCCGACATTTATTCCCGATCCCAGGACGTGTAACGAGGACCTTTTTACAATTATAAAATTTCCATTTGAACATCGTTCAATATTGTACTGCTTAAAATATCCAAGTCTGCCAGAAAGTGGACCAAGTATTATATTAGCAAGTATGTTCATTCTTGTTTGTTCTCAATTTATTTTGCAACAGTATGATCTGTTGAAATAAAAAAAATAAGTAAATAAAATAAAGCTATGTAGAAGGAAATATATTTATACACCTAAAAAAAGTTGCATTTTGTTATTTTTTAAAACTATATGCATTTTTATCGCTGAATTCATTACAACACTATTATTTTGATACAGCCTAAAATAAATTACGTCAAAAATTCTTAGTCAAGAATATATAAGTGGGGAATTCATGGGCCGACAAAACAGCTGAGGTCATCGCCGGCCCTCTGCGAGTTTTCCTCTTTTTTCTCTTTCTTTCGGCCATATTTGGTTTTAAACTGCAGCCATTCGAACGTCTCGAATTGTAGTTTCAAAATAGATAATTAAGATATTTCACCAAAATACCAAAACATCGAAACACGGGAGCCGCGATAGCCGAGTGGTTAAGGCGTCAGACTCTCGGCTAGTAGATCTCGCGGTCAGCGGTTCGATCCCCACCATCGCCTTTGGGCTTTTTCTGGCGCCTAAGTGGACCCGGTGGCCGCCATTGAAAGAAATTGACACGGCACTCATCAATGGAACTAGCAGATCTCAGCGGCCCTGAATTTGCTCCCAACTCACTTCAAAAAGTAATTTCTTGGATGGAAGAACACCAGCACCAGCAAAGCAATTTAAGCACAGCAAGCAACCCTCAAAAATAAAGCCAGGGATAAAGTACAATAAGCTGAACAGGTGCTGTGCTCAGGGGAACTTTTCCAGTTCCTGTATCCATTGTTTAAAAAACATTCTTCCTGCGCGATAGCCATGCGTCCTAATTTAGAATGGTTCTCCTACACAATACCCGTTTTTTGGGTCTTCAGTTCCGCTTTTGGGAAGGCGTCGTTTATTGTTTAGAAATCCGCGCGTATTTATAAGTATAAGTGGTGAAGGATGATGATGAATGGATTTACACCCGGTTGACACTCTAGCATCTGACCTGCATTCAGACCAAAGGACTCACCAGTGCCCCTAATGTCACAAAAATCTTGCCCGATGTGTCCCACATAATAGAGGACAGTAATGCCTTTGATCCATATAGAACGCGTGTAGTCATGCCGCTGGATTTAAAAATGTTCAAAACGGTTCTCGAACAGTCGGTTTTAATCCGTTTTTAGAAGACGTGAAGTTTTTTACTGTATATAGTTCTATTTTATGCGTTTTGATTGAATGCGCGTATTTATAAGTGCGAGTGAAGGGTAAAGATGGTATAAAGCACTACATCCTCTCTAGCAGTGTTTGTGCTTAGGGCCGATGGTGGAATATTCATAAAAGTACCTCATCTACCCTAATTTAGATTAGATTACGTAAAGGTCGGTGATGGAATATTCAATCAAAATGAGTTCATGCATGAATGTATTTACATGTATGAATATATTTACTTGTCTGACTGATTTATTCAATTTAAATGGTATTAGACTAGATTATAGTTTGCACGTGTTTGGGCTGAAATGACCTAGCTGTCGAAACTCCGCGTCGGAGCCTAACCCCGTTGGTAGGGAAGCGACGATCTCCTGGGCATTTGGCTTAAAAGAGAAACTAGCGACCCAGCCACAAACCGAGGTGGGTGAACTCTCTAATCTATAGTCCCTAAGGTCGGTACGTCGGGGAATGACAACCCTTTGAAGTGAAAATTCTATAAAACAGACGCTTGTGTTTTACAGGTCCACTGGAACACCTCCAGTCCAAAATAGAACTACTTTTGTACTTTTCATATATGAACGATTCACTCTTCATTATTCAAGAGTGAAAGACAATTAAGTTTGGTTCTTAAATTTAGATTTAAATTTTTAGGTATTGAATCCTTCCATTACCAAATTTTTCCTTTAAACGTTTTTTTTTATTCCTTTTATGTTTCAAATTCTATACAAAGCAGCCTCATTTGTATATAACCAAATATACTTTTTATAACAAAACATAAACACGAAAGTAACATTCAGTTAACAATTAAAATAATCTCTTTGTTCAATAGTTATATATTTCAACTCTGCTGATAATCCTCAGGGAAGATTAAAAGGGAAAGCAGCTTAGAGACTTATCTGTGATTGAAAAGGTTTTAAAATGAATTTGTATTATGACTTCTTAAAGTAACTCGAAGTTATAAGTAACCTTACGTTTAAAACAATTAGAAGGTTTGGTTCTTGTTATTTGGTCGTATTTTGCACTTTGTGGTTCCAGCTTAGGAGATGAATTTGGAAACTCCAATGTTCTCAATTCGTTTCTACCATTACGTTATCATTAATTACTTGATATTTTACAGTATTATCGTTTGCGCATATTAATTTGTTTATTTGTTTGAACTTTTTATCTTGTGTTGCGAAGAAAAAAAAAATGATTTCCAGATAACCTCACCTGACTTAGGAAATTTCTTTTTTTTAACAGGGTGGGGGTGCTAAAAGGCTGCCCGCATAATAGGGTTGGGGAGTAAATCCCGGATAGGCTTCAATTTGCCTTGCCGCATTTTAATGAGACATGATGGTGCATGGGAAAAAGGGAAAAAGGAAACTAAATGCGGAACACGAAAAACAACTAATTAAACAAGCCGAGAGTGATCATCAATGAAGGGAGCGTGTTTGAAAATATTAAAAAGGAGTTTGCTCATACCCGTCCCACCACCCTACCACGGGGATTAAAGCCTAAAAGTGCTATCGCTGTAAAATTACTATAATAAATGTTTATAGTTTATGAATAAACATAAATATGAATTTACCAGAATAAAGCAAGAAATGTATGAATTAAACTGATTAACTTAAACTAGTTGAAAAATTCAAACCCAAATTATTCCACTATATGAGTATGATGTATTCAGTAATTCAGCCGTCATAAACATTCCAAAAATCATCTTCTTCTATCTTCTCCATAGTTCTTTGGAAAAAGCAAGATTTGTTAGTTTTTCAACATTTTTTAGTCCTTAGGCTTTCAACTAAGCCTAAATTAAAATGTACTGATTAAACTGGTGGTACTGTCTATCTAGTAAATAGAACATTAAATTAACTTACAGTTGTATTTTTTTCTACTTTTTTAAAAGTAATTCTTCCACTTTTAATTTTTTAGACAAAGATAGAAATGTCAATGGCACGAGCTGGATTCGAACTCATGATCTTCGCCTAGATATGTCGCTCTGCTCTACCATTTAAACTGATCTCCAGCGGCCCTGCATTCGAACCGGGACCTTTACGTTACAATGATGAGCGCCGAATCAACACCTAAACCCCTGCAGCAACTGACGCCCTCAAACTTGTGTTATTATCCTTTGAATTTACTTTATTTAATTATTGGAAACACGTAATATTAGAGATGCAAATACATTAACCTTGTATTTTTACTACGAATCTTAAACTCTGTTTCACTTACCCTTCATTGTACGATATGTAAAACAAACAAAAATGGAAGAAAAACTAATATCATATAATGACTTTTCTATTAAAATATTTTGTATTTTGAAGTTGCCTTATTTTAAACGAATTCTCGCTTTACATATTTTGATATCTTTTCGTAGTAAAATTTCCTTTGCAAGGTTGAAAAACGTGATATCCAACCTAAAGAGAGCAGCAGCCCAAGAATATCGTGCAAGTTATATTTTTAACAATACTATTCATTTGTTGATAACACAAATAAGATCTATTCCCGGAAAAATGTGATGGTGATGTGAAAAAGCATTGCACGAGCTATAGTTGAGTATTTAAAAAACAATCTTATTATTATTTAGAGACTAAAATCACAAAAATGTTAATATTTTAGGAAGGAATCAAGATAGATGGTTCTAGTCGTACTGAACAACGTTTTACGTAGAATGAATCCACCATTGCAACATTGACTTAACCCTATAACATCCTGTGTATAATTTAAAACTGCCACCTGATTACAGGAGTATTATCCCTGGAGTGTATAAAGAAATTGTATTTATTGGCGTGAAAGTACAGAATGAGAGAACAAATGGGGGAATACTGAATACCCTATCGGCCCCCAATTGGTTTATTTACATAATAACTATAAAATATGATGGAAGATCAAGTATTCCATCGCCTAACTGAGTGAAAGGTTAGTTTCAATTTAGGAAATGGCCAGTTGCGTCTATTGACCTATCTGTCCATAAACCCTGGAGCCCATCCTCGGAACCTTTGAGACACCTGTTCCATTTTCGGAGAATAAAGGGATATTGTATCGGATATTGATGTATGGTGGTACGGGGTTTCTTTTTTAGTAAGATTGAGTGTATTTATTAGCATAAATGTGCATTATGTTTGAATGTTAAATTCTCAATTATATTAGTTATAAAATAAGTGTTAAGCTCAACTGTGTACACATGTGTTTGCGTGAACATACGTGTAAAGGTTGAACTTACATGAACCAAGAATCAGTTTTATATATATCTATAAAATCTTCTATTTTTATTAAATTAAGTCAACAGTTATTGTGAATCTGTAGAAACGAAAAATACAGGGGGAAAAGTCCAGTGTTGGCAACTGTTTTAAATGGCTGCGGTTTTGCGGTTAGGCCCGTGGTGTCACAGTGTCTTTCCCTCAACAAATACCTCACGGTCAAATTGCGCTTTGAGACAGCCTCTTTCCACAGTTTCACATGTTAAAACATGTCAATAATATTAAATGACTTCTTAGTGTTTTTCGTATAAAAATATTTAAAACTTATTGTACTTTTTTATTGACAATTCTTGTCGAAGTTATAATTTTTTATCATTGAATTTTTTTTACGAAAATAACGTCATAAATTTTAATGCGTTTTTATTTTTCAATAAATATGGTTTGATTTTTTTAACACAAACTTTAAATCCCTGTGATCTGATCAATTAGTTCTGCTTTGGGTAATTTTTATTGATGAGTTTATTAAAAAGTCTTTGAAGTTTGCCGCCAAAACTAAAACTTTGTTTGTCGTCCACTTAGTGAACCACCTCGGAGCGGTTTACTTTAACTAGATCCTGCCCTTCTGTCCCCTTTTCCTTTCCGACGACTCCCTTCAAAAGCCTAATTTGGTTTCCTAATTATCTCTCAATAATTGCCAACCTCCGTCTTGATCTTTCACAGGGCTTCGTTCCAAAGGCGAGGTGCGTTCCAGATGCTGAAAAATTATTCCTCGTAAAGAGATATTTATACGTTTTTGTTTTTACGATTTCCATAGGTATGTTTTTATAAGAGGTGTGATAATTAGGAAGATGATTTTTTTATTTCTAAAATGTTAGAAGAAATGAACAAAAATACAGTACAAGTTTGTTTTCGTAAATGTCTTATGCTTTTCGTGAAGAAGAAAATATAATCCCATTGTCGACGGTGAGAATCGAACCCACGATCGTTGAGTCTAGGTATACTTGAATTGGAATTATAACACTACTTTAATCCGCACAAAGAAACATATTTTCATAGTTTATAAATTAGTTATTTCTAAATGTTTAAATACAAAATAATAAAGATTTGACCCTATGCTAAGAAACTGCTCTTTGAAGCGGTCTATATTTTCAAGATATACTTATAAAGGTTTAAATAAAACGTAGTGACCGTTAATCAATAATTATTCAGATACTAAAAAGTGCTATGAACCTATCAAATTTTTTGCTAAAAAACATAAGTTACTTATTTATATTAAACGATCATATCATCTAAAGATTGATTTAGGAGGCACATGACATTCCTGAGTACTCATCAGACAATAGGATCTTTCGCGTCCGCACCTGGCCTCCTTTGTTACTATCTATTTCTTTCTATTTTTTTGAGTTGTCGCGACGTTATTTGTATTTCTTTCGTGGTAATTTTTTGAACTCACTAGAGCAAGGTTCTAAATTCTAATAGTTATAGTTTTCGAGCCATGACGAAATAAGCGCTAATTCTTACGGCCGACTGTACTCAACATAAATAAGCAGGAAAAACTTACAAAAACCGGCCTTAAGGCGAAGAAAGGAACTAATTTTGTTCGGGACTTTTCTGATCATCCTCTTCCCGGGGCCTGAAGGGCGGCGCCGCCTACACTTTGAGGAATTTTTCAAGGACTGTTGACGCCGAATCAAGAAAATTTCGTTCGGGTATGGAACTTTAGACAGAAGGAAGTCACATACAAAATTGGAAAGAAGCATGCTTGAAATAAAACTAAATGAAAATTAGTAAACAAATTTTTATCTTACAAAGGGCTTGACGTCCGACTACCTTACTGGGTGTCGCGGATGCGGTCAAACTACTTTACAACACACTTACCAAAATATTTTCTATTACCAAATCATATGCTTTGTCGAGATTCGAACCCAGGACTACTATCGCGGCCGATACGAGTCAGAAACGCTAACACTTAAGTCACCTCGGTCCGTTAAAAAGTTCAAAGTAAAATAGGTTGATATTTAAAAAGATCTCACCCTACAATGTTTTCTTCGTTACAATCAAAACACCACGGGTTACGCCAGGATTCGAACCCAGGGTCGCCAGCTTGACTATACGATTCGGACGCTCTTACCACTGCGGGCTGTTTAATAATTTATATATAAGAAACATTTTCTTTATTAGATATCGGAAAATTTATACCAATAAAAATCTCTAATTAATAAATAAGTAAATGTTTTAACTTTGTTGTTTCAGATTATTTTATTCTGTACATCTTGATATTGTACGTGTATTGAAATTATTGGACTATTGAATTATTCGAAAAATAATTCAGGTCTATAGTTATAAATAAAAACAATTTAATAAGTAATTTTAAACAAAAGAAACACGTGATTCTCATTAATAAAATACCCTCCATCATTCCTTAAACACGTCTAGCAACGTGATGGAAACTTCTCTATACTCTGAATAAAATTAAAAATCTTTATTATTATCAAATTCCGTAATGTATTTTCTACTTTTAATCAATATTTTTTTTTGTGAATCGTTATGGAAAAACGGTTGATGAGACGCCTGGAGAATAGTAACGGTGAGCCAGAACCGCATAATCAAGATCTAAACATTTTTGTATTGGCACAATGTATTGCGTTGTCGTCTAACAGACTTGGCCTTTTCCGATTGGCCAAAGATGGCGTTAATCATGTCAACTGCTTTCATTTTAGTGCGCTACATTTTGGAAAAAAGAACATGCTAAGAGAAGAAGGGGGCGTTCAGGTTCTTACTGGACATTTCTCCATTCGAAACATGAGTCAACAACTCACAACCAACGTGGGTAACCCTATTGTCCTTATAGTTGATTTAACCAACGATAACAAAGTTTGAATAATATATAGTTTAAATAAACAAACAATGCTAGAGGAGCTCCTCCTAAGAGAAAGATTACTTATTCCAAAGCAAGGGTCTTTTGAATGTGGTAAATCTCAGATGAACTGTTGATTGAACAGTTTCGACGTAACATCGTAAACAAAGTAAGGAGGGATTGTGTTTCCTCCGAAACCGTGTATAACATTTGATCATTATTGATCACAGACGATCCGCCTATTTTGGTCCTTAGGCGCGTTTCGGCTTAACCTCGTCTTCAGGGGAAATCTGTTTTTCAGGTCGTTGTACTCCTCCCTTTATATAGATTTCTGGAGAAAGGAAAAATAAGTAGGGCCGGTCGAGATTGGGCGTTTGTCAGCGTATCTTTGTCAGCCGACGTCCTTTGATGGTATTATCGGTATTGATCGGCTAGTAGTTTTTTTGGGGAATTTTGTTATTCACTTCGTCGGTTCGTCTGCTTTTCAAGAGTGTCAAATATGTTTGTGAATATAACTTTAGGGTCGTGGGTTTTTCAATTATATTGCATTTTTTATCTCTGCAGTTTTATAACTATTTTATGTACAGTTAATGTAGTTTCTATACTTATTATAATACATCATATCTAGTTGCCATTTTATTGTCAACTCTTCCCAATTTACATAATTTAATTTTAAAGATTTCATTTTATAGAGTAATGTGAGCTAAATGAAAAGTATCAACCAAGTAAGTGCAAAGAAATATGATAGAATATGAAAATACAGTAAAAATAAAAGTGCCCAAACAATAAACATTTTATAAAAGGTGTGTTAAACTGTTCAAACCAACAACTAAATTAAATATTAATTGTAAACAGTACATGATTTTAGAACTGTTAAGCACCATAACTTAATTCAACGTCATAATCATAAAAAACAACAAATAACAAGGACAACCTTGTCAGATTTCAATCGACAGTTTCCTGATCCAGGATGTTCCCATTGTCATAATTATCATTTCTTGATTTACTCAAGCGGATAAAACGAGGCGAAGGAAAAAATATTCGGAAGATTATTTGGAAAATTTCTTTTCTCCGTTGTACCAATCGAAAGCCAATACTGCTGAAAAGGCCAGTGTATCGACCAACGGTGGGCACACCCTCCAACGAGGTGCTATTAGTAACTGACTACGCCCTCCGATCTTTACGTATTGTTGTACTCGGACTTAGCAAGTAGAAGGGGCTTAATTGAATGTACGCGGTTTTAAGAGATTATCGAGGAAATAATTGGATTCTAAAGGAGATATTGTTATCTATTTATAAAACATCATATATTCTGAGGGATTGTTTTTTATATTTGTTTAGCACAAAAATTGTAACTATATTAAAACTTTAATTAATAAAAGGTAAACGTATATGAACGTTTATTCGCAATTTTGCAAAATAGTTCTACAACATACGTTTATATCATCGAATACGCATACATATGCAAAAGCAACAATTTAAAAAAAAGAAGAAAAGTAAAGAACTGGACGTTCTTAATAAAATTATTAAAAAGATAAAAACCATAATATGTAATTAATAAGATTAAATTGTATGAGTCTATCCATGACAAAACAACAGAACAAAACATCAATTGAAATTGCCTAAAATCAGAACTGCTATCTGCTATTCATCTTTTCTAGTATATTCAATCAATAATTATATTACTATTTCAACTATATGTAAAAACGACATCTATGTTAAAAGAGTTACTGGTAAATACAATAATAGATAAAAATGTAAATACAGTATCTTTGTACCTTCCACCCTTGTTCTATCAGTCGTAGTACTAATTTTTCCATCTCACTCTTTCTATCGTACTTCTCTCGTACTATCTATCTATCCCTGTTCCTTTTTATCTCGATAACTATCTTTTTCACTCTTAGTTTTTGTTCTAACAATCTTTCTTTCTATTAAATTTCCCCTTAGCTATATCTTTCTTATGCCCGCTAATATGTCCTGTACCTACATTATTAGTCATTATTCCCAATTTCACTATATTTTTCTCCCTTCCGACTTCGTTCCATTTATTGATTAGTCTTTTGAGTAATTTTATCCCAGTCAATTCTATAGTACTCGAAAAATAAGGGGAGCTGATATTTCTAGGTATATTTTAAAAATTTAAATAATTATCATTCACGTAAAGAGCGTTTTGCCCAGAATACTTTCAACTATAAAAACACTACCTCTTCAGTAAAGATGGATAAAATTTAATTGCGAAGATCGGTCGGCCCATGTCGAAAACACGAGGGGGTATCGTTAATGTTACCTCGGCTTGGGGTTGAAATCGGTCTGGGGCGGAGGTAATACTGTTGCCGGGGATGGGGAAAGGGTGTATGTTAGATTCGAGGGAATTTCCCCATTAAATTGCTTATCCTGTCCAAGTTGGCTGGGGCCGCCCTCCGATGTTTCGGTATTGTTTTGCCGGAGCTTAGCGAGTTTAGAGTTAATTTCGTACTAAGGTGTACGAGGAAGGGGTGAGCCGTGTCACCTGCACGCCCACTACCTGACACACTATTGATTATTAATTATTAATGCTTGAGAAATCGGCGCCCACCTCCCCCAGGATAACAACCTTTTCGGCAATGTACTGCAAAGCAGTCCTCGAGAGAAAAGTTGACGTCCGAACAGAAACCAGGTCCCATTGAAGGCAGCTGGTCCAAAAATGACATTTTAAATAATAAATTTCTTCGGGCTTCCACAGGCTGCGAAGGAGAAAAAAAGAAGAAAAAAAAGAAATGGCAAATACTTAAACGGCGATGCCAAAAAAAGAAAAAAAAGTAAATTTGACATTGTTTAAAAGCCAACGTTCAAACAAAAATATAAAGTTGTTTTTTGACATCTCATTGAATTTTAAAACGCAAACATTTTCAACAATGCGTATGTCAAATAAATATAAACTTAAAGTGCTAGATAATGTTCCGTCTTGGACAACATTTAATTAATTTGAAAATAATTGAAAATTGTTGATATAGTTTATAGTTACATAATTTTCACTTTTAGTGTTGCAAAATTGTTCTAATGCCGTATATTCAATGACCGTGAAAGATCAGGGTATTAAGGAAGCCGTGGAGTAGGAGGCTTATTGTCTTGGTCGTCTTAGGAGCTTATAGTCAGGTATTTAGCAACTATAAGTTCTAAGAGGTGGAACAACTTTGAAGCTCTACGTGACTTAGGGACCCATCAGGGCGCAAACCTAATTTAATATTTGACACCCCAACCCCTCTTTAATACAATGTATTATACTGAACAGGCCGTGAAAATTGATTCTTCGCACATAAAATTCAATATACGTCCTCGACTCGGGGCCTGGAAGGCTTCGCTCGGAAAAGGTTCGGCCTGATTATTTCAAAATAACAATCCCGAGGCTTCAGGGGAGTGGAATTCATGAAAATACAAGATGAAAAATTCAAAGAAAGGCCAGGCCGGGTTTCGCTATTCGCATGAGCGATCGTTCTCCATCAAGTGTGGATCGTGCGGGGAAAACTAAATTCCCACTTGTATATTGTATATCCCTCTACGTGCATTGTGCCCGACGGCTATATGAAAACCGGCGCCGGCCGATTCCGGCCGCCCGTCTTCTTCGGTTTCGTTCTGATGCGTTTCATAGCCCCCCTCTCCGTGTCAATTGCAGCCCCAGCCATGAATGTCATTACGCTGGATATGCAACCGTTCTGGAAATATAGTACAAAAATAGATAATTGAATTCGTCAAACAAACCTGCTACAAATTTCCCCTAATAAAATCGGCTATATTTATTTCACAAAAACTTTACTCTTGGCAACAAAACAGTCAAACAGGATAAAAACTGACTTTATCACCCAATTTGTATTTCCAAAAAAGTAACTCCAATAAATTATCAAAAATCATGACATTTCATCAATATTATATACTTATTTTGGATAAAATAAAGAAAATGAAAAACATAAAATCATTAATAATAAATTAAAAGCATTTCCTGATAACAAGTGTGACTGCTGTGTACTGCAATAAAAAGTAATAGATCTATAAATTAGTCATCCCCTCTAATTTTTGCTTATCGTAAATATTTTTGTGACAGAGAAGTTTCCGTTTTCACCATTTTCAAGGGTGGGTTGATCGGGGTGATAAATACAATACAATGAGGAAAAATTCATCTAGCCATTCATCTTCAAACATGCCGAAATTGTTTCTCGTCAATTCAGTACCAACAATGGAAATTTGTCAGTATGGATGTTGGTGGATTAATGCCAGTTCACCATAACAAACCATCCTTGTCAATTAATTATTCTTTAACCCATGTTACGGTCAGGTACGATAAATATAACTGGATTTGATCAATCAAATTTACTGTTTGTTGGTTTCTGATTCCCGTTAAATTGGTTTGTCAGACAGGTTTCTGGTCGGTTCATCTGGATTGTGAACAGCGTGAGACAAATAATCGTTTTCTCATAATCCTAATCTATAATCATCGAGCGTTTAAGATTTCCATACTTTCGTTTTCATATTTTGGGTAAAGATTATTGAAAAAAAAAGTTTTATATATTGATGTCATGCGTTACCCTTCATATAAAACTTCCAACCACTGATGGTCGTTTATCAAGTGTTTAGAGGTATAAAATGTCAACCGCAATTTGTATTAAGCCGTTTCCGATTTGTCTGATTGATTCTAGTGTATTTTTGGTATTTTACGTACTTCAGTGGTCAGTTGGTCTGGGATGTAAGCAAGCAAGAATAACAGCTTTATCCTAGTCATATAAAGTTATAATCGCTAAGGGTCTTGGAATTTCGATATTGATGATTCGATACTGAAGAGCATATTATGCTTTCCTTCCCTTTTCCTCTCTCCTAAAACCGTCACACCCGCACAGGCCATCAGATAAAACCTGTCCCATTAGCCAAAGCGCAAGGCTCATGGTTAAGACCTAATTTCGTTCAAATTCTCCACGAATCCCTGAAAAAGGTATTGCGTTACTCATATACCTCTCCATTTGTATATTCCTACCCATTTTCCCCTACTATGCAACTGTTCAAAGAAAAATCAATTCAAAAAGCCTCATCATATCTCCAAATCACATTACTCCCTATGGAAAGAAGAACTGAAAATATTCTTCTTAAAATGAAACAGAATTAAGACACCTGTCAAATCCGGCAAGGGTTTACCGGGTACCGTTCAATCTCCACTTTTCCCGCACAAACAATGGGTTTTTTGAAGTAAAAATAGCTAAAGGGCTAGTGCGGGGCAAGGTAAGAGCTTTTTAAACCATGTCTCCCAAGTTACCTCTGCTTAATCATTTTCCCTCTTCTACTACTGCTCCCCAGCCTCAGCCACAGTGTACTTTGTTTGGACCAATACTAGATACTAATGATGTCCCGAATACAGTAACCACCACACCCTTATATGCTTTGCCGATGATACAACTGTAATGTATCTAGACGCCGATCCTACAGTTACATCAGAAGATCATAACATAACACGTGAAACGAATAAACTGCGTTTATATCATCAAGCATTCCGAACCTTATACTCTCATTATTTACTACTGGTCTCAAATGATTATTTGGAGATCGGATATGATGGGATCTGGTATAACGTAGGTTTTAGAAAAACATTTTCTTTATCATGCCAACGTTTTTATCTTTATTGAGAATATCTTCAGGGTTCAAAGTGTTTGTTCCGTGTAGATATGGCATTCTTGTGTGCCGTGTTGAGAGTTTTAAATATCAAAACGTTGGCATGACAAAGAAAATGTTTTTCTGATACCTACATCACATCAGACAACACCTCACAGTCTCCAAAATAATCATTGGCTAACGATCACTTAACACCGGTCTCAAATTTGACTACGCAGGTATTTGCGTTTTACTCAGACATGGAAACAGCACACGAGATTGATAAACTACAAGCCCTCAACAAATTCATCGGCTATCGACAAAAACAAACAATACTAAAATCTACTCTAACAAACGATATATTATTGTGGAGAATCGGAAAACCAAAGTTTCCAATCCTTTCAAAACCAAGTTCGTAGATCCATTGTAAATACGTCGTAATTTGTCTCCAACCCTATTCTCAAATATTTATAACTTTCTACAATAAATTGTCTCATCAACACAAAAACTGTGCCAAAGCGTTGTCGCAGATCTCATCCTTACAATTTCATAAGTTAAGTAAAAGTGACCACGCTAACTCGTATGTAAAGAACAAAGTGAAGTGCAAACTGCAAAAATGATTATGTAAATATGAAAATACAAAAAACGTACATAATCTTAATAATTTAGATATATATGTAGATATAATTAGAAATTGCAGATTGTTGAACAATAATCTCATTTTCGTATCTCGATAAGCCAACTACTGATGATGGGAAATATCGAAACAAGTAAGAATCCCTCTCAATCATAAATCTCACGTTAAAATAAATTAATTATTAACTTGTCTATTGTAATACAAAAAATTCAATGTTAATGAACGCGGTATGAAGTATTTTACTCGTTTATTTTATTGATTTTTAATTTATTATCACACAATACTCCATAAATCTGTTGTTTCTTTTAATGCAACTATCAGAAAAATGTTGTTATAAAATGTTCCATAAAAGGGTAATTTTTATATTGCATACGTTTCGTTAATTTAATTGTGTTGAGCGAAAAAAAAACATTAACGAAACCAAACGTAAGAAATTTTCAATTCTTTCCTTAAAACTAATATATTTCTCGTGATCATTTGTGTTTTAAAAATTCATTAATCTTAATTAACAATAATGATTACAGAAAAACTATTAGTACAACGACGGGTGGAATTTTCACTGTTAAAATTCTTAGTTTATTCTATCTTATTTTCAACAAAAACGGAAGAATTTATAAGCTGTTTAGCGTTTACAATTGGTATTCCATCAGTATGGTAATCCATCAGAAATTAAATACCAATTAACATTTGTATGCGACAGTAGTATCAGTAAATAAAAGTTCTGGCAATATCCTACAACCTACGAAGTAAACTTAAACATTTTTCAAGTCCTATGGAGACGTTTGACGGTAAAGTCGCTTATATGGGATTCCGGGAGTGATTGGGTAGGTTTAAGGGATCCTGCCCGGTCCCTGGTGGAAAAGGAAAATAAATTGTTTCGGCCCATCTGTAAAACCAGCGATTTGCTTCCGCCCACGGCCTGGATTTGGTTTTCAACGACTTTCACATCACCGTCATTTCTCATTTGGGACCTCCTCCTGAGTGCGTTTTCCGTCGAATTATCCCATGGGGATGCAAATCGATAATCGTGAGCCCTCGGATATAAACAAGGTGATATTTTATAATGAAAAGAGTCACATTTGGGCCGGGTCCAAGAAAAGGGCTAAGCAGGAAGAGTGCTTTCACTAAGCTCGGAAACAAGTGGTGTAACTAGATTAACATCGGGCGTGTGTATTTTGTGGCTAAGATTTAGAGTTGGCGCACAAGTTGTGCTCTTTTAAAAAGTAAAACAGTCCAAACAAAATTGAGATTAAGATAATATTTAAACTAATTTTAAACATTCAAATTAAAATGTTCATACTTTTTCGGTTGTTTCAATAAAAACAACACTGATTAACTTGCTTAATATAAAACCGATTTATTCACTCAAAATATAATCATTTGTAATAAAATAGTGAAGAGTCAAATGGATATTTGATAAACGCTAGTAATAAGGATTAAGCAAGAAGAAAGAAGGCAACAGACTATTTTTTTGCCTTGGCTCATGGCATATTGAATTTAAATAGCAGTGAATACAAACTAATCACTGAAGAAGGCAAAATGCTGAAACGTTTGTTCCACATCAAAATAAATAGTAACGACCAAATTTCAGGTTGTTCACTCTGCAAAGAAATGGAGAAATTGCACTACATTGGACATTTCATAATATACGAACTTAAAAAATTAATAAACCTATACCTGATTGAGGCGTATGAGGTTATGAACTTGAATTTTGACTATTTACGTCAATCTGCCTATTCTCACTGTTTTAGTCAGATAAGTGCTTTTTGCATTTTCCCATTGTCTATGGGAATTTCCGCCAGGTGAGGCAAAGACCCTAAAATTTATGTTTCATATAACTAACTTATTTAGTTAAGTAAACCGGTCACAATACGAAAGGCGGTACAAAAATTGCGACATGACACATAATGGACACAACTCATAAATGATTATTCGAAAATGGTTTCAGCTTTCAGAAAAACATTTTCTTTATCGTGGCAAAGTTTCAATCGTTATTTTTATATGCAATCGAAGTACAATATTTCTTCTCACTCAGAGTGTTTGTTTTCTGCGTTGTGTAAATTCCCTTTTTTCCACATCCAACATCACATGTTAAATTTAAACAATCTCAATAAAGATCGAAACGTTGGCACGACAAAGAAAATGTTTTTATGAAACCTACATCACACCCGACCGCATCTCACAATTTCCGAATAACCATCGACTAACGGTCACTAATCACCACACAACTAATAAACATGATACAATCTCAACAACACTACTTTACATTAAACCAGCGAATATAAACCCGAAAAGGCGAACTAGGAATTGATAATTCGACTTACACTAAACAAAAGGAAATGATTTGTAGTAAATTTTGAACAAACAAACTTCCTCTAAATTTGGTAGAACGTAACACACATATAGAGATTTGTAGTGAACAAACTTGCCATTTGCCAACATGAGCAAGAAAAGCATAAACAACATACAGACCTGAACACATTACACTATTATACAATTCAACCTACGACACTTTAACATCTTTTTCGCGCCTGTGCCATTTGAAATGACAGGCTTTTGCAATTATAAATAGTTCGATATGAGTTTTATCTCTGTAAAATAAATTTCACTTGACATCACCCACTTAGAGAGCTATTATTATTTACCTATTTATTGATTTTGTTATTACTTTTTTCTTAATTTATACTTTTCAAAGTATGAATTATTAATAAATTTACAAAAGTCTTTATTGTACTTTTAAATAATTAATGAGTTGTTGTAAGCCAGGTTTCTACATCATTTGATACTGATGTTATGAGCTGTCTCCTCGAAGATTCATACAGTTTGCAGAAAAACCCGGAATATACACAAAAACGAATACGGTAACAAAAAGGAAAAGACAGTTACAAGGAACCAATAATTTTGGGACAACGACGGGAATTCGAATTTCTCGCTCAACAGAAAACAGCCACGAATATGACATATTTGAGTCTGTGTTAGGTCCCAAAAAGTCGTTTCGTTTACCATGTTCCGGGAGAAGTCACCTGTTAAGACATTTGAATCGCCCGAGTTTTTACCTACCTTCCAACCAAAAAATACAGATATTTAGCATAAAGGAAAAAAAGTTATGAATGAAACCTGCTCAAAAATGAATAGCTAGCTACATTGCCAATTTTATAGTATTTTAGAACCACCCTGCTTCCATGAGGTCCTGGCAGTGTCATTTAGAAATCGAAAATCCCTGTCATTGAGATCCACGGTTTGTAGGAAGTATTTATTCCTCGATAATTTCTTGGGGATAACGTACTGTGGTGAGATAGTTGCCTCCTGTTCAGTTCGTCCTCCCAACACAGACCAATACGGCCTTCTACAATATGCCAGCGAAGGGAGCACGAACTAGAGTATTGTACGAAGCCTCTATTTAAAATTGTTTCAATTGGTGTTCTCTTCTAGGCACTCGCTGCACCGTATTCTTCTGACTTGCTGGTTAGCTGTTGCTTCAGGTCGTCTCAACGGAGTACACGATATGAGCAATCACAAGATTTTTGCGTTGTAATGTGCTCAGATCCACTACAAGTATTGGCACATTCAGCCTCCCCGAATCGGTCTAAAGCACGGAGACCACGCTCTGGAAAATGATACCCACTTGCTGGTGGCCTCAATGACTCTTCTCACAATAATTTTGCAATCTTCTGATTCAAAATGATGTATTCCATGGTTGAAGAAAATCCAGCTGGTTTAAAATGGAGAGAAGATATTTGATGGCAAAATGATCTTGGAGTTTCCCGTTCTTAAGTGAATCACTTATTAAACCTTAGACGATAATCGGTTAATTTAAATAAAACTAATATATTAAGAATTCATTTTTGAGCAGTTATGTACACACTTTTATCACACTAGTTATACGTAGAATACTCTAGGAAAATTCCTATGATCAGATTACAAAAACCATACCTACTAATGTTTGTTCTCTGAAACCTGTTCTATTGTTCATGTATTACCGACCAAAGAATTTACCATTAATGCATTTCTGCCTTTAGAATTTGGTATGGTGGGGATAAGGGATTTAGAATCATCCTGGGTTGCATATCTTCACTCATTGCCTAAGTTTATTCAACCATGTACAAAACAAGAAAACATGCAAAAACACTGAAGAAAACCAGGTTCATCAAAATTGATGCCGGAAGATGGCGTAATAACCATCTTTTAAGCGTACTGAGGATGTGAAAAAAATAAAAACGGGAACATGGTGTCTTGGCTGAACTATTTTATCGCTTGACAATCCAATATAATCATAAAATTGTAAACACGACTGACAGACCAGAAAGATCAGAAGCTACCAATAAATGTGCCCCTTCACAAATTCTAGTGAAGATGAATGCTAAAATGTTAAGAATCGAAGGAATATTTATGGTATAGATTGAAAGAGGGAATATTCTGTACGGCTAGGATGTTGGAAAGGCTCGTTGGGAGGATAGCCGGCCGAGTTAAGCCAGTCCTAAGCAAACTCTCACCGGGAGTCTTTAAGCGAGTCCCCATCATTTATTCATCCCGATTCAATTTCCTGTGTAAACGGCCGACGGGGGCTGGCGAGTCATTCTCTGTCACCGCTCACATGCCTCACTTCTGGGCAAATAATAATTTAATGAATAACAAATCCTCCCTGGGAAAATTCTCAAAGGAAATGTATCAATATATTTTTTTCCTGTTCGAAATTCCAGCGAGATATATCCTGATGAACGGGCAGCCGCGTCGATTAGGTATACAGATTTGGGGTTAATTGCCGAGAGTGTGAGAAGAAAAGGTGACCCGCTTAATAAGTACTAGAAAAACGTTTATAGAAGATATTTTACAACTGTTTAATATATAATTATTGAGACATGGGTGTAAACGTACAAATTCGTAAAAAGCTTGGTAAAGTGTAAACAGACAATGTTATTAATTAGGCAGAGTACACCTCATTAGTCGGCTAGGTCAACGTTTCACTAAGGCCGAATCTCCGGGTGATTTGAGTCGATTAAGACTATAAGAGGTACCGGTTTGGAGGATGGGAGGTCTGATTGGCCAATGATATTGTTTGGCCGGATAATTACAGGTGGCCTGGGATGCGGTGTAATCTTGTGGTGATGATTAGGAAATGGTGCGGTCTTCTAGTTGGGCAATGGCCACTCGCCGGTCCGAAACCCCTCATTATCGTGCGCCAACCCCGGGGATTCCCCTCACCGCACAATTTAAGACGCTTACACCCCGACAATCTCAATTTTCAATGAGGGGGTCGATCTCATGTTTGAACAGAATAGTTACCATATTAAGCCTACGATTATACAACTTCCTAGAGATTATTGTTAAAGTTGAACGCTTACATTTCCTTATCTATTTTATCATTTTCACGTCTTAAATATTTGGAAAATAACAATTTTATTCTAGTAGAGTTGAGGTGACTATGCACATAACAACACATACTTAAACCATTCAGATGTCACTTATTATAATACATGTACTATAAAAAATTAGTTAAATAAATAAAAGTAAATATTTAGTTAGATATAAAGAGGAAGGGAGATAGATAGATAGATGTGAAAGAGAGAGAGAGGGGGGAGCGAGAGAGAGTGTGTGAGGGGGAAAGAGGGGGAGAGAGAATGAGGGAGCGATTGACAAAAAAGGAAGAGTGATAGACAGAGATGAATACAATAACATATAGATGAGAGGTTGAATAGCGATTTATTTAAAAATCTTGCATCTTTAGACGCAATGGACTCTGAATTTTATCAATAAAGAAAGAGTGAGATAACTATGGAAATACAGAGAAAGAAAGGGAGATAGTTAAATATGTAGACAGTGAGAGAAAAATATCATAAACAGAAAAATCGTATAGGGTCATTTGAGTGAGAAAGAGAAGAGCGTAATAGGCAAGCAGAATTGGGAAACCATCACACCGGAAAAATGAAAAAGAATAATATAAATGGAAAAAATCTATAGATAGAAAGGTAGAAAAAAGTCTGAAATAATGGGAGTAGAAGACAGTTCAAACAGAGAGAATGAGAGAAAATGAGAAAAGTATAATAGATACTACGTATATGGTTTTGCTTCTGCCGTATAGTCATGATTTGATCATGACAACATTGCATTTTTTCGAAAATAGAGATAGTGAAATAGATGGTAGTGTAAAAATCAAGAAGAAAAATATTGAATGTGTGCAGGGCGTTTCTGCGATGGTAGTAGATTAAGATAAATAGGATTGCTGGAAAATATGGTTGAAGATCGTAGTTGGAGCATCTTCGATATAGACGATAAATGGATTAAAACAATCTTGGACTATTGGATGAAATGTAATAACATGTTTCTCCACAATTGTTATCACGTTCTGTAACGTAGAGGTGGAAAACTGTTGAATACAGAAAACAAATTCTCACAATTTCAAGATTAGAGTACAGCACAGAACGTCTAGGATATGGATGTTATAAAGGATTGGACCAGTAGAATAAAAAGTAACAACAGATATATTCCTTGGCAAATATCATAGAAACGATGTTTTATATCCTACGGAAAGCATTTATGGGAGTTCGGTTGATAATATAGTTTATTTGTTTGTTATGTAGATTTATGTAATATAAAATGGGAGGAGATATCGTGGGCCGAGTCGGTCCAATTATAGCCAGGACGTCCAGGGAGATGTTTTTAAAGGCGGCGTAAACAAGCCATCCATTGGCAAGGCGACTCCTCAGACATTTCTTTTCCCTTTCCGATCCCGTTTCAATTGTCGAGCGAAAAAAGGGAGCCGGCGGGGGATATTGTTTACATCATTAGGCGTCCCGGCCCGCGGGGAGCTAGTTACTGGTTTCTTGAAGTTTTCATGAGTCGTTATTGGGACCGGCGCGGCTGAGGAGGCCCTTCATAAAAGGCGGCCCGTTTTTATTGTCGATCCCCTCCTCCACCACACAAACCCCCGACAGTTCTCGGATTATTACATAATAAATGTTTATTTTTTAATTTATCGGCAGGATAATAACGCGGAAAGTTGAAATAGTATGTTCAGATACAAAGTATACAAGTTGAACAATCGTATTTTACGACCTTGTGAGATGATCTCTGCTCTCTTGTCTTTTGTTCTTGTACTTCCGTTCTAGAAGTACAGATAATCACAGTATTAAATGACCAATTTTATTACAAATAGTGATACTATAATTGAATTAAGCTTTGGTTAAAATGAATCTCATTACTGACTACCTTCTTTTTTGACGTAATTTGCAAAATCAGTTGTTAAAATTGTCCGGCAACTTACATCGGCATTACCTCCCAATTACTGGATAAGAGAGTAAAGCAATATATCTATGATTGTAAAAAACCGAAACAATATCTTTCCATACTGACTACTACCCACTATTTTAAACACCAACACAATTTCGACTTCAATAAACCAAAAATATGTAGAACAAAACAAAAATAAACGTAACTTTTTAGAAACTGTTCAGATCAACAGAGATAAACACGGCATCAATTACAGAACAGACATATGTAAACTCAGTCGCAGCTACGCCAATATCATTACTCAAATTCTATGCCGATAACCTACATATATCATCACATCACAGAAAACATATAAAACAATCATCACATTCCATACATCAAACATAGAAATGATGAATGATGAGTTCGTAAGGTGTTCAATCATTTTTCCAAAAAGATAGTTCCTACTTAAAGTAAGTTTTTTTTTGTTTAATTATTTCAGCACATTTATATTTTATATTTTTATTTATATCACAAAAATCTACCGATGAATCTAAGGATAGTTGTTTTTTTAAGCCAATTCTGTTTTAGGGACACATTTTAATAAATTGTTTTCTGCTTTATTTAATACCATGTTTGTAAAGTTTATAACCCTTGAGTAAAATTTAACTGGAGGTTTTGCGTCTTTATGTGTATTTCTATTTTTAAGTATTCCGTATTTAAAGGTTTTAATTTTTATCTAATGTACTTTGTTTTTCTCAATGATAAATTCAACTTTTGAACGCATATCATAATAGAATTCGTCCCATTCTACTGGACACAAGAATGAGGCAAGCCTAATGTGTACAATTTATTGATAATAAATTTTTCTATTTCTTTGAGTGTAGTAATTCATTTTTTATATTGTTTTGGCATTTACGTTGTTAGAGAGTTGAACATTTTTTAATATTTCATTTAGCAATAACAAATTTCGGGGTTAGATTGAGATTCAAATATTGGGAATTGAACCAGATTTATTTATTTATTTTTGACCATGAAAGTCTTAATTTATAATAAATAATTAAAAGTACTTGTTAACTAACAGATTTAAAAGTAAGTAGAGATGATGTTATTGATTGTGTCACAATCCTTTATTGCTTTGACTAGCAAATTAATAGAAATTATGAATGATAGGGGGGTTCAATACTTCCTTAAAAAAACACATCAAACATTTCTACATAGTCTAAATATCCAATGTATTGGCTTTCCTTCCCCTAATTTTCCCGAGCCAATATAACCCTGAAAAGATAAACTGGCCGAAACCAGTTTAGGCCGAAACAACGAACTTAACTTGAGATACAATAGCGTTCATTCTGTCGGTCAAAAGCAAAACACTAACATACCATTTCAGCTTCTTGCTTTGTAACTGATACTTAGCAGATTTACCAAAATATACGTTCTGTAAAATATCTAACGTAAGATACTAACATTCAAGAACCATTCAATCATCTATTCAATTCAATTGTTCGACAGTTTTGTACTCGATGTTACAACTTCGTCGTTTAGACGCATAATAATATCCGGGCAACGTAGATTCTCGAAAAGGGGCTTAACAACAACCAAGTTTCTCACTTTTCACAAATCTATTCTAGACAACTTCCAAATTTAAAAAAGTCATCAATTAAACTAACTAAACTTATGTTGACGTAACTTCATACATAGAAACGAATTAAAACTACGAGAAGAATTATGAAGCTAATCATGGCATTCACGGATTATCTTATTAATCGGATTGTAAATCGTAAAATATTTTTTTTTAAATATTCGTCGTTTCATCTCGGTATGATTAATATTTCCATGTAATGAACCATCAATAAATTAATGACGATAAGTAGCTAGTTTGTTTTTAAGAAAAGTTTTTTTTTAAATAATGAAAAGTTAAGCAGGGAGCAAAGTCAGTATTTACTGCTTAAGCCCATTTCTGCTCTCTCGTGATCTTTGCTGGGAACAATGTTCATTTTTTTTACTAACCCTTGAAAACAACTTAATCAGGAGGGTTTTCATTAGAAGAGAACCATTCAATAATCCTATTACAACAGCAATATACACTCCGTTTCTCATTAGAGCCGATTAAATAAAGGGTCATTTTATTTTGTACCTCATAAAAAATGAGTTCGAGCTCCCTTTTCATTTTTATTATATTTTTAAAACCTGTTTTTACACTTGATAAATTACTCTGTTTCGTAGCAGACAAAAAATCCTCTTAAACAAAACACTTATTAGATTTTAATAATTGACATTTTATTGGAATGACATAAAAAACAAATATCCAATTTAGAAGGGAGAAGGTTTAAATTATTTTTTAATTATAATTAATTTTCCGAAAAATGAATGGGATAAAAAATTTGCGTGCTTTGTGTTTGTAAAAAATTATTTTAAAAAAATAATTGGACCAAAAGTTGTTATTTAACTTAAGCGGATTTCAAAAAACAAAACCTACCAGTCACGTGTTTTTTCCATAAGGTTTATTAATATATCAATAATAAAAATGAAAAACAGCAACATGAAATATTACATTGCCTAACTAATACGACATGCATTTCTTTACAGTATTGATGGTACTTATTTATGTTCAAGGTATGTATTCATAAGAGATTTTATTGTTTATTTATGATAAACAAGATTTACTTTTGTTGTTGTATCACTGTAGTTAGGGTTGCTGTACAATAGCACACTATAAATCGACGGCTGAAATGTACAATTTTGATTAAATTAATGTTATATACATTTGTGAAGGAAAGTCGGAAAAATGGAAATGGTTTTTATTTGTATGGGTGTGTGTGTGCGTGAGCGCGTGCGCGCATAAGAAGGGTAGAGAGAAAGAGAGAGAGAGAGAGAGGGAGAGAGAGAGTGAGTGAGAGAGAGAGAGATAGAGAGGAGAGAGCAATTAGAAAATAGGTGGTTGGTTGGATAAACGACGAACAGATATAGCAGAAATGTAGACCGGATAAACACCGTACTTTTACCGTTAAGGAATTAGAAAAAAGGGTCAATTCTGCATCAGAGATACTAAAGTTTCCAGTGACACAGAGGAAAAAGGAAGCAAGGTTAGAAGGTATGTGGTTTGATAGGTATGTATCTAGATAGATATTAACGTGTCGATTATTAATAGATGAGTAGATAGGTAGGTAGCTAGTTAGGTCGTTAAGCACAGGTAGTTTGGGCTTGCGTAATATAACTTTCTCTGAAAAAAAAAAAAAAAAAAAAAATCGGTTGGTACGAAACAATGTGACTGGAGGAAACGAAAAGTTCCGCAAAAGCAGGGCATACCCTCACATCCCTTTGACCGGAAAGGCAAATGCGAATTTTATATGATTATAGAAAATTAAAGTGCAGGCTCATGCCCATTGAATTACCACATAAACATTAAGTGAAAAAATTGAGGCACTCCTAAATTCTGTCATGAATAGCAGAATAAAGAGAAAATGCGATGATTCCAAAGCATTAGCTCGGAAACAGTACAACAACGACAGAACGCTAACAGAGAAATCAGCCAAAAAAACACAGTTTACAACGTTACCAGTGACACAGAGAAAAAAATTAAACAAGGCAAGCGAGTAAGACGGTATGTAATTTGATAGGTAGATAGATGTTGATAAGTATATCGGTGGATATGTTGGTATGCAGGTAGGTAATGTAGACCTTCCGCTTGTGAGTTCAAATCCGACTCGTAACACTAACTTTTTCATTTCAACCAATACCTTACATAAAAAGATTAATAAATTGAAATAGTTAGGAATGTTAACCAGGACACGGCAATTTATGGGTGGGTACGCATGGGGTTCTTATAAGGCAGGTAGGTGTGTACGTAAAATTTTGTCCTTTCTGTTCTGAGTTTTGTCTGCCCTGTGTTTCTTTGTAATTATGATGTATGAAATATGTGGCGTAATTTGATTATTTTTTAAAGGTTGGCAGGCACGTACGTTATTACGTTGGTAGGTTCTTAATGAGTTATGAAGGTAGTTACATAGATAAATAATTCAGCAATTAGATAGATAAATTTCATATAGTTTAGATTATTGTATATAAGGAAATAAAAATTGTATCTGATTTATTTAATTGCTTACTAATAGCATCATTTGTGTACTTCGAAGGTACGTTACTAATGAGTTGTCAGATTTTACCAACATAGTGGAAATGTATATCAATTTTGAAAGGGTCGAGCGGAAATGCCACTGTTTAGTAGGGGGTCTGCACTGTATCTACATCGGTGTTCTTAACTTTAAGTGGGCAGTTGCCGGCCGAAGGCACGTCCACTTGAATATTCACAGGCAAACTGCCACTCGATGCCCGTAAAAATATCCTCACTTAAAACACCCGGCTTTTCCAACAGTAATTTCTTCCTTCTCATGAATAAAACAGAGTGTCGACGTTAAAACGGGCCTTTTTTGTTCTTTTTTCTCGGTCGCTTTTCATTTTTCGAAGGGAAACCCTTGAACGTCCACTTAACGCGTAACCGTCTGTCGTAATGAGGTGTCGATCAAAAATAAAATTACGACGATTTTCAATTAAACAATGGGGGGTAAATTAAAGAAGAGTTCTGTAATAATGTGATAGTTGGATGCTGGAAAAAAGATTAAGAACAATCATTATCTCTAAATTTATGTACGGTATTGGTTGCGATAAAGAAAAATTAATTGAAAGAAGTTATTTGGCCAATCAGACCACGAAATGCAATGAATTATCTGTAACTTTCACTGCCTTTGCAATGTTTAAACAAATTCAAGTCCTTCATCCAACTTTTGATATTGATAGGCTTTACTATTTTCAACGTTATCATGCCAAATTGTCAAAGAAGCTCTATAACATTATACAGGCTAGAAAACAATACCAAAACGGATCTGAGAGTTGACAAGAAAAGATAGACAATCAAAGGTGATAAAAGATGACGAACCTACCGGTCTATTGCCTGTGTACACCTCAACAAGAAAGCCAGCCACTTATTATTTACCAATACCAATGTATCTCTCAAGAATGCTGCACAGTGAAAATGGCTTACATTCTACATTGCATGATCGTAGAGGACTAGAGAACAGGTCCAACCCACAGAATATCAAACGTGGAATCCCGGAATATTATTATTTACTAATGCAAGGTTCGCTGTATGGTTTAAAAAAATAAAGTTGTAATGAAGTTAATTGGTACGCATACACTTATCTAGACCCATCAGTGATGATGGTAAAATACAGAAACACATAAAAAATCTGACATGATTGGAGAAGACCAAACTAAACATAATTCATAACTGCTACCATTTTCAATGGTTTGTTAGGAATATATGCAGATGACGATAGGTATCCACCAGAACAATCCAGCCTGTATAGAACAAGTCATCTGTAACAACGAAATATCTAACGTTGAGTTTGATTAAAACGTCAAACTATCAACTGCTTCATTTTCTTCCATGTCAAATTCATCTCTCTAGTGCTAAAGTGCTGCTCTAGTCTAATGCTCAAGCTGAAACTTCTTTTAGTTCTAGCACTATTTGTGTTGAACGGCCGTGAAGAGCGGTGGAACTAAACGAAGTTTTATTCAAACACAAAATGCTATAACTTTTCTATTTACACTTGCTACTCCTTCCCTTATGTCCACCTGGTCCTCAACATAATAATAATTATATTAACACTAATAGGCAATAAAAAATTGTTTTATATGACTTCCCTTAAAATGTAGTAATCGACAAACATAGACTGAAATTGGCCGAAAGACAAAACTTGTTTACTTTTTGAAAGCCCTACTTACAATTAAAAAGTAATAGTAACTTATTTTTCCCTGAACATAACGACTTGTAACTATGATAAAACAGTGCTGAAAGGTGAAGTAGTAAAATACGTCTGGGACACCAAACAAATATGTGCAAATTAAGATGACCATAGACGACCATAATACTTGGTTCAACATCTGCAGACCCCAATAAAAATGTGATTCTTTAAATACTTATTGATTATCAGTGTTCCAATTGTCACAGACACGCATGATAGGCTGGGTGATAGTTTCCCCCTTGTTTCAATAGGTATAGACACGGCACTCATCTCTATAAAATAATGGTCCTTGTTTCAAATCCAACGGTTCTACATTTCAACCCTACATGGACTTTTTTCAAGACCGGCTATCATAATGTTCATATAATTTTCATATAATGAAATACCCTCGGAAAACAATGTACAGTTGATTTCAAGTATGGGGGTCTGGTCGTACGACCTCGGTCGTGTTTAGGTCGGGGTGTTTGGGAGGTCGACTGGGTGAGCACCTAGGCTCAGTTGCTGGGAATGCACTTTTCGATAACGAAACATATGCGATGAAAATTGTTTCTATCCACGTCCCACAAAACGGTAATCTTGAGATAGAACTCAAAATGACAAATGTTTGTCCATCCGTTTTGGAAGCGGCTTAGGCTGAACTCTTCTTTGGGATGGCGTTGTTTCCTGAAAGGCTCGTTCATTATCCATCCAAAAAACCGCTATAAATGACCTGTAGTGGTTGAAAGCCATTGTAGGCCTAATTAAAGTCACAATTAACCTAACCTATTGACAAGTACATATAACCGAAGTATACATACATTTTAATTTTAAAATATTATCGAACGAACTAACACATTGTAAATCGAATTGTTGAATAATAACTTCAACTATCATTAGTAATCACTCTATCAAAAGGTTTAATATTCGAGACTATTATTTCAGACAAAAATGATACATTAAATACAATATGGTATACATCATTGTAATATATTCAATGAGAAATTTACTTTCCAGTTTCCACTTTACTTTAGACTTCCTTGTGGGACAAAATTGATCAGAGGTAATTTTCATTCATTCAAATGAGTTACGACCATTTAACCAGGATATAAATCCTAACCATCGCGATTTTTCACGTTTGATCGGTTTAATATAGCCATTCGCCTCTTACTCTTAAAGGTAGTGAATTCCAATATCGTTCGTTTTTCTCCTGCTTTTAATTTTTACTTTGTCGAGTTCAAAGAATGAGATATTGCATATTGAGGACAATAAAGCTGATGTCAGAACCTATTTAGAAGGCTCTACTGTAACATTCCCAGGACATCTTTTATAACCAGGACTTCCTACAATTGCCCATAACCCTTTGAGGATTTTATTGCAATAATCTTCTATATTAGAGCACCTTCTACTGATTGCTGGTTGAAAAGAAGTTAAGAATATTTTTGTATTATTACATTTATTTGTTATTTAAACTACATTGTATATTGCTTGTAAGAGATGTTGCGCAGTGACAAAACTATTTCACACCGTTATTCATTTTGGGCCACTTTTTCTTTTATCTCCTTGGAGGATTTTATTATATGGTTGGAAGTGTTAACTGCAATCTAGTAGAATATGTTCTATGTTCTATAAGTTATCTAGTAGTTTTTGATGAGGTCGTTTACAAACGGTATGTCTACTCTTACATTTTGTTTCGACATCACAATACTTGTATCGAATACTTTTGTACTATTGGTAAAAATACTCAAATAGATTCTGGTAATTCATAATTCTTATTCGCGTCGTACCTCGCACTTTTAATTTCAGTAATTTATTATAACATATTTTGCCAAGCGTCAAAAAAGTTGTACCGTTCCTTCTCACCTAATCGTGCCACCTTCCAAAAATAAGGCGTGCGGTTATTTTACTAAGAAAACTTAATCCTCCTCATCTTGTGAAATGTGCAGGAATACATCTTATCTTTTCAAACATTTGAAAAAAAAACAACTGCTGATCACTTTTCTCAAAACTCGATAATGATAAAATTGAAATATCAATTTTGTTGAAATGTGTTAACAGCTTTTCCGACGTACCCACTACATAAAAACAATACTTAAAAATAGGGAAAAAACTGCAATTTTTTATTTATGTTAATGCAAAGCAGTATTTTACCCACAAGTCGATATTACGTTATCATTAAGTTGATGATTAATGAATAAACGATAAAGTAGTCATGTAAGTAAGTACCCGTTACTATCGACTAATTTCTGTCGACACTTGAGTAGTATCGAATATTTTCTGGTATCGCATGTCACTAAGGATATCGTCGATGTCCAACCATCGGTGTTTGGCTCCGATGGGTGTTTTGACTGCTATGTCATTTCAGCCCCTACTGAAAACTATAATCTTGCCTCAAACTAAATAACTTCTATAATACATTTTGAACAGACAGTGAAGAATGAACTGGATCCTCAATGGACTTACATAAATATTAATAATGTTATCTAAAATATGGTAGATGAGGTATTTTTATAAATATTCAGCCATCGAGTATAAATATACTAATAACCAGAAGGGCGATGGTGAAAATATATTTTACCAGCAACCCCTCACAGCCCACACTAATAATTACATGGGCTCAAACCAAACACATAACACAGATGTAAATAAATACATTTAAAAAACACGTAAATTCTCTATGTAAATGAAAATTTTGTTTTTAATATATAATTTTGATAATCAGTCAAGTAGCCATTTTAAGTTATTATAATGACGGTTTGTTTCTTATTTTTTAGTGTTGTCAGTCTTTCGGTGAAGACAATCCTTTATCCAGGAAAAGCTCAAGAAGTACAAGTAAGAATGAGTTTTCATTATTCTCACTGAGGACGCACTTTTTTTATTTAATCCAATTTATTTATGTGAAAGTTGACTTCTATTAATTTATTGATTTATTGTATTATAATAGTTACTGCAAGCCTAAATTGTGGAAGTTGTCTGTACAGCCTTGAAATAAACTGTAATAAAGGTAAAAAGAATGGCGTGAAGTTACAATACTCAATTTTTTGTGGACGCATCCCTGATCCGAAAGAAATTGGTGATATTTAGAAGGTCTATTCCTAGTACCTTCGTCAATTTGCCAAATCAAGGACTCAAATCATAACATGATCGTAAAAATGAAGGCCCATATTAAGTCCCTAACTGGAAAGGAACAAAAATCAACACCGAGCCAGACTGAAAAAAATTCCATACTACCGACTTCTGATGAAGAAAAAGAGATAGCTGCCAAAGAAACGGCATGGCTCGTTCAAAAGAATAAAATATAAAATTCTCATGAAAAATGTGAGATCAAAACGTAAAGTGATACAATTGATTTAATCAAAAAATCATTTGGTAACAGATAAGACAAAACACAAACAAAAGTGCAAAGGCCACCACCGATAGCACTAAGCAATGTGACTGATATGAAGCCAATATATGAAGCTCTTCAATGAAAAAAATTAATTTTAAAGCTCATGAACAATGACTAAATAAAAATTAACGTTGACAACGAAACTGAGTATAGGAGAATTACAGAATTCATGAACAGCTCAAAAAACATGGAGTGGCATACATATGAAGCCGAAGGAAAACGGAGTTGAAAAGAAAACTCGGCTTCACTGTTCATGCTCAGTTTTGAAAATACTGAAGACATAAAAAAGAATGGAAGCCATCAAAAACAGCGCAAAATGTGTCTACGTTATGGTCAGACACAAAAATATTGCAACCACACTCCAATATGCGTGAAATGTGTTGGCAAACACCTAAGAGCAAACTGCTCTAAGCCAAAGGAAGAAGCTCCAAAATGCAATAACTGTGAAGGTGGTCAACCCGCAAATTACAGGGGATGCATGATAGAGATTTCCTTGATGTCTCGCAAGCTTTTGACAAGGTCTGGCACGAAGGACTCATCAATAAACTAAAAGGTATGCTGCCAAAGCAGTATGTCCATTTTATCGGTTCCTATCTAATTGACAGACTGTTTAGATTAAACAAGAAGATCAAGATTCAAAATTAAAAACAATAAATGCAGGACTGCCACAAGGTAGTATATTACGTTCACTGCTTTACTTTTTATACACCAGTGATTTTCCGAAAATAGATGGAGTAAAAATTGCAACGTTAGCAGATGACACAGAGATGATATCACGAGGACCGACTATCAACCATTCAAACAAAATCCTCCGAAATGCATGTAATAAGATAAACAAATGGACAAAACAATGGAAAAACTAGCTAAATCATTATAAATCATTTCATCTAATCTTTACAAACAAAAAGGTGGACCATGTTCCGTCGCTCACAATCGTTGAAACTACTATACAATACAGTAATACAGCTAAATATCTGGAAATGACCTTAGATGCTAATCTTAGATGGAAAGAACACTGGTAGAAAAAAAGACAGAAATAGGTTTAAGGTATAGACAACTATACTGGTTGATCGGACGTGGCTCCAATCTTGCTATACAAAATTTAATAATATTATATAAACAAGTCATAAAGCCTATGTGGGCACATGGTATTCAACTATGGGGTTGCACCAAACAGCAATATCAAAAATTATAAACACTCCAAAATAAAATTTTACGTAACATGTTCAATGTACCTTGGTACATACGGAATAAGGACTTACATAGGGATCATAGAAATCCCGGAAATACAAAAATTTGTCGCCAAACACCAGGCTCGCCTGAGCCAGCACGAGAATGTGGAAACGACCAAACTTTTACATAACCAAAACATGGTCAGAAGATTAAAAAGAACAAAGCCGTATGAACTTGTGTAGTTAAAGGTTAATAGTGAATAGTGAAATGCAAATCATATTGTACCCTCGTGTTATTAAGAATGTAAATATTTATTTATTCTATGATATTACTGTAAAATTAATGGTTGGTCCAATAAGATCAGTTTTAATAAATTAATTTAGTTTTTAAAAAATTAAGGACTCAAACTAATTCTACTGAAGGAATTTAATAAGGCGATTTTTTAAGTGTGGAAAGGGAACGAGAGATGAATTGAATTATACACATTTCCTTAGAAACAAACTAATTGCGGTAAATAAACAATAAGTGGTTATAATTCTTTATTGCTGCAACTTTCGGTAGAGTATACTCGAAAGAATAGAAAAAATGTTGCACAGTTTGCTTATCAAATATATAAAATAAACTGATCTGTTTATTATTTTGATTGTTACTCCTGAAGACACCTAGAACACAAACAAATGGAAATTGCATTTAATATAGGAAGCTCCCACACTGAATAAGACTTAAAAGTCTTATTAACTATTCCAACTTGAAATAGAACGGAAAAAATATAATGATACGACGCAATACTGCAGGTTATGGCTCTTAGTCTTTCGGGCAGTAAAAATACCAAGGAGGTTCAAATGTTAATTACGCCGAAAAATCATAAAAGTAAATCTTTGGCCACAGGACGATTAAATATATGTAGCAGACTGTGCATATTATTCATTTAATAACAAAAATGGAGAGTTGTAGGCGTTGAAAAAATAGGTAAAACAATCGAAGGAAATATGGTGACTCACCGTTCGATGATTCCACAGAATCAGCGAATCCTCTATTCTGGATCCAGTTTCGAGTTCCAGGGCGGCACTCGCGTATTTGTCGGCATACCGGAGGGCGAACCGAGTAAACAGGAAAAACCGAAAAGTGGAAAACAAAAAGAAAAGTCGGCAAATTACACGCGCGACGAAGGGTTTCACTAGCCGGGGCGGCCAGGCGGGTTTACCAACTTAACAACAGGTGAACGGGCGAGCGGGTGAATCTTTTTTCTTTGTGTAGGGGCCCCCGAAATTAACAGCGCCGAACTACCATAAAAGGGCAAATTCAATTCCTCAAAAAATATGTAGAAGCAGCATACAGATATTCTATCAAAGATTATAATCATTTATATAAAAATATAAGATTCACATTAGAGAGATTTGTAGACTAAAACTAACAACACCCATTAGTTCAAAAATATATTATTAAAACCAATACGATTAAATAATGTATAATGTAAGCGAAATACCTTTTCATAAATGTGTTTTAAAAATAAGGGAATTTGAAATATGTTTTTCTGCTATTCTCCGGTGGGTATTTAATGGTTATTGCACAACAATGTACATACATTTTAATCAGGTACAATTTCCTGTATTTTTGAGGGAAAATGAAATACCTGATAATCAACATCGTAATTAAAGTATTGTTTTAAACATATGTAAAAAGATTTAGAAGAAACAATAGACGCTTGAAGAAAAGTTGATCAATTTTTTTAATTAAATCAAAAAGAAAAATCAATACGATTAACATCACAGTCAGAAAATAGAGGGTTTTGTCTAGATAGCAAGGGACACTTTCTACAAAACAACTAAGATAGTTTAGACAGTTGATGAAAATTAACATGTTGATGTTTTAAGTATTAACATATCGGGGATGTATTAAATTAAGCACGCTTAACTTGAAAATCAAATTAACGGTTTATTAAAAGTTTATGTTTTCAAACATGTTCAGAACGTACATTAAACTACTTACCGATGCATCCATGCGTACAAATATATCCAGAGCCAGACGGATTTCTGGATTAATTGGACGAAAATTCATGGACACAATGCAAAATTTGGGGCCTTTCCGAAGAGCAATCCAAAAAGGTAGGTATACCGATGGAAGATTATTGAAAGGAGAACGTCTGACGGAATTGGCAAAGCTAAGGTTCTAGATCTTAGCCTTTCCGGCAGTAACGATACCAAAGAGGTTCAAAAATGAGTTACGCCGAAAAATCATAAAAGTAAATCTTTGGCCAGAGGACAATTAAATATATGTAGCGGACTGTACGAATATTAATTTAAAGGGAGAATTGTAGACGTTGAAAAAATAGGTTAAGCAACCAAAGGAAATAAAGTCACTCACCGTTCGAAGATTCAACAGAATCAGCGAATCCTCTATTCTTCGGGTTCCAGGGGGGCTCTCGCGTATTTAGGCATAGGAGAGAGTGAACCGAGTAAACATGAAAAAGCGAAAAGTGGAAAACAGAAAGAAAAGTCAGAAAATTACACCCGCGGCGCATGGCGAACACGATTTCACTAGCCGGGGCGGCTAGGCGGGTTTACCAACTTAACAACAACCGGTTAACCGGCGAATTTTTTTTATTCGGGAAGGGGCCCCTGAAGATACCATAAAAGTGTAAATTCAATTACTCAAAAATATGTAGAAGTATACAGATAACACAGATATTCTAGGAAAGGTTTTTATCATTTACATAGAATTATAATATTCAAATTAGAAAAATATAACAATAAGAATACTTCTATATTAAAACTAACAACAAATGCACACCAAAAACAACTAATATGTAAAAAAACATGTTTCAGAATTTTTCATTGTAATCAAATTTAGTGTGTAAATTGAGTTCTCTTAATTATTGATTTATTATAGGCCTAATGGTTATTGCGAGCCTAAATTGTCGTAGATGACGGTAGAGCCATGAAGTAGACCGTAATAAAGGTCTGAAGAATGGCGTGATGATTCAATACTCATTTTTTGTGGCCACATCCTTGATCAGCAAGAAATTGGTGACATTTAGAAGGTCTATTCGTAGTAACTTCGTTAAATTGTCAAATCAAGGACTCAAACTAAGCCAACTAAAAGAATTTAATAAGTCGATTTTTTAAACGTGGAAAGGAAACAATGAATTGAATTATGCACACCCCCTTAGAAACTAATTACGCTAAATAAACAATAAGTGGTTATAAATCTTTATCGTTGCAACTATCGGTAGAGTATACTCGAAAGAATAGAAAAAATGTCGCCTATTTTCTTATCAAATATGTAAATTAAATTGTTGTTTATTATTTTGATTATTGCTCCTAAAGACACCTTAGACGCAAACAATGGGAATTGCCATTAACATAGGTAGCTCCCAAACTTAGACTTAAAAATCTTATTAACTATTCCAACTTGAAATTGAACGGAAAAAATATAATGAGACGACGCAATACTGCAGGTTATGGATCTTAGACTTTAGGGCAGTAACAATACCAAGGAGGTTCAAATGTTAATTACGCCGAAAAATCATAAAAGTAAATCTTTGGCCAGAGGACAATTAAATATATGTAGCGGACTGTGCGAATATTAATTTAATTAAAAAAAGGGAGAGTTGTAGACGTTGAAAAAATAGGTTAAGCAATCAAAGGAAATAAAGTCACTCACCGTTCGACGATTCCACAGAATCAGCGAATCCTCTATTCTGGGTCCAGTTTCGGGTTCCAGGGCGGCACTCGCGTATTTGTCGGCATACCGGAGGGCGAACCGAGTAAATAGGAAAAACCGAAAAGTGGAAAACAAAAAGAAAAGTCGGAAAATAACACACGCGACGCATGGCGAACACGGTTTCACTAGCCGGGGCGGCCAGGCGTGTTTACCAACTTAACAACAACAGGTGAATGGGCGAGCGGGGGAATCTTATTCTTTGGGAAGGGGCCCCCCCAAAATTAATAGGGACACGTACAGATAATCTACGGTTTTTTTTTTGTTTTTTGAGAACACCCGCTACTTTACCAAGTATTCGGAACTTTTATTCCTGGCCATCGACGACCAATAGTAACAAACATACTTACTTTGTTTGAACAAAAAGTAATTTGTCAAAATTTTTAGCGTAACATTTTTCTAAACGCATTATATCATTATAATACAAGAACAATAAATACATAATTAACAATAAACATCTATTCGAGAGTTTAAAGCTTTTTTAAATTTCTTAGAATCAGTAAGGCAATATATCTATGAAAACTTAGTCCAGTAAGCGAGATTCGAAGGTATGAACTTCCGCGAAATACACCGCTGCTTTAATCACTTTAGATATCGTGACTTCGATCTCTTCGGACAGACACAAACTTCCCAACTCAACCTACAAGCGTTCGCAGATTTCCCCTTTTTCTCATTTTTCTATAATTCCTCTCTTTCGTGTAATCAGGATCCGATTCTCAACAAGTTTTGAAGAGACCACGAGTTGATTATTAGTGAAGTAATTATTTCTTTTATTTAATAAATTAATCCCAATTTGTTTAATGGCCATAATTGTTATAACAATAGTTACATAATTATTCCAATTAATTATTCTTTTCATCTAAGGTTTCCGAATTCCGCTCATAGCCCTAATTTTTCATCTCAATAAAAAACCTTAGATGAAAAGAATAATTGAAATAATTAATATGGTCAACCATGACTACTAAACAAATATGGATTAAACAAACCAAAAAATGAATGAAAAAAGGAATACAGAGCATATGCAGAGTATTGAATACAAGCTATCTGTGGTTATTGATCCATCGCAGTGTAAATGAAACTTAATTTACTCTAAAAGAATGTCAGCAGATTTTTCATTTTACTATTTCAAGTAACTCTAATACATTTTAACCAATACAAATGTGTTAATTAAATTTAAAATAGACTTAAAATCAAACCTACAAATGCTGCTGGTATTCAATTAATTTATACCGCCAGCAAATTCGAACCTTGTAATTATGAAGCATTCCCAACGCACTGTATAGTATGAGGGGATATTCTACCATTGGAGAAAGTTGAAAAAAAATTTCGTAGTAGGGGGAATTTAATTAATTTCCTATACCACCGCTCAGTGAGACGGATGTTAAAAACGCTAGTACAAAATGAAATGGAAGGCAGGCAAAAATTAATATCGGGTTTAGTGATATGGAATTTGAATTGAATACAAACAATTGTTTTAATTGCAAAACAACATTTAACAATGCGAAATTTACGAAATAGAAATTCTTGAAAAAAATTTTGATATATGTTTTATAAGTCGATGAGTAGATAACATGACGTTTAATGATTTAATCTTTAATGGATTATGTAGCAGACTTTGTTAATATTAAATTGAAAAGAAAGGAAACGATTGTGGGCGATGAATCGGCAAAGTAGAGGGTAAAGCGGGTAAACAGGAAAAGAAGGAAACAGCCATACGATTCTACCAACTGAACAACAGTTGAACATATGTCGCGCTGGTAAATACTTTTTCTTCTTGAGGGGGCCCCCGAAATTTACAGTGCGACCGAACAACTTAGAAAATAACCTGCCAAAAATTAACACAAATATTAGTATTTTATTCTTATTCTATTATTTTTAATTAAATTAACTGACATTCTTGATAGTTGGATAAAACAAAATAGAAAATAGAAACCGCAAACGTTGTTAATAAAGTAGTCACTAAAAAATTTAACTCTTGAGAGCAGTAAAATTTACAGTAAATGATATCAGGCTATTATCCTTCAAGACGGTTTTCAAACATTGCTTTTAATAAAGGTTTTCAACAACAGCAGAGATTATATTAACCCTTAGTAAACCTCGGAGTGCCTTTAAAAAAAATTCATTTGTATATCGGGTTCGAACGTAGGGGCCTATGGATTTGAACCGTGGACGTTTACCTTGACGTGATGAGCTCCATGTCAACCCCAAACCGTTGCGTCCACCGACTCCCCTAATACAGCACTATTGTACAGTTTTGTACTTTACATAAATTTACAGTAACGACAAATGCAACTTACAGATTTTTTATTCTTTGATGCGATTAATTAATTAGAGTAAAATTAATCATTTATGAGGGGAAATTTATTGTAGAGAAAATTATTAGAGAAAAATTTTGAAACGTTGAAGTTACACGATACGTGAAATTTAAAAAACAGAATTGAGAAACAGACTATGGTTATATGGCCTTTTTAGTTCTATTCGTAATGTAGGGTAACCTCCTGAAGTATTCCATCGTTCTGATTGTTGAACAATTACTTAATAAAAAAACAAAAGCATGTCGTACTAACCACAGAAGGGGCTTGACGACCAGTTGGGCACTGAGACGTCACTAATAGAAGGGTGACCACTGGGTGATTCTTCGCACCCAAGTGCCAGATTGTTTTTATTTACTTTGTCAGATTTTCTTTTTCTTTTATTTTTTACTAGCAAAATTTTGATTTCTAATAACGTACTGCTGCATAAATAAACATAAACAAAAATTGTTAGTGATGACTAATGGTGGAAAACTTGATTTTAAAAAGTTGTGATAAGGCATTTGTCTGTTTCATCATTTAATTGCTTCAGCCCTTGTGTATCCCGACAATGAAAAGATTCTTGCTTTTCTGTGGACTTGGAGGAGGTCGGACATGCGATAACCACCTTGTGCAAAATTATCTAGAACAGAAAATTTCTTTCGGTTACTTTCGTAAGGGGATGTGAGCTTTTTTATTTTGATAAATTATAAATTTTTCTTTGGTCAATTTCAACTAGTGACCTCTCTTAGGCTAACTCCCCAAGTTTGCTTAGTTTTTTGTGAGCACTTTAAAGGGTGAGATAATAAGGGTTTATTACGATTATTTCTTTTTAGATGAGAAGCCATTTCCAAAATGTTTACTTTTACCGACCTGCAAACTCACGACACGATCCTGTGGAAGGTAGTTACAGTAAATATACACGGTTACAGGCTTCCAATATCGAGGACATCCGTGGACAGCATACGATTGTTTTTCACATTGCTTAGTACATTTCGTTCACGTGTACGGCTGCTTTAGACCTGGATGTGCTTCATGAGCCGTAAAATTAAGACGCCGGGCCAAAAGTGGCGAGGTCCAACGGGGAAAATGTCTTGTTATTGGATGTAACTCCATCCTGGCGTGCTTTGTGCAGGTCGTACATTCCTAGTCTCTGGCCGACCGTGTCAAACGGCAATGCTAACCGAGATTTACGCCTTTCTTCTGTTCAAATTCTTGGACGAAATTGCACCCCCGATAAATTCGGACAACTATTAACTTTCGTAAACCAGTATGCCTCGCGTTCAGTCGACGATTCGTAACAGAATCATCAGAGCACGCATCAGTTTAGTAGGTATTATAAATTTTTTGAATGCTGGATTTTCTTGACGCAAAATGTTACAAAAAGAGCGTGTATAAATGCATTATTATATATTTTGTTTTGTCTGATTTTCAGAATAAATTTTCAGTTAAAGAAAATCGACCAGGTTTTCATTCACAAACACTCCGGATCAAGGTATGGACTTGAAGAAGAAACCAAATTCAGTTATTACTATTTTAAGGTCATCATCAGAAAAAATTAAACATGTCTAGAGCATGAAATGTTTAAGTATGTAAAATAGGAGTGTTAGTGAGGTGTTAGTTGAAATGAAAAAGTTAGTATCACGAGCAGGATTCGAACCCACGACCTTCGGCCCGCTACGCCGCAGCACTACCACTTCGAAGTATTCGGACACCGACTCCCCGTCTCAACATACCTTTTCGAATTTTCCCTACTTTTGGCCATTTTTCGAATCCCGTGACACTAATTGTTTCATTTGAACCAATATCTTATATAAAGATCATTTAGTTCTTAAAAATTTATTTTCATCTTGTCATACCAAAAAGGAAACTCAGTAAAATTGACTGAATGCAGTCGAAAAAAATTTATTATACTAAAATTTATTTATTACAAATTTACTAGTTTTTATGATCAACTTGACAATTAATATAAATCATTTAATTAAAGTTTTTCGTTGAGATGAAAAGCTCTTTGTAGTTAATCGAAATTCAACAGTGCCAAAATGTCTTATTCTTGTTCAAGTTTTTTACGTGACATTGAGATCTAGATTTCTTAATTAATAATTAATATTTACTCGGTAAATTTGACCGTTTTCTTCAAACGACAATCTGTATAAATAACTTTTTACGTAAGTTTTGTTTGGAATGAAAAATTTAGTGTCACGAGCGGGATTCGAACCCACGACCTTCGGCTATATTCGCCGCTGCTCGACCACTTGAGCTATCGTGACTTCGATCCACTCGGACATTAACTTCCCATCTCAACTCCAAATTTTGAATTTTCCCCTCTTTTTCCCATTTATAAAATATCGTGTTATTTGATTCTCGGCGACAAATGAAATGGTCACGGAGAGCTTTTAAATAGTAGAGCTTCGGCGTATCTGAGCTAAAGTCGTGGGTTCAAATCCAGCACACGACACTGATTTTTTTTTATCTCAACACAAAACCTTAATTTATTTACATACTGCATACTACAGAGGAAACGCAGTAAGAAAATATGCATTAAATGAGTTTGAATTTGATATATAGGATGCTAGAGGGAAACTCAGGATTCAACATTTTACTAAATTTAAATGAAGGTAAAATAAATATTGTGAATAACAACTGCTGGTTTATAGAATGAATGTCAGTAAGTAAATATGTACTAAATGAAGACAAATAAAATGTCATCCTCGAAATCATATTTAAAAGTTGCTTACAGAAGAATTCTAAGAAATACAAAAAATTGTTCCTTCTACAAAATCTCCAATGTTTCTTGCTTTTAAGGATGATGGAATCGTTTTCTCTTTTTTACATGGTAACATTTTCACTGGACATGTTTATATCTATTAATATTTAAGAAATTAAAATAATAATAACTCTAAAAAATGTATTAAAATTAATTTTATTTACGGTACAAATTACAGCGCGAATCCCCGGAGCAAAATTGTAAATGGGAACAAAAATATTTATAATTATTAATTTTATTTACAGTATACTTTACAAGAAAAAAAATAGGAAAAATTTATTAAATTTTAAGGCCTAATAATTATTGAGATATCGTGAGATACGGTCTGTGTGATGTAGATTTGAAAAAAAAAAAAAAAAAACATTTTCTTTAACTTGCCAACGTTTCGATCTTTTATTGAGATCATCTTCAGGGCTCAAGTGTTTGTCTTCTATGTGCTTGTGCCGTTCTTGCGTGTCGTGTTGAGAGTGCCGGTGATATTGTGCGGTTTTATGTTTATATATGTTGGATTTTGAAGGGGTGGAGAAGAATGGCACAAGTACACAGAAGACAAGAAGACAAACACTTGAGCCCTGAAGATGATCTCAATAAAAGATCGAAACGTTGGCACGATGAAGAAAATGTTTTTCTGAAAGCTATTTCACACCAGGCCGCATCTCACGATATCTAAATAATTATTAGTATTAACGGTAATCCCAATGTTAAATGCATATTCATAAAACATGATAAAAACAAAAAGGAAAATTGGTGTAACAAAACCATCATAATTTTATTGATCGATCTGATCAAAGTGTGGTTTGATATCGGGAAATTTATTAGGGGTCGCTAATTCTCGTTTAATATTATCATTTAGACGAGTTGTTTGGCTAACGTCATCAGCAATAAATGCATGGCAGTCCGTGCGTGGATAGAACGTAGGTAATGAGAATGAGATTGGGTTATCCGTTTATTGATTTCTGGTTTCAAACAGCGAGAATAGGCGAACCCCTGAGATGATAGAAGAGTTAATCTACCGGCAGACGATCCATCAAAGTTCAATCAATCTACGGCGTTTTCCCCTCTTTTTAGAAAGGTTGACAATAATTTTGTTCTATTTCTTTGTAGCACTTGTATCGACAAATAAACAAATCGACGAAATTTAAACGTCCAAATTTTATATGAGATTTGGTTTATGGAAAAGTTACTAGGTAATTCGTCATACATAACTGACAGTTTAAAAGATTTTATTTTAATATTGTACATATGACTTGGGTTTTGGAGGTTTAGATATCGAATTGTGGGAAAAACACCTGATAGAAAAGACCGGCCAGGACCAAAACTTGCGAAAACACCACGGTTCGCTAAGTTTCTCAAAGTCCTGGATTAGAATCCAAGCCGATGGTGTAGGAGTTTAAAGAGGCTACGGATTGAGGATAAGAATAAAGGAGAGCACTTTCTCGATTAGGCCACGTGCTGGGTTAAGTTGGAATTGGTGTATTTACCGTGAGGAGGGTCGGGCCTAATCCAACAAAAAGGTCTCTTACACAAACCGTTCTACAAAAATATTATTATTAACTTTATATATAAACTTATTATAACAACATCAATGGAATGAAATTTACTAAATGGCACGGTTAACAGAAACGCATAAAATATCGTCAGCAGAGAGCAAATAGTTCAAACGTTTTTTCAAAATTTGTTGTAAGTAACAATTCAAAATCGAAACATTTAATAAAATGCTCCAATGTTACTACTTTTTTAAAATTATGATAGGTTACAATTAAATCGGAGTTATTCAAATGAGCCGGCTTGTTTTCAGCCCGTTTTCCTTTTGAAGTGGGTTTCACGACATGACCTAACTTTTCTTCACGACCCTCTCACATTCCCTGATTCGTAAAATTGACGAAACATTCCACTGTGTTAAAGTTGCTTAGCTAAAGTTTGTTAAGTTGCTTTTATAGTTTTTTATCTAGGAATTGTGAGCTCATTTCATACAAGTCTTCCAATTTAAAATATTTATAAATGTTAAGGTTTAGTCGTAGAAGTTAATTAGAGAAAAACCCGCACCGCAGAGACCGTTTAAAATAAATTAGAACATAGAAAAAATTCATTACCTTTGACGATGAATGATTATTTGGATATAGTGACAAATCTATTTTTGTCATCGTGCCAACGTTTCGATCGTTACTGAGATCATCATCAGAGCCTGGGATTTATGAAAATTGTTTAAATTTTACAGATACATGTAGGATGTGAACAAAAATGAATTTATACAATGCTAGAAATTTTAGATTCAATCAAAGTACTACAAAAGTGTAGGTGTGCCATTCTTGTGCGTCGTTTAGAGAGTGCCAGTGAAATATTGCTGTTTTATGCTTTTATACGTTGGTTTTTGCAAGGGCGCGGAAAGGAAGTTGGGACAGAAAGACATTTTCATATGTTGAGTCGGCTTCTTTGACCTGAAAGGAGCCGACAATGGGAAAAAATGGGCATTGGTTCGTCCTGATTGTATAGACGGGGATAATTAGAGAAAAGAATGCCAAATTTGGCCAAATTTTTTAATCTATATGTTTTGATGGTTGCGTACTAATTCAGCTGGACGGCAGTGGCAATATACAACGCGATTTCCTTGATGGATCGTCCAACGGCAACTCCGAAAACCTAAGTGGTGACAGTAGCAATATGGGAAGGAGAAAAAATGTGTTTTGGGCAGATTGGAATTGTCGATCTGTAAGGTTTGATTTTAGTAAATCGTATAACCTAGAGTGTAGGATGGCCTTGAATCACAGAATCCCTCGGATGCCACACTATGTCAGATGAAGGGGATGTGTTCAGGAGTACTGAACCAGTACCGATTCAGCTAGAGGAC
>CM077108.1:14734318-14761185 GCA_039619505.1 Cimex hemipterus
AGCCCTCGGATGCCACACTATGTCAGATGAATGGGATGTGTTCAGGAAGTCACCAGGACTGTACTGATTTAGCTAGGCTATTGCTATTTGCTTAACGGCTCGTCAAGTAGCAACTCCGAAAACTGAAATGGTGAAATGGGAATAAGTAGTAATTTATGGACGTGAAAGTAGTGTTTTGTTTGTGTGGAAATGACGGTTTGTAAGGTATTATTTGAGGTAGTTGGAAGATGGTTGAGATTTCAGCCCCTGGAGACACGGCGGGTCAAACGGGAAAGTAGTAATGTGGTTGATATCTTATTATTTTAAGAATAATATTTTCTTTTTTGTAAAATAAAGTATTTTTGAGATTGAATGTTCGTTCGACAGCTTAAGATTGACAAAAAAGTTCACTCGAAACGTGTGAGCACGTCTCTTGAAATCGGATATTGAATGAGTTTCCTTAATTTGTCACTTGTAGATGGAAAACGAGAAGGAAAACAAAAGGCGATGTGGAAATTGAAAAGGGGGGGAGTAAGAATTGCGCAACGGGATTCCTTTCAGGCTTAAATAGTAGAAGAAGAGCCGGTGCGAATGATGTCAAATCCGTTCTCCGACTACTCTTACAAAAGGAAACTCGCACCCAATTATACAGACTTAGAATTACACGACGTCATTGTGTTCGCCGACGACACTTATCTCAACCCATCCCCGGCGGAGACCAGAAGCACAAATTATTACGTACGATAATAATATATAAATAGGGCCGGGGGATGTTCGGCGTTCCGTGTGTTTGTGTGGGGCATGGTACAAACAGTCGCACATTCGAGCGAAGCTTACAATTAAACGGATTTTCTCTGCCAACCTTCTGCCTCCTCATCCCCGAACCTATGGCTCTCATGTGAATCATAACTCCTCTACCAAATTAGTCACTCAAAGGGAAAGGGTTGCTGAATCCTCTTATCTCTACAGCAAGGAAGGGCTTACTTTTCAAAGCCAATTCTATGCTCTATCTTATATTATATATGCGGGCTTGGGTATGTGTTAAAGTTATAATATACTTCAAAAACACAACTATTATTAAAAACAAAATAGATTTTGTAATAATTGGAAGAAATAAATAATTATAAAAAGGGATTAATGATTGATCCGGAAATCAAAAGCTGTTTTAAAAATTCCCATTTTAAACAAACCTTTAATAATTTGAAAATGGCTTTTCATTTTCTTTATTGACTTTTATCTCACCCATTATTGATATTTTAAAAAAAATTCAATACACTTTTTACGAATTAAGCGAAAATCCGATGGGATGAGATCCGGTGTGACTAGGATTTAGAAAAATATTTTCTTTATCATGCCCACGTTTCGATCATTATTGAGAACATCTTCAGGGCTCAAAGCGTTCGTTTTCTGTGTAATTGTGCCATTCTTGTGTGTCGTGTTGAGCATGCCTCAAAAACTAAACACATACTTTTTAACCATGCCGCTACAAAATTTTGTTCCTTTACTTGAAATTTTTTTAACATGATCTGACTCACAGCCCAACAACAGAGATGAAAAGTTAAGGTCACGAGCGCAATTAGAATCCAGGACCTTAGGCTCGTTAGTCACGGTGTTTCGAGTCGTTATGGCAGCGGTTTAATGAGCGGAAGGTCGTGGGTTCGAATCCCGATCATGACACTTGCTTTTCTCCATCTCAACCGACCTCCTGTACCTCAAATACAAAGAATAATTAATATGGTAAATTATGATCGATGAACATATCTGGATTAATGGAATATTTACATTTCTAGTAGAAAGAAGAAACATGACTCTTTTTACGTGAAAGTTGCTCAGGTAAATGAATTGGCTATTTTTCGTAGCTCAACAACTACTTATCTTAGACATAATTCATTTTTTTTTTAAAGGGCAGGGTTTTCTAATTTGAATGTACCAGCACCAGAGCCAATTGTAAATGTTGATTTTTCTGAGTTACAGTGTTGTTATATGAAAAAAATTTATAACTTTTCTCTTTTTTTTTAAATTATTATTGCCAATAAAATATAAAAAGCAATGAAGGTTGAACAGTTGGTATTTCGTTCAGATAATAATTAACAACTACATAAATTTATTATATTTTCTTGTCAACAACACAATAATCAAAATATTGTGAGGGTGAATCTTATACAATAAAAAAAAACTAAAAATAACATACCCGAAATAATATGTTTAAAAAAGGTCTCTTCTTGGCATAAAACAAACGAAAAATAAACAATGATGGAAAAAATATTTTTCTACCACAACGGTAATCTATTAACAGGTAATGTTCAGAGATAAAAAGCTTAAAAAAAAAAAATACAAAATTAATCGAAATGAATCGCAAATGGCGTACGTTGAATATTTCAGTATGGCATAAAAATGTAAAATTAAGGTCGTCTTTCTGCCAGCGCACTCTTTTTTCCGGATTGCCGCTTATCTCCTCTTTTCCCAATGTGTTTGTGATGATCGTCCCCTCTCTTTCACGGGTGCAGATCCCTTTCTTCAGAACAATCATCACAATATGCGTAAAATTATTCGAGTAAAATTTTGGATTGAAAATCTGGTAATCTTTGAATATCGGAATACTTGGCCGTTCCATATACTTCGCACCTTTACATCCAAATAGGTTTGAGTAGGTATGCATAAGTCGAACGTTTTGATTTTAATGGTAATTTCGATTGTCGGTTGAGTAGGTAATAAAGAATTTGAAATCGTTTGTTCGGGTGTCTGTTTTTTGAATCGTATGTCTGAATTCCAAGTCTTCTATCAAATTTAAGTCCTAAATAGTTAACTTTGTCGAATTGAGAAACAGCTTTATTGTATAAGTATAGACTAGGACAAGTGTAACGATGATGTTGTGTCTTTGGGGGATTAAACTTTATTTCCCAAAGGTTGCTCCATTATTCAATGTTGATATGAATGAAGCTTGTGTAGAAGAAAGATGACTTGTTAATAAGGTGGTGTCATCTAGATATGTGGCGGTAAGTGTATTCTCATTTGTGGACATATCAGAAGTAAAAATTGTGTACAACAGCGGAGCGAGTATTGACCCTTGTGGCACACCCGCAAGCACTTCTTCCATCCCAGAAGTCTCCGTACCCTGGTTTACTGCGAAAAATTTCTCTTTAAGGTGTGATTGTATAATCTGATAATAGACCTGGGGTAAAGGTTTTAATTTGTATATTATAGAAATTAAGCCAGTTGTACATAAATGGCTAACTGAGAAATATTAGAGAAAAGAATTTGTGATTCTCTCTAGATTGCGAATAGATCATATCAGGCTAATCCATAATAGGCTTTTAATAGGACCTTCCAACTTATCCTCGATGTACGCGAAGTGGAAAACGCATCATTTTGACAGTAAAACATATTTTGGTCGACTGTCCCACTTTGCAAAGGCTCAAGTGTTTTACTGGGTGCCCAGTGTTTCTTTCGAAGAGCGCTTTTCATCTTTCTCAAATTTATTGAAATTTATAATGAGATTTAGGCCTTTTCCCAAATTGTTGTACTATTGAATGCCCGCTAACGTTTGAATAAGAGTTGTGCGTGCAAGATTTCATTTTCCAGATGTTTTTGAACGGAGGCTTCCGGAGCGGAAAAATGAAATGGAAGAAAATACAAATTGCGGTGTAATAAACTGCTATGCCCAAAATCGCAATTCAAATAAGAAAAATAGCTCCCTAAAAAAAGAAATGTTCTTGTGTTTTGTTTCTTATTATTGTTATGTAGAATTAGTTATCATATTTGAATGGAAGAATAAAAAGATAAGGATGAGCCTATACTCATGCTGAGACTGTTCCTAGTCTGATTCCATTATTATTATTATTATTATTATTATTATTAGCCATACAAGCCTATGGGGAATTTTTAAATTATAGAAAAAATTCACAATACTAATTAAAAAAAAAGGAAACAGAAATAAAGGTTATAATTTCTTTACATTTTATGTAATTTAAAATGGAAATTTTGCCTATATTTGGGCGTCCAAATTAATAATTTTAAAAAGAAAAATTAAAGCTTGGATGGCCATAGGATAAATTTGATTAGGAGTGAATGTTTGGAGTCGGAGCTTCATAGCCTTCAGAATAGATATGGCTAACCTAAGATAGAAGGTTTGGATGTTAGGGCGTGAAATGACCTTAGCCGTTAAAACGCCCTTAAAAATTAATAATAATAATAAACAATAAAGATGTAAATATTTTTTTTAAATCAGCACAAACATTTTTTAAAAAACTTGCAAAGCTCATCTGTATTTCTTTAGGTTTTGTCATACCACGTAACCTGGTATAACCTGTACAGATCGGACTAACCTAAAACCTGCAAAACCATGTCTCACCCCTTGAACAGTTGCACAAGCTGTGGAAAATGATAATAAAATTACAAAAACCATATTAACCTCCAACACATTGAATTCCTTCAATCCAACATCCTCGGAACCGTATTCTACAAATACAGACTAATACGCAATATTCCATTGAATTGGCGAAAAACAGCTACAAGAGGTTTCATAAACAATTATCCAATCACACAAACCCATATGTAAGAATTCCTTCATCTTTTAACCTGGTATAACCTACACAGATCGGACTAACCTAAAACCTGGGAAACCATGTCTCACCCCTTGAGCAGTGGCTTTCCAGGAGATTGTTCCCGACGGCGGAAGTGTCATCGGATTCGCCACTTCTTAAGTTACAGTATATGTGAGTGTACAAAATAAATCTACACAGCAATTAAAAATATACTAGACACGAAATAAACATCCTGACATAAATAAATTTTTATTTTTATACGACCATACACTTGGATATTTTGTAATTAATACTTGGTTATTTTACATGATTCATTTCATATTATGAAGATCCGCAAAATTAATACAAACTCCCTGATGAAATGATATAAACGAAAACGGCATCGCCCTACATCAGATGAGACTTGAAATGATTTTGTCTTTAGGATTTGCCTTCAGGGTAAGGTTTGATCAAAGATAAGTCAATCAAAGCTTGATCGACCTCGAACTTAGTTGACAACCTCCGGGGCGAGGAATATAGCCGTAATTAAATTTCTAGCTATGCAGTTCCCAAGGCGATTGCTTGTGTTTCGAGGACAAACAGTCAGCCTACTCAGGAAACCGACGACCTAGAGCCGAATCCATTACTCGACTAATATTAGTCTTAAAGTCAACATCTTTACCCGCGCTAAGTCTACCTGATCCATTACCTTTATTAATATGCCATGATATAACTGGCGTTCATTATGCCAGCCGGAACGTATTTCATCACTTTTGGTACGAACTATATCCTCTATGTGTAGAGATTAGTGACCGTTAACGGATAATTATTCAGATATCGTGAGATGCGGTCTGGTGTGATGTAGGTATCAGAAAAACATTTTCTTTATCGGGCCAACGTTTCGATCTTTTATATATATATATATATATATATGTACTTTCTAAATGTAAACTATATTAGTAAATCCCAGGCCCTGAAGATGATCTCCATAAAAGATCGAAACGTTGGCACGATAAAGAAAATGTTTTTCTGAAACGTACATCACACCAAACCGCATCTCACGATATCTGAATAAATATATCCTCTATGATTGACTATTCTTAATTGTCTGTAAGATAGTTGTTAAGCTCTTTTTTTACACTGATCATATACGATTAATTGGAACGAACATTAAGTTCTCATCTTTGCTTTAACTGCTCCTCATATCAGTTCTTAGTAATTGCTCGCAGCATAAAATTGATGTGTGACGAATTGCATATTTCCGCACAGTAAAATTTATGGATTAACTCACTATTTTCGTAGTCCGCTTGACCAATAATAGATGACTATCAAGCCGAAGATCGTGGGTTCGAATCCCGCTCGTGCCATTGTCTTTTTTTCATCTCAACTAAAAACTTAAATTAATTGTTATGGATTAACTCTGAATATTTCCCAATCAAAGGGTCTAACAAAAGGAGAAATGGCGATAAATCTATTCGTGAATGGGGAGCCATTTGTAGAAGTGTCGTTATTAAATTAACACTTTTGTTAAGTGGGGTCAGCTAAAAACATACAGATTAAAAAGTGAAATTTCATAATTAGCAAATACTTAACATTTTTAAATTAAAAAACACTAAAAATAAATTAATTAAAGTTTTTAGTTTAGGTAGAAAATCAGGGTCATGAGCGGAATTCGAACCCTCGACATACGGCTAGATACTCCATTACTCTACCACTTGAAATATCGGGACTTAGATCCTCTCGCTCACCCATTCGAACCATTTGATATCTCAACCTACAACCGTGCGAATTTTCTCTCTTTTTGCTATTTTCAGAAGTCTTTTATTCAATTGGTCACCAACAACCATCTTACCCATCTTTTGAGTTTGAGATGGAAAGATGCTGTCCGAGTGGATCAAAGTTCGTATCTAGCGTTCGAATTCCACTCGTGCCATTGGCTTTTTATAATCTCAACTAGAAACCTTAAAAAGCCGAAAAATATCAATTGGTCAAGCGGATCACGAAAATTAGTAAACCAAAAATAAAATAAAAACGATAAATGCGGTATGGCGTGATGTAGATTTCAGAAAAACATTTTCTTTATCGTGCCAACGTTTCAAGCTTTACTGAGATCATCTTCAGAGCTCAAAGTGTTTGTCTTCTGTGTACGTGCGCCATTCTGCGTGCCTTATTGAGACAACAAAAAAACGATAAAACTCAAATCATTGTGAAAGATGTGGTTAATTTTGATAGGACAGTTAATATTAAAACTTTTGTGCAATAACAATAGCTTATTTTTGATTCTGAAAAAATTCATAGATCAAAACTCGAATTTTTCCATTTTATGAATAAACGGGATTTACTATTTATCAAAATTAAATAATATTTTATAAGAAACTTTATATGGAATAATATTTGTTTTGGTTAATTTATGATTTGCAAAGAGGAAAATCATACTTTCTAGTTAGATTGCTAGAAAAGAATATGGAAAAACAGCAAATTTTCAAAATTGATGTAGTAAACGAAACGTTGTTGAGTGTTGTACAAAAGATCTTATTCTCTTTAAATAATTATTGGCTAATGATTTTTCTTTTTCTATTGTTATTATAAAGGTAGGCTTTCGCTTTGTAAAACTTGCGAAAAACCCCGTTTGCAAGTCGGCTTGTTTCCAACAGCAGACGAGCTGTCGGTTCGGTCTAATTCGACGTGTTATCAAGCCTCGGGGGAAGAGGCGGTCAAATTTTAATTCCCCGTTAAAGTTTGAAAAGGTTTGTTTTGGGATGAGAGAGCTCCTGACAAGGGTGAATATTTCATAATCTGCGAACTTTCTAAAGAAGTTTAAAGCCGGCCTGCAAGTCGACGTCAGCCGGCTTGTTTAAAAATGCAAACTTCCTGGAATTAGTGCATCAATTATTTCAGTTTGAAATTTATGGAAGGTCCACCTTTTAATATAACTACTGAGTGATACGTTTTCATTTTATGCCAGTGTCCACACAATTCTTCTCATATTAATCACGATCTGATACCAGTCTTTGCAATTTTATACTTTGCATATTGAGAGAACAAAAAAAAAAAGAAAAGAAAAGTAAATTCAATCCCACTTCTGATGTCGTAGAGTTAGAGAAAAGAAAAGGGTGGTCAATAGCAGAGAGAAAGAAAAACATGCAAATCTCGGAGACTGAGTGATTAATTTTTATAGGAACCCGAACTTTGTTTTATCTACAGAACTTTTGGTAAGTCCCCATAGGTTAGGTTAGGTGGCAAAAGTACTAGGAGGTGGGGTTTGTGTGCCCCAGGCACTGCAGCCTTCTGGCTTATTGTACCTTCCTCGTTCTTTAGTTTAGTCAATAGACTCGATCCTTTTACTTAGGATTATCAAGTCATTGACTGTTATTGCTTCAATGTGGTTCTCTGAGTCATTTCTGTGCGTCAGATTGAATCTCCATTGAGCCGTTGCTCCGCATTCGAAGATGATATGAGTGGCTGTTTCCTCCTCCTCATTACACAGTCTGCAAATTGGATCACTATTATATATGCCCATGTTTTGTAGATGTTTTCTCAGGTGCCAGTGGCCGGTTAGTAGTCCCACCACTCCTCTGAGATTTGCCCTCTCCAGTTGTAGCAGTGTTTTTGCCAGTTTTGGTGAGGGTTGTTTTATCATGAGTTTGCTGTGTCTAGCACTGCTAGAGTTTATCCATTTTTCTCTTTGTTTTATTTGGATCCATTCTGCGATGGAGGATTCTACGTTTGTTTTGGATATCCCAAGGATAGACTCGGGGCCTATGTATGGTCTTGTGGATCCTCCTCTGGCCAGTCTGTCTGCTTCTTCATTACCCAAAATTCCCCTATGCCCTGGCACCCAGGATACCGTTACCTTATTGTGTTTCCCAGGTTTTGAAGATTTTGGATGCATTCACTGACTAATTTTGATGTGATTCTTGTACATGTCAGTGCTTTGATAGCTGCTTGGCTGTCTGATCTTATGAGGATTTTTTTGTCAGTGTAACCTCTTTTAAGATTTTCCAGAGCACAAGCATTGATAGCATGTATTTCTGCTTGAAAGACCGAGGTGTACTTCCCTAGTGAGTTTGATTGCTCATATTTTGGGCTTGTACTGAAAACTCCTGATCCGGTTCCTTCAGTTGTTTTGGAGCCATCCGTATACCATATCATTGTGTCCGATGTTCTCCTGTGTTCTTCCTCCCCTTTGTAGTCTGTTGAGATTTTGTAGGAGGTCGTGAAGATTGTTTCCGGGACCATATAGTCAGTCCCCATCTCTAATAATGGGTGTCTGATTTTGTTTATTATGGTTGTGTGCCCGAATTGTTTGGTTCCTTTCCAATTTAATTGTTTTTGGAGCCTGAATGAGCTTTTCCTAGCCTCTCCCTGTATGAATATTTCTAGTGGAGGTAGGTTTAGCAGGGTATCTAATGCATTTGTAGGGGTTGTTTTCATTGCCCCTGTGATACATAAGTTTGCTAGTCTTTGTAAGCTGCCTAGTGTACGGGTAGCTACTTTTTGTTGAGCTTTGTTCCACCGGTAAGTCCCCATAGGGTTCAATAATTATTTTAAAGATAAAATAAAAGGTTATTTTTCTTATGGTATGGATCCGAGGACGGATCCACTCTCAGAATGGTCGTGTCGGGAGAAGATTATTTATTGGTATAGCCAATTGCGTAATTAATAATAAATTGTGTGAGGAATATTGTATTGCCATATTGAACTATTGGAATGAGGATGTGTAACGGTAGAACTAACACATTTCGTGCTTTCCTTGGACGCTGGCTAATCCCCGGCACAGTCATGCAATATAGTGAGTGGTAATAGCTGCCATGGGTAAGAAAGCCCCACCTAGCGCCCTCTGGAGAGGTTTTTGACAAAGAACGCGGTGTTACAAAAAGTCTAGTCAAGACGTCAACGGTAGGATACAAGTGCACAGACTGGTCAGTTGGTCGAGAAGCCGAGTGTAGTGACGTGCGATCGATATAGGTAAAGTATAGAATAATTTCTTTCGATACCGAGTACTTCTGGTATACATTACTGTAGTGTTCAAGTAATATTGAATTGTTATTTTACGTTCGTAACTTGCCTATCGTAAAACTGGTAGTTGACTAATAGGAGCGCGTACAAGCGGCATGTGTCAATAAAGTTAGTATGCGTGGTGATTAGTGGCTGTTGGTTGAAGATGATCTCAATAATGATCGAAACTTTGGTGCAATAAAGAAAATGTTTTTCTAAAACCTACGCAACACCGGACCGCATCACCTGTTAATCTATATTTTCAATTGGTGACTGGTGACTCGAGGACGTTCCTAGTAGAAAATTCAAAATGGGGGAAACAAACCAATCTTTTTAATAAGGAAAACTTACCTCCACACTGGTACATATTTGTTTTATCAAATGTGTGTTGATTAGTGACCGTTAATCGATGATCATTCAGGGTTCGTGAGATACCGTCATGTGTGATTTAGGTTTCAGTAAATGTTTTCTTTATCGTGCCGACGTTACGATTTTTTTTTTCACATCATCTTCAGAGCTTTGTCTTCTGTGTAATTGTGCTACACCTGCGTGTCGTGATGAGAGGGGCAAACTAACACTATGAGCCATGAAGATGATCTCAATAAAGATAGAAAAGTTGGCACGTAAAAGAAATTGTTTTTGCACACCAGACCGCATATCCGGTTAATTATTATTCAGAGATAGTGAGATACCCGCTCGTGAATCAAACTTTGTCATTTCAAACAATACCTTACACTATAGACTGAAAATCCATGTGGACCAATCACGTTACCTCAAGTGGTCGAGCAACTGCGTATTTAACCGAAGGTCGTGGGTTCGAATCCCGCTCATGCACTGGCATTTTTATTTCAACTAATATGGTACACAAAGATTAAATGTATTTTTTGTATCAAAGTTTTGCCAGTCTGTTTGTGGTTGTGGGGCTGTTTTGAACGATTATTTACTTGTATTTATTTATATTTTTTGTTTTGTATGTAAATATTACGGATATATTGTTATACATTCCATACGTCTCAATCTTATTTTCATTAAGAAAAAAGGTCATAATTCGTTTGTAGGAGGACCAAAGGACCTTGTTTCTGCCAAATCAAAATGACCCATTTTGAACGAAGCAAACAACTGACCGTTCTTTCTCCTAAAACGTCATCAACATACACGTTCTAACAATTTTCGTAGTGGTTTTACCTTTGCAGTTAAAAAAGCCATTATCGGCGACAATGTATTACTTTTTTTTCCATTTTAAACGAGGAAAACACCTTGTAAAAATACAAGATCACTAAACGTAACGGCCGAGTAAAAACACTAACTTCTTTTTTCAGCCTGTAAAAATACTCATTTAATAAGCATCGCTTCCAAAACCGTCAAGGATAAAATGGAATTACTGAACCAACCCAAAATATAGACAGTATATATGTCGTGAGTTTTCGAGGAAGGAAAAGGGTGCAGAGATATTGAGAAAGACGCAAATCTGTGAGATACGATCATTTGTGAAGATTAGCTTTTCTTCGGATTAGATCATTGAGGCGATAATAAGGTGTTTACGTGTCATAACAAGGTTTATTAAAATTCACAAAGGCCTCCACGCCCATTCCATAAAAATCGAATGATGGTCTAGACCTCTCAGTTAGAGACGTGCGATACCAGAAAATATTTGATACCAGTACTCGATAATCGTTACCGACTTCGAAAGTAATATTCGATACTACTCAACTATCGAAGAAATTATTCGATACTAACGAGTACAAATGTGTGGTGATTAGTGACCGTTAATCGATAATTATTTAGAAATCGTGAGATGCTGTCTGGTGTGATGTAGGTCTCCGAAAAACATTTTCTTTATCGTGCCAACGTTTCGATCTTTAATTGAGATCATCTTCAGGGTTGAAACACTCAACGCGACACGCAATTACAAATTGCACGGAAAAGAAACATTTTGAGTCCTGAAGATGATCTCAATAAAAGATCGAAACGTTGGCACGATAAAGAAAATGTTTTTCTAACACCTACATCACACCAGACCGCATCTCACGATATCTGAATAATTATATATTTCATGTAGGTTTTATCTATAAAGGTCATATATGAATAATATAGTCAAAGTTGAGAGACTTTTGTTTAAAAAGAATGGAATATAGGCTACAATCACAAAATATTATTATTTCAGGAATGTGTCCCTATAGAAATTTCCTTCTGGTGGAACTGAACTACGTTTTATATAGTGAATCTACCGTGTCTATATTGGCATTTCACCCTGCAACACACCTTTTATACTATAAACATTCCGATCGATTAAAGTCAGCAATTGTCCAAAAACAACCCGCATTGCTTAAACGTTTTTAATGCTGCCCAAACCGCTGTATTTTCCCGTCATTAACTTTGCAGATTTTCAAATATAATTCATAGGATTCACGATCTTTGCGTTGTTTGTTAGGTTTTGTTAGATCAATAAAAATGATAACGTATATTTGTAAGAATAGGACAGTTATCATTGCTCCATCTAACTGGCCAGGGCCAATGTTTGCCGATAGTCACGTTGCTATCCGTTAGGGCGTAGGTAACCAACATGGCAGCCATGAATCTAACAGCTGTTTTTTGTTTACACGTATTTTTATTCTTAAATGCACATTAATTAAATCTGACCAATACATTTCTTTTACATCCCATATATCCTGTAAAGTAGCAGGCACCTTAAGATACAGGTTAGGATATATCGGAATGAATAGAAGTTCGTTAGTACTTTTCGAGTGCATAGAATGTAAAAGTTGACTAATTTTGCTTTTTATTCTGGCATCTTACAATTGATCACAAAACAAGACCAAAACAAACAACAACAATCGTTCAAGGACTGTTGTAGCTTTCTTTTTGGTTCTATCTATCGCCACGGGCAGCATTGCGGAAAAATTAACATGCTAACAAAAGCAGAGGGCGTTCAGGATTTTACTGGGCATTCGACCTAAACTCTAACAAACATCTTCTACCTCTATTATGTTCCTAAACCCCTAGATGACAGTAGAAAGAGAATACATCAATGAAATCTTCGACAAAAAACGTGAGAAGTCCAATAGGACAAAATTACAAATTTACACGAAAGACATCAACAGACTGCGGACCATAATGGTTAACATATCGCCGATTATTTTTATTTTTGTAAACTACCTAAAATTTTAATTTAATTTACAACCAAAATAGATTGTACTGTGAATCAATTACTATAATGTACTAGTAAATTACTTTGTTAGATTTGACTAGAAAGATCCTGTAAATTACAGTTTTACTTTAATATTTAATGTTAAAGTATATTAAAATATTTTATTGCATGCAAACGTACATTTTGATGATTATTCAGAGGTCGTGGGAGCTGCCCGTTGTGACGTAGGTTTTTAAGAAATGTTTTTTTATCGTGCCTACGTTTCGAACTTTATTGAGATCATCTTCAGGCTCAAAGAGTTAGTTTTCCTTGTAGATAAGTTATTCTTGACTGTCGTGTTGACATTACCCATCATTTTAATACGTACTGTTAACGAAAAAAAAAACAAATAATTTTTTTTAACACAATTTCATTGTTGAAGCGTTCAATTTTAATAAAATATTAAAAGGTGAATTTTTATCATTCTGATCTTAATCGAAGATTTCGTTAATACAATTAAAGGTGGATTTAGACCTGTCAGTTTCAACCCCAATGAACATTGATAATAAAATGTTTAATTCATTTTTGATGAACGCGCTATTCGACTTGCCTTTTGTCGGCCGACGCAGGCCAAATTGAAATTACTTTTATATCGAATTAGTTACGCGGTTCGGAGCATTTTCCTGTAAATATTGACTAAAGATCCGGTGGATAACGAGTTTTAAAGAGGAAAGCCATTGGTCAATACTGGCCTCAGAACAATATACAACAATTAGCCCTACCTCCCTCTCAGCCTCTCTCTCACTCTCTCAACGCTGATTTAAATTTTCGCACGATCGCTTCCTGCATACTGATTCACCGGGACGTAACAAAGGACCAATTTAATTAGCAGCAAGTGCTTCACAGGGGTCGGGCCTAATTTGGCAAATTCATTTTTAATGAACCCGCTAAGCCGCTATTATTCGGGCCCTATCTACTGTGCGAAACCGGTGGCTTTAATTGCCTAATTTAATCTTATTCAATACGATCAATCCTTATTGATAAAAAAAAAGTCGTGGAATTTGTAATACGCGGAAGTGTTTTGCAAAATTGGTAATAAAAGTCCAGCGGACATCCTAACACCACTTCAAGCGAAATTAAGTAATTCGAACCCTGGTACAATAAAGGGCACTCATACAAATCCGTGTAATTATTATATATAATGTTTAATTAAAAGCTTTATTGAAAAGTGTGGTCCGATTACAAAGCACATTTAATACATTTATGATTTTCAAGTTATTTTAAGAGGGATATATTACTTTTCCTTGATTTTCAAAATTCAAATTCTGGGTAATTCTGAATATTTTGTTTTATACCAATCTTGATTCGGAAAGTACTGATTCCATGCAAAACGGAATAAGGGAAATTTAATATTTTAATATACAAATACAAATTTTAATAAAGAATTTTGACGAATTGTTATGGCTGCACTGCGTATTATTATGCACATACACTTTTGATAACGAGTAAAAAACAATTTATTAAATAATAAAATTGGAGCTCTAAATTGTTTTTAGTGGAGATGAAAAAAAGCTAATGGCACGAGAGGGATTCGAACACACGACCTTCGGCTTGATCCGCCGCTCCTCTACCACTTGAGCTATCGTCACCCCGATCCACCCGAACATCAACTTCCCATCTCGACCCCACCTTATGTGTTTTCCCTGCTTTTGCCATTTTTCAAAGCCAATTATTCAGACTTTTACTCAAATTGCCCTGCTTACATCCCTGACAAACTAATGAAAATGTCTCGTGAATAAGGGAGGAGGATCAAACTAATCGTAAAAGACCAAATTGCCTACTGTCCTTCATGATCGGTGACAATAAAAGAAATATATTCTTTTCCAATATATATTTACTGTAAATATGATTTCAAAAAAGTTTAAAAACAAAAAAGCATTAAAATAAATTAGTAAAAAATATACACGGTGTAGCAGGGTGAAATTTCAATACTGCCATGCCGGAAAACTAAATAAAATGTGGTTCATTGCCACCAGAAAGAGGCTTCAATCTTGCATCTTTCCGGAGATATTAACATTTTCGTGCTTTTAGTCCATAATTAAATTTTTTACATAAAATCGTAATTTTTCAACACTGTATTTTCAAAATACAAATATAACCTTTAGTTCGCAAACTTCATTGACTAATTACTTGGAAATCGTGAGATGCTGTCTGATGTGAAGTAGGTTTCAGAAAAATATTTTCTTTATCGCGCATACGTTTGCGATCTTTATGGAAATCAACTTCAGGGCCTGCGATTTACAAACGTTTTTACAATTAACAAATACATGTAGGATGTGGAAAAAATTGAACTTATACAATGCAAAAAATATATTTTTTACAATCAAATAAATATTTCTACTCACGGTTGTTTGTTTTCTGCGTAATTGTGCCATTCATGACTAGAAATACTTTGATTGAATAGATTTGTCTTATAAATACTTTTTCCACATCCTACATGTATCTGATAAATTTAAACAATGTTTGTAAATCCCAGGCCCTGAAGAATATCTCAATAAAGATCGAAAAGTAGGCCCGATGAAGAAAATGTTTTACTGAAACCGACATCTCACTAGACTACGGATCACGATTTTCCAATAATCATCTACTAACGGTCACTAATCATCACACATAACTACTTTAACTTTTACACAACATAACATTTTTGTGGAAAAATTTGTTAAATGTAAACAATATTTGTAAATCCTAGGCCCTGAAGACGATCTCAATAAAGATCGAAACGTTGGTACGATAAAAAAAAATGTTTTCCTGAAACCTACATCATACCAGACTGCATATCGAGAGTTCTGAATTATCCTGAGAACCTAGATTAACGATATTTACCCGGTTTGAAAATAAATTGATTCACAGCTTGATAATAACTTTCCAGGCGGACTACAAGTTGTTGGCGCTAAGGACTATCTTCGATGTTTCCGTTGTTGAAAATATTAAAATTTGGAAACGTATTGTTTTGATCTTACGCATTTATTTCTAAAAAAAAATTAATAAATGATTCTTTGGCGGTCGTGAAGTGAGGTCTATTGTGACTAATATTTTTGTAGTTCCAAAAAAAAAAAAAAAAAAAGAAAATTGGTTTTGGAAATTATGATTCGTTCAGCGGCCACTGTGTATACGGAAGCGAGGATTTATCATTGGAAATGTTGAAAATGTACATTAATGACACTAAAGTTGGGTTATTAAGATTTTATATTTAAAAAATCTGAATTTAATCAAAAATCTTAATATCTCAGAAAATAGTCACGATAGAAACTTGGTTTTAGTGAGACTGAACTACGTTTCACTCTGTGAATCCACCATGGCAGCATTGGCATTTAATCCTGTCATACACTGTTTTTTATAGCCTGTATACAAAAGATTCCACAGTCAATCTGACCTTCTAATTATTCTTGTCGTAATAATTCAATTTTTGGCTTTCGATTTATTTTAAAATGTCTCCCTATGTACAAGAACATATTTTCCAATTTCTAATTCCAAGCACCTAACAAATCGACCTACTTATATCTAAAATATGTCAGTCTCAAGGTATACACACTAGCTATTTTATAAATTTAGGGGGGAAATTATGAAAGAGATGAAGTACACTTTGGAGATAATTATATTCAATTTATTATAAATTAGTTATTTAATTAAACTAGGCTTTTAATCCAATTGTAAAAATTCAATTTGTCTAATAAAAATGAAGTTTTCCTGGACTCAAAAATTATTTTGTGTAACAGTTATTTCTTATTGTTGTAGTGTTTAAGGCTTTTCGTTCTGGAGGAAATAAAGGGCTCCTTTGTTTTTTGTTTTCTTTGTCATGTTTTCCATCTTGGAAAAGAACGTCTCAGTGTTTTATCCGTTTTTTTCCCCGGACGCTTCTTAATTCCTTATTAATATTTATTTGCTTCGACAACTTCTTGAATTCATGGAAAAAAGAATCTTTTTTTTTGGGTTTATTTCCTACTTTTCTTTACCTGCCGGGTCGCTTTTCAAATACGGTGAATTATTAGGACGTATTTCATGGAAGTTCAGAACCCTCCGCCCTGAGAATTTCAGGAGTACAATATATCACCGGGTTTAACTTTTTCCTTATTTTCAAAAGGACGATATTGATTGGTATTTGTACAATTGGAAACTGGCTGAAGGAACAGATGATTGAGCTGGAAGTTGGTCTCATCTTCTTTAACTTTACACAATTCCTGTATATTGAAGTATCTAACTTCTATAATCTTACTGTTTAATCCATGTAATAAAATATATAATTAGTATTAATCCTTATTATAATAATTATTATTGTCATCAATATTTTTTTTTTGGTCATGGCTGATTCATCGTTGGTTTAATACTATATTTGATTACCATCATGTGAAATATACAGGGTGTATCTACTTCTACAGTCCACTCATTTAATTCCGAAACGATTACATTTAGCAAAATATGGTCTCAAACAAGCCTCAAGTTATTTTGGGCTAAGGAATCGCGAGGTGGTCACAGATTTAACATAGCTTTCTCATCTAACTGGGAAATGGCAATCATGTTGTTATTTTTAAATAAGAACACCATATTTATAAATTCAATTCTAGAGCTTATTCTAGTTTTGGCAGACCTGTGACATCTGAGGAAAGTGGAATTTTTATTGCCGGTCGAACCGCCGTTCTGTTTTTCACTCATTAGGTTGGTCAAGTTGAAGAAAGTTGCCGTGGTCAAAGGCGACTTTTTCCCCCCTGATTGTTACAGGTAAGGACAACCGTGGACTGTAATTTATCGCTGTTTCCCCGTATCGTTTCTTTCGGTTGAGATAGTTTGTCGATGGCAATTACTTTCTATAATTGGGAGTGTGGGTGTCGACAGATGTTATTTCCGCCCTAGTGGCTGACAGGTGTCTATTGGCGGATTCTTATTACCTGAGCCGAACGGACGTCATCCCCCGTATTGATAGCGAAGCCGGACGAGGGGCGCTGCCCCCCGGCCAAAACACAATAGCAGCACGTGGGCCGACTCTCGCAAGGATTAGCCGCATCCCATAATGCCTGGATACCTCACCACGCCCCTTATTCATCACTCTCACCTTTATATTTCACAAATTTCATCACCCCGACACTTTTCACTTCTTTCGTCAAATGTCTAACGTTTCTATACAACTGAACTTCAGATTTTAAATATGTGGATAAGCATTTTTTTAATTGATTGTACTTTTTATTTAAAACTTCGGTTGAGATGGAAAGCTAGTGTCAGGTGTGTGTGTGTGTAGAAGTCACGATAGCTCGTGGTTTAATCTACAGCAAGTGCGGCTAAATATAGATTTTCCTAAAAACAGAAAATTTGATAATACAATTGACTTTTCTGACAGTATTTGACAGTATAAAATAAGCCTATCATAATAGTTTTACGTTTAAAAATTGATCGAAACCAGTAACCACTGGTGAAACCGAAACTACCACAGAGTACACGATATTCCTCGAGGTAGTTGATATAAAAGCTCTCTATTTGCGCTAATAAATTACATTCACATACCAGGCTTGGTTCATATAACCCCAAGGTACTCGATGTACCCCGGAGGAATTGAAGATAACCCTTTCCATTCACGCTAATAAATTACATTTCCACACCAGGAGTAGTTCATATGACCCCCAGGGTACTGGATGTTCCTCGGGGTAATTGAAGATAACCCCCTCCATTCACCCTAATAAATTACATTCACACACCAGGGTACTCGATATTCGTCCTGGTAATTGGTAAAAAACACACCAGGCTTAGTTCATATGACCCCTCCAGCCGCGGTAGCCGAGTGGTTAAGGCGTCAGACTCTCGGCTAATAGACCCCGCGGTCGTGGGTTCGATCCCACCGTCGCCTCTGGAATTTTTCTGACGCCTAAGGGGACCGGCGGCCGCAATTAAAAGAAATTGATACGGCACTCATCAATGGAAATAAGAACCCTGAACCTGGTCCCAACCCCCTTCAAAACTGAGTTTCTTCGATGGAAGAACATTGGTACAACGGGTGCTCAAGTTCACTTTGTGTTGTGAGCCCTCCCCCAAAAATGGAGCCAGGGTATAGTACAATAAGCTGTACAGCTGCAGTGGTCAGTCCCTGGTATCCATCCATCCATCCATATGACCCCTCAGGGTACTGGATATTCCTCGATGTGATTGAAGATAAACCCACTCCATTCACGCTAATAAATTGCATTCCCACACCAGGCTTAGTTCAGTATTTCAGTCATATGGCCATACAACATCAGATATAATTAAAATGTTTAATGCCACTCCTCTAATAGATTTGTCCTTGAATCATATTACAAATATTAGTGCAAGACAACTGTTGCTTATGTCAACTGAAATTATAAACTTTATTAAACTTTTTTGAATGTGGTTGTTTAGTCAAAAATTCTGGTCAAACTAACAAAACAAATATATTTTCGATGTGGAAAAGATCCTTTCCACACACAAAATGTGTTTGTTAAATGTAAAAATGTTTATAAATCCCAGGTCCTGAAGATGATCTCAATAAAGATCGAAACGTTGGCACGATAAAGAAAATGTTTTTCTGAAACCTACATCACACCAAATCGCATCTCACGATATCTGAATAATTTTTTGTAATTGATGATTTTTTAATCAATTTAATTTTGCTGTTTTCTTGTTTTCATGTAGTATTTATCTTGTCTAAAAGGAATTCTATTGCTGTCAAGCTGGTTTAAGCTGGTTCTAGAGAAGTTGAATACATTCACAGAACAGTACGTTTTGACTTATTTTCCATAATTCGCAGTTATTAAAAACAAATAAAAGGTAAGCTTTTTTGTCATTTCGCTCGTTCATTTTCAGGGTTTTCTTTTGAATTTTACTATATATATATATTACGCAGGGTGGGTGACCAGGACCCGAGGGGTTAGAAGCCTGGATTGGCCCGTACCCCATCCCTAAAAGGTCCGGTACCTGGTCGGTTCACGAGTCCTGCATAAACCTATTGGACTTATTAACAAACCCCAGGATTTTCACTTTTACTAATTGAGAAAGCTCCCGGTTAAAACTTTTTCCTCCCTTGCAGAGGTTGATTATAGAGGTGAAAGTCGGGCCTAATTCATACAAGCCTCTGGAAGACTGCGAACAATAAACAAGGGGGACTGGACAAGTGCTTTTTCCGTTTCCAAGCAAAAAAAGATGAAATGATAGGGAAAAAATCACGCGGAAAACAAATGAATCCGCGTTTTGTATTTCGAAAATGCGAGCTTATATTAAAAGTCTCTCGTTCCGTTTTCTAGGATCCCTTTGACAAAAAATGAAACGGGAGCCGTCCAAAATATCCCACGGAAAATAAGAGTTTGGGGCCCCTTGTTTGCTGCCTTTAATATTACTTTTATTAAAGCCTTTTTATAAACGTGCCCGCTCCGAGTCAAGCCCCTAATTGTGTAATATCCCAGCGTGTGTTTAATGAATGTTCATAAAAGGTTATTATTTCTTGAATTCAACTTTTACTCCCTTTTAAATTATTCTCTTATGGTGTTGCCATCAAGCCGTGGATCATCTGAAAGGTCAGTAAAGCGACTTTTATTACTCAACTTCATTTACAAGGGTTTTAAAACCGCTCTTCTTTCAAATTTTCAACCAAACGTTGGATTTACGACGTAGACAAAATTTTCCTGAATGTTAATTCTTTGTACAAATGAGCTACAAAAATATTTATTTAAAATTTATGTAATAATTAACAAAAAACCTATTAAATTATTGTGTTTTATGAATTTAAAAATTTAAATACTAAGATAAAGTTTAGTTATTTCTAACTTAATAAGTGAGCCGGCATAAGTTACAATTTTTTTAACAAAACATAATTACCCTGGTCAGTTTTGATTACTTTGAACAATTGTGAATAAATGTTAATATTTATTAGCATTTTCAATTAATAATTAATCTTTCAAGATCCTGATAAAGAAGATATATTTTTTGAAAGCAGAAGCATTTGTTAGCGCGAATGGAGTCAAGTCATCTGCAATTACTCCGAGGAATATCGAATAAGGTCCAATGTTTCCACAAAAAGAATTCCAGGTACAAATTTTGGAAATAATCTTTTGAGAAATCATTCCACATAGCGTCTCATAATTCTAGGAACTGGGAACACACTGAATAAGCGGTTTTTTTTTGTATCCAAAAATTGAAATTTTTAGCTCGGTGAACGACAATATTTGAATGTTGGAAATTTGGAATTATCTGTCAACGAAATTGCCTAATAATTAAGAAAAATGAGAACAAATTAAATAATTTTTTTTCGACTTTTGGATGATGGTACAAATTTTTGTAAACATCTTTCCAGAAAAGTTTCGACATAATCGACTGAAAATTTTTGGATGGTCCAAATGAAAGTCATCAGAAAACACTTTAGAATTTAGAAATCTCTAATTATTGAAAGACATGACGTTCAATAAACTAAATAACTAAATTTTTCGGTTTTTGGATATCCACATTTTTTAAATAAATTTTACCTCGGCGGACGACAATTTTTGGACGGTCCAAATTTTTTGAAAATTATCCAGCATACTTTCGACGTTCAATAAACTAAATAAATAAACTTTTTGGTTTTTGGATATCCAAAAATATTGAACCCTGAAAATTTATTACGAATTAAACTATTACCTCCCCTTTCCGTCAAACCAAAATGACGTCAGAAGTTGCAATTTTTGGAGTAAATATCCATGTAGATGTCCAAAATGTACGAATATATATATACTTTTGGACATCCAAGGACATAATTGGCATGCCATAAAAAAAAAAAGAAAAAAAATATATATATATTTTAATGGCATGCCAATCTCATGGAATTTCGGATGCTTAATTTAATTTACCTAGATATTTTAGGGCGTAACAAATAAAAACTTAGCAATTTTTGTCTAAGTTGCACAAAAAAAAAAATCGAATAAGGAATGAGAAACAAAAAAAAACATTTTTCCTTCAAACTCAAATGAGACAAGTTATCTACATTTCTTCAAGTGAACTTAGTTCTGGCCGTTTTCTGGTTTCTTGTTTTTCTTAAATCGTCAACGTGCGAAACGGGAAAAATGATAATACGGCGCTGCGCTATGCTAAATCTGCACGACGATTCGTCATTTCAGTTTTAATCTATTTAAGCGCCTTGCTAATAAATTTTTTTTGTCATTTCCGATAATCGTGTAAATAAATTTTAATGCATTTTAAATATTTGTACTGAATTTTCATCCCATCCATATCTAACTATAATTTCTTTCGCTGAAAATACGGATCATTACTGACAATTCGAGAGACAAATCCATCCTTAACCTTAACGAAAAGATTATCCTGGGATCCTCTTGCTCGGCTGAACCTATAAGTAGTCAGATCGCGATATAATCCTTTCAACTCCGGCTCAGTGTTTACCGGGTATTAACAATCAAATGGGTCCGACGATATTCCTAATACAACCAGATCCCGGTAAGCGAACAAAGCTCAGCGCTGAGCCGAAACGTGCCTGACTAACAGCGAAAACAGGCGGACCATTATGATCAATTTTGACGTTGGTATTGGTACTAGGCCAATGGACTTTTTATTACTAACTTCTTATTTTAAATTACTTTATTGAATAAAATTGATGGAAAAGGGTGATTTAAATTTATGAAAATATGTTCTTTAACTAACTGGAAGAATATTTCACAATAATAAGTAAATACCAAATTTGAAATATTCTATCAAAATATTGTTTAAAAATAATTATACAGATATCCAACTATGCTGTCTGGTGTGATGTAGGTTACTGAAAAATATTTTCTTTATCTTGCCAACGTTTCGATCTTTATTGAGATCATCTTCAGGGCTCAAAGTGTTTTTCTTCTGCTTAATTGTGCCCATGGTGTGGTACTCTCAACACAACACGCAAGAATGGCACAAGTAAACAGAAGACAAACATACTGAGCCCTGAAGATGATCTCAATAAAGATCGAAACGTAGGCACGTCAAAGAAAATGTTTTTCTAACACCTACATCCCGGAAACCATCTTCACCTTCTCCTACAAAATTTCAACAGACTATAAAGGAGAGGAAGAACACAGGAGAACGTCGGATACAATTTTATGGTATACGGATGGCTCCAAAACAAATGAAGGGACCGGATCAGGTGTTTTCTGTACAAGCCCCAAATATGAGCCATCGAACTCATTAGGGAAGTACACCTCGGTTTTTCAAGCAGAATTACATGCCATCAATGCTTGTGCTCTGGAAAATCTTAAAAGAGGTTACACTGACAAAAAATCCTCATAAGATGAGACTGCCAAGCAGCTATCAAAGCACTGGCATGCACAAGGATTACATCCAAATTAGTGAGTGAATGCATCCAAAATCTCCAAAACCTGGGGGAACACAACAAGGTAACGGTATCCTGGGTGCCAGGGCACAGGGGAATTTTGGGTAATGAAGAAGCAGACAGACTGGCCAGAGGAGGATCCGCAAGACCATGCATAGGCCCCGAACCTATCCTTGGGTTCTAAACAAACATAGAATCCTCCATCGCACAATGAATCCAAACAAAACAAAGAGAAAAGTGGATAAATTCTACCAGTACAGTAACATACAGTAACACAATAAACTTACGATAAAACAACCCTCACCAAAACTAGCAAAAACCCTACTACAATTGGAGAGGGTAAATCTCAGAGGAGTGGTAGGACTACTAACCGGCCACTGGCATCTGAGAAAACATCTACATAACATAGGCATCCACAATGATGATCCCATTGGCAGACTATGTAATGAGGAGGAGGAAACAGCCTCTCATATCATCTTCGAATGCAAAGCAGCAGCTCAATGGGGGTTCAATCTAACCGATAAAAACGACTCAGAGAACCACATTGAAGCAACAACAGTCCATGACGTGATACCTCTGAGAAAAAGGATCGACTAAACCAAGGAAGGGGGCCGCGGTAGCCGAGTGGTTAGGGCGTCAGACTCTCGTCTAGTAGACCCCGCGGTCGTGGGTTTGATCCCCACCGTCGCTCTGGAATTTTTCTGACGCCTAAGGGGATAGTACAACAAGCTGTACTGCAACAGTGTTCAGGAGGGAACTCTTCCAGTCCCTGGTATCCATCCATCCACATCTAAACCAAGGAACTAGGATGGTACAATAAGCCAGAAGGCTGCACACTCTCTCTATGAAAAAGTAAGTGACACGAGTGGGATTCGAACCCACGACCTTCGGCTCAATACGCCGCTGCCCTACCACTTGAACTATCGTGAACTTCCCATTTCAACCCCACCTTTGAATTTTCCCTCCCTTTGCCATGTTTCAAAATTGCTAGAAATAGCTTTTGGAATATTTTTATTTATTTTTCGGTATCGAATGAAGTCAAAGCAAACGTTCCACTGTCGCATTATTTGACGTTATCACAATATGAGCTGTTTTCTGTTTCCCAGGTTATTGAGGCAAACGTGGTTTACAATATAATTGAAAAAATTCGCAACTTGCATAACGAGGGAATTCGCAGTCGGTTCGACTATAGAAAAACTCGTTTTTGTCTGTTTTCAATGCGAACTTGGCCGCGTGTATGTAATGAATTAGGAATACGAGTTGTGTTTTAGTGTCGGGGGGTCTTTGTGTCCGCCCACCAACAATAATCCTTTTCCACTTTTTCTCCCCCGCGTCCCAAATTACCGCACTTTTGCGCGAATTTAACGCGAGCGCTTTGTATTGCTTAAATTCTACACCACTAATTAAATTTCTGCTTGAGTAAGCGTGATATAATTAAATACGGCTCTGTCCCCCTCCGGCGTTCATTAACCGTTTGTGTATGTGTCGTACGGAGCGATTGTTTCCTTTCAATGCCCTCGGTTGAAATACATCTAAAAAGAAATAATAACAAATACCATTGAGGGAACTTTTTCAAAAACAACAATAGGACATTGATTAATGTCATTGTTAGCCATAGGCGTTACATAGTTGCTCATCATACATAAAGTAGTTAATTCTTTCGATTAATATGTTTTTTAAGTAAATATGTAAAATTGAAATACAGAGAATTAAATGGTTAAATGTCAAACAGCCATGGCTGATTCACTAAATGAAAAATTAGTTCAATACCATCATAATCAGGTTTGGGAAATATATAACATTTTTGTGATTTTACCCTAAAATCAGAATTTTTTTATACGTCAAAATCAAGATTTCTTAAATTTAACGTAATTAAAATACCAATTTCACCTTCGCTTCATAAAACTACATTACACTTTTCATAAGATAACATTTTTATGGAGAATGTTTTTTAATACTAAATTTTGCAGCGATTATTTTTGAAAATTTACGTAAAATTTTTTTTTTTTATTAGGGTTCACCAACAAACTCATTTTACATTTTTTCTAAAGTTTGTTCTGAAATCTCTTTTGCAAAGTTGAAAAAGACGATGGGCAAAAAGGCAAATTTTTAGCTTTCTAAAACCAAAAGTGTCCGTTTCTTATATTTTTAAAACTGGCAGGAATTATACAGTCAATTTGTTCTATTTAAAAAAAAAATAATAAAAAAATAAAAAAAAAAAAAAAAAAAAAAAAAAAGACAATGCTGTGAAAATATTAACAATTATAAAACAAATAAAAAGTGAATAAGAGAATAAGATAAATTTAAGAAAATCTTAATTTGACATAAATGAAGGGAGAAATTCATAGGGGACTCACCACCTTCCTTCAGATGCCTGCTGCAAGAAGCAGCGTAGGGAGCTTGGGCCCGATTCCCCTGACCTCGTCGCAGAATATCCGATGAATTCCAGTGGGAGAGATCGATGATGCAGGACAGAGGGTTTTTCGTAGTCGCGTGATTAAAGATTTTTTATTAATACGGGATAAAAGCACGAGAAAAGAGAGACGTGAGGACCTTTCTATCATAGGAGAAGAACAGGACTGGGTTTGCAAGGAGCGTGGGAGTAAGATTAGGGATTACAATAATACAAAACGAAGAATATTTAAAAATGAGATGGGTGGCGCCAACACTGATAAAATTTGCCAATGTGAAATAATGCGTTTTTACTTATTTTAATTGATGATATAAAACCTAAATTTTTGTAAGTAAAATTTCAGCTTATTTTGGGCAAAATTGTGAAAATTTAGTAATACAATTCTAATTTAATGGGTTTCGATAGGAAAAATCGATATTTCCGGCTAAAGTCTAAATGTTGTTTTATTGTTAATTAAATTCACTAATTTCGTGGTCCGTTTGACCAATTGTAAGATATTAATATAGGTTTTTAGTTTAGATAAAAAAAAGTCAGTGTCTCGAGCGGGATTCGAACCCACGATCTTCGGCTAGATACGCCGCTGCTCTACCACTTGAGCTATCGCGACTTCGATCCACGCGGACACCACCTTCCCATCTCAACCCCCACCTTTTGAATTTTCCCTAGTTTTCGCCATTTTCAAAACACTTGCTCCAACTTATTTAAACTGTGCCTAGAGAATGTAGAAAATAAATTCGAATTTAAATAAATTGGAATTTCTCTTGAACCTACCGCTCAGAGAAATAGAAAAAGAATAAAGTATGAAAAATTACTGTGGCTAGAAAAAGTGGAAGACGAATTTGAATTTAAATATATTGGAATTTTTTTTGAACCGACGACGCATAAAAAATAACAATAGAAAAAGAAAATAAGAATGAAAAATTACTTTGCCTAGAGAATGTGGAAAACAAATTTGAATTTAAATAAATTGGAATTTCTCTTGAACCTACCGCGCAGAGAAATAGAAAAATAAAAAATATCGTGTAATCTATGATTCTCGGCGAAAAATGAAATGGCCACGAAGAGTCACCAATATATTAATGAATTTAATAAGTTTAAAATGAAGTATACCTTCAGTAAAGCTCTCCGTGGTCATTTTATTTGTCGCCTAGAATCCAATCCGATTACTAGAAATTTGAAAAGTGGAAAAAAGTAGGGATAACCCAAAAGGTGGGGGTTGAGATGGGAAGTTGATGTCCGACTGGATCGAGGTCGCGGTAGCTCAAGTGGTAGCGCAGCGGTGTATTTTGTCGAGGGTCCTGGGTTCGAATCGCGCTCGTGACACACTGGCTTTTTTATCTCAACTAAAAACCTTAAATAATTGAATGACATTAGTTGGTGTCCGAGCGGAAGATAGAGGTCACGATGGCTCAAGTGGTAGAGTAGCGGCGTATCTAGTCGAAGGTGGTGGGTTCGAATCCCGCTCGTGACACTGGCTTTTTTATC
>CM077108.1:14769902-14789597 GCA_039619505.1 Cimex hemipterus
TATATATACATATCGTTTTCTTTTTTAGGCAAGGATAAAGATAAATATAAGAAAACTCTTTTTTTAAAAGTGTTTTACTTGAACACCATTTAAAGGATTATATATATAGGATTATATATGCATATCGTTTTCTTTTTTAGGCAAGGATAAAGATAAATAAGGAAAGCAAATGGTTTTATGACCTTGTGTGTGACATTTTGTAGTTATAGTTGGCAAATAATTTTCAATAATTGTTTGAAATACTGTCCCATTGACCAAATAATTGAATTGTTTAAAATATTTTTTTAAACAAAATAATATCTCTTTTTTTCACAACTAAGAGAAAAAAGTAAATAAATATTTAAGGGTTAAACACTTTTTCAATGTCCTTTATTTGAATACTTGGCACAATGGTTGATTTTTTTAAATGTAACGACAATTGTATTTATATTAGTTAGTAATTAAGCAATAAGGTATCGTTGTATGTGAAAGTTTAAAGTAAATGTTTACAGTGGGTGAAATTGTACAGACTGGAATCGGAGGATAGACAGGGACGACCTATCTGTTGTGAAATTTTCAAAATCTTGACGGGATTAAGATTTAGTCAGGGGTTTTTCAGTTTTTACTTTCAAAATATATAAGGAAAATTTTCATTTTGAAATAGGTTTACAGAAATGGTGGTTTGAGAGTTTCAATTTGACAAGGGGTGCGACGGCCGAGAGCCATCTTAAGAGGCGTTCTTCGACGGGTCGTTCGCAAAAGTTGGTCCGACCTGCAAAGGTGGAAATGATAGAAGGGCGCCCTGAGAAAGGGATGCTGCGTTGAGCGGATTCTCTCCCAGGTAATCGGCCGCGTGCTCCAAAGATCCTCTCGTAGCCGAGGTAGCCGCCCTGTGCGTCTTTGGCGTTGAAGTAGAGGACCGGCGACAAGAAACTCGGGCTGAACAAAACGTTGTAGAGCCAATTAATCGGCTCGCCCTCCATTAAAAGAAGTTGACGTTTTTCCAAGTACCAACACTCTTCTCCTGCATTCTTCAGCGCCCATTAGTCGCGGATTTTGTCAGAAATTTCTGCTATTTTTTCGCCTGGTCTAAAAAGTCCTGCCGTTCCATCTCTGACCAGGTTAGTCTTTATTGACCCTCTCCTACTAAACATTCATGCTAAGTACATACAATACAATATACAATGAAATAATCCTGTTTCCTCCAAAAATTGGAACCCAAATCCTGGCAGAGTTCACACGGAGGCGATCAGTATGAGAGGCGCGTATGCTATACCGGTATGAAATACAAAAATATCCACGCGTCTAGATTCAGTCGCGTCCCCCTTATCTCTTCTCGATCTTCTCCCATGCGGTTTAAAGTCCTAGATATTCGATTCTGTTATATTTTTAGAACGGATGAGTTAGAAGCTTGTTGGCATTTAATTAGACGAAAAACAAGTGAAAATAGAGCAATGTGGGTTTACCTAATTAATAATGAACGTGACACAAGCGGCAGATACGCACTTATTTATAAAGAACTTTGGCACTAATGAAATTAGTTCGCCATTATCAAAAATGTCACTTCTATCTATTATTAAAAGTTACAAGGGTAAAAGCAAAACTCGAATTAGACTGAGCGATCTGCTCGTTACAGTATGAACTGTGTTAACGACACCATGCTGCCGCAATGAAAAAGCGCCACGAGCTGAATTAGAACCCACTACCTTCGGCTCAATACGCCACTGCTTGAACCACTTGAGATATCATGACATCGATACAGTCGAACACCAATTCGATTTTCCCCCTTTTTGCAATTTTTCAAAAATTTCGGAAAATTCGAAAGTTTGTAGGTTGAGATTAGTGAAGCAACATTAGATGGGATATTATTTTCTCCCAAATCATAGTTTTTTTTATACTGGTTAGTGAAGACAAGAATTTGGACTCGAAAAAATGTTATTTTTTGTATGGAAGGTCTTGGCTGAAATGTAAAAGCGTAACGAGCTGGATTTGAACTCACCACCTTCGGTTCAATACGCCACTGCATCACTTCCACTTCATGTATCGTGCTTCGATGCACAAAAACACCAACTCGAATTTTCCCTCCTTTTTGCCACTTTTCAAAAATTTCAGAAAATTCGAAAGTTTGCAGGCCGAGATGGGGATTTGATTGTTCTATTGGATCGAAGTCTCGATATCTCAAGTGGTAGAGCCGCGGCGTGTTTAGCCGAAGGTCGAAGGTTCGAATCCCGCTCGTGACGCTTTTTCATTTCAGCCAAAACCTTCCATACAAAAAATAACGTTTTTTCCAGTCCAAATTCTTGTCTTCATTAACCAGTATAAATAAACCTGGTATTCACCTTACATACAAAGAATAGACTAATGGGTGGCGTCGGTGGCCGCGAGGTTTCGTCTTTGACACGGCGCTCATCACTGTAAGGTAAAGGTCCCGGGTTCGAATCCAGCGGCCGTGCATTCGAACCCGACATATTTATAAATGGGCTTTTTTTTTCAAAAACACCGGCACCCTGAGGGTTTATATGACCTCTGCTGTTGAGAACCCTCGTTAAAAAAAATAAATAAAAAAATAAAAAAAATAGACTAATGAAAGAAATATTTGGCCAATCGGCCACTAAATATAATGGACTTAAACAATTTATTGACAAATGAATGGTTGAGAGAATAAAAGAGGAATAAGGCTAAAAAGTAGAATAGGATCGAAGGGTGGTGTGGGTGGTCCAGTAAAAGGCAGGGTGATGCGAGTAGTTGGTTTTTGTAATTGGACGGCTCTGGAACTCATTAAAGGATATCAAAGAGCCGATGCCACCCTCAATCGCTGCCGGCTGCATTTTACCTAACTTTTCTCCTCTCCCTCGGTCCATTAATTAACTTTTTAATCGGATCAGGCCGGGCATCCCTTACTTTCCTCTAACAAAGACCTGAGAACACCGTTGGCTCCGCTCCGCTCCGTCTCGGCCATTCTCAGACTCCATCGGCACGGAAACACCGGCTGTATTCTTTCCACGAGTTTCCGCCATTAAAAATCATCTGGAAAGAAATTAGGTTGAGTGCCTAAGTTGTTGAGCGTTGAACTTTTCTCTCCCAAGGGGGTAAAAATCGTTAGCGGAGGCGGTGTTGCTTTTCCGCGCGTCTCCGACGGTTTCCCCGAGGCATTACACAAAATAACAAAGTAGTCTGAAAAAGATATAAATTGGGTGGCGTCACAATAGGTGTTAGGTCGCTCGTTAGGGACTTTTCTGAAGCCAGTTAAGCCCACGTTAACAGCTTACATTTCTTTCCGTCTTGCAATATCAACAAAAAATTTATAAAAAAATAAATCAGTTATTGTGAATTACGAATTGATAATTATCATATATAATATTCAGTACTTGCTTGGTAGACATGTTTAGCTAAGTTTCATCACTCTGAAGTTACACGCATAGCAAAAAACAAATTGTATCCTTTATCTAACTAGGAATGATTTGATAATTATGTATAGATATTAGTGACCGTTAATCGATAATCATTCAGATAATGTGAGATACGGTCTAGTATGATGAAGGTTTCAGTGATATAGGGTTCACGACACGCAAGAATGACACAATTACACAGAAGACACTTTGAGCCCTGAAAATGACTCAATAAAGTTCGAAACGTTGCACGATAAAGAAAATATTTTCCTGAAACCTACATCACACCAGACCGCATATCTCATGATTTCTTGGATTTCCAACATGGTATAAATTTAAAAAATACGAGTGGAATGTAAAAAAAGGTATACAACGCAAAAAAATTTATGCTCACTTAAAGTGTTTGTTTTCTGTGTAAGTGTGCCATTCTTGCGTGTCGTGTTGAAAGTTTCTAAATCCCAGGCCCTGAAGATGATTTCAATAAAGATGAACGTTGGCACGATAAAGTAAATGTTTTTCTGAAACCTTCATCACATCAGACCGCATCTCTCGATATCTTAATTAATTTGATAATTATGTTTAGATTTAGGATACTAATAGGACTCTACACGACCGCGCGCATCTCGTCCAAAATTAGCCTAACTCATTTAATCTTCAAACGCTCTTGGTTAACTTTGGGTTTTAACCAGATTTCAAAATTTCTTCTTCCCTGTGTATGTTTTAAACCGTCAGAGGGAGTTGAGACTGGAACCTGCCTAGGTCTTTCCTCGACAAAAAACAACCGAAATCATCGGCTGATTCTTCTTCCGGTCTAAATTGGCACAGGTTTGTTTTTGATGCTGCGAGTATACCGGATGGCCCGAAATCATAGGTCAAAAATTCAAAATCAAAAAAGGAAATTGAACGCTGAGTAACCTGGCTCAATGCTTTCATTACAGAGAGGAAGAGAGTGGGAGAGGGAGCGGGAAAGAGTGAATTAGAGGGAGAAGGTGAGGGAGGGAGAGAGCGAAAGTGAGAAGAAGGGAGAGAGAGAGAGAGAGAGAGAGTGAGAGATACTAAAAAAAGAACACATTTTTTGACCTTATTTGTGAAATAGTAAGTAAACCGCTGCTGCTATCAGTCAAGCCATTTGGGACAATATTAATAATGAGCTTAATTCAGAGGCGAATGAGACCAACCAGACTGATTTGTTGAACATTTTAACATTCGTGATTTTTTAAAGTTAAGAGGGAGGGGCACAAAACAATTTACTTATTCTGAAATTTTTATCAGTACGTTCAAAATATGCACCTCTAGTAAGAAAATGTTCCGAAACAAACCTTGTCGGTAATGGAATTCTCCGTCAAACCTATATCAGCAAATTATGTCCTGGCTCTTCCCTCCATGCTTGTGGCAGAAAAATGAGAATGGATAGTTTAGTCCAGCTTCTTAGGCATTGGAAGTAAAACAATAAGAAAAAAAATCCAGCTGAACGCCAGTCAAATCAGATTTGTATCCACTTGGATTTTTATTGATATAAATTATTTCTGTCGTGTGGCACATTTTCATTTATGGTTTTGTTTGGTATTTTTACCTTTCTGTTATCAAGGTTGATTATTATAAATATCATGAAGAATCTTCGGTTGAAGAGATGAGCAGAGAAGATTCAATAAAGTCCACGCATGATTAACCCCGTGTCAGCCTGACAAAGGCGTTCGCCGAGTCAATAATTGTTTAGAAAACTATTGAATTGTTTCATTTAGTAATTAAGCAATGTTTCATTAGAGTAATTGAACGCCGGATGTACTTCCCAGTTAGCAACTCTGAGAGGAATCCCTCCGAGGGTTATAAACCTGCTTCCCCACTTCATGTTATAAGCGATCACCCTCCGACTTAAAGCGTAATTGCGTCCTTCAACCATAAATTGAAACACTGTAATGTAGTTAAAAGAAGTTTTGCTTTATTGAAGATTTAAAAAAAAAATTGGGAGAAAATGAGAACCAAAAAAGAAAAAATAGAAAAAGGAAAAAAATCAATGCCCATGAATCGTTTCATCTGGTTAATGTGAAAAACATAAGGCTTTTATATACAAAAATATTTGCAAATAATATTATAAGTAAAAACAGCATTAATTTTACTGTATTCAGGCGTTTATGAAGCTTGAGCAATGAAAAAATTGAGTCGTGTTACACGGTGAATGTGTGTTGATATACTGAACGAAATGTTAACCTCAAAAGTTCAATAAGCAACCAATTGAGTAGATTAAGGATGCAAGGAAAAGGGCTTATATTAGGAAAAAGTGGTTGACTAAATACAACCGAAGGGTTTAAAGACCCCCAAAAAAATTACACTTGCACCTGCAGAATTCTCTTAGTCCGTCCCTTTCTGCTGAAAATTAATCTGACGACTATTTTCTTTCAGGCAATTTCCGGCCAATCCCAAATTTTTTTCTCTGGGGTATTCGCCATTCCGCGTCAACGGTGGTCCAAATTGGAACGCTTCTAAATTAGTTAAAAAAAAACAATCCAGCTCGTACTTCCCCTTTCTCCATTTTATTTATGACTTGAATTAATTAATAAAAATTATGTCACCCCGGTCGAATATTGGTGTGTTATAATGTAAAGAAATAAGACGGAAGGGTCGCCTTTACCTGTCCCAGGCCATTAATTGGATTAAAGCCCGAGGGGGTCCTTAATGGTCCTTTCGGTAATTCCTGGCCAATCCTCTAACTCCGGACTGGCTAAGCCCTCTGAGCGAGATATCAAAAATGAAATGTCACATTTTGATGAGAATTCCGGTTCATTAATAGATGAAAGGGGCCGAGCAGAAAGGCTGACGAGGGATTAAATTGTTATTTTTGACAAAAACAATACTGTGTATAAAGTGCATTAGCAAATGTGATTTTCGCCTTGGCCGGCATTACTTTGTAATTCCTGATTGTTGGAATTCCCGTTATTAAAAGGCCAATTGACTGAGAGGTTGAAAACGGGGGAAAAATCTATAGGGGTAAAATTTGAGATTAAGTCAAGGAAATCACTCATCATATGACAAAACATGATGCATAAAAATTAAACAAACATGTCATTTTTTTCAATAATCAAAAAAAAAAAATTGTACAACAGTTCACCAGTTTTGTGGTCCGCTTGACCAATTAATATCTGTCAATTAACTAAGGTTTTTAATTGAGATAAAAATATCACTGTCACGAGCGGGATTCGAACCCACGACCCTCTCTAGATACGCCGCCGCTCTACCACTTGACCTATTGTGATTTCCATTCCCTCGGACAACAATTCCCACTTCAACTTTCCCTCCTTTTTGCCAATTTATCCAAGCCAAAACCTTAAATACAGATTAATTAATTGAAAGATATTATTTGGTTAAACTGACCGTGAAAAACTAGTGAATTTATATTTATATTTTTTTTTGTATATATTCACTAAAAACCTTCCTGCCCATTTTATTTTTCGCCGAGAATCAAATAGATTACATGACATTTGAAACTGGCAAAAATGAAAAAAAAAAAAAAATCAAAAGGTTAGGTGACATGGGAAGTTAGTGTCCGAGTGGGTCGAAGTCGTGATAGCTCAAGTGGTAGAGCAGCGGCGGCGTATCTAGCCGAAGATCGTGGGTTCAAATCTCGCTCGTGACATTAACTTTTTTATCTCAACCTTAAATACAGATTAATTAATTGATTGTATAACAGTTAATTTTTTAATGAGTGTATAAAATGTTAACAATTATGTAAATCAAATAAACCAAATCCACCCCCTTTCCGCCGATAAATTGTTTTTGTCTAGTTAAGCGTAAAAAGTCAAGTTGTTCCGTTTTAAGTTTCAGAGAGAAATTTCACTTCCTTTGAAGAGTCTGAACCCTTTCATGAGTACGTTCGGCGGTCGGTACTCGTTCAACTAGATGTAGATGGGCGCTTTCGGCAGAACCACAGACCGCCCTTCCATTGTTTCTGCTCACCCTTTGCAAACAGGCCGACCGAATTTGAATCGCCACAAAAGGCCGAAGGTGGGAAGAGCAGTGTCGCAAGAGCCGCCGACGTGCATCCTCCGTACGCGGTCGTCTTCATTTGCCTTTCACCACTGCCGACGACCTATCTTTTTGACCACAATTAAACCAAACGTTTACCTCAAATTCATAACTTATATTAATTTACTCTTTGTAAAAAATAGTAGGTAGTCTAGTATTTTACAACCTACGACGAACTCTAATAAATTTCGAACGGTAGCACACACGGGACTGGGCTGATCTACTAAAAGCGCAGTAAATAAACACGACCTGTTTTGCACGGTTTGATTAATATTTATTTTGCTTTAATATGCAGGTTATTCCTTAGTGAACCAAGCCTAGTTTTCATAAGTTTTCATTTCTACGATACACGTGTCTCATATAACCTTTGAAATACTGAAACATTATCGTTTTTAACTAACAAACATCCATCTTCAATAGAATGTTTTAATAATGCGCACTTATCTTTGAGATTTATTCTAAAGAAGAAATGAATAAAGTTTGAGATTATGATAATTGGCTCGTCCTTATCATTAAAGCCAGAACTTACCTGATGCTACGCCATGCGACCCTACCCGATGTTATCTGACGCCTTGCCACCATTTGGTGGGGTGCGCACATCTACCACACCCTACTTATACTATCTAGCTATCCGTTATCCACACATGTACCTATTCATTTAATATTAATTGCTGATCTATCAAGGAGAGGGTAGAGGCCTCCTAGGAAGTCTCGTAATTCTATTACTGTACTATCACTTGTAAATAAATAAAAGGACGAGCTGACCACACAGAGGACATCAAAAGCAGGGCAAAGTTTTCTTTAGAATTGGGCTCATTCCTGATTTTCATTTTAATATAGAAAAACTAAGGTGTTAACATTTGTTAAACATTTTTTCAAGAGAATTACGAAATTACTGTACCTTTCGTTATTGACCAATTTTACGCTTTGGAGTGTTTAGCCAGTCTCCGAAACTTAATTTTATCTGCAAAACGGTATTCGAAATTATCCGAAAAGGAGGGCCCTTCAACCGGGGGCTGCGAAGGTGTCGTAAATAGAAGGTACGAATCGAAAATTACAGTCAGCCTTGACCGCGGCCTGTTGAACAATGTTAAATAACTGTAATGTCGTTAGCAGCCGTTGCTGACATTATGTTTGCCGATATTCAATTACAAATTACAAAGTTGAGCGCGGCCCGTGGGGCGGGGCGAGGGTGCACCCATGCAAAACCCAATTACTTCATTTAGTACCACGGGGTCCGGCCTCAACCCTTTGATAATCGCATTAGGACTCCCCAAGTTTTTAACGCAATTTCCCCCTTCGGCTTCTATACGTCAAGGGATGGTAAGAATCTCAACTCGATTAGGGCATCGTCCATGCCCCGCTTAAAGGAGCATTAGCCGACTTTTCCAATGGGCCTTTTACGTTCATGAAATTGGATGGACGGTGACCGACAGCGGGTCCGCCCTTTCCCACGAATTTATAATATCCAAACCGATGGATGTTTGCCTTTTCCCTTAATTTATAAGGACAGAGGGAAAAACACAAATTAAGCCCCGGTCTCATTTTGACGAAACTTTTTTCCAATTAATTTCTTTCATAGATCGTTAAAAAAACACAACAAAACAATCTAAATACGTTCTAAGTTTCAAGAAAGATCCCAACTTCCTTGAAAATCGATTTTTGCCTAGATTACATATAAGGATTCAGCACAATGACAGATGGAAAATGGCACCTAGACTACACACCGACGTACGTATATCATAATTGCATTTATGAAGTAATAAGCTCAAAACCGAACGCAAACAATCACCCAGCCCTCTCTCAGGCGATAAGCCAGCGTTGATTATCACCCAGTCGCCATGGTAACCGGCTTTCAATTGCATTCGGATTAGAAGGGTTTTTAATACCACTGCCCTGGGGCGATAAAGTTAATATATCTTTTTTGTTCATCAAATTTTACAAATCTGTTCATTAAAAATATTTTTTATCTTTTTTAACGAAAAAGGTACAATGTGGAAAATAACACGAATACATAAACAATACAAAAAATAAGTGGCCAAATTTAAATATTAACCATAAATATTAAATTTAATAAGTTTAAACTTTTTAATCTGGTATTTATAATTTTGTTACCCTCAAATAAGTGAATCATTTCTCGTAATTTGTAATAAGTAATATTTTTGTGTTTTTCTTTAAAAATTTCTTCATTCTTAGTAGTCTAATAATATAAAATCATAATGATAAATGACTAATGACTAATATTTAGTGGTCTATTGATAAAATGACTTCTTTCAATTAATCAATATTTTTATGTAAGATTTTTGGTTAAAATAAAAAAATCAGTGTCACGAGCGGGATTCGAACCCACGACCTTCAGCTAAATATACTGCTACTCTACAGTACTAACTTGAGATATCGTGGCTTAGATCCACTCGGACACCAAATCCCCATCTCAACCTACAACCTTTCGAATTTTCCGAAATTTTTGAACAATGGCAAGAAGGAGAGAAAATTCGAAAAGTAGATTGAGATGGGGAGTTGGGGCTCAAGTGGATCGAAGCAAAGATAATCAATCAAAAAAGTGGTTAGAGGAGCGGCATATTGAGCTGAAGTTCATGGGCTCGAATCCCGCTCGTGACGCTAGCGTTTTCAGTCCAACCGAGACCTGATCACAAATTAGCGTTAACCTTAACAATTAAAATAAATCAGCACATGGCGTTAGGTGGATTAATTATGAGATAAGATCAAGTGAAATCAGAAATATGACATGAATGTTGTTAAATGATTATTCGGAGATAGTGAGATGGGGTCTGGTGTGACGTAGGTTACAAAAAACGTGTGTCCTGCTGATAGTTACAAGATTGACATATATACACAGATAGCAAAAACACTTTGACCCCAGAAGATGATCTTATTAAAGATCGAAACGTTGGCACGATAAAGAAAAAGTTTTTCTAAAACTTACCTCACACCAGACCACAAAGCTCTTAAAGGTCAAACTAAATTTAAGTTGAAATCAGCACACAGCGTCAGGTGAAGTAATTATAAGATAAGATCAACTAAAATCACAGAGATGAGATTATTAAGGGATTCTTCCGAGATTGTGAGATGCCGTCTGGTGTGATGTAGTTAAAAAATATTGTTTATCATGCCAACGTTTCGATCTTTATTGAGATCATCTTCAGGGGTCAAAACGTTCTTTACTTTGTAAGAGTTTCATTCTTGTGTGTCCTGTTGATAGTCACAAGAATGACACATCTACAATGAAAAAAACGTTTTGTGCTCTGATGATGATCTCAATAAAGATCGAAACGTTGGCACGATAAAGAAAAAGTTTTTCTAAAAGTTACCTCACACCAGGCCACAAAGCTCTTAGAGGTTAAACTAAATTTCAGTTGAAATCAGCACATTTGGAGTCATGTGAATTTATTATAAGATAAGATAGCTTAAATCACAGAGATGAGATGATGAAATGATTATTCGGAGATTGTGAGATGCGGTCTCTTGTGATATAGTTAAAAAATCTTTATCATGGACGTTTCGACCTTTATTGACATCATCTTCAGAGCTAAAAGTGTAGTTTTCTTTGTACGAGTGTCATTCTTATGTGGCCTGTCGATAGTCACAAGAATGACACATCTACACGGAAAACGAAAATTTATGTAATTGAAGGGATGAGATAAAAATGAATTGACAATCTCCTTAATCATTATCAACACAATAAATCCCTGTATATTTTACATAATTATTTTTCACACAAAACTAGTAGCTAATCAGAAAATAAACTCCCTTTCACAGGAAAGACCCGAAATTCGGTCTTGTGTGATAAATTCTTGTCCGAAAGAAGATAAAAATTGGAAAATGCACTAAACAATATTAAAAAGTAATTATTAAGAGATTCGATCTGGTGTGATGTAGGTTTCAGAAAAATATTTTCTTCATCGTGCCAACGTTTCGATCTTTATTGAGATCATCTTCAGGGCTCAAAGTGTTGTCTTTTTTACGAGTGTCATTCTTGTATGTCCTGTCGATAGTCATAAGAATGACACATCTACCTGGAAAACAAACATTTTATGCTTTGATGATGATCTCAATAAAGATCGAAACGTTGGTACGATAAAGATTTTTGTAAAACCTCGCCGAATAATCATTGACTAAAGTTCAACAAGCACCACACATATGTTATTTAAATTCTTCAAAATAATAATGTAAAATTGAATAGGGCAACTTCAATTCTTATCCAAAATTCACCCATTTAATCTGATTTCCTTATTCATAATTCATGCCGAATTTTTATGTGGCCCTCTTTTGAGGGGAAAATAGTTAAAAATGTAATGTTTCGGCTTATAAAGTGGAAGTTTAAATCCTTCATTATTATCAAATAACCTCAACTCCCAACGTTTGCTTTTTTTCACTGTTTGATGACCGTCTCGCTTGAAAAATTATGAGCCTTTGTTTATCCACCTCGAAAGGGGCGGAACATATAACTTTTGTCATCCTGTGTACCAAACCAATATAGAAGTTAGGCTTCAAGTACATTTGCCCTACCCGCTCCAGTTGAATTAATTTGTTGCTTTAATGAACTGTTTTAAAGTCGGCAATTTACATTAGCTAAATGTCTAATGTAGAAGTTTAAAACAAGAACGCGCCTTTCCGGTCCATCTAACTTTTATAGCAGGCCATCTTGGATGCGGTAGAAACCCGCTTATATTAATCCTATTTTCATATTTTACCCAAACCTCCGTTCTGTTTACCGGGCATTAGTATAATATTAATAAGAATATTCATGCCGCAACTGATACCAAACGGGCCCTCACGCTTCACCTTGCCCTTACCCCTTTATAATTAATTTTTTATATAAATGGGAAAACAAGTCGCTCATTACTATGCGAATCGGTGCCTTATTTTTTCACAGCCCTGCCGGAATAAAATTACAAAGCCTTTTTTTTCGCTAAGTGCTCGGTGAAAGCTTCGGGAATAGCATTAAAAATCATGGACCCGGTAGGAAACTTCATACTCCCAGCTAACCCTCAGGCCCATTATTAAAAACATGATTTATAGACGCTGGCCTAATTTACATTCCATTACCTATTCTAATTCTTGATTTATAATAGATAGGTGAAACTGTATTCTTCGATGTGGCAACGGTATGTTATAATATATTCATTATTAATTCAACTACAAACATCTCTTCCCCGAAATAAAACAGGCTATAAAAATTAATTATTAATCGACCCCTCATTTGAATTTCTACAGCGTTAAATTCATTTAATGACTTTTCTCCTTGCATAAATTAAAATTTACAAGTTGTTAAAAACATTTAAATATTTATAAAACAGGCGAGTGAGACCGATTTCTAAGTAGAGGGACAGAAAAAGCCAATTATTCTTTTAAAAACCAGCCTTCTACTCAACAAGTTAAAATTTCACCCCCTGAGTTTTTTGTTATGTTTAAATTAACCCAATTTCAACTCAAAAGAAAATCACAGTATTTACAATTGAAATGTTCTTCCTAAAGATAATTAATTTCTTTAAAAAAAAATTGAACAACTATCATCTTATACAATCACAATTTCATTAAATAAATATTAAAAAGGGTCGTTAAAAGATGTCCCAACGTACGGCCTGAACCACTCCGATTAGCTCTCTGACGTTAAAAATTCAATAAAAAACGTGATTAAAGAACCGTGCCGGATCGGCAGAGGACACTCACGGATCCAGAACATCATTGGTTGTTGGCTATCCGAGGATCCGACCTCACTTGAGTCATCCTCAATTGATTAAGAAAAGGCGAGATTGACACACACGGACCTTTGTGCCAAAGGCTTTGTAAAATGTCCGGCATGTCGAGAAGAGTGCTTGATGTGCCTCAGCTAAATGAACGGTTCAACCCCTTGGCTGTATACATAGAGCGTCAAATAGCACATCTGGTTCCGTCGTTTTTATTTTTATTTAGGTTTATTTTTTTATATCGTAACTATAGCTTTGTGTCCCTAGTGAAAAGCGAGTATAAATGTATCTAATGGTGTCAATATCCAGTTCGAAATGATAGTTGAAGGAATATTGACCACTCCATCAATTTTGAATTATGTTAGTTGTTGACGCCCGAGGAGCCTTTATTTTTGTTATTTTCGGCTGACCATGGTTCGCCTCGGGAGGCCCTGTTTAACTGGTTGAGGCCCCATTGTTTCCATTTTTGCAAGCGATAACGCCGGTGTCTTCGCCCTTTGCCCAGGTATAAATCAGTCTCTCGCTTGCCTGGGTCAGCACAAGACACACCTTGTACCAAATCGATAATCGATCGTCATATCGATTTCCTCTGGACTCTCTACATCGATTTCGTCGATTCACCACCGTGTCGTCACATAACCGACCTCACGGACGTCAACTGTATCGTCATCCGGCTCTACAGGCACCTTCGTCGACGTGAAACCCAGCAGCAACCTTCAGGTCAACACCGCCGATTTCGTTTGTTTGAAGAAGCGAGTCTTCAACTACCAAGTACCTTTTCATTTCGTCTTTTATTTTATTTGGATTTTTTCGTAAAACCCTGGCCAGTAGATTGAATGTCAATTATTTGGATTCATAAGGAAATTTCTTTTTTTACCTTTTTTTAACCTTTTTTTTGTATAAAATAAATTGTAAATATTCAGTTCTTTGTCAAAGTATTATCAATCACCCTTTCTTTTCCCCAAATTCCTCTTAAATATAAATATTTGCCACCTATTTAAAAGGAAAAAAAAACAACAACACAACCAAATTTAATTGTATCCCTTGAAACGGGTACGGAAGTTTGTGGGTCAATTAAGATCCGCCCTTCCCCTCAACATTAGTTATATTATCATGGATGGTATCGAGTTCCACTACTCTAATTGAGTAAATGGTAAGTAAAAATAAGAGAATGTATTGAAGAATGAGTGAAAGGGTGAATGGGTTTCGATTTAGGAACTGCATGCGTTAGGTGCTGAATTGACCTAGCGGCTGACAGCACCCGGAGCCAAATCTCGGTCCTTGGATGGATAAAGGCCTAGGTCTGTCCCCGGACTACCAACACTGAAGGTTTATTATTAAAGATTTTTTACCACTCTTTAGCCGTTATCAGAGGAAATGGATTCTCCGCAGTTTTTTTTTAATTGAGGTTGGTGGGATACGTTTAGCGTAGACGGTTTTTTTTATATGGCCTCACAATCCAATGGTCAATTGGGGTTAAATCGGGTGACCAAGGAGGCCAAAAGGTGTGGTCTGAGGTCCCATTTCCGCCCGGAACGATTCAAACAACGTCTCACATGCCAAGAATTGAATGTGGGGCATCCATCGAGCTGAACAATTAATCCCTGTCGTTGTTATAGAGGATCATCAACTAATACAGTTGGTAAAACTTCCATAAAAAATAAGAGGAACTGACAACCATTTAAATTATTTTCTAAATGGTTTCTATACAGAAATAACGTACAATTAATTTATTTCGCAGAATTTCACACCGAACGTTGGTATTGTGAACGACCTGATGAAGACAAGAGTACAAAATTCTATAACTTTGTCATTTTTGACCAATTTATAATGTGATTGCAACATTTTGCAACATACAAAACATATTTTATGAATAAGACCTCCAAGAATGCTGAAAACTGTCTGTTACAATTCGAATTAATATTACCAACATTGATTCTTAACAGAAACCAAAACTTACAAGAAAAAATCAAGTATATACGACTATAATTACGAAATCATCAACATCAACATTACAATGAGTATTCGGAGATCGTGAGATGCGGTCTGGTGGGACGAAAGCTTTAGAAAAACATTTTCTTTATCATGTCACGTTTCGACCTTTTTTGTGAACATCTTCAGGGCTCAAAGTGTTTCATAACCTTGTAGATGTGACATTCTGGTGTTTCGTGTTGAGCGTGCTACAAAAATGAAACATCACATAAGATGATCTCAATAAAGATCGAAACGTTGTCGCGATAAAGAAAATGAAATTTGTTGAAGTCCTGAGAAGGGTCAAGATCAGTTACTTTAGAAAATCACTTTTCATTTTTTCCCCGAGGTTTCGAACTTTAATAAGGGTCATCTTCAGGGAATAAAATGTGGTGCTATTATTGCCGTAGCAAAGTGGTTTTATGTCAAAGTGTTGAGTTCCAAAGTTTGAAACGTCGGAAAAAAAAATGAAAAAGGTATTTTTCTCAACTACCGCATTCTTGACCTCACCTCCTCACAACTCCAACAAACTGTAAAATTATTCAATTTTTTTTTGTATATTTAAGTTTTGGTCAATGTTTGTTATTATATGTTATTATAATTTGCCTTACTTTTTGTTTGTTATTATTATCTGTAGTAATTACATATTTTGCTATGATGTAATTGTCATTGCTCAATGTAAATTTTTTAAAAATAATTTCTCACTATTTTCTACATAGTTACTAGTATATATTTTCTCTTGGTGAATATATATTTCTTCTTTAATGGCAAACTTTGGCAGATGCGTTAGGCCGTACATTGTGCACTGTTCAAAATATAATTTTTAAGTGCTCATCATTTAAAATAAGTAGCATTTCAATCGGCAATATACACTTTCCTGAAATTGTACCATACTGGAGAAAACTCTTGTCATATTAGTACTAATTTGATGGTAGGCTTAATAGGGGAATATCAAACTGTCGAGAATACACTAAAAAACTGAAATTATAAATAACAACATAAAGTTGGGTTGGCTCGACTGACGCGTTGGTGTCCGTTAAGCCGACGGTCAACCGGTGGAGCCGTGAGGGGATGTCCCGAAGGGAAAGTGTTGTGTTGACCCGCCTGCGGAAAGGCCACACACGTGTGACTCACGGGTACCTGTTGGTTGGCACGAGTCGACCTAGGTGCCCGGCATGCCAAGTAGAAAGGCTCACCGTGCCGTACGTGTTGGAGGGTTGCCGCAGCTTGGCGCTGTATAGGGACTATAGTGGAATGCCGCCTGGTTGTACGAGAGTGCTCGAGTATGGCAGCAAACTCAAGGACAAACTTTTTAAGTTTCTTAGAGACATCGGGATTATGGATTGTATATAGAGGGGTATTTAGATTATAGGTTACGATTTGTAGTTGGTTTCCGGTAAAAGTATGTCGGCGGCGGTGCAGCATACTATTTAAAAGCTCCACCGCTGCTCCCTTAAACCGGGTCGGGGCGGAATATCGAGTACCCTCCGACCCGGACTCTAGATAAAGGATAAGCATGTTTGATTGGATTTATAAATAGTGGCATGTATGTATTTATTGTATGAGTGAGTGTGTGACTGACTAGTCTTAGAAAACGTAAGAGCGCCGAAATGACCAAAGAAGTCGATGGCGCCCGACCAGAGCCCAACCAAGGAGTCCCTTATGCACCAAGGTGGGTGACTCCCCCTGACCTATCAGGGAGAGGTCAGAGACCTCCTAGGAGGTCTCGCAATTCTAATTCTAATTCTAATTGTAACAACATAAAGGACCTTCTTGAATAATGCATTAATTAATAAATTGTCATAAAACATTAATTCATTACGTTGTAGAAGTAAGAGGTGAGCAAATATAGAGCATTTTAATTAAATAACTCTACATTTACAATGAGCTTTTGTTATTTAATTTTGACTGGGATATCGGATGTTTCGTATTTAGCAAACAGCTCTAAATAATTAGCAATTCAATCTCTGGACTCCTTGAAACGGGACCGTAAATGACGATAAGCGTTCATGGTTTAGCACAACTCGCACGCCGTTTTATTGGCAGCATCTTAGTTGGTATTTATTTTTTAACCTTAAACATTTACAGGGAAAATATTCCAACATTCGTAATTTTACGACCCTACGAAAACGTGTTTACGTATGCCATCTGGGAAACTTGACTGTTTAAAAATTACATAGCATTTTTTATTTACATGCTTTTTTTTTTACTTAAATTAAAAGTAAATTATTCATGTTATTTATTTCATGGAGGGTTGTAAATATTGAATTGTTCCTGTTTAGTTGTAAAGAAACATATATAGTCTTTTGAAGCGGATAAAAAGTTAGTCATGATTAAAAAATAATTATAAATCATATTTGCTAGAAATGTGTTTTTAATGCCTTTGATAAATAATTCAGTTAATTAAAGTGTTTAGTTGAGATAAAAAGTCAGTGTCACGAGCGGGATTCGAACCAACGACCATCGGCTAGAAACGCCGATGCTGTACCACTTGAGCTACCTCGATCCACTCGGACTTCCCATATCAACCCCACCTTTTGAATTTTCCCTCCTTTGACATTTGTCGCCAAGAATAAAATAGATCACACATTTGAAAAATGACTAAAAAAGACTTCAGTAAAGAAACAAAAATATTCTAAGAAAATCAGAGATCAGACTAGATAAAATTTTATGCACTTACAAAGGGAGATCCTTTAAACTTCAAATGAGAAAAACCCCTGAGATAAACATTTGAGTTCAAAATCGATGAAATTTGTTTTGCGTCTTATCGTTTATTTTTAACCTAAATAATATGTTAAGCTTGATTAAGAATTTGGTGAATTTGACTAATATTCTATTTTTTTTCCAAAGAAATATAACAGTTATTGATAACTTTGCCAAGTACATTTGATTTTCCAATTTATATTTATGTTACATTTCCATAGAGAATAATGAACATGAATACGTTGTTGGGCATGTTAAATATAATTTACTAAAGAAGATTAATTTTAAAAGATAATTTAAAAATTTAATCAATATTCAGTATCTCTTTCACTGTACATAAAAATTGTACAAAAAAACTTGAATCAATGAAAATAATGTAACATTTTTAGCCAAAAAATTCAGAATTGAGTTGAAATCAATGTTTTCACATATTTTGTCCCTTTTTTTTTCATTAAAGCTCAAACGAAAACAAAATGACAAACATGTTTTATAATTTTCTTTGTAGAATTTTAATTTAGCCGTCAATCCTATAAGAGAGGGAAACAAAATGTTTTTCTACCTATAAAATGAATCAATACCTGTAAAAAAAAAACCAGCTTGAAGAGTGGAAAACCTTATGGGATTTTTATTTATTTGCGAATAGCCAGAAACGCCCCAATTGGGTCGTTATTGATTATATTTATTTCGCTCTTTGTTCTTTATCAAAAGCAGTTTGGACACTTCGTCGCTTTTGCTACAAGACGTTTTTTACCATCCTTTTATGCAGTGCCCCCTAAAAGGAAAAATGGAAAAAGGTCCTGTCGGATTGAGTATTTGCCAGTGTATCTTTGCATGCCGGTACCCTTTGACGGTGTTAAAGCTTTTTTCTATTTGTATTGGGTCATTAATGTCAACACTGCGTTTTTTATCGCGTTTGAAGCTTACGATTTTTTTTTAATGACTTTTTTACTGAGAAAGTCAAGCTTATATTTTATATTTTCATTACTTTATTGGACTACACTTTATTATTTTTCCTGTCAAAAATAAAAGTAAAATATTAAAAATAAACATCGAATCATTTGAAAATAAATAAAAATATTTAATATGGCACAAAATGCAAAATAAGTAATGAAATCGTTGGCGAATCTTCGAATTTTAAGTTATTAACTTCTAAAAATATGGCGATATAACAAATACTGACTAGAGGTAGACGCGAGAACAAACGGAACAAAATTATTTGTCGTAAGAAATAGTTGCTGTACAACGGCTCCATAACTTACAAGGAGTGCGAGGAAGATAATAAGAAAATGAGTGAGAGGGAAAAAAGATGGGATGAATGAGTACACGATTAGGAAAGAAAAAGACTTAAAATAAAGAAAGAGAAAGAAGAAGACAAAGAAAGAGTAAACTTGAGAAAAAATGAGAGAGAGAGAACAAAAAGGAAAGATTGAAAGGGAAAGAAATAAAGGATAAGAAATAGGGAGATAGAGTAAAACACAAAATGAAAAGCGAGAGAAGAGACAATAAGACAGCGGAGTGATCAAGCCAAAGAGAGAAAAAAAAGAAAGAGAGGAAGAGGGAAAGAGAAAGAGGGGGTGAGAGTGGGAAGGTAGAGAAAGCGGGACAAAAAGATATAAAGGGAAAGAAAGAGAGCACGAGGGAAAGGGAGAGGGTAAAAACCAAAGAAAAAGAGAGAGCGGGTGAACGAGCGAAAGAGTGAGAGAAAAGGAAAACCAAAAAGAGAATGAAAGATAGAATGAGAGAAAGAGGGAGAGAGAGAAAGAAAAAGAGTGTAAAAAAGAAAAAGAAAAGAAGGAGAAAGATACTATGAGAGGGAGCGTGGTGAACGAGCTAAAGAGTGAGAAAAAATTAAAGCGAAAAAGAAAAAAACAGAATAAGAGAAAGAGAGAGAGAGAGAGAGAGAGAGAGAGAGAGAGAGGGAG
>CM077108.1:14789997-14809429 GCA_039619505.1 Cimex hemipterus
AAAAAAAAAAAAATGCTGGATGCAAATAAAGTGACCGAATAGTTGATATTTTACAGAGTCTTATATGGCTGAGTCTGTTGACAATACACAACTCGTGACAACGAATAAAATAAAATAAAATCAACTTACTGTTTTTTGCCAACCATGATAAGTAGAAAACTTACCTGAAACATAAAAAAAGATGTTTAAAAAATTTTATTCAAACAATTTTGAAATGTGCTTTGTAAAAAAATATTATAATGGTAGTATGTTATGAGACTGGAACTACTGGGTAAAAATAGATTTTGACTGGAGAAGAATGCCCATAGCCTATCAGTTTTTTTTTTTTTTTATTTTTTTATTTTTTTTTTATTTTTTTTTTTTTTTATTTTTTTATTTTTTTTTTTTTTTTTGGATCTCATATCAAATAAGAAAGACAGATTACTCTTGATTTACAAAAACGGAACACACTACGATATGAGATTCCATGTATACTGTTTTGTAAAAGAAAATAACACAAACGTAAACACATAATTCATTAGAAACTATTCGGTAAACAGTTCACGGAAATCCTCTTTGTTATAGGCAAAAATAGGTTTTTAATCTGCATGAATGTGCTCCTTTTTTCAAAGATTAATGAACGAAAGTCAGTTTTTTATTCACTTCGTGCCCGTAAATGTTTTGTTGTTAATTGTTTTATATAAATAAAAAAAAGCTCTGGATTTTTGTGAAAAATAAAATTTCAAATCAAACGCCTTAGCTCATTGTAGGTTAATATTTGATGTATATTCATTAGGAGCAAGCATCGCTTACGATGTAAATTGAATGAACAATGTTTTTAACATCAGTATAAAAAACTTTCAAGCATCATTTTCATGGCTTATAACGTGTTTGAATAATGCTAAATTATTAAATAAAAATTGAAGATATCACACAGCTTCAATTTTTATGATTTTTTTTTTATTTGAAGAATTGTTTGATTTGTCCGTATCTCAGTAGTTATGATGGAGCAATTTTGCAATATTGATGCTTTAAGATCGGGGATATGGTTCAAAAATGAGAATTGTGGTAGTACAGCCAACCTTCCTGAGAAATTCTCATCGGGAAATTGCATTAGTTTTTTTCCGATGTGAATCTTTCTCTTCTCACTTGGAAAAGTATGCACTGACGTTTTTTGATAGTTGATTGTTAAATGTATATTAATTATGTATATTTTTTCATAATAAATAGGCTCTGATGATGACAACATAATGTTGCGGAAAGATTGGTAATCCCACCGTTTTTGTCGTTCTTTCCCCTAGTAAAGAACTTCAAGAAGATATTGAACCCTACATTGATTATCTGCAGGTCGATCTGCAAACATCATTTGTTAACTCATTATTAAATAATAGTTAATATTATTAAATTCACTAATTTCGTGCTGCGCTTACCAATTAATACATTACAATTAACTAAGGTTTTTACTTGAGATAAGTAAGTCAATGGTAGCCAAAAGGGGCCGCGGTAGCCCAGTGGTTTAGGCGTCAGACTCTCGGCTAGTAGACCCCGCGGTCGTGGGTTCGATCCCCACCGTAGCCTCTGGACTTTTCTGACGCCTAAGGGGACCGGTGGCCGCAATTAAAAGAAATTGACACGGCACTCATCAATTGAAGTGGCGGGACTGGATCTCAGCGACCCTGAAACTGGTCCCAACCCCCTTCAAAAATGAGTTTCTTCGATGGAAGAACACTGGTACAACGGGGGCTCAAGTTCACATGTGTGTTGTGAGCGCTACCCCAAAAATGGAGCCAGGGTATAGTACAATAAGCTAAACTGCTGCAGTGCTCAGGAGGGAACTCCTCCAGTCCCTGGTATCCATCCATCCACATCCATCCATCCAAGTCAATGGTACGGACGGGATTCGAACCCACGATCTTCGGCTAGATACGCCGCTACGCTACCACTTGAGCTTTAGAGAATTTAATGATTTAAAATGAAGTATTCTTCACTAAAGCCCTCCCTGGCTATTTAAGTTGTCGCGGATCATCGTGTCCTGATTATATGACATTTGAAAAACTGGCAAAAACGAGGGAAAATTCAAAAGATGGAATTGAGATGGGAAGTTAGTGTTCGAGTGGATCCAAGTCAAGATAGCTGAAGTGGTAGAGCAGCGGCGTAACATAAATATTAATACTGAAAGAAGTTATTTGATCAATCAGACCATGTAATAGAATGGAATGAAAGGTAAGTATTTTCTGGCTGACACAATCAAGAATCATGGCCGGGAAAATCCTTTAAAAAAATGATCTTTAAATAATAGATTACTAATTAGATAGTTTTTAAAGGATTCAACACCGCTCCCTCCATCATTCATCATTTCTACAATGCTCATGATGACGTGTATGTGATGTGCGTACCTCGCCGAAGATCGTGGGTTCGAATCCCGCTCGTTCCATTGACTTTTTCTGTACTAAAAACCTTAATTGTTAATATTATTATTGGTCAAGAATGTGAAGCCATGAGGAAGGCATGAATAAATCCAGAAGGCTTTAAAGCAGTTCTATAATTGTTATTCTTAGATCACATCCCTTATTTCAAATATCTATATTGTCTTTTCTTAATTAATTTTATAAAATAAAATATAAGATTTAAAATGAATTCATGAAGTTTCCTTTTAAATGGTCGTGTTCAAATTAACTGTATTTACACAAGGTTTGAACTTCGTTTTTCAAAAAGAATTTCATGGTAAATGCCACCGGAGGTTATTACACCTGTTGTTTTGTTACATTTTTCGTTGGCATTTTACAACAACTTACACGTTCGACAAAACCCAAAATGATTTCAGTACAATAACGCAAAGGAGGAGAAGAAATATATCGGACGGTTTCGTTAAGATTTTGCCGTTTTTGGGCGCACCCAGTGGAAATGTCGGTCGACCATTGAAATTATGCCGGTCGGGGCCAATATCAGTTTGGCATAACTACGGGCATTATTGCTATGGACGGTGTAAAGGATGGCGAAGTTAGAACAGTTTCGGCTTGTCAATCAAACACCGCTATCAAGATTCGATAAATCAATTTTGACTCTGTTCAAGTTGAAGTCGATAAATTGGCGATTACGAGTCTATCTGATGGGTCGGATCGCGGGATATACTTTATTTTCTAATTTTTACCGTGTGTATAAACACAATATATTTTATTTTTTTAAAAAGTGGTACGGCAATAAAATATATTATGGAAATCCTCGAATTCAAACTGAATTCATTCATACACACGGGCTGCGCGTAGATATATCTATATAAAAGCAGGATAAGGAAAAGTATAATGTATAATGCAATATACATAGACTTTAATCTACACACGTATACAATTTTCTGTACTCACAGCTAATACGTGATATAATTACCATAGAAAACAAATTATTATTCGATTCAAATGAAACTAACTATATTCGAATGTTCAAAAAATATTTATTAGTTCACTTAATAAGGTGGAAAATAAACTAATAACTCTTAAAGGTAGAATGTGTGAACTTTATGGAAGAAGTTTATAATAAAAGGAAAATGTTAAACCACAGAAAGAAATTTCCTTATAAAAATGAAATTTTATATTATATATGTTATATATTTAGAGAGCTAGAAGAAAAATCAAAAGCAATGTTGACGGCGATCGAAACATGTTGCGAAGAGGCCAAATTAAAAATTAACAAATGCCATTGGCTATTGCTGAAAGAATCAAGCTGAGAGAAAAGGTAAGGCACCTAGGTATAGTTTTGGGTGAAAGGGTAAGTCCTACACACCATGCCACCAAGATCAGAGAAATGACGAAATGCGTATTCTCGAAACTAAGCTCGATCGCGAAATCAAAAATGGGGGCTGAGTCCAAGGGCGCACTTAATCACTTACAAAAGCGTATACCTGCCCAGTGCCACGTACGGAGTAGCAGCTTGGGTAGCATCCTAGAACAGTTTCAAAGACTAGCTCTCCTGAGAACGACTAACGCTTATAGGACAGCCCCTACTCATGCCCTCCAAGTCATGCACCAGTAGATATTGTCCTCCAAGTAAAATTGCAATCCGGCAGCTTAGAGATGGAAAGGAGCCAACAATGGGAAATCGGGACGTGTAAGATAGGGAAAGGCTACGAACTGCGCCGAGAAAGCAGATCCCGGACATCCTTACAGTTTGGATGGACAACATGTGGCAGGGAAGTTGGGACAGGGAAGGCTAACCGACGAGTATCTACCCAGTATTGAGGGCCGAGCAAAAGCAAAGTGGTTTCAACCGGATTACTGGATCACCCAATTAATGACAGGTCACTGAAATTTTAACGCTTACTTGCACCGATTCCGTAGAGCTAACAGTCCACTGTGTCCCGACTGCGGAATTGATGTTCAACTGCCCCGTCCTTGAGAGAGTGGGGGAACACTCCCATCTATTTGGCAATTTTAAATCAGGAAATTCTATTTAAATAAAAATATTTTTTAGACAAGGATTTTCAATTTAAAAAAAAAATGCATCATTTTATAACATATTGCCTTATTTATTATAACCGCTTATATGAAATTTGCCATATTAAAATTTTACAGGCATGTGCTTTACTGAATGAATTGATAAATGGTACGCTTGTTACATATTTGATGTAGTATAATTAAAACGTGTCGGCGTGTAGAATTGAAATACACTTTTTGAAATTGAAATCAAACATAATGCGGTGGCCAAATAGTTTGTATTGAATATTACTGAATGGTTTGTTTGGTTAGCCGATAGCTAAAAAACAAATCTCTCTCCCACGAAAATTGCATATTGAAGGAAGATAAAATAGATTGGCCTCGCAATAAAGCCATTCGGAGTATCGATTTCATGGGACCAAATAGCATCTGTAATAACGTTCCGCTGAAATGCAAATAAGAAAGCGGAAATTAAACGTCAATCGGGTAAAAAAAATAATTAAGAACGATTCTTCTATTTACGATTAAATGAAATGTTTGCAGCGACAACAATATAAAGCCGGTGAGTAATGAACTTTCCTCGGAGGAGTTAAGATGTGTCCCGGTGGCTGTGAGGAGGGCAGGAGCCCCGCAGGATCCCTCTTCCGCCAGTATTGGCATATTAACTGCCGCCCTCGACTAATCTTAGGAGGCGGGGGTTTCCGCCCCACGCCGACATCCGGGGCTCGCCTGAGTTCATTACACCCCAATAACACACCGGAGAAGCAAATCAACCAACCACCGGAAAGGGAGAACGCTCGATCCTTCAGCCAACATCCACGCGGCTTCTCTCTTTCTATAACCCTCCCTCACACGACTTCACAACCAAACTTCCTTTGGGACTCACCGTCTCATAAAATAATGATCATACGAAACAAGGTTCCTACCAATTTACCCTCAAGATATTGGCCCAAGACTATTAAGTATATAATTTGTTTAAATAAATATTTAGAGAATTTGAATGATAAAAGAATTACATCATCCTGAGCATAATAGGAATGAGGAAAAGAAATGATGAACCCGTAACGCATTAAAATTTTATGTCCCCTTATACCAGATTGTATACCATATATACCAATTGGTACCGGAAACCATCTGATACAGACACAGTGATACATTTTTCGTCTGACATTTCATGCCAAATAAAAATAAATGTGACCGTCAATCTCTTTGACAGGGCATTTAGTAGCCTAAGCGAGAGCTCCTTTCATGGGGTAATGTGGGAGTACAACAAGTAAGTTTTGTAACTTACGCCAAGCTTTCAAACTTTATTGAGGCCTTCATCATGAATATCAGATCCATGTTGAGAAAGAATGATTATCCTACAACCTTGATTAAGGAGATGATTCCTCCCGGAAAGTTACCTCATACTGACAGAATTTTAGGCATAGATGGGTTGAGAGATTATCTCCTGTGTCTACTTAGTTAATGTTTCGATCAAGATTAAATTTTTTTGAAGGGCTAACTAAATAATCGAAATAATGTAAATATCAACAATAAGATGGGTATGAAAATTTTAACTAAAGTGTGTGGATCAAACGGTTAGATTATTTCACAAAATTTTCTCTACCCCTTGAAATTATTTTCGCTTTTCCAAAATTATGGTAAGTACTAGACTCACCCAATACGGATAAGGTTATTCGGAAACAGTAGGCCAGGAACTGCTTTGTCAAGGCATCGTCATGACACGAATCATGAAATAAATTTGATGGTGAGAATATTGTTATATTGGAGAAAATCATATGTCTAAAATTAATTAAAGAAATGCTACAAATTAAATCGGATCACAAAATTTAAGAAGTGATATTTAAAATCTTACTGCCATCTACAGTGGGCTAATTTTTAGTTCATTTGACTGATATGTCGGTAAACCATAATCTGTTACCTTCAATATGATTAATTATATAAAATAGAGTCACGTTTTTTTATATGTTTTAATGTTTCAATGAATTTTAACCATTATATTTAGTGGATTATTGACCAAATTAATTCATTCAAATAATTAATCTATTTATATAAGCATTTTGGTTGAAATGAAAAAGGCTGTGGCACCTACGCCTTTCGGCTAAATAAGCATGTCTCTACCACTGGAAGTCTCGATAGCTCAAAAGTTAGGACAACGACGTTTTTAACCGAAGGTCGTGGGTTCGAATCCTGCTCGTGCCACTGACATTTTTATTTCAACTAGAAACATCACATAAAAAAATTACGTCAATAACTTTTAAGAAATATGTGTGGTGTTTAGTGTCCGTTGTTCAATGATTATTCGGAGATCGTGAGATGCGGTCAGGTTTGAAGGAGGTTTTAGAACAATATTTTCCCTATCGTGCCAACGTTTCGGTCTTTACTGAGATTATCTTCAGGGCTCAGGGCTCAAAGTGTTTGATTTCCTTATAGATGTGACATTCTTATCTGTCGATTGAGCGTGCTACAAAAATGACACGACTGTACAGAAAACAAACACTTTGAAATCTGAAGATGATCTCAATAAAGGTCGAAACGTTGACACAATAAAGAAAATGTTCTTTTTAAAAACTACGACACACCAGACCACATCTCACCATTTCAGAATAAAGATAAAATAATAAAAACTCATGCGAGGTGAAGCCAACGTTTCGATCATTATGGAGATCATCTTCAGTGTTCAAAGCGTTTGTTTTCGTTGTAATTTTGTCATTATTGTGTGCCGTGTTGGGTGCAACTATTTAAATACGCAGAAAACAAACACTTGGAGCATTGAAGATGATCTCAATAAAGATCGAAACGTTGGCACGAGAAAGAAAATATTTTAATAAATCTTTTTTTCTGTGATTGTTGTTTTATCAATTGTCAGTATTGTTAGTTCTTGTATATATATGCATATATGTATATGTACAATTGTGATGGTTTTCATTATCATAGTAGTAGCATTGTAACGAGTAAGTTATGTAATGTTTTTTTAGAAATTATTGAGTTCCCTATATAAATTATCAACGATGTAATAGCCCGTAGTTCTCTGATGAAGATGAATGGTCGAAAGCTTGGCATATGTTACAAAACGTTACAAAAAAAAAACTTATTGGTGATATTCATACGTTTCATCCTTCCTTCCCTATTCTAGACTGAAAGTTACAGAAAATTATACAAGTCCTTGGATACCGAACTTCACAATTATTTTTTTTTATATATTTAAAAAATATTTTAATGTATCATTATTAAGAGCTTTCCTTTCTTTCAATTTTGTAAATTTGATTTTTAACCTTTTCAACTTACTTTAAGCCAATGGCATGAGAGGGATTCGAACCCACGATCTTTGGCTTGACACGCTGCTACTCTACCACTTGTGCTATCGTGACTTCTGAAGTAGTGAGTAGTAGCGTAATGATATTAATTGGTCAAGTAGACTCCGAAAAATAATGAATTTATCAATAAAATGAATCCTGTGAATATTTTGACTCTGCAATACTAAAAGCTTGTGATTTAATAAAAAAATTGCAACTCTATGTTTTCTATTCCTGTGTTAAAAATGGTTGGTACATCTAAAGCTATATTATTTATCCTCATCTGTTGGGCTCAGCAGAGACTTCATTTTTATGAAATCTAAAAAAAATTCGACCTTTAGAAAATCATTTATAAAATTTAGTTCTGCTGGCATGCTTATACAAAATAAAAGGATTTTTTTTTGGCATGAATTTAAAGTAAAAATGGTAAACTTGGCCTAATAAATTGTACCTTGTGCTGCTTGCCAGGAAGATTAAAGTGAAATTATTTCTTGCCCGTGAGGCTTTCCCCGTCAAAGTGTAAAAGGAGGAAAATGTTTCGGAACAATTGTAGTATATCACATCCGATACATCCTTTTATTTATCACCCGTCGGGTCGGTTCTTAATAAGATTCGCCACCGCCTTTGCCACGTCCTTTTTACCGAGGGGGAAACAAATCGAAATTGAACGCGAGGGGATTTCCCGTGATGGGCCCCAGTCGTAGTTGGTTATTTATTTACATTTTCACGCTCTACTTTAAACACAGCCTTCTCAATCGGTTCGGAAAAGGAAAATTTTAACTTGATATTTTTGATGAATTGCTATCAAATAATACGTGAGAACTTTAACGTGCGAAAAAAGGACCTTTTTTATTTATTTGAATTAAATTTATTTTCAGTAGCATAGCTTTTTGATTTTGTTTGCTGAATCTTTCTCAATTTCACAAATCGTACAAAGACAAAAAAATTCTACAATCTAGATAAGTAAATACTTCAAAGATAATTTATTTTTAACTTTTTGGTTTATTTGATCATTGTATAAAAGATCTTTGAGTAGGGTATTGGTTCAGATAAAAAAAGTCAGTATAACGAGCGGGATTCGAACCCACGACCTTCGGCTAAATGCGCCGCTGCTCTACCACCTCGATCCACTCGGACAACTCCCCATCTCAACCCCAACATTCGAATTAGGCTTATAAAGTAGTATTGTGACCTCCACCGGCCCTGCATTCCAGCCCGAGACCATTTACCTTACACCTTACAATGATGAGCGCGTGGCACAGACTTTTTTTATCTGAACCAGTACCCTACTTAAAAATTAATTAAATAGGATTTATTTGGTCAATTTGACCACGGAACATAATCGATTGTATAAATAACAAGAATATTTGATTTGGCTTACCATCAGATATCATAAAGTATTTAAACAATTATAAATTCATTGGCATACCTTACTTAACATATTTTATAAGTAACACCACGAAGAAACTGCTGCAAACTGCTTTTTACCGTTTGAACTAACAATCCCAAAATTTAGTTTTGATAGGAACCAATATTTACAAGAAATAATCAAATAGATATACGGCTATAATTACCAAATTATCAACATCAACATAAAAAATCAGTATTCCGAGATCGTGATATGTGGTCTGGAATTACGAAGGTTTTAGAAAAACATTTTCTTTATCATGCCAACGTTTCGACCATTATTATGATCATCTTCAGGGCTCAAAGTGTTTGATTACCTTGTACATGTGACATTCTTGTCTGTTGTGTTTAGCTTGCCACAAAAATGAAACATGTATGCAGAAAACAAACAATTTGAACCCTGATGATGATCTCAATAAGGATCGAAACGTTGGCACGATAAAGAAAAGTTTTTATAAAACCTACATCACACCGGACCACATCTCACGATCTCCAAATAATCATTGAACAACGGTCACTAAATACCACACATAAAAAATGTGCATATTTTACAATTAAGTAAAATGTTTTATAAGAGTTTTTAATCCAAATAGCAATTTTAAGCCTGAGCTCGATTCATTTTCACAACACTCAGCCGGTTAATATGTTGAGGAATGAAGGATCCGATTTACATGGGGTTGAATTTCATTAAAAGCAAAAACTTCTCAAATTCTCATATAGCGAATATTTCTGCCGGGAATCTGTACGTGTTATTTCAAAAACAATTACACCGGCACAAGGGCAGAATTAATTAAATACCGAGCCTGTCCAGTGTGTATTATTTATACAAATGTTATGAAGGAAAGTGAAGAATAAAAATCGTCAATCGCAGCAGCGTTGAATTTTCACATGTTCCGTATTTACAAAAAGAACTGGAATATGTATGTCGTCGTGTAATTCACCCTGTAGCAACGTTTTGTGAACCCTTTTTAAAAAAGATGGTTCCTACTCTCATTGAGTTGTTTCGCAACAATCCGGATTTCGAGCCCTTTAGCTCATCATCGGGTTGAAGGATTTCCACAAACACATCTCTCGACATGAATTGCAGAAGCGACTTAATGTGAGTAGGAACCATCTTTTTTAAAAAGGATTGAACTCCACACTCACCCCATCATTTATAATTTCGTTTTATGAATGTAGACGTCTTTTTTGTAGTTTACAGGGTCGAGAAATGATAACAATAGGGATGCAAGAAGTGGCCACTATGCCATCCTTCTGTACTCGACCTGAATAGATCTTACTGTACCGAAAGTAGAAATTCTTTGATTGAATATAAAATACATTTTGCATTATATAAATTCACTTTTCCACATCCTAAATGTATTTGTGAGATGTAAACAATGTTTGTAAATCCCATGCCCTGAAGATGATCTCAATAAAGATCGAAACGTTGGCACGATAAAGTAAAGGTTTTTCTGAACCCTATATCGATTAAATTTCAATTTATTTTTGTAAATCATGTTGTTGATGATGGAAAAGCAATTTAAGATATGTGACGCGGACCGCGGACAAGGGTCAAACCACATTTTCCACAATTTTTCATGTCATTATCAAAAAAATACCATACGTTCTGCCAGGATTCGAACCCAGGAAAGGGAGCGTAGTTGTAACTACTCTACCAACGCCGTCCCCAGCAGTAACTGTAATGCAAGCGCTGTACGCTGAGAACATGGGCCTTCAAAAACCTAGTTTCCTGGATCCACGGCAATTTTGACGCAATATATTTTTGCGTGGTACGCCGTATAAAGGTAAAATCAAACTGGAGACATGTAAATACCGTTTAGCTATTTAAAAGGGTTAAAATCGTATTTTTTTAAAATAAATATTCACAGCAAGTGTTAATTCGTTCGTGATTTATTTCAAAAAAATTATTAACTTTCGAGATGTTTGCTGAATTGCATAAAAAATAATTTATTCGCTGTGTAAAATTTTAAGCAACTTTTGTTGTTATTATTATGTAATGTTATGCAACAATTATTATGCAACCAGTACAAAACAAATTCCTTCTCCCGTATTCTTCCTTGAATTCTTGCAGGGACAAAGATTACCGTATTTTTGCGATTGATCGTAAATAATTTACACCGGTTCTTAAAAGCTAGTCGTTTGTTGGATTTGTACTTTAGTAAAACATAAATACACGGAAATAACATCTCTCAGGTACCTTGAACGTTAAATATTTACAGAAAAGGTCGTTTCAAATAACAAGAGATGTTATATTTACAAATTGCGAGGAAGGAACAGTTTTCTGTACAAGCCCAAAATATGAGCCAACATACATACTCATTAGTTGAGAGCACTTCGACCTTTCAAGCGGAAATACATGGTTCTGCCCTAGAAAATCTTAAATAAGGTTAAACTGACCAAAATTCCTCACAAGATATGACCCGAACCGATCAGCTATTAAAAATTTAGCGGATAAAAATTCACATTAAAATTAGTGAATGCTTCCAAACTCTTCAAAACCAAAGCACCATCTGATCTTCGGCGCCAGTGCCCAGGGGAATTTTATGTAACGAAAAAGCATACACACTGGCCAAAAGAGGATTTGAAAGACCATACATAAGTTCCGAACCTATTCTTATAATAACAAAAAAAAAAAAAAATACAGAAACTCTAGCAGTTCTAGACACAGTAAACATCGGATGAGACAACTCTGACCAAGACTGGGATCACTGCTATTATTGGAGAGAGCCCAGATTCAGAGGAGTGACAGGGGTTATTAACCGGACACCCTTATACTCGGTCGTCCTGAAAAGGACAAAGAGGATCTTTAACGTTCGCGCCTAGTGTATTCGGCGTTTTAATTCTCAAGATGACAACTGGATATGACAAAATGATGTTTCTACCGCAGCATTGGTGTAGAGGCAGCTGAGCCCCGATGGCCCAAGACAACCTCGCTCCCCGCTTGACCATTCCGAATGATCGGGCCTGCATTCAGCATTAGACCTTATTCAGCGCGCAAAGGGCTACCTAAGCAGAAATAAGTCAGCCGGTCTTCCGCGCACTCCCTAGATAAAGAAGGCCACACTATCTCCTAAATTGTTGGGGATACCTTAGCGTACTACCGGATCCGATGCGGCCGCGGTTTCGTTTAAAGTAGAATTGCTAACAACCCCCTAGAGGAGTACCGCCTACGGTAAATGCCTCAAATCTAGCTCAGCTTACGCCTATGTGCAAAGCTTATTCGAGTAGGAGCAACCGATTCACTACCCGTTCCTACTCGACTCAAGCGAATTTTCAGTATAATCATAGCGTCCTCAATGGTTATACGCTGCCGTCCGATCCGCCGGGCGGGTGTATAACGGTGGTCATACGCAAGTTTCGTGAATTTCGAAGGTCATAAGCAAAAGTCAGAATTTTTTTCTTTTTCCGCGAGCTTCTTCCTAACACTACGAATCCATTCCCATTGTAACAGGGGATAAATTTTGGAATTTTCTGTTACCCCGTAGTTCAGATTGTGATACTTTCTCCTCCGCCTATGCAGATAGAATCTGGTACCCTAACCTTCATTAAGGCTCCTGATGCCCATGCCGACATGAATACAGCTTGTGCTTTAGAGAGGTTGCCACGCCCGCTGTGCTGCACCATTATTTTGGGCCCGGAAACCCCCTTGTAGTCAAGGGTTCGGAGGGGCTCATAGGATGGGCGAAGAAACCTGGATTGAAAAGGGATGGGGATGAGGACAAGAGGTGAGCTGTTTCGGGTCTCGATCCTCAACCACCCTATAACACCCGTCGTCGTTGAAGTTCCACATTGACTGGACTGGGTGGGTGTAACCGAACACTGGTATCTGAGAAAATATCTACGTAACATGACAGCCACTCATATCATCATCGCATGCGAAGCGATCAGGATGCTGAAAAACGTTAACGAATGAAATTGTGTCAGCAACATTCAATGATATGATACTTCTTAGAGTCGATTGGACAGCACCAGGGAATGAGGTAGGTATAATAAGTCAGAAGGCTGCCGTGTCTGGGGAGGAAAACCCGTTTTCCTCTTCATCATTGCGAATAATTTATACTTGTTCTTACAACTACACATCTAATAGATTTGTTTTCTTCAAAATAAAACTTAAAACGAAAAAACATCTCTGAGGTATATTATTCCGCTTGAACATTAAACATTTACGGAAAAGGTGAATTCAAATAACAAGGGGTGGAAAATATTTACAAATTGTATTTTTAGAGACGCGGTAAACAAAGGGCAATCGTGACGGTCCGATTAATTTCATGAGGAGGAAATAATGCTCGAATTCACAGCCGAAACGGTGTTTTGGATCCAGTGAGGCAGAGCAATAAATGACCACCTATAAAGAGTTTTTGTGGGAGACAAAGAAGATTTTCATGGATCAAATAACGGTCCCCGGTTCGGTGGTAGCGGGGTCCGCTTATTTTCGCCGCTGTCCCCTCCCTGAAAAAATTTTCACCACGGGTCCTCCGACAGTAAAACGTTCACAAACACTTTTTATTGAATCGAGCGTTAATTAAACTTTTTTAACGATCTGTTTTGCGGGTTCGGGACCTAAAAGCACAAAGCACCGCCTTCCAGCTATAAAAGTACTCCTTGTTAATTAGCTCCCGGGCACCTCCGTTCCGACAGTGTCGAATTAACTCGATCTTTGCCATTTCATAGTTCAACTTTTAAACTGTTTCTTGAGGCATAGGATTAAAAGTAAACTTGAAATTAGGATGCAGGCCGCGCATTGAACATTCACCCGAATACATCTTCTCAAAATCTATAAACCTAATAACCTGCATCGCATAAACTGATTCTCCATTAACGAAATCAACAGTTCTAAGACATGCTTCATATCGCTGAAAGTTTATAAATGAATTACATTAATTAAGCATAATATCCCAGAGGATACAAATTAATCATTTCATGAATCATCATTTTTCAATTTAAAACTATAAAAACCTCGTTGTATTCTGACAGATGACAAATCTGGAGGTAAATCGATCCTTGAAAGACTCCTTTTAAAATGCGTAATACCGATCCTAGATTTACATGCGTTCGTTACTTCACATCAATTTGGTTTCTGCTTTGGAATGAGATGCGGCAACGAGTTTTGGGAATCCAAGCCAGCGTACCTCAAGGGAGTATTCTTGGTCCCAGCATTTATAACCAATTCACACTGATTTCCTGCCGATACATAGATAGTGCAATTTTCTAACCCCAATCCACTACCACGTTGAGCTCATAAAAAAAAGTGCAAAATGTCGAAAATGGAAGTAGAAGTGGTCAGTACACACAAATTACATACATTTATACAAGTATCATTCTTAGGGCTATACTTAAAGAGGGACGACCAAATATCGAAAAAGTATCCGCCACTTTTTGTGATGGGCCCTGGTTTCCCAAAAAAAAATTTTGAAGGTTGAAATTTATTCAATATTTTTCTTGATCCGTTTGAGCAGTTAATACATTTAATTAATTAAGGATTAAAGTTGAGATAAAAAATGGCAAAAGAGGTGCGTTTGAGATGGAAAGTTGGTGCCAGATGGGATCGCAATTTAAAAAATAAGCTCGTCCAAAACCTTCTCGTTTTACAATAGAATTTTACCTACGTTTTCCCAAAGTTTACCACGAAGATTCTTTTATGGCGGGGGAGAGGGCTGAGTCCGATTGTTGTTTCTTTTAAAGTTAATTTTTTTTCAATTCTCTATTTTTCATGGTCCAATTAACATCATTCAATTAATTATGGTTTTAAGTTGAGATAAAAAAATCAAGTGTCACGAGCTGGATTCGAACCCACGACTTTGGGCGTGATACACCACAACTCCACCACTTGAGCTATCGTGAATCGACGTCACGATATCTCAAGTGGTATAGTAGCGGCGAATCCAGCCGAAGGTCGTGGGTTCGAACCCCGCTCGTAACACCGACTTTTTTATCTCAATTTAAAAACTTAATTAGTTAAAATTTATGTTAATGAATCATTTTATAACGTTTTTATGTATCGTTTTTGAATTATAGATGTTTCAGTTAGTTATTTCGAGAACTATTTCTTAAAAATCGGAAAAAATTACCAAGATAAAAAAATCTTTAATTTAAATTCGAACAAATATTTATAATTTGGGACCTCTAGAAGTGTTAACTTACTTTGATTATTAGTTGCACGAAAAAAAATTATGACCTAATTTACTTGACAAATATTTCGTTTTTAGAAATTTCATTTTTAATTAATGAATTTTAATTTAATAGAAAATAATTTTTCCAACTTCCTCCAAAAAAATAATAGTTTTTAGGTAATTCAAAATGGACAACAATTTATGTTTTTTCTGTGTACTTGAAAGTAAAGATTATACGTTTAGCAGTAAATGTAAGTAGTAAAGCATAATATAATTGTTAAAACAGCAACATAATTTTTTTTTTATTTGAGAGAGAGAGAGAGAGAGAGAGAGAGAGAGAGAGAGAGAGTGAGAGAGAGAGAGCGAAATCGAGGGGAAGGAGTTGAAATGTTGAAATTCATTTTTGAAAAAAGGAAGGAAATGGTTTCATTAGTTTAAAATGGGCAATTAAATTTTTTTTTTATAAATTAAGTAAAAGGTTATATGCTTCAACCACGGACATCTACCTCATAGACCCAAGAAATAACAGGATCATTTCATTCAGTAAGTAATTTTTCGCCGAGAATCAAACAGATTACACGACATTTGAAAAATGGCAGAAAGAAGGGAAAATTCAAAAGGTAGGGTTAACATGGGAAGTTGGGGTCCGACAGGATCGAAAATCTCGAGAGCTCAGGTGGTAGATCAACAGCGTGTTCAGCCGAACATCGTGGGTTCGAATCCCGCTCTCGACGCTGACTTTTTTATCTCAACCAATACCTCTCATAAATATTAATTAATTTCAAAATGCTAATTGGTCAATCTTACTACGAACTGTAATGGATTCGGAAAGTAATTTCATCTTCTCAGGCTTGGGCCTATTAATGCTACAAGGTTAATAAATAAAATATTATTGTTTTTTTATACAAGGGTTCGCACGCAACAGCAGAGGTCATATAAACCCTTAGGGTGCCGGTGTTTTTGAAGAAAAGCCCACTTGTAAGTATGTCGGGGGCTGGATTCGAACCCAGGACCTTTACCTTACAGTGATGAACGCCGTATCAAAGACTAAACCTTGCGGCCACCGACGCCGCCTAACCATTATTGTTATTACTTATCTAATTGTGTTAAGAAAACATTAATAGATAAGAAAAATATAAATTAATAATATATTAAAGATCTAGAACGAACTGTCTGTTTGGGAAAGAGCATATGTAATATGAAATATCATTACGACATTGAATTGCGGGCAGTAGCCTTCGGCGAATTGTGTTCCAGCAACATGAAACAAACAGTTATTGACTGACAAGTCCCACAGCCCATCAATCACTGATTTTATGCATGATCCACAAACGATGCCCATTTATCGAATTGGCTTTACAAAACATTTTGTCCCATTTTTATATCGTTTTCGTTTTAAATTGCCATTCCGCCTTCATAAAAATGAGAAGGTTTTTTAATCAATAAGATAAAAATATCATGTATAATGTGGTTTTTCTTTGATTCAGATGAATTGATAAAAAGCGAAATCTTACATTTTGGCTAATTAAAAATACAAAAATTTTGATGATCAATATGGAACGTGAATCTTATGACTTCGCCACAAAACATTGATGTAATTTGTTTCATGCCGCATTGATTATTAGATTGGTTTAGTTTTTGTTGGTATATAATATGAAATTTGATATCTGGAGTTAATTGTCCCCCGGGGGAGAGTTAGCTGGGGCAAAAGCGAGGATCTTATGGGATCGGATATAGCAATAGGGCGGTGGCCATGGCCCATTCAATGGTGTTCCATTCGGGTTGTGTGTGATATTTGTTCGCCTGGAGCATTGTAATTACCTTAATGGGCCCTCTGTCCCGGCCGAAGAGGGCCCCGGCCCTAATTTTAATTGCCCCACCAACTCTTGGGAAATACAGCGCTGCGGTTTTACTTTTCGTGGCCGACTCGCCTGGGAAATACCATGGATTTATATTTGGCCGGGGGGGGGGAGCAGGCGTGAAATTACTTCCGGGGGCGGCGGGGAGGAAGGCAAGGCGACGAAAACCGTTCCCGTTTTAAACCTAGGAACACAATCGAAAGGAAGCACTATCGGGTTTGAGGTTTAGTTTGTCTCAATAATACATAATATTATCTATCTTTGTGATAAAAATATTAAATAATCTCCAGTTGGCCTTATTTTTATGAACTATTAACAATTATAATCCATATATGTTTAGCGGTCATATTGGCCATAGTAATTATTTCAGTTAATTACCCTTTTTTATCTAAAGTCTTGGTTGAGATGAAAATGATAGTGTAATGGGCGGGATTCGAACCCACGATCTTCGGCTCAATACGCCGCTGGTCTACCACTTAAGCTACCATGACCATGATACAATAAAAAGAAAACTTGTGCAAGATAAAACGAAAATAAATTCAAATATATGAAATTAAATAAAAATAAAACGTATTTTTCCTAATGCTATCCCGCCCCCATAAAATATAGGATTTATTCATCTGCATTGTCGCCCGCGGTTTGCCAAAGGTTTCACACACACGCGTTATTCCGCAGAGCCAATCAAAACGGACAAATATTTGAATTAATTGGCCCATTTCACTTCAAAACTAATTTGGAAACATATCCGATTACGTCGAAGCCCAATTGAACATAGAACTGGATTTTTTTTTCCACCCTTGATTTGCTTATCAAACATGACGACGGCTGCTGTTTGTTCAATTCATGTTATCGTTGATTAGAAAAGTTTTTATCAAAGTCGAAAAAATATAGTCGGAGGCGATCAACTACAAAGTAAATGGTTTCACCCATTCATTTCTACAAATATAATAAGTAAAAAAAAAGCTTAATTAAGTACAAACAGACGATATAGTACTTAAACTTGACTCATACTTCGCCAAGGTTCATCGTACATAGAACGACAATTAATTAAGGTTTTTAGTTGAAATAAAAATTTAAAAAATGGCACGAGAGGGATTCGAACACACGCTAGATACGCCGCTGCGAGACGAAGGTCTTGAGTTCGAATCCCGCTGGTAACATTAACTTGTTTTCATGTCAACTAAAAGCCTTAATTAATTTTCATGTATTAATTGGTCAAGCGGACCAAGTAATTAGTGAATTAAGTATATAACATAAGTTCAACAACTGGGTCATTTACTGCCAAAAATATACATTCCATCCTACTTTAATACGAAATAAAGTCTAATATACCCTAATGATTATTTGGGTCAAAACAGAAAAACCTGGAATGACTTATTTAAGACTAAACTTGGCCAAATTTCTCATTGGTTTACGCACATAAGGGTTTAATTTATTAACATAAAATAAATACGACATGCAGATTAATAATTTAATCAAAATTACATTTAATTCACCAAATATTTTAGTTTATGATTTAGATCATGAAAGAATATGAACGACAGAAACATATACAGCACACTTAATTCAGACACCCCCCCATTTCTTATCAAACATACAAACAAAACCCTTCGAGAAATACATAACCAAAAAGAAATTGACTTTCACTCCTAAAAATCACTCCAAAACTATTGTCCAACGCCCATGAAATTGTCCTGTCAAAAGTCATTAATCTCAAAACCCTCTAAGACCTTAAGACAACAAATTCCCCTGCCTACAAAATTAAAAAATACTTAATCTATACCAAATAAAATTACTTAAGCAGTAAATGACTCAATTATTATCAGATCGTGAGATTTGGTCTGGTGTGGTGTAGGTTTCAGGAAAAAATTTTTTTTATCGTGCCAACGTTTCGATCTTTAATGAGATCATCTTCAGGGTCTGAGATTTAAAAATGATGACTTACATCAACAGATATAAACACAGCATCAATTACATGACAGATACATGTAAGCTCAGTCACAGCTACGACAATATTATTAATTAAATTCAATAATTATTCAGATATCGAGAGATGCGGTCTGGTATGATATAGGCTTCAGAAAAAATTTTCTTTATCGTGCCAGTGTTTCGACCTTTGATTGAGATCATCTTCAGGGATCAAACTTTTTGCTTCCCGTGGAGCTGTTTTTTTCTTGTGTCTTGTGTTGAGAGCGCCCTGTTTGTTTTGTTCATTATGTAATATTGTTGAATTTTTGAAATAAAAAATTGTGTTTGTGTTCAAAGTGGTGAATAGCGAGTGCTGTAGGATTTTTGCAATCCTATTGGGTTGTCCGGAAAATAATGCAGGATTTTAAGTTTTCATTAAA